>CM057821.1:48984545-49669545 GCA_030067965.1 Latrodectus elegans
AAAGATTTTACAACATAGATAATATTTCTTATGTTTTTTGTTATATTTGTCACAAGAAAAGGCTTATAAAGAATTCTAAGGTATAAATGCCAGTAGAATAAACCTATAAAAACAACTCGATTGCTTGCATTTGCCAATGATATTGATTTCATTGATTGAGATTACAACCCAGTTCTGGCAAGACATTGTTATTCTTGAAGGGGAGCCCCCATGCATGAATGGTATGTAAAAAAATCGTTCTAGTGCTGTTCTGATTGGGGTTGGCAACAGGTGGGATCAGACAGCTCTTGGGAGGTTTCGAAGTAGATATACTCGCGTACAATGTTATGTGACAGGGCACAAATTTATCCCCTGTATTTAAAATACAATGCGACTCAAGCTGCTCCCTTTCACATTTTAACCTACATCGATTTAAATAAAGGCTCGAATCCTGAGGCTGTACTCAATTGCTTAGAGGAGTTCTGGCTCATTAATCTGGTTGAATGAATGATGTTAATGCAACAGGAGGGATAAACCACAATAAAAGCAACAACATATCATTGGATTTACTTGAAAAGCTTCGTTTATGGTTCTATTTCATTCAAGAATGCAACGTGGAATGTAAAATGAAATTTATTATTGCAACGAATAAAAACAGATATAGCCATTCCCGTGATCACTAAATGAAAATTGTTTAAATATCTGGACATAGAGATTTCATGTTGCAATGAACTAAAAATTGAAAACCAAAACAAACTTACAATTAAGCCATCACTAATAGATGCTTCTATGGATTTAAACAAACTAAAATTTAATTCATTGACTTTAAAAATGTATTTATATGAAAATTCTTGCCATATAAGTAAATAAATTCTGGTCCCTGAACAAAGCTGAATATGAATCTTCATTGATCTTTGAAAGGTAAGGTTTTACCAAAGTTTTTTTTTTTTGTGTGTGTGTGTGTGTGTGTGTGTGTGTGTGTGTGTGTGTGTGTGTGTGTGTGTGTGTGTGTGTGTGTGTGCGTGTGTGTGTGTGTGTGTGTGTGTGTGAATTAATTATATAAAACAGCTTGTTCAGAAAATCACCTGTAAAATCACGAAGAAGTGAGAAATATAACACAATCAAAGTTCTGAAGATGGCAAAAGCAGATCTAATTAAGTAGTTCAGCCGAATATTCGGATATTGCGACACGTTTCCAACCAAAATGTCATCTTTTTAAATTTGGAAAGAAAACGAAGAATAAAATATCACCAAACTGGATGGTGTAGGAAAAATCCTAAAAACTATAGAATCAAGCTGAAAGAAGAGGATTACAAATATCAAGATAAGTAAGAAAGAGCATGTGGATACCATGACATATAAAAGGCTGTAATTCTTGCACGAAAAGAAGTTCAAATTTTAATAAATTATTATAAATTCTCAAATTCAAAATTCTACTGGACTTTTTCTTTGTCGTTAACGAATTTCTTAGTACTGAGGAAGTAGGTAATGACTGCCAATCATCTGCATTTATCCAAGTTTCATTAGTGAGTTCGTCTCTGTATTCATTTTTTATACATTTTTACACTAGGAAAAAAACCCACACACATATCTAAAAAGCTGAACGCTGGCTTTGTTTTGATACTCACTAAAATCAAAAGTGAGTTTTTTTTTAAGAACTAGAAGCCAAATATTTTAGAGCTTGAAAAAGGAATTTTACTTTTAACTCATAATGTAAATCAATATCAACTTCATTGAAAGATTTGTCTCCTTGAAATTCAAAACAATCCTGATACAAGTAAGGTACTTTTCAGCATACTGTAAAAAGCAACTCTACACAATGTGATCATTTGAAATCCTTCTGAAGTTTCGGATAGTTAACTGAATCCTTTCTTTTTCAAATCTGAAACAATTTTAACCCATTATATGTTGCTTTTAGAAGATATAATTTGAATATTGAATCTTATATGTGAAAGGTTTATTTCAAGTAAACAATCCATGTTGGATAATACTTTCCTCAAAATTTCATCTTTTTTCAAAAATAAAGCAGCATTTGAAATTATTTTGTTCATATGTCTGGTAGATACGAGTGTGGCGTCGACATAGAAAAATCTAATTTTGCAGGAATTGTAGATCGCCCCAAAGTGCACAACGTGGCATCATGGTTTGTGGCACTACTGCGTTCTATTCTATGAAACTGCTAGTTTGTATTCACAGCACTATGACAGACAAACGTTACATAGATGATATGCTGTAGCTCCCTACTTTCAAAAAGTACTTAATGTCCTTAATGTAAGTACTTAATGGTTCGTTGCTCGAATCAGTCAATCTGCTTTGCAAGGTGTGCAAGACATCTTACGAGTACAGTCCTTGGCCACTGTACTCGTAAGATGTCTCCCCAGTCTAGCACGTTTGGGATATAATTGCACGCCTACAACCTATTGACGGGATCATGTTTTCTCTCTGGATAATGCATATCATTTGGAAATATAGATAACTTATTGTTCGCTGCTCTCTCTCTCTCACTCTCTCTCTCTCTCTCACTCTCTCTCTCTCACTCTCTCTCTCACTCTCTCTCTCTCTCTCACTCTCTCTCTCACTCTCTCTCTCTCATTCTCTCTCTCACTCTCTCTCTCTCCCTCTCTCTCTCTCTCTCTCTCACTCTCTCTCTCTCTCTCTCTCTCACACTCTCTCTCTCTCACTCTCTCTCTCTCTCTCTCTCTCTCTCTCTCTGGTAACTTCTTTGTGTTGCATTTTCAAAATCGGGCAGTGTATAGTTCAATATTTTTATTTGAAACGAAATGTTTTCCAAAACTTTCTCTGTCTTGCTGCAAGTATCACAAAGAAAACAAATTCTAGTCATATCAGTGTGTTTCTCTGTACCTAACCGAGTTGGATTATACCAGGAAGCATCCCAGAAGAAGCCTTCGTAATTTAGAAGCAGGGTCCAAATAAAAGAGTCCCGAAGACTTGACATGTCATACCCAGGGTATCATTTCGCATGGACAACATTTCGACCACGACATATTCAACATACCTATGTCAGATTTTCTTTTAAGCTGGGATTCGAGCCTACTTCCTTCCAGTAACAAGAAAGACTCCCAAACCAAACAAGGAACCACGGCCTATAAGAAAACAAGTGAAACATTTAAAATATTTCTATCAAAAACTTCTTTAATCATAATCATTGAAAATTTATGTGTGTAAGTTTTGGATTACGTGTATAATAAATCTATTGCATTATATTTTGATAAACTTTATAATGAATGATAGTTTTGTTCCAAGATAACTCTGAATACTTTCACGATTTAAAAGAATAAGATTCATACAGTTCTTGGAAAATATATAATATTCAAATTTAAATTTATCGCCTCATGCGTCCGACTCAAAAATATGCCTCTCGATTTGAATCCAAATAGAGGAAAATATGCGATTACTATTCCTGATTTATAAGAATTGCTTTCCAATTTTTCAAATACGTCATTTCATTTTATTTCTATCATTTTCTCTTATAACCTTTCATTCATACTATATTGGAATTTTCCAAAAGCGATACAATTTCAAATGACTGTTCTTATATCCAAAAGCAGTTTATACTTGGCCATCTGTATTCTGAAATGTTTTATTCAAGTATCGCTCCCTTTTTCTGAGCTTTTCTCCGCTTTTTGTTGAGATTTTCCTCCACATTATTGCTGCATTTGTAGATTTGATCTGCATTTTATTTATACTTTTTTTCCGAGTTATGTGTGAAGCAGATTTAAATTTTCAAATCTGAATGAATCTTGATTTATTGTGAAATGAAGTGAAACACATTTCTTAAAATTCATGTAAAAGTAAAACATTTCTTCCCAAGTAATAAGAAAGTCTTTATGAAATATTAAATATTTCGTTTTTTTTAAAAAAAAACTAAAAAATAAAATTTGAATATTTTTCTTTTTGAAGGAAGTATATTTCTGTTGTTAGTCAAGTTTTTCCATGCATTGCTAAAGAAGTCTAAATATTATCATTTAAAATTATATTTTAAATATAGAATTTTTTAAGAAAATGTATTAAAAATGTGATTCATGTAAAATAAAACAGAATTTATTTATTTATGTTATCCATTAACCAATACTTAAATGGAAATTTTTCTTAATGCCTTTATAGGTATTTTTTTTCAGCTCATTAACAAAATAAGAAAAAAAAAGGAAAAATGTTGCTTAAACTAATATGCTAGCATAACTTAAAACAGCTATGGATTTTTAACTATAAAATAACCAACAATCATATTAAAAGATATATTGCTCAGTTAATAAAGGATTCAAATATCTTTAGATTATGATAAATTTTTAGAACACTTTTTCTAATATATAAAAATAGTTTTTGAATTAATTATTTATATGCTTATTATTTTTTATGATTCGCAATGTATATCAAATTCGGAGTTTTAATTTTAGAATAAAAACTTTCTATATTTTTAAAAAAATGAAGTACTGTTTTTTAGTATATATCAATACTGATAACTTAGTTATTGACTCGAATGTTATCAAAAAAAGCGAAAGTTAAAATAAAATATACCTTCCAAAAAAATTAAAATACTTACTTTCACATTAGTAACTACAAACATATATCTAATGAGTTTATATCACATAAATGTTGCAAATATTTACAAAATCGTTAAAGTTTTAAGAATCACTAGAAATTAATGTACAGGTCTTACTCTAAATTTTAGTGAATATCTTACTAGAACCGAAAAAATTATCCTTCTTTGATTACAAAAATTGAAATCCATTTCATAATTGGTATTAATCTGATGAAATATACCAACCAAATATTTTACTCAAAGCCTTATTTAGCTTGAAACTTCAAATGATTAAAATTTGTGAATGATGACAGATTTTCTTAAAAATTAACATAATTTTAAAAAGAAAGATTATCGAAAGCCCTCTAATAAAAATAATCTTCAACTCTCCAATGATAATAAAAATATATTTAACTTCAATCTTTTCTAAAACAAACCCAAGTAAGGACACTTAAAAATAAGCTTGTTGATTATAAGTAATAAGAAGAATATTTAGATTACTTATCTTAACAAGATATTAATTAATTAATCTTGATTAAGATTGTGTTATCTTAAAGAAGAGACTTCTCAATATATTTCAATATTCGTGATATAATCAAATTACCGGAAAATACACATATAATCTTTTCAAAACGATGCCTACAGTCTATTGAAATAACCTAGTTTTCAACTACCTGTTAACAATTCATGGGGATTTCCCATATGTATTCATGAAGTAAAGAGAATGCAAAACATTAAAAGCATGTGTGGTAATCTTTCTTTAATAAAATTTTCAAAATAAAACGTCATTCTTCACAAACTGACACAACATTCATAAAATTCTATATCAGCAATGCACAACACAAGGACGAAATATTTCTCTTACAACTCTTCTCCACTAAAAAATTATATCAAGAAAAAAATTTATGTCAACGTTACCAAAGAAATGATTTTCTACTAATTTATAGTAATGATATACTTTGAATGACTATCATATATTCAGATCTCTCTCACACACACACACACATTCATTTTTTGATAAAATTTTAATGAATCTTAGTAATTAGAATGGTTTTATTTTCTCAGTAATCCTATGCTTCGTAAATATCACATGTTTTTTATATATTTTTATTCCTTGAATATTTTTTAATAATTAAAAATTATTTATTTTTCAATGAATTATATCTCAATCTTAGTATAACTGAGTGTGGATATTGTTTATATAAATAAAATATAAATATAGTAATATAAATAAATAATTAAGATTCTTGGCCAGTGCTGCTGAAACTGCGTACAGGATCAATTACTTCATCGATTTAATGGGATAATACACGGCGTCACACTTGAATATAATTTATGAATGGTTACAATTGATATTATTCTTTTATTTATGAACTTTTGTAACCAATATTTACCCAAAAAGATTTCAGATTTTTATGATAAACCCGATTTTCTGGTGACATAATCAATCTTTAAGATCATTATAGGTATGCCTTGATAAAATTTCAATAAAACTCTCAAAAATTAATATCAAATACCACAGTTAAAATAATGTCATAATTTTTCCACTGTTTTTTTAAAAACATTTCTGATTATTCTCTCAATATATTACTGCAAACTTGAATTTTCCAGTTTTATTGTTCTTAAAGCTCTAGATTTACAATTTCCTAAGAAATCATGAAATAGGCTCGAAACCTGAAAAGACATTTTTCAAAGTGAGTTGAAATTGAAGAAAATATGATATAAATGTTTGATGGATAAGAATCACTTTTCTGAATCAAATAGCAGGCCAGAATTTTCTATCGTTTCAGAAAAATATTTCTTATCTATTTTTTATCAATTGTTGAAAAATAAAAAAAAATTTATTTATTGTTGTTTGTTTTCATGATTTTCAAAACATTTCAGTTTAAAATATCTTTTGACAAATTCATAGGAACGTAATCATTTGCAATTGAGAAGTAGATAACAAAGAAATTTAATCAATTCCTTTATGGAGCATGAATTTTGCTTATTAGTATTTTATTTCTTAATGATATTTATTGAAGTTGAATAGTTTATTTCGTTTACACATTCATAAAATTCTGTCAATGTTTTCAAAATGACTTTAATATTTTGTGTATAGATAAGGATTAAATTATAAAGCAAAGAAAAAATTACTTAAAATTCCTTGAATAACTTAAAAATTTATTTCAAAATCTGAAATGAACCCTTGTGCTGATGAAGGAAAATCTAAAAAACTAAATATATGCCAGTGATAAAGACAACTAGCAACCTAAAATTTCTTAAAACTGAGCATAAAAAAATTCTAACTTGTCGACAGTTTCACATACAATGTCTCAAATGTGAATAATCAGGGCAACTTGGATATTCATATCAAAAGATGTGCAATTGCTGCTGACCAATATCTTAATGGATTAAGAAAAAATCCTATATTGAAAATTACTAAGAAAAACTTTTTACATAAAGATTTTACAGGCATATACTTATTTATAGATAAAAAAAACCTGGGTTTTGACTAAGTCACAAGAAAATTGTCTCTCTATCTTTGAAAGTAAAATGTTGAAGAAGAATATGTTTACAGTATATGTTGATAGCGTATGGCGACATGGACACAAGAATGAGTTTTACATGATGTATAGGGACACTGATATAATAAATTATATTAAAAATATTTGTATACAATTTACTGGTCACGTCTGCCGTAGGAATTCCTCTACCATGAAATGATGGATCTTCACGTACAGACAAATGGAAAGAATAGACTTTCTCCATAGGTCATATCAACTGGAATTCACTGTTTAAGAGAAATCCATGGAATATACTTCTTAGATAAGCTCAGATTGTAATGCCAATAAAAGAAAATTTATTGTGGAATTCATTAAATCCTTTTAAAGCTACAATTTCTTTGTCTATTATCTTATAAAAAAAATTAAATATCTTAAAAAAATTAAAAATTACTATATCCGAATATACTAATAACATTCAAATAATATCATAGAATGGAGGCGGAAGCATGAAACCAATTTAGTTTATATATTGTATGTCATTTATTATCCATTTACGTCAACACAAAAGGATATATATCAACATAAAAAGATATAAAAAATACTTTGTATTTTTACTTATAAAATTTTAAAATAAAATAGTTTAAAAACATCAAATTTTTTAAAAGTGATTTATTTTGAAATGTTATTAGAATTTAGATGATTGAAAAGTCGTATATAATGTTTCTCTATAAATTATTTATCCATTAACCTTATAGTTATGTTATTTAATTAAATCAATATTAGATTTATATTTTTTCTAGAGAAACATTTCATATAAAAGTAAAAAATAAGTTTAACTATGTATTGTGTTAAATAAATGTAATTAAATTTTTTACAAAAAAAGTTCACAGCAAATTATTTTACATTGACTTTTAAAGGAACATACATGATATTTGTATCTGTGATTAGATTAGTAAATATTTATGTTATAAAGTATTTATTTTTTGCCTAATTTAAAAATAAAATATATTTAGATGTGTTTAAAAAGTGAAACAATAACTGGAACTCTAAAAAATAAGAGTGCATAATAAGATACGAAGCAAGATGTTTATAATGATTGTAAAAATTTCATTTACTCAGATCTTAAAAGACAATATGAGTATTACAAATATAAAAACATTGTCTATAAAAGTATTGTTAAAAAATATGAAATATTACTAATTGTGACTTTGAATTTTTTCATAATATTATAATATAATAATATTTCTTTATAATTTAATGAATTTGAGATATTTAGTTATTATGAACTTTTAAAATCTTTAAACAATGAAATAAAAAAACATTGTTTTAATTGCTTATTTTATACAAATATACTTGTTATAAATATAATATTTCATTCATTTTAAAATCATCTTTATAAAATACAATTTTTAACTCTATTAATTCAAACCCAACTTAACAAAAACCATGGTTGATTGATGCTGCTAAACACAGATTAATCTATTGTAAGAATCATTAAAAAAGCATTATAAAACATATCTTGTTGTTTATTAGTTTATTATAATTTCTTATACGATTATTGCTCCATTTGGATAGATATATGATGAATCTACAAATATTTCCAACATTTTACATTTAGGCATACAAAATTAGTCCCTCATTTTATATAAATACATGCATTCTTGAATTCTCATCAAAAATATTTATATTTTCATTAAATATTTTTATCTATTGTTCTCTCTCTCATACATAAAATCCCTTCACCATAAATTTTCATACGTCATCTAGAAATAAAACATTATAATTTATTAAATAAACATTAATGAGTTTAGAGATGGTGAGTATAATTTTTTTTCTACTGAAAATTATTGAAAAATTCACGAATCTGATGTTATAAAGGGTAGAAACAATTAAATTTGAGAATTTTTCGTTTCGTATTTAAAACTTAAAATCAAATGCTTTTATTCTAAACAAAAATCAGAAAAATTCTTAAACTTTTGCATGAAATTTAATATAGCAACTATATAATCATTGAGTTGTTATAGATAAGTTTAAAACTAGATTCAACAAGTTTTTGATTCATATTTAATTCATGTCTATCACCAGTTTTATTCTTCAAGATCCATCAAAATTTTTCTTTCTGAAAATTGACTGGTTTTAATAAGCATATTATCGAAAAAATATTAATAAATATAAAAGTTTTGTTTAAAAACTATCAATTCTAATAAATGAAATGCTTAATACCTAATGTTCTTTAAATGTGCAAATTTTAAATTCATTTTATTAGTATTTATTTATCATTCTGGGAATTATATTTTTTGAATTGAAACGTGTTTTAGAAATAAAATTTGTTTCCCGAAGGATATGAAGAGAAAATTTCATATAGGTGAATAACAAAATGTATTCCTTTTCTTCCTATTTTTTCCAATAAATCTTGAATGTCTTTTTAATCAATCTCTTTTATTCTACGCAACCTCTTCGATACTAAAATTTAAAAAAAATTTTAGATTCTTATTATTTCGCACGCATCCAAAAATATTTATTCTTAAAATATGTCTTGAATGCTAAATTAAACATATCTATTGATTTGCGAAATAGAAAACAAAACATTTTAGACTTTTGTATAAAACTATAAGAATTTTTAATTTGATATTCGGCTTTTATCGACAGTTGAATAAATCCTTAAATAAACTTGAAAATTCTCAAATTTACTTTGACAGGATTTCAAAGATATAATTTATTATAAAGAATCACAAATTGTAGATTATAATCACCTCCATAATATTTGGCCTTCAGGTTTTTTTATGTTTATTAATTATTAATCTTATTTTTGCAAAGACGATAATTATTATCCATCATTAAATGAATCACATACACATTTTTAACATGGTTTGCAAAATAAAAAAGAGTCGTTGTTTTTCAAAGATGGGAAAATAAAAACTGTAAGTCATAAATATTTTTATTAGATTTTATTTACCAAAATATAATAAAGAGACAAAATATATGTAAGAAAAAAATCCCTTTTTGTAAATCCGGAAAAATAAAGCGGATATAATCAGATATGAGGAAAGTCTTTATCTCTCATATTTACTTTCATCATTTTAATTAGATAATATGATTTACTTGGTATTAGAAGGCAACTTATCCAAGAATTTACTTTCCAATGTTCCAATTTCATCGTCCACATCATATTTATGTATATTCAAAATTGAATTTAACATCCTATAAATATTTAAGATCAAATTTCTGATTTCAGTTTACATATTTGATAACAGTTAATTACTCGAATTGATTTTTTCCATCTTAAACATTTATACTAACTAATACTAAATATTTAACTGTAGCTATTAGTAAGACATGTTTAATCTACACAGTTACAATTTATATGTACAAGTATTTATGAAGAAAATTATGTTGGCAAATAAAAATGCGTGAGTTATTTAAGATGATGCTCACAAAAATAATTTTTGCTAATATGAAATATAATTTATTACTTTATCTCTTAATTTAATTTACATTTAAATGTAAATATGTAAATGTATAAATTTGTAAACGTAAAAAAAATTACCCATGAAACAAAACATAAATAAGATGAATTATTACTAGAATTTTTTTAATAAATATTTAATATATTAAAAATTAAAATTATATTTATTTCTAGTTAAAAATTAGTTATTGTTATTTACTGAAAAATAATTTTTTGAATACATGAACATATTTTTAAATAAAGTACATTAAAAAGATTAAATTTTTTAAGTATTTTAATTATAACACTAAAAATAATTTTAATCGTTTTGTGTAAATTGCTATTAAAACACTGGAATAAATTTTAATTTAGTACATATGAATACATATGAATTTAGTACATTCAGTATTATTAGCAAGTTAGAGCATTATAACAAGAGTAATTATGATGAAACATTAGATCATTCAAAATATTTTTATTCATTTTTTAGTTCATGAGCTTATTAATTAATCAGCAAATGACTTCAAATTCACAAACAAAGATTTATATCATTAAATGCGTCACCAAATATTAGACAGAAAAAACAGATTTAAAACAATCTGAATATAAAATTTAGTTAAATTCAGTTCTAAACTTGCTTTAGTCATTCAACTACTGTTATTATTACTATTGAAGTATTTTTTTTCTTACAGTTTTGCTTAGTTACATAATTTATATTTTATGCCATTAAAAGATAAAATTATTTTCTGATTTTAAAATTCAAGTATTCATCTACTCAAGGAAATTATTTCTTTAAAAAAATTTATTATCTTTAAATTTATAGAGTTAATAATATTTCAAAACTTTTTCAATGGAATAGTATCTTCAAAATTTTAATTATTAACTTTTCCATAATATGATATTGAAATTATGTTTACCTTAAGTAAAACCTATATGTATAGAAACATTTACCAGTTAAATGATAATATATTCAATAAAATTTTTCCAATTTTTTATAAATCATAAACATACACCCTTTTTTTAATTTCAAAAATTCATTGTCTACAATTCAATATAATCGTTATCAATTTGTGATAAAATATAATGTCTTTAATACATAATATTTTTGCTTTTAATTCCTTTATTTAACAATGCAATTGCTTACGACTAGAATACTATATAAGTTTTTTTTTCTTATTGTATAAAGACCATGAAATAGGAGAACATGATTCTTGTTATAAAAATTAAATGCAAATTTTAATTCATAAGCGAAAAGAAAATTCTTAAATTGCATTATAATTTAATATTTTTAACTGCTTACTTCATTATTATTTATTTAAAAAGGTATAAAAATAATTTGCCTTATTTGTTAATTAATCTTGATATTAATTTGAAGATTTGTAAAACATTTTTTGAAAATTATCAAAAAATTTCTTCAGAAGCAGAAAATCAATAGTTTATGAAATTACAAAAATTTGTGAGTGAATAATCCCATTAAATAAATGGATTATTACATAAGTATAGGATTCATGCCATCATATTAACCATAATAATTTTTCGGCTTATATAAATTTTATGCTAATTTTTTAGTAAAATTGATGAAATATACTTAATGATAGTTCCTTTCAATTTAATTTTCCCGCATTTGAACTAGATGATGTATTTAAAATTATGAAATTTTACATCACTATTAATTCTGTTTTACAAGGAAATTTATTTCAAAAATTTTTAATTTAATATCAATTTAAATAAACTTTTGAATACTTATATTTAAAGCTGCTTTCTTTTTAGCCGTTAAAATAATTTAATAAAAGCAAAAAAAAAATGTTACCAAATTTGAGATTTAATATTATATTTTTAATGTTTGTGTGTTTTAGCCTTTTCAAGTTTTTACCAAAGAATCATGGTACTTTTAAATCACTAAAACTACTGCATAAACTGGCACGCAAAATGACGATCAGTTTTTGGGATCACTTGCAATTTAATAGTGAAGTTTGCGATTCAATTAGGGTAATTTTTTTTAGTTTTCGAAAAAATATAATTTGATTTCTTTCGTTAGTACATTTTTTCTGTTTAAAAAATATGCAAAAATGTTTTCATTTTTTCAAAAAAATCAATTATTTCTTAACACTATTTACTTTTTCAAAATGATTTTATTTAGGTTGAAAATTTCATTTATAAAAATGAAATTTTCATTAATAAGCCATTATAAAATGGCTTATAACCAATAATATGTGTATTAGAGGCAATATTTCAAAAAAATCATATACTTAAAAATACTTCTTTGTTATTAATATATTAAGAAATAATTTAAGAATATTAAGAATTAAATATATTAAGAATTAATATATTATTTTTTTTAAGATTTAAATGTATTAAAAATTAATTTTATAATGGCTTATAACCAATATTATGTGTATTAGAGGCAATATTTCAAAAAAAAAATTCATACACTTAAAAATACTTCTTTTTTATTAATATATTACGAAATAATTTAGTAATAATACATTTATTAATTATTTTCAATGCAAAATATTCAGTGTTTTACTTAAAAGTTAAATTTAATACTATAATATGTAAGGCATAATGCTCATTGGCAATTTTTATAATTTGTCTGTTTATATTTTGATATTTTTTATAATCTCTTCACTATTATATATATATATATATATATATAAATATATATATATATATATATATATATATATATATATATATATATATATATATAATGAAATGATGTATCATATTTTGAAAGCACATTTTTCTCATAATAAATGCCTTTACATACACTTTTTAATAATATTATAATTGCACTAACGAAAAATGTAATAATAGATGAAATATAAGTTAAATTTTGGTAAATAATTACGCTGATATATTTAAAAAAATTCTAAATTTTCAAATTCAAACTTTTTATTTCTTTTAATCACACACTTTATATAAAAGATTTTGATGCATATTTAACTGATGTATAATGTGTAAAGAAAATTCTTGAACAATACCATGCAAATTCCAAATTTAATTCCTTTTCCAAACACTTCTTTCACTAGAAAAATTTGAATATTTTATTTACTTTTTCTGGTTTTTTTATTGCTAAGTCTACTTCTTTTTGTCATGTCTTATTACGGGTAGATCTTTTCGCGATTAAGATGAAAAAAATTTTCAAGTATGTTCAACCCCAAACTAAAGTTTTGAATCGAAAAGGTTCTTTGAAGAAGATGTTCTGTGCGTCTTGTTATAACTATTCAAAGTAGACACTTCTGTTTATTGCCTCATCAGAAATACTATTTCAATTTTACACTTGAGTTTATAATAATGAATAATTGAAATCAAAAAGAGTTTTTGGAAAGTATGTATTTTTGTATTACGCATTTGAATTTTTATATTTTAATATGTATTTAAAACAACATTGTTTATATAATTTTATTGATGTTACTAAAGATTGCTTATGAAATCCCTTCAATTTTACGCTAAAGAAAAACTCACTACGTAAAATTTTATTCTTTTTAATATCTTAAAATGTTAAACAAAATAAAAACTTTTAAAATAAAATGAGATTCGAAAAATAAAATTGCGTGTGTTTAACAATTTTTTCTCTCCAAAGTATAATTATACATTATATACTATAGCTTTTGAAACCATAGAGCTGTTTATTAATAAAATTATATTGTAAGACTTTACTTTATTAAAAATATATGTTACTATAATCACATTAAAAAAATATTTTAAAAATTATTGAAAAAATTTTAAAAATCCAACACAAATTTTTTGAAATTTCTGAAAAATAATTATTATTATGGGAGAGCGAAAGTGTGAAAATTTTAAAAAATGAAGATTCTTTGATTCAATTTTAAATTCTACAGCAAAATATAGAATATGAATTGATAAAAAATGCATTTTTTTTATAAATTGTAAATAAGATCGCTTAATGCTATATTCATTATATTTCCACAAATATTTATAAATAATGCTGAAAATAATTTGTGAAATTAATTTAAATATCTTTTTCAATGTAAAAATATATTCATAGAATATTAATTGGCAAATTTTGTTTTAAATAGGAAAATTCTCACAGGAGAAAAAGGCTGGAAAATAAAATAAGTGACTCTTACAGTAAATAATTTTCTCAATAAAGAAACTTAGACAACTTCTAAGCAATTAAATCATGTAACAGTAAAAATTAATTATTAATGTTTATTAATACCAATTTATACAATAAAAACGTTTCGCATAATGATTAGTGATTTCTAGTTCACTTAGTGATATATATATATGTATATATATATATATATATATATATATATATATATATATATATATATATATATATATATATATATATATATATATATATATATATATATATATATATATATATATATATATATATATATATATATATATATATATATATATATATATATATATATAAGTATCACTCAGTATGCTTGGTAAATGTTGAATAGAAATTATAAAGAACTCTTTTTCTAAATGTATCAATGGTCAGAGATTTTAATGAAGGTGATGTATTCATAGGAATTTCTTTTCTTAAATTAGATTATCTGTATTTAAATATTATTAAATTTTAGAAATTTTCAATATTTCAATTTAAATAATCAGAAGTTTAAATTTTTTTTTCAATTTTATTTATTACAACATTTACAAAAATACATTTCTTATATCTTAAATATCTTTGCATTTGAAAAACTCATCTCAAATATAATAATATTTCAAACACTTGAATCGTAAAAGCAAACAACCTAATTATTATGTATTAAATATAAAAGTCTTTCATATATTTAAATTATATTTTCTAATTTTTTACTGATGTCAAATCTGAAAATGCAAGTGACAAATTTATTTAAATTTTTTTAAATGGAATCTTCATTAAAGATTTTAATTTAAAAAAATTTCAAGAAAGATGTATAATGCATTAATTTTTTTACGTTTCATTTAAAATTAAAGGAATATGCTGTTTTATACTAAACTTTTAATAATATATTTATTTTGTATTAAGTTACAATAGTTTTATTTGATGGAATTTTTCCATAAGCATTTAACCATAAAAAATGATGCCATTCCTACGTATATATGTAACTTAGGTTTTTAAATTGTTGCATTTTTAACTACAGTTTGTAAATATGTCTATACTTAAAAATATATTAATATATATGATCAGGTACAAGAAGAGTAATAATTTTTTAATTGGAATTGTAAATATATATATATATTTTTCCTGCATCAGGAATTGGCCGCATCGACCATTTTCCATCTAACAGCGCAAAACAAAGTAGCCTTCATATGATAGTTGTCAACCATAAGAGAAATTTGAAATAGAATAACTAATGATTATATACTTTTATTTCCTAAATTCTGCCTAATATTCCTTAAGAAACATATATTTTCCATTAACAAAACACATTAGCAAAATCTCCATAATAACACAATCATATTTGTATAGTTCAATTAAATCATTTTTAATTCCTCTTCAAGTATTTTTGATATTAAATTTTATTTTAGATTTTGTTGTATAATTTAAAGTTTTCATAATCATATATCCTAGTATTGTATTTTATAGCTACCTATCAATATATAAAATTAATCTTTAGAAGTATATTAAAGAAAGCTGACAAAATAATTTCCAAAATTTGTATACTAATGTATTATTTACAGTGAAAACAATTCGTAAGTACACCATGAATTTTCTGAAGAAGAATTTAAAACTTCTTTACATTCATAAATTTAAATTTAATCTTTATCTATATATTTATAATTTACGAAATCTAGTATTAATTTAATCATGATTTTATAATTAAATAAAAAAATTTCACTCTATGAAAAAATTATAGGACATAGGAAAACTTATTAAATTGTAAGTTAATATTCTTCAAGACAAACTGTTTTTTAAACATTTTTAAATAGTTGATTTTGAAAGAACTCATATTGTAGCTAAAATTATTCCCCGCGATGAAGGATTTTGTGGCTCAGTCTGTAAAGCAGCGAACTCGTGAGCCAGAGGTTGCGGGTTCAAAAGCAGCAAGCGAGGCGAGTTGCATAAAAATTTAATTCTGTTTGCTTTGTTAATTTAAGTTAATTATGCAAATTCATGTAAATTTCAGTTTCCAATTTTCTGCGGGCCTTCCAAGACTGGAAGATTCCAAATCTGTATATAGGTATGTCTGATTGAGATATATTATAATAAAACCTTGATTTCGTCTTAAGCGCTTTCGTTTCCATTGGCTTTACGACGTTCACTTCATCTACCCGACAATATATATAATTTATATTATCCATGAATAACACTGGAATTAAATATTTAGCAGGAAAGAAAAAGTCACTTCTTTACAAATGGCATCCGCTCTTGCAGTAGATAAAAATTTTGCTGTGTCTCTGGGGATTAAACTTCGAAAACATTGAAAAGCTTACTATTTCCTGCATATGTAAATGTTTGAGTAAACAATGTAAAATTCAGTTTAAACTATGCTAAATATTTTCTTCAGGTCTACCAAACTCCGTTTCAATGTCTCATCATTCAAGGTAAAAGAAAAATAAACTATGATTTCTTTAGAGTTCAGTTTCTTACTGAAAAATATTTTATCAGAGGAAATAAGGATACACGATGTGTTTTTGGTTAGTAAAATCCCATAGAAACGTTAAAAAGAGATTGGAAAACAAAGGAATTTATAAGCGTATTGGATGAAATACAAGCAAACAAATCATATTGAAGAATTTGAATTACTTCGTTATTGAATATTTCATCTCAACTGTATCTGTGACTTTCCAAAGTTGATATATTTCTGATTTAATGAAAACTTTCTTTGTTTTTAAGAAATGTGGATATTTTAAATTTTTAGATTTTCATAAATTTGTATAACTTAAATATTTTAAATGGAATTACCTCCCCACAATAAAATCATATTTTAATAATTTTTTCCAAAGGTAAAAAATAATTTCATACGGTTATAAATAATTTATAATTTATAGCATTTAATTTCAAAATTAAATAAGATGTTCAAGCAAGCAGTTTGAAGCATATTTCAAAGAAGATATTTTAAATTTCTTGATTAATTTAATAGGCTAAGCAATTTAAAATTATTTAGAATCATCAAAAGAATATTTATTAGGATTATATATGTTTTTAAGTTATGGGTTATATATTAATTTATATGCCGCAGTTATAATCCTTTATAAAAGCACTGATACTTAAGATCTTGATACTTAAAATTCATGTATGCTGTTTTTAATTCACTAAACTATAATACATTTTTACATGATGATATTTAATTCCCTTAACGACAAATTCAAAATTTTTAATTATTTTATATTTTTTATGCTATTTGATCATATATTCGAAGCTTATGGGTTAACTCTAACTAGAATAATCATGCACAGAAAAACATTTTTTAAAGATGTGATATGTTTTCCAAAATTTAAAATAAATGTAGTTTTTCAATAGGTTTCTTATACTAGGTCGAAAATTGAGAATAATGCATAAAAATTATTTAGACATATAGATAAATTTATTTGCAACTATTAACAACTACTAAGATACGTTTTTGATATTTTGACGTTTCAATTTTAAGAATATTATGTTTGATATTAATATGGAATTAAATAAAAATTTAATATTTTTTCAATACAGTTTAATTTTTGCTTCTGATTTTAGGGGTGTTCTTTG
This sequence comes from Latrodectus elegans, assembly GCA_030067965.1. Taxonomy (NCBI): domain Eukaryota; kingdom Metazoa; phylum Arthropoda; class Arachnida; order Araneae; family Theridiidae; genus Latrodectus; species Latrodectus elegans. Next base: position 49,002,656 of record CM057821.1, read on the forward strand.
TGTTGATGTTGGAATTGCCTTAAATCTTTTTAACAGACTTGTAATTTTTTAAATACCAATAATCATTATAAAATCAACTTTCTTAATTATTATCTAATATCGTCAAATAAAATGTATCTTTTGATTTCATATAATATAATTTATATAACATTCTTTTGCAATAATTTCTTGAACTATTTTCTTTAACATTTTATCAGGAAGTACATAAGCAAATATCCTGCTGAAAGCAGAATAGATTTAAAACAACAGGCTTTGCCTAAATCAATTAACTTTATTATCATAAGATCCAAGACAGTTTTGGCTAAGAGAAATCTAGTTTATGGCACGTATTTAATCTATTATTAAATAGAAAGCTATTATAAGGAATATTTTTAGATAGCAATTTGTTCCATTTTTGTAATTTTCTTGTGCTACGCTTTTTTAGTTTTAGTATTTTTTCTTTTGGAAGGGGGAGGGGAGTCTATCATAAGAAAAAGCTATAACATAACTAGAATTTTGCTATGCACTTTAAGAGCTATTAAGAGTTAAATAACAGAAGTTTACGAAATATTTACTGCAGCAATGAGAAGGAACAATGACAATCATCTAAAATTATATTCAAAACCATTGAAACTATTAATGCTAGAAGACTTAAAAGTGATGCAATGAACTGGAAAAATAAAATTTTCCTTCTTCCCTGAGATGTACATTTAATGTATCCAGAATATTACTACCTAAAAAAGTTTCATTTGTTTTGATGTTACTTAACCATTTTTATTAAAATTACTACTTTTCTATTATAATTTGAGCTTGTGAATATTCTATGAATTAATTTAATATTAAGATTGACTATTTGATATGTAAGTGGAATAGTGGAAGTAAACACAAAAAATAGCATGTTAACATTTTCGGTTCAACAATATAAAAGTTTTTGATTATACTTTCATTTTTTGGCAACAATTTTTGGACTTATCTTTGAAAGAATGCATGCATTAAATTTATAAATTGATTTCGTACACAATAAAAGGTTGATTTTTAGAAGATTATTTTATAGTTTAACTTTATTTTTAGTTATTTATTGCCTAAGTAATTTATAAAAACTGATATTATTTTTAATGATAATTGTAGAATAATTTTTTGTAATTTTTTAAAATCATTGAAATATCTCTCTGGAAAAAAATAATTTTATTTAAAGGGATTAGTTTTTTTCCTGTAGCTTTTTCTAGTTACCCAATTTTTATTAATATGCAGAGATGACCATTAACATTATAGCCAAATTATCCAACAACACTCTTAAAAAATGATGTTGCAAACTTTTGCACTACATGAAAGAAAGAAGAGATTTCAATATGTAAATAAATAGTATTTCAGCAACTTTAATCGTCAAGAAAGGAACAAACTGCAACTTAAAATCTAAATATAAAAAAAAGCTGTGAGTGCATTTTCATTCGAATATCGCTTTGTTAGGAAGAATTTTTTTCAAAGTACTGTGTTATACCACAATTAAGCAAAAATAAATGCTTACCAAAAATACTAGAATTCGATAGAGGCAGAATCGTTGGCTATTGAGAATATGGATTATCGTAATGTGAAGTTTTCTAGCTAATGCATTGAAAAATCCAGTCAGTGACATTTTAATACAAAAAGGATGATTTTCTGAATTTCATACTAAATAGCATGCAAGATCTTAATACCCTCCTATGATTAAAGTTTAGATGATAAAAAATTTTATAATCATCCTTACAAAACATTATAACTACTATCAGGAATTGTGTTTCTTTGAACCACGTCCAGTATGAGCTCGTACAATGTAAAAATAGTACTTTAAAAGCGCATTTAGAATTGTCTGCTGCAGTGAAACAATGTTTGGAGTTACACTAAAACCATCAACACAAAGACTGTTACTTTAGATTTCTCTGACACTATATCACTAATGTAAAGATTGATTTTAGTGTACCCAATTGCAGAGTTAACTCAACATGTGGTATTGTTTTACAGATGATTATTGGTTCTCTGTTCAAGATTCTGGTACCGATGTATGTGTCTGGAGGCACTGAGGAGAATCTAGTCATCTGTTGCATTCTATATCATCATAGGTTTAAGGGTATAAGCAGCCATTTCGATTAAAACACATCCATTCTTAATTATTATCGACAGTAGTTTGAACAGCAATCTGTTCGTTTATGAACCCTAGGGTTGAGGTTGTCCAATACTTAAGAAGCCACTAAAACTTATTTTAAGAAAATAATTCATTCTTGTTGCAAGTCATTTTCTGGTCTTTTTCGATACCGATCGTGTTCGTTTGTTGTCTTGATCTGTACATTCTTCACGTTCTGGTGAACAGAAAGATGATCTTCTGGCCAGTTTATTAGATCTCCAGATTCACATTAACAGAAACCGTCAGGACATGGATAGGTGAGAGAATGACACTTACTCATCTCCAGATATTGCAGTTAATGAAATGTAACGCAGACTTCAAGCAGCATGTATGATGAGTTGCCATTTTTTATTATCCAAGCACCATTTGACTCTGTGCTAAGCCAAATAAGAAATATGGGCATATTTTTAACTGGCAGTTACGGGAACAGATTCCATTCATTTTAAACCCCTTTAAGCCCACAAAATTATTAAAATTAATCACTTTATCTCCATGCCATATTTTGTAAATACTTTTAACTTTCTCTTTTTATGGTGCTGATAATTTGATTTTGTCAGCAGCAGTTGAAACAAGATCATACAAGATAAGTTTTTATCATTATTATTATATCTGTTAAGAGATCAAGCTACAATTTTATTCATATCAATAGTTTGTTGCTTACTTATGACACTTAGAGAAGCCAAGCTCTCTCTCTCTCTCTCTCTGCCGACGGCTGTGAGAATTTAAGTCAGCAGGGTGCGCATTTCGTTTTAACCAGACCACTACAAAGGTAAAAGTACGACTTTGATCTTAGACATCTCACCAGTATGTATGGCGCCACCAGAGGATACACTCCGTCAATTTTGACATTGATTTGGAGGTAAGGGTGAATTTTCTCCAGACCATTACATCTCTAGCTTTTTATAAGTGTATTCAAAGAATTTATGAAGTACTTAAGATGTGTCTTCCAACGGCATTTAACAATCCCAGGAGTATTTTTCAAAATTATTCATTCCTTAAACAATGAAAAAGTGCATTTATGTTCCCAGAAATCTTGTTATGAAGAATGAAAATGCTGTTTATGAATTCTTTCTTTAGATTAAAAATAGACACAAACGTTTTACATATCTTGATAAAATAAATAGAATTGATATTCTAACTCTCTAATATCTTCGGTTCAAGAAAGTCCACTGTCACTGGTATAATTCACTGTCATGGTGTGGTTTGAACATTCAACTATCCATTTTTCGGAGAATTTCGTTAAAACTTTTAATATTATTGATGTTACTTGTGTCTAACTTCTATCTTTTCTTTGCGATAGGCATTTTCTTATATTAACTTAAATGGGAAATAAAATGTTAGAAATGAACAAATGTGTAATTTCTGAATACATACATTGCTCTAACATCTTAGAATGAACTTCATAAATTTCATGTAAATAATCAAAAATGTGCTTAACTTATATTTATTTCATATAGATAAATGCATATTAAATTCCTTCTCCTGGTATCATTGAATATATCTAATGGGACAGGAATTCACTTAAAAAAATTTTCCAAAGAAAAATTTATAAACTTTTATTATAACTGAGAGATGTATCTTGTCTCAAATATAAGAGCTTTGACTTATTTTTTCAGCATAATTTTTGTGCTGCTCCCTTGGACACGTTTACTAACGCATATCAGCATAATTTCCATGCAAATTCTAATATAAACTTTACTTCTTGAGATATCAAGGCAAAGCTTTCATCTCACATTTTCATTATATTTGAGTAAAAAGTTTAAATGTAAACTTGTAGTAAAAGTTTTAAATCGAAAATTTCATGAAATAGTTGAAGCTGGGCACAGATTGGCTCAGTTATTTTAAAAGATAAAAGAAATACTTTTCTTTTTTAAACAATGCATTTCTTCTGTGTTTTTTAAATGAAAAACAAATATATAAGCATTTTTAGTTAATTTATGCGTAACGTAAGGATAAAATATATTCCCATAAAGTATCTAAATCATAATGATAATTTTATAATTGTTTTGTAGTCATGTAATTTATTAAAATCTACTAGAATAATCCGGTAAAACTAATAATAATTCATACACTTTATTTCAAAAACATTTATAAAAATATTCGTAAATAATATCATGTATAAGCATAATAAAAATAAGGAATTAATAAATAATTTTTAAAATCTGCTATACTATAAATTTAGCAGAAATAAATGTGATATTAATTTTGGTCAGTTATCTTTGGACTTAATCTTTCAATTTTTTCAGTATACTGAAGAAAAGGAAGAAAAATGTTATTATTATTATTATTATTATTATTATTTGTTATTAATTATTATTATTATTATTATTATTTGAATCGGAGTCACCAAAAAAATTTTAAACTTCTGCATATTTTATTTTTTAAGGCTCAGACGTTCCTGTAACATTGAGACTTTTTGGTACTCTAAGATTCGAAATTAGTGGCAATTTTCATAATGAGACATTCAGTGGTTGTGCCATCATAGCTAAAAATAAGGATGATCCTTCGTATTTAGAATCATGGACCAAGCAGAAGATAGTTAATTTTGGCCTGCTGCCCCCAGAGATCTGGCGTGGTGAGAACGATGTCAGCTCCAGTTGTAACCTCATCACCTGACCGTGGCTCAAAATTATGAGGCTTTTGATGATAGGCGAGTGTACCAAACTCGTTAACCTAAAGGTACAGACCGTGGATTGTCTGCATTGCTATGCATGAATGTCCCCATAGCTATAATCACTTTTAGAACATTGCAATTTAAACTTACTTTAGTTACAGATGACCACCTTTAGTGATAATGAGAAATCTTCATCTGTATTAAGTACAAAATCGGCTGTCCATTTAATAACGAAAACAACGACTTTCACTATCAGCCTCAGAACTTCAAAGACCATAACTGTTATGAATCCGATACTAATTTAATATATTTATATCATTTTTAATCACTACGCTATTTCACTTGCTCTAGGTTTTGGCTAAAATTATTCTTTATTAGAATAATTTTATATATACTTTTGATTTATATATACTTGGTTGATTGATGACTATTCCAATAATACTTATATTTAAATATTATTGGAATAGTCAGCAATCAACCAAATATTCTTTAAAATTATAGCTTTTTCTACTTACTTGATTTCTATAAACATCTGACTTTTCAATCGTTTTCCTTCCCAATAGAAATTGTACTTGAGTTTAAATGTCATCTGAATGATGTTATTAAACTCATCCTATCAAAAAAGCTACAGATTTAACAGTTACTCTGGTCATTTTTAAGCATTTACATATGTATCATTTTTAAGCTGCCTTATCACACTAATATTTGATTCCAAATATTAAATTATATAAACACAACTTTCGATTAAATTTATTTCAAATTTCCAATACATACACATATTTTTCCTCTTTCTATTTATACAGATATGCTAATTTCGAATATATGAATTAGTTATAACATGTGCATTTAAATTAACGTGTTTCATAGTACAGTTAAATTATTGTTTCTTTATTTCAATAAATTATGATGTGATTTAGTAATTCCTTTTCTAAATAGTATAATTATACACTATTTTAAGCAGTTAAAGGAGTAAAACATCATAAAAAAAACATCTTTTATAACTTCCAAACAGTATGTTTTCATCATTCGTATACAACCAGATTGCCAATGTTCAACAAAATTCAAATTTTTCGTATCTTTCTAAAGTATGAAAATTTCTATAAAAATTCTCTTTTTTGTTTTATTTTTTGTGATACAAATTATTACATGCGTAATCTTTATTTTTTGCTACTTTATAACTTTCAGTAATGTAACTTAGGGTATTCATGTTAATCAATTGACTTAAAACATTAATGTAAAAAGGCAATTTTATAGATTTTTTTAAATATTTATGTATATAATTTTGCTCCGCAAAATTATAAATGCAATGGAAACAACAGTAAATACAGCAAATAGCATGGAATTTAAATATTAACAATTTATGTAGCCTATATCAATAGCTTTACAAAAATGAGCATCATTTTTTATTTCCACATCATTTTATGTTTTTATTAAATGTGTAAAATATTTTTACTAAAAAATTTTTAAAATGTAAGCTATTAGCAATTTTCATGGCTCATAAAATATTTAAATAATCAATAGTATCGTAATGAATCTTTATAAGAATATTTCTTCTCGTATACCATAATGAAAAGAAAGTTACTTATAAGAGAATTTGAAGATTCACATTAAAACCTTCAATGAGTGAATTAATTTTATAAATGTATCTAAAATGCATTTTGAGTCGAAATTTTATGCACAATATTACAGTAAAATATTTCAAATTCTTTAAAAATAAAGGGATACTTTGAATAGAACTCTCTCGTCTTCGTGAAATAATAATAAATATATTTTCTGCAATTTTTATTGAAACTCTTTTAAGCAATATCAATATATTTTTACAATGTACTCCCTTAGGTAAGCTCCATTATTTTTAATTCATTTTCTTTGATTCGTCAAAAGCTTTTGAGAAAATTTTTGTTTCAACAGAATAAAGATTTTACTCTTTTCCTTTAATATAACTTTAGACATTCTTTTGATTCCCGATTTTTTTCAAATGTTTTAAAGACTAAAAAGAATTGCATTTTGTGAATTAAACTGAAATAAAATAAAAAATAATCTCTACTTTCATGTATACAAGATTTCTTTACCGAAAAAAATAATAGAACAAATTTTATTTCAGAAATATGCATTTTTCAACCATTTGTATCATTTTCATTTGTTTTTGTTTGCTTCATTTTAAGATTTTAAATTTTGAAAAAAAATTGCTCCATGAAGAAGCTGTTAAAAAAAATATATATATGCAAATACCAGTATTTTTAAAAATAATAACTATGCAATTACTTTGTTTTTTCTAAGGTGAAAATATAATATTTCCTTAGATTTTTTTCTACTTACAATGATATTCGTGATTCTTAATATCATATTCTTTAATTAAATAATATTCTTTAATTCGACGATAAAGCAATTTAGAGTCGTACCTTTTCTTTTAGAAAAACAAACGTTTTTTCTTTCATAATCAGGAATTGCGGGCATTTATTAAATAAAACATATTTTTATAAATGTTTTATGATAATGTTTTATTAAAAAACTTTTTTTATAATTTACTTTAAAAAATTAAAATTTACAAGACGCTTAAAAATTTGTATCTTTTGAATATTTTTTCCTAATGTTATTCATATCATACATATTTTAACAAAATTAATATAGTGACTTACTTTAAAATATCATATTTTCTTTGAAATTTTAAAATCATATTATAAAATAACTAATTATCTAGATAAAATAATTAATATTGAATTATAAATTCTTAAGTTATATAGAAAATAGTAGTGTTGCAATAATTATAGGCTCGTTGTTCGTATGAACTTGGATTTCATACTCTGTGCATACTTTGAAGTTCTTACGAATCACTTGTAAAAAAGTTAACATGTTTTTTTCTGCTCAATAAATATAGCTTTCATTAATCTCCATTTTACTTTCCTAAGCAAATTTAGTTGCATTTATTTAAAAATATTAACTTATCATTGGTCTTCAACGTAACAACTTGCTATTCCACCCACGTGTGAAAACACGAATCAATTATAAATCTTAGTAAAAATTACTTACAACCCGATTACCTTATAAAAGATTTAAAATTTATATCAATCACATCAAAAAGGAAACAACAATTTCCTATATATATATATATATATATATATATATATATATATATATATATATATATATATATATATATATATATATATATATATATATATATTAGCAAATATTTCTTAAAGTTTCAATCAAATTTCCAAATAGTGCTTTTTATATAATTTATATTATTTACAAATTTTATAATATAGAATATATGATGTCCATAAGTTTTTCTTCGTCCTATTGCATTTGACTTGAAAAATCCTTATTAGTTCTTTAAATATTTCTTTCTTGGTGAAATCTTTCCAATTCTTGGCACATTTTCTATCCTTCTATTGTTATCAAATTGAAGCCATTTTAAGAATTGAGTTGAAGAGGGGGGCATCGTTGCGAGTTTTGCATATATTTGCTTTTACATTGCCTTTTGCAGAATCAAATAAAAAAAAGATTTGTCTTCAGTTTTGCTAAATATATTGTTATTTATCTTTTTTTTATTTACTGGCTTCTTCAATCCAGTTCATTCAAGCCACAAACTCGAGCACCACAAAGAGATGCAGCTTCAAGTTAATAATCACAAATTAGTAAAATAAACTTGAATAAAAACACTAAAGCTACCTTTTTTAAAAATGAAACGAAATTTCTGCATGAATAGCAAATGATTAATAGCAGACATTACTGAAAAAGTATTAATTTAAAACTGAGACAATCTCACAAAAAACATCATGGATTTTTCAGTGCACAAACTATTCAGTATTCTAATTTGCAATATAAATTTGAAGTAACGATAAAAATAGTTATTTAATAATTTTGATTAAAAGCAATGAAGGTTTGTATAGAATATTGTCTGAAATTGTGATATTACTTACAAAAAAGATCCAACATTTAGAAGAAATAGGCTTTGTAATAGACAGACTCAACAGTATAATAATTTTGTTTTATTTCGTATTTGTAGAATTTGTTTCATTTTATACACTACAGAAATTGTTTTAAATACAATGCAAATAAATATTTCTTTGTATTCTTATTTATATATCAGTATTTATATATCTAAAACATTCTATGCATTCTTATTTATCATTTATATATCTAAATTTTTCTAATTATCCTTATTTATATATCAATATTTTTGTTTTTTTTTTGTATCTGGTACTTTTATTTTAATAACTTTTCTTCGTTAATAATTATTTCACTGATTGTTTATATTTTTATTAATTAACTTTGTGCAACTACTCTAAATCAATTTTTATTTTGACTATTTATTTTAATCTGATTTCTTTCGATTTTTTAACTAAACCACACCAGTATGACACTTATATACTACTATTGCTGTTTTAAAACAGTGACAATATCTTTAACCGCATACAATACTATATTAATACCTATAAATACTTAACAATTGTCATCATAAAAAAAAATTATTTTAATATATATATATATATATATATATATATATATATATATATATATATATATATATATATATATATATATATATATATATATATATATATATATATATATATATATATATAGAACAAAATTGCATATAAAATAAGAGATAAAGTATAAATAAATCAGATTTAAATATTAACTCATGCATATGTAATAAAAATGACAAAGTAAAATGTTTAAAGCAAATATTTTTATTGCAATATCAAATAATTTGTGTTTTCATTTCCTAATATTTATTTTCAAAATATTTGTTAATAGAATTCATATCCCTTCTGACAGATCTTTTTTAATCTGAAAATAAAAGTTAAATATTACTAGTGAGTGCATATTCGACTATTTATGTAAATAAAAATTATTTAATGTTTGAAGTGTTTTACATTTAAATAAACGTTTTTAGACGTTATGCGTTCAGTATACTTTTAGATACGTTCTTCAATATACTTTTAGAAATTAAATTAAAATATTAGTACTCTTCGATCACAGATTCAACTGTAAATTTTTAGGAGAACATCAAAATATAAATAAATGAATATTTTACGGAAAGTATTTTCATTCTTGTTAAGATTATAAGTTTTCAGTTTTCAAAGAAATGATTTAATAACTCCTGTAGAACTGAAAATTTTGCTGCTATATAGTGAGGTTAGTGGAAAAAAAATATTCGGTAGCATGCTCGAGTTAATAATTTTATTTTTTTTTATAGTGTTTGAAATATTTTGATTTCCCCAGATAATGCAACCATCTTTTCAAGAGTGTCAAAAAATGTAATTGGATGACAGCTCAAAACTAAAATTTTAACTTGTCAAAGGGTGCTTTTTTAGCCTTGTAATTACTTTAAAAACTCAAATACTTTCTCGTTTTTTAATAAACAAAACAATTAATCTTTTCAAATTACTGTGTTTAATTTGAAACATTTTGCTTGCAAAATTTCTCATGTTTATAATTTTTCTTTTTTTCTTAATGTTTTTACGAATTATATTATATTTGTTTCAAATAAAAGAATTTTTTGAATTGCCTTAATTTTTTTAAAATAAGTTATTAATAATTTTGATGTTGAAGATAATGTTAATAAATGTAATATTTTTGTACTAAGTAATAGAAAATGGTTCCACAATCAGTTATATTTAATATTAAATAGCCACATAAAAACATTGGACTCAACTATATAATATAATTTTGTAACATAATTCATGTGTCAAATAATTGTTATAATGACTGAATAGATGTTTCTACATTGCAATGAATTCCTGGGAATGTAAACAAGATAATATTATGACGCAATATTCATTAGGATTTTTTTAGATTTCCCTATCATCATTAGGATTATAACCCTTACATACTATTAAGTACAGTACTGGTAGAATCTTTTGATATGTGTGCGAAATATTCTTAAATAAAATAAGTTGATATATCCATAATTAAATTGTAATTTTTTTGTCCCCATAATATATTATTTCTACAAATGTTATATTCTTCATAACTCAATAGACATTGTATTAAGTACAAGGTTACATCGTTTTTTTTAGATTTCCCTCTCATCACTAGGATTATCTCCTTAGATTCTACTCAGCACAGTACTGGTAGAATCTTTTGATTTTTTAAGTGTGATAACTCTTGGTTGTATGAATATAATTCGAAAGCATCTGGGTGTTTGCAATTTTAAAAACAGGAGCTAGGCTGAATATCTCAATATTTGGCCTGTATCATTTTATTGTATCATCAGAGCTTGTATCACTTATCCAATATTTGGCCTGAAACATTTTACTGTATCGTTATAACCTGTGTCATTTACCCAATATTTGGTATGTATCATTTTACTGTATATCATAGCTTGTATCATTTACCCAAAATTTGACCTGTATCTCCAGATGTATCATTTCACTTGAAGGACATTTTGCTTTACCTTTTTCATATACTCTAGCGGCTATTTGGGAACACAACAGATCTTCGACTGGATCGAATACTTAATCCTTTACCTTTTGATGAGGAAAATGTACCTTTCTAAATCAGGCAGTCACAGGCACTTTTTAATATGAATTAATACTTTTCATTAATTAAGAGTTATAATTAATGAAATTTTTGCTCAAATTATTTATTCAAACAAGTGTAATAATTCAATACTTGTTTTTTTTTGTTTATATATATATATATATATATATAAAAGTTTATATTTGCACTCGACAGAAAACTTTCTTAAAAAAATTAATATCAATTAATGTGTATTTAAACAACATTTATTAATTTCTTTGAATACTGTAGATGTAAATATCGATCTTTACAGTTTTCAATAAAGGGAATGTTTAGTTCTTTAATCTTTTGATTACATTTTATATGTAACTTCTTTACACTTTAAAATCTCATATAAGACATTTAATTCTTTAAGTTGAAATTATTTTCATAAAATTATAGCATCATGTAATAAAAAAGAGGGATTCTTCAAAAAGTATGAATGTACACATTGTGCATGAATAAAAACAAGAAAATATGTATGTATTTATCAAAATTTTATCAAATATTATACACCGATAAAATATTTATATTTTCTTGGTCATCATTGCTTTGTACAATTATATTTGCAAAAAAAGAAGAAAAAAACATGATATATATAAATTAAATAATGTCTTTGATATTTGTTTTATAAAAAATATTTTTTTCAGTAAAAAGTCCATTTACTCTTGCTTTCTGTTAATATTAATATAACTATAATTTGGTTTGGTTTCTCATCTTACAATCACTTTTAGAATATACCACGATATAATTTGATTCATATCTATTGATTGAAAAGAATTCCGAATATCAACAAATATGTATGTCAGAATTGGCTTTCATACAAAAAAGCTGTTCAATTAAGCTGCAAATCATTGACCATTCATCGAAAAATTTAGTTTATAGAGGAAAAGGAATTACATGGAAATATTTTATTTATGTAATTGCATAAAATATGCAAATTGTCTTTATATATGGAATTAGCTTTATGTTAAAATTATTTAATCAATGATAATTGGAATATATTAAATCTAATGCAGTAGTCAAGAAATAATTTAAATTTTACATTTTATTATTTTCACATATTCCAACAAAAACTATAAAAACATGTAAAAATAAAGTGGATTTCACACAAAATATTATTGAATAAAATTGTATGCAAATATTAGAATATCTGAAAAAATAATAAAAAACGTAAATAAATAAATTTTCTTAAAGTTCTGGAATTATTTACACATATTTTCCTTGAAATAAAAAATATGAAAGAATGAGACCACAGAATCTGAAAAATACGTTACATTGCAATTAAAATTCTAATTTAGAGTTCACGTAACTTTTCGAAAATACATTATTTTTATTCAACTTTAGAAACATTATTTTAATAACTATACTACAAATTATTCTTTCAAGATATAATCATAAATAATTTTATTATAAGCATCTTAACATAAAAAAGTGTCTAAAAATATAGGACTCCATAGAGAAAAAATTTACGATTTCAATAAGTAATGATATAAACCGAAACTCAGGTAATACATTGTATGTTATAAAACCTTTTCTTTCAATTTTTTTTATCCTAGAAACATAATATGCGAAAACAGCGATAAATTTTGAAATTTTTCAATAGTTGCAACATTTTATTTTTATTTATTTTAAAAGTAATATGTTAAAATTTCTTTTATATATCAAAAAAATCTTGCGCAATGTTAGTCAGAATGATAAATTTTCTGAAGTATCGATTCCTATTTCAATGTTACAAAGCCTTCTACAAACAAGGAAATCTATTGAGTGACCATATAAATTTGGACTTCATTTTTTTTGCTTATACAGCAAAAACTTTTTTACAAGACAGAAAAAAATAAAGGTGAATTATTTTTTTTTTTTTTTTTTGTTCTATTTCACATTTTTTTCTTGAATCTCATACTGTGATTTATTATAGAAATGCTTGATGTTGTGTTTTTTTTATGTTATATTACGAAACATTAATTTTGAGTGAGATAGGCTCATTTATTACCTTTATTGTTATATATTTAGCTATTTTCAATTCTTGGTTGGAATATCAATATTTTAGAATTTAATGAAAAAGATATGCTGTACAATAAAATTCTCAGAATACATTAGTTCTTTCAAAATTCAAATCTATATAATTCAAAATTCATAACTATGTAGATCAAAGAACCAGTTCTCTCTGAGAATAATTCTTTTCCAGAAAAACAAATAATGTTTAATTGTCAATCTTTAATGAAGTGCATTGTGTTTGAAAAAAATATACTCTTGAAACTCAAAATATTTTTCCAACAAAATTTTTCTATTGAACATCAGATCCACCAGAAAATCAATCATTCTAGAATTTTTTATGAATATTCGGTATGATAGATTTGTTTTTCTTAATACGTAATTAATAAGATGTATACATTCAATATTAATGTTAGTTGATTACATTCGTATTCAGTTAAAAAAAAAAAAAAAAAAAGCATGGAACTGAAATTTGAGTTATTGATAGGATTTATGTAATAGTTGCCATATAGTCATAATAATAATTGTTATTTTGTTAGAGCTTCCAAATCGAAACGAAAGTAAATGAATGATATAAAAATCCTTCGTATTAAAATATTTAGAATATATAAATAAGGTTAAATAAAGAAGTAAGTTATGTAACTGTTCCTTTGATTTTGAATTTATAAATGAGTAAATATGCTATAAAGTTATCTAATATTTTACAAGATTACATTAGAATGATATAATACTTTAATAAATATTAATATAATTAAATGCATTTCATAATGAATAAAAATTAAAAGAAAATTCCAAAACTATATCTTGCAAGAAGAATTAAGAAAGGACAAGTATCAGCTTTCTTAGAACAATGTGCAGATTATACAGAAAGAATAAAATCTGAATAGAAAAATCCAAGCCCATATCTTACGAGAAGAATTTAGGAATGGGGTATATAGACATTACATGTGAAATTTCTCCAATGAAACAAAAAAATCTAAACTGTAGAGACATGTGATAATTCTCAATTTTATATCACCACGTACAATCAAGCAAACAATTAAATTTTGATGGGATTATTAACATTAAAGCAATTTAAAAAACAAAAATATGACACAAATTTTGTAAATTATTTCTGAAAATTAAGTAAATATTCGTAATTCATAGCTTTGAGGACTCGCTTTCATCTTAAAAGCAAATATTTTGCAATAAATTTTGGCAACACTCTTTCTGAAAATGTCAAAAACTGTTATACAGAAACTAAAATCAAAAGTAAGTTATTCATTTTAAATTTTTGCTTATAAATATTCATACTAATTGATTATACAGGCTAAAGTACTCAAAACGTTTAAGTTAGTAATCTAAAAATTTTAAAAGAATGTTAATTAACATAACTTTTACTAATGTAACGTTTTATAAGCATTTATCTATAAAGTAATCTAAGTTATTAACATTTACTAATAAACATAACATGTTGGTAGAAATGTATGTAACTATTTAATAAACGACTAGTAAATACATATATATTTTAGACCGTCACAATCTAATTCCTAATGGTTACATATTTTTCTATGTTTTTATATCGCATACATCATCAATTTGAAAATACAAAACATATAATTGTTCATAAAAATGTTTTACCAATGTTTCACAGCTAAATATTGTATATTTCCGCGTAAAATGGAATATTACAACAAATATAAATATATGAAATTAAAAAAGTGATGAATATGTTTGTGTTATTGGTATAACTAAATGTTTAAAATTTCAGATTTTTAATGTTATTAATTATTTTAATTTAATTTACTTATATTAGCTGCTCTACTTCCATTTTATTAATTCCTAAGATATATAATGAAGCCCATTGGAATTACATACAGTTTTACAAGTCAATTTATTTGACCTAAACGGTATTGGCCAGTGTGTAACACGAGTGTTTGTAAATTGAAAAATAAAGAAGTCATTCCATTCCAAAACAGACACTCACCATTTCAAACTTCTATATCACTTGAATGAAGGCTCATTTTTCGAACCCTAAAATGTTTGTCATTCAAAGGCTTTCTCAACACCATTATCTTTGCTTGGCACAGAAATCGCTATTGCATAGACATTAAAATAAAGCAATTTCTACTGGACAACAATTGTTAATTATATTTTTTTAGAATATAAGAAAGAAAATTAGAGCAATAAACTTAAATACTTATTAAAACAAATAAAATATTTTATTTTTTATTCATATTTCAATTTTTACATAGTTACAAGTATAGAAAACGCAAACGCAACCATTAATTTAAAAATGACGTTTAAGAAATATATAAAACATGAATTAATAAAGCAACTCAGATCAACCTGCTCAGCAGAACAAAATTATCTCAATAGGAACAGTCATTTATTTGCAACATTTGGAGATACATCGTAGCTTTTAGTGACATTTTTTAATCAATATAATCAAATGGATAAAAAACGTAAACACCAATTCCATCAAAATTTCCAAATATACAATTATGGATCTAAATTTAGGACAATTTGTTTTCATAAAACTCTCAGGAAAAATAGTCTACATAATTATCATATAATATCACCACTAAATTTATATACTTTCCAGGAGCTTCAATTTATCACCATCAATATAGAAATGGCGACGAATATGTTTTACGATTTGTAGTCATTTATAGAACCTAATCTGCATTTCTAATCTTGAAATGTTAAATACTTCCGTGAAATATTCGTCGTCATGGTATTAGAAGACTGCACTGTTAGATCACCATATTCATTTCTTCTCCGAGTGTTCTAGTGCTCTAATAATTTTAGAAGCATAGTGTAACATGGTTTTATAATAAATATACTATTCTTTAAAATATTCACATATATTAGCAATACGGAATTACCTTAAATATTTATATCAAAATAATGAGAGGTTTCAATTTCTCGATTTAGTGAATTCAGAAGGAAATAATTAATAAAATAGTTTCCATTAATTTATAAATTTTGGAGAACAGATTTAAGGACTCTAATTAAAATGGAGTAGGAGATTACAATTAATTAAATTGTATAGCCCAAATGTTATAGTTTCAAGGTAGTTTAATTTAATAATTGAATCTCTGCTTATCTGTAATACAATTTTACATGTATATTAAAGTAAATTTTATAATAATTAAAATACATTGAAAGCTTTATTAGCACACTTGATGATAATAAATTTAAATGTTTACAATTTTTTTAAATTTTCTGTCATAGAAATCAAATTAAATTTTGTTTAAATCTAATGCAATCATGTTGTAGTTTGTCAAATCCTTCAATTCGCTTCAATAATTTTGTAAATATTTCAATCCTGGTTCTTACAAAATGGTACACAATCTCATGTATCGTACAAAAAATTAAAGATCATTTATCTGTATTTAAATAGCATAAGAAGAGATTTGTTTTTCAAACTAACAAAATTTTATTTTAAACTTAAAATTATATATACTATATTTTTGGCAGAAGAAGGCTTTAACTTGAACAATTTTCAAAAACTGTTTCTCAACACAAACTTACCTCGCTTGCTCTCAGAAAGATGGCAGGTTGAAATACTTCAATGATTGACTTATGGATGTCTTGACATATAAAGATGAACATCTTTACTTTCTCGTTGATTTTTGGCCCATTTATACCATTTGTGTTCTTATAAAGAATCATAGTGCTAGAAAAGTAAATATTTCATATTTACATTTGTATTACATGCGGTGTGGTAAAATTTCTAAAACTATTATTTCTTTGGGAATTTTTTGAAATTAAATTCTTCTCTCCATTAGAAATTTTATTTACTTTGTTATGTTTGTGTACATGACATTATAAACAACATTACTTATTTTAAGTAAGTATTATGTTAATGAAAATTTTTTCCCACTTTGGAAAAAGTTAGTTCGATAATGTGTGTGTGGAGATATGTTTAATAATTTTAATATTTGAATTCTAATATTGATTAATTTCGTAGAAATTTTTCATCTTTATTTGCGTATAAAATATATATTCTGAGAAAAATACTGTTTCAAAAATAGTGTATGAAATTTAAAGATATTAACAACTCCTATCAATTTAAATAACTCATAATGAATGATTTGAGATTACCAAATTCAAAACTAACTCTACATAATTTTAAATTTTGCTATAAAAATATTTATCATATCATATTCACTATTTAAAATAAATTAAATTTGATATCAGCATGTTAACAGATTTAATTTAATTTTTTATACTTTTGATTAAAATATTAAATTTAAATTACAATTAAATCACCATGTTGAATATTCAATCATTCATTACGTTAAAGTTGCAAAATAAATTATCAAATCATGAGATTTATTTTGTTTTGAAGAATTCCCTTTCATTATTGTTTTAGCAATAACTTTGAAACTTTCATTCTATTCCCCTATATTTGCATTATATAATGCTTTAAAAACTAACTTTATATTTTCTTACTTTTTATTTATAATCATTGTATTTTGTCTAAAATTTCATTTACATAGTTACTAAAATTTAAAATGATTCATTTCTGACAAATAAAAATAATAACAAGAAATTTATCTATGCGTTTTGAAAAATACAGCTGATAACTAAATAATTTTCCATTATTTTACGATGCATTAATTTAAAATTTTTCTAATCCAAAATGAAAAAATAAAAAAAAACATAGTTTTTGTTTTCGAAGCAAAATCTCACTAAATATTTCCTAAAATGTACACTTTACTATAAGCCATAATTTTATTTTTATGTATATACCTTGACAGAGATAAATCAAAATATTTTCTTTCGTTTTCATGATTATATGAAGTTTTATATATTGCCTCATATTAATCTCAATTCATCTGTTGATTTAAATTCATATACATTAAGTCCTTGTATTTAAAGCTTTCATTTTAAATTAGAGTTATTTCTAAAATTCATAGTTCCCTCTGAAACCAATTATATATTTAATTCCCTATACTTATGGCTTTAAGAAAGAATTTTACAAAATAACAGAAGATATAATGAAGGAACATTAGTAAGTAATGAAGGAATGAATAAATAATAAAGAATATTAGTAAGATATATAATGAAGGAACAGTTATGGTAGGAAATTTCACCTCTAACATCAGTTAGGAAATTTCAGTCATAAAGAAGGTATATTTTTGTATGGTAATCGACTTCGATAATATACGAACACAAAATTCTTAGTAAATGTGCAACTATTATAAAGGGATAAATACAAGGGTTATTCTGAAATTTTTCAGATACGCGCAGACGAGAATTTACAAAATAAAAATAACTGTTTAATGTTAAAACACGAAGTATTTTAACGTAGAAGACGATTTTTTTACTGACTTACTTCAACTTTTTTAGCGTAGAATAAATTTTAAACAAAAGAGAAAATGGAGTTGACGCCAGAGTATTTTCGCGCAAGATTAAATCAAGAAGAAAGCGTTCAACGGTTGCAGTTAGCATTTGGTGATGAATCTCCAGCTCTTGCTACTGTACTCAAATGTTTAGAGAATTCAGAAGAGGTCGCAATTTTCCTCAGGATGAAGAACACACAGGAAGACCGCCATCGGCAGTAATCTCGGATAATGTGACTGCCATACGAAAAATGTTAATGGATGGTAATCGCTGTACCTAATGATACAGAAGGAACTTAACATTGGATCCACAGCCATACACAAAATCATTCATGAAGAATTACATATGAAAACAGTAGTTTGCCGTTGGGTTCCCCATAATCTAATTGAGCACTAAAAAGAGGAGCGTGTCAGAATTAGTAAATAAACTCTTAAATTGCTAAATAATGGTGTTCACTGCATCATTTCTGAAATTGTAACAGGTGATGAAACACACATACCATTTTTTGACGTTTCAACAGGTCAAGAAAGCAATGTATGGGACTTTGAAGACGATCCCACGCCAACAATGGGGGAAAAACAACGCGCACTGAAAAAGTGATGTATGCCGTTTTCTTCAGAAGTACAGGATTGATTAAATCCATCAAGTTGGAAGGACAGAAAACAGTAACAGCAAACTGGTATACCACTAAATGTCTTCCAGAAATTCTACAAGAACTGAATGTTTAGGGAACTAATGCTTCACAATGACAATGCATCTTCATATATAGCTGGATTAACAATTGAGTTTCTTAAACGAAAACAAATTAAAGTGGTCGAACATCATCTGATCTAGTTATGTGCGACTTTTGATTATTCTTTAAAAAAAGAACTTACGTGGACGTCATTTTCATTTAGAAAAAGAGATTGATGTGGCTATAAATGCATTTTTTCATCTATTCCAAAAAATGAATGACTTGAAGCATTTAATCTGTGGAAATTTTGTCTATAAAACTGCATTGATGCTGGAGGAAATTACTTTGAACGCACCTAAAATTTTGTAAGAATAACTTTAAAAACCTAGTTGTATCTCAAAAATTTCAGAGTGACCCTCATACTAGGTATATAAGAGAAAGCTAGATTATTTTGTATAGTGTATTCTGTGTATAGATTTTTTTACGTGCCCTTATTGAAGTATGACCTTTAATGTTAAGTAATTATTTATTTTTATTCTTTTCCTGAATGACAATTTTTCTTTTCAAAAATACATTAAATAATGAAATTTATATTTATCATTAATTTCTTTTAATTATGTATATTAAATAGAAATATATTTCCTTAATATTCCTCAAATCGTTACCATTGTAATCAACTATATAATATTTGAAAGTTTAAAAATTTTAATAATTTGCGAATAGAATGTAATATATACTTTAAGTATAAAGTTATTTCAGTAAGAAACAAGAAAAAAAATTAATTAAAAATTAAATTTTCGTTAAAATTTTATTAATACTCATTACATAATAAATTTTACTATTTGATTATTCACGTGTGTCTATTTTACATATTATCTTCAAAAAATACAATTAAATTTAAATATAACATTCAAACTATTTTTAAAATATATTTTTACTTAACTAAAAAATTTTACATAGTTAAGTTTTAAAAAGTACTAGGCTTAAGTTTCAAACATTAATTTATTCAAATAATTTATATAAATGGATGATTTTAATTTACTTTTACATATTACTAGAAATGTATTGAGTAAATCTATTTCGTTTATATGGTTTCTCGATTATTTGATCTCTCATTTAAGAATACAAAATATTTTTTAATACAGAAAATTTTAGCTAATTAACCAAAAGCATATTTATAAAAATTTGAGGCATGAGCTCGAGATTTCAAAATTAAGAATAAATTGGTTTTTTTCAAGCAATTCATATATTAGTTGAATATGTGTGTTTTTACATTTTATTTTACAAGTAATGTTTTTGTATAAAATTAAATGATACTCAATACCATTCATTTTATACATAAACATTAAATATAATGTATAAAATTTAAAAAATGTATGTGAATCACAGAAATGTGTAAAATTTATATTTATATATAATGGTATCAAAGATTTTTAATTTGTATTACAAAGAGCAATTATATAATGAAAAATGTACATGAAAGTGTTTTGAAAATGTGGGAGTGGGAATAAATTTGAAATGAAAATCTTTTTTAAATGCTTGCGTGTTCCGAATAAAGTTTAAAAAATTGCTCTTGGAACTACTATCTATTAAAACATTGCACACCATTTCATTTGTCTCTAGAAGAAGTGACATTTCCAACAAAAGAACATTTATTACATTTATATGAAAATACTTGAATATACTTTAGAGAGACAAAATGTAAAAGACACAAAATGCTTTTTAAAAAATATTCAGAATCCGACTTATATAAAACCTTCATTTCTGTAGAAGGACAAAAAAAAATTAGCTCGTTTCTTTCTATAAAATACCAATTCATGAGAAACTAGAAATGGCACTTCATGTGAACACGTCATGCTCAAGATTAGGAATAGTGAAGAGCTTCGAAACGATTGAAGAGATTTCATGCATTCTAATACCTCAGTGCGAAAGCAGAATGCGATTCACTTGATTCGGGGAGTACTATTCCAATTATATTAGTTTTTTCCAAATCGATGTACTTAATGATGGTAAAGGAAAGATTTACTGAATGTATTAAATTTTCTCTATTGCACGCATTTATAATTATTCTACGGCATTTTACATTAGTTGTCATTGTATGTGTTTTTATTGTATACAGTTTTGTAAATTGATTATACAATTGAAGGAAAAGGGTGAACATAAATAATATTGTCTAACACTAATAATTTTATGCTTAGGAAAAAGAGGAAAACATGCTTTAATATTTCAAATTATAAAATTGAGATGTATGTTTAGTAATAATTATAAAAATAAAAAAAACATTATACTAAAAACTTTTTGCATTGCAAGCATTCTGATTTATAGTGCTTGATTAATAGTGTGAAGGTAAAACCCGTTGGTGTTGTGCTGTTAAAGCACATGTTCGATCCTCGATCTTGACACGGTCAACTTTTCATCCCTTCAGTGAGTCAATAAACTGAGTACCAAGCATGTTTGAGAACTAAACATTGGGACTTTCGCTTTAAGCTGATAGCATAATAGGAACATATATATCACACTCCAGAGCCCTCAGACTTCACCCCATCTGGCCTGGCTTGCCTCTAAGTTTAGTATATATATATATATATATATATATATATTATCTATAATATATATATATGTATATATATATATATTCTATACATATATATGTACATATATACATACATATATATATATATATATATATATATATATATATATATATGTATATATAATACATACATATATATATATATATATATATATATATATATATATATATATATATATATATATATATATATATATATATATATATATATATATATATATATATATATATATATATATATATATATAAGATAGGTAGATTTAGTAATTAATACAAACAGAATCTTTCAGAATTTTTTTTATTGTATACATTCTTAAGATAGCTCTTATTTATATAGTTTAACCTTATTGTAAGGAAATTATTAAATGTTTTCCTTATTGGAATCAAGAAAATAATTCAAAATTTAAATTTATTGAATTTAGTTTTATATTAATTCATGTATAAATAAACAAATTTCTTGTATTATTTCTTATTTAGTCATTGTAAATCTACCTAAAGACATTCTTCTTTGTAGATTCTGAGTTGCATTGTCAAAAAATTACTAAAATAGATTTTTTTTAAAAAAATATTTTAAAAGCTTAAAAGTAATGTAAAACTGAGATAGATAATTATATTAATATAAAACTTTTTTTCTGAACTATACATGAAAATTTACATGTTCATGTATCTCAAATTAAAAATTAAAAAAAAAACTGGTGTAATAACTTTTATCAATTGTATCATGTTTGAAATATTTGAATTATAAGAAATATATATTTTATTTTAAAAATTATGTCTATCAAAATAATATCGTTCAATTGCTATGATCGGAAATATAAATTATGATAAAACATTTAAGTTTCTACAAAAAAATAACTTCTTTATAATTCTAGAGAAAGTAAAATTCAACTCTACAATTCTAGTAATCAACTTATCGCATAGGCTCCTTCACGTCAAACCATTTAATAAAACTGAAACATGTGCGAAACTTAATGTGATTCTTAAAAATGTTTACACTCTTACTGAAATGGTCATTTTTACATAAATTCACACACATCATTGAGACTTACAAACATAAAATAAAGAGTTTTTTATTAGTTCTGATTAGTTAATAAATTAGATAGTCACATCAAAGAATTTCATGCTAGACAAAATATATTTCTTACAGAGTTAGAAGATGTAGCATGATAATAAAATGATTATTTTACAATTAAACCATTTTAAAAAAGGAAATTTAACATTGAGAAGAGGAAAATCAGAATTTCATTATAATATTATAATTTCTTATATTCTATTCTTATGCTTGTTCATCGATCGACACAAGGCTTAACATGTTTTAGCAGATTATAAGCTTATAAATATGTAATAAAATTTGGATTAGATGTTAAACACTCAGCTTACCATTTTCCAATCTCATTTCAGCATTTTGTTGTGAGTTTATTGCTGTTTCATTTGATTTTGTTCTCAAATAATGACTTTGTAGAATAATGTGCTACTTTTATCTTTTTTAAGAAAAGTTACCGAGAAATCATTGGTTTGATTGATATTGTGAATGCAAAAAAAGAGAATGAAAATATCTATACATACTTTAAAAATAATTTTGCTATCGAACTTAAATATAATTCACAACTGGAGATTTATAAATATTATTAACTATTTCTTAATTCTACGATATCGTTTTATTATTCTTGAATTTTGAAATTTTCAAAATACTTTTATTATTTACTCAACAAAATGATTTATTTACTTTTTAATTATAAAGTGTATAGATATTTAAGCTGTTAAAGCAGTCCCATTAATAAAACAACCATACCTTCTGCATATATATCTGTTTGTGTGTGTGTGAGTGTGCGTGCATGCATGTGTGCGTGTACACTCTATATATATTGATACTTTTCTCATTATAATTCACTGACAGTAGTTTAAAATTTAAAAAAAAAGTTATTGTTATTATTAGGAAATAATATACTTATGCTCGTGAAATATTTGAAATTAAAGATATCCTGATGAATATTAAAGTATTATATCAATGCAAGAAGGCGCAATATAAAATGCCTGCCTGAGGGAACAAAATGGCATTCAAAAATATTTTAATCATATTTTGTATCAAACCTGATACTGTATGTTTTCATGATTAATAATAAATGAACGTTTTTGTAAAATACACCCATAAAATGATTACTTAATCTTGGATGCAAACAAAAATTATCTTTAAAATTGCAATTAACTTTTTATGTTTGCATCGTTAACTTAAATGCGTCTAAACTCTCAAAGAATGTTAAATTTAACAAATTAAATCTTTTCATTTATATTTAACATTTCCAAATTACTAATTTAAAAATATTTAATTTTTAAATTATATAGAAATATTGCTAAATTATAGAAATAAATACTAAAGTTTTAAGTGTTAATTTGAAAATAGTAATATGTTTAAATTCAGTGTTAGCACACATATTACTATTATGTTATTAACATATTTAAATTCAATAATACATTGAAATAAGGCATGTTTAATTTCACCAAAAATGTAAGTAATACTATATAGTTCCCTTTTTGATGCATTTTAATTCAGTATGAGATTTTTTTTTTAATAAGTCTTTTTTTCGATTTAAATATATTTAGTTCTTTTCCTTTTAATTTTCTTCTACCAAATCAAATATTTCGTGATTAATATATTCTTTATTTATTTGAGCAGGAACTCACTCCTGTAAAACAATAATAATCCAAGTGTATAAAAATTTACGGAAAGAAGCCTTAAATCATTTTTGACAGCTTTGAGAAATGAAATCGTGAAAATAAAACATAATTATGAATCAAATTTCGCAGACTAGGAAATATACCACAAATTATATAAAACTAAAATAGCAGATAAAATCTTTAGGAATGTTTTCCCATTAAGAGAAGTCATTTATGTATTTCTATTTAGAAAATTTCTATTTCAATCTACATGCGTAATTTTCTACTCAACTTTTTAAAATCTTAAGCATTTTATAAAAAAAACATATTTTTGATAGTGTATTCATTTATTTTAAAAATTTTAATTATTATGCATTCATTTACATTATTATTATTTTATATTTATAGAACTTTACCAATAATTTCTATTTTTATGCATATGTTGAGTTATTAGATTTCCAAGTCGTCATAAGTGTTTCATGTACTATATTTTACGTTATCGTACATACATACTCGATGTTTTTAAAGCCAATAAGAACTTAATAGAAATCGTTTTGGTATATCAAAAATGAAATTGTTTTATGGATCAATAATTGTTTTTATAATTTAAAAGAAAAATAATTACTATAAAAATGTAAGCCAAGACAACATACAAATAAACTATTCTATTTTATAATCATCACGACAATTAAATGACTAAAAATTACAAAGTATAAAAAATTCATGTTATTCGTTTAACTACAATATATGGCGAGCAAAAAAGATGTTATTTTATAATCTGCTTGTTTAGCTGAAAGAGATGATTGAGATTCACCAGAATATAACAAGAATATAAAAAAATGCGGATCGAATCAAAATTTTGATGAACATAACAATTAAACTATCTGTATATCAATGGTTAAATAAAATGTGCTTCATAGAATATAATGTAAATTGCAAAAATTTTACCGGAAATTCTGATTATTTGTCAGATTAAAATGTCTGATATCTAGCTAAACGCAACAATAATTAATGTTAAAAAATATTAGTCGATTCAAAATAAAGGTAAAATATTGTGTTATATAATTTTGATGATCACTAAAATTAAATCATAAAATCATCAAGAATTCTAAATTTAAAAAATATTAATATACCTAAATGTAAACAAAAATTAATTATTTGGATTTGTTAAAAGACTAAGATTCAATTGAATACAGCCACATTTATTTTAAAAATATATTTAAGAATTCAAAATTGAGATAAGATATTCTCTTATGTAAGTTGCAAACCATCAAGATATATTATATTATATTATATTATATTATATTATATTATATTATATTACGTTATGTTATGTTATGTTATATTATATTACATTACATTATATTACATTACATTATATTATATTATATTATATTATGATATTTTATATTATATTATATTATATTATATTATATTATATTATATTACCTATTTCAAGAAATATTCATTTGTTGCAGTTTCTATTTAACACAGAATACTATGAGACAAATCATTTATAGATTGGAAGCATTTTTCTTTGAAAATGTTGAAAAATAATGTTTTTTATACACCCAATTCCAACATGTTTGGATGAAAATATTAAATGTTTTGAGTAGCGTTTTTTAAAGTATGCATATACAAATGCAGGAAGTAATTTACAAGCAAAATTAAAATATATATTAAAATATATTAAAATAATATTTTTAAGACATTCATGTTTTGATTGTAGTCAAACTCGAATTCACTTTTATTGATAATCATTGAATTTCATGGGTTATTACTGACGTCAAGAATTAATTTAAAGTTTTAGAATTAATTCAAGTGACTAGCAAAGTATTATAATATCTATCATTTTATCCAGAAAATCTTTGTAATATTTTAGATAAAATTTTATTTTAAAATTTTCAACAACTTAACAAACATTTAAATTTACAGAATTGCATGATTGATAAGAAATATATATTTTAAGTAAGTGCTTATAAAAAGCTCATTTGTTAAAATAACAAAATGAAATGGGTATATTACTGATACATCTTTGAAATTTTGAACATTTGTTGTCCTAAAATAAATTATATGTCTTGAGAGGAAATAATATTACACATGTGAAAATTCATGCAACTTAAAATTTTAATAAAAGAATATGAAAGTCATAAATTTACTATAATCCTCCATGATTGCATTTAATATCCTTTTGTTGCTTTTAATTAACACGGAAGTGCGTAATAAACAACTTATTTTAAATATAGTTTCAATCTAAATCTTGTATTAATTGAAATGATATTCAATACAAATTTCAAAAAATATTTTTAAGCAAATATCATAACTCACTTGGATAAAATGTAATTTTAAGAAATGAGCTTCATAAGAATCCCTCTTCAACCTTTTCAATCCCTAGAAATTTTCTCTGAGATATATTTTGTTTCCATTTTCCAGTGTAAGAATGTATTTTCTTTCTGAGAGGAATTTTAAAGTTCTTCCATTTTGGAATTTCCCTCTCAACAGATTTGAAATTTGAAAAGGCCTTTTATAAATAACGTTGAAAATGAAGAAAATATGATTCAGATTTTGAGCATAAAAGTTTACCGTATAGGAACAAATAATGGGAAATACTTGGTTTTTCTGTGTTAAATAAATATCTCCTTTTTATTTTAACCATTTGCTTATTACCGTCATTTCAATTTTAATATATTTGAATTCTCAGTTGCAAAAAACACTAAAAGCTATATGCTTATCTTAATTACATTTGTGTAATAATTAATTAAATCATTGAGTATTACTTTTATGATAAATATCATAACAACAAATTTATTATTGTCAAATTCATAAGTCTTTAATTATATTTTCTGTATTACTATGTAAAACTAATTTTGTTTACTTCTTTATATGAAAATGAAAGTCATACAATACATTTCTAGCAAAAATGTAAAAAATACTTTACATTTTAAGAAAGAAAGAATTCTAGTCGTTCATTTAATAAAAATTCTCAGATTTCTTTTAGTTACAAAATGTTTAAATTTTTATATTAATAAAAATGTAAGCCCTGAAAACACAAAAATGATAAATTTATTGGACTATTGACATCATAGACAATAATAACTCTACATTTAGCATAAGTAAATAAAAAACAATACTATAAAAAATTTCTGTAAATTCCTACTTAAGTCAAGAATTAAAAATATTTTTTCTCCCATGTAAAACTAAAATTCATCAATAAAACTAAATTAAATTTCATATGGACCTTTAGGGAACTTAGTGGGTTACACTTGACGTTATTTCAGTTTATACTTGATGTTATTATAAAATGTGTGTGTGTGTGTTTGTGTGTGTGTGTTTGTGTGTGTGTGCGTGTGTGTGTGTGTGTGTTTGTGTGTGTGTGTGTGTGTGTGTGTGTGTGTGTGTGTGTGTGTGTGTGTGTGTGTGTGTGTGTGTGTGTGTGTGTTTGTGTGTGTGTGTGTGTGTGTGTGTGTGTGTGTGAGTGTGTGTGTGTTTTTGTGTGTGTGTGTGTTTGTGTGTGTGTGTGTGTGTGTGTGTGTGTGTTTGTGTGTGTGTGTGTGTGCTCGTGTGTGTGTGTGTGCGTGTGTGTGTGTGTTTGTGCGTGTGTGTGTGTGTGTGCACGTGTGTGTGTGTGTGCACGTGTGTGTGTGTGCACGTGTGTGTGTGTGCACGTGTGTGTGTGTGTGCAAGTGTGTGTGTGTGCACGTGTGTGTGTGCGCGTGTGCACGTGTGTGTGTGAGTGTGTGTGCGTGAGTGTGTGTGTGTGTGTGTGATGAATAAAATGTATTATTAACAATATAATTAACTTTAATTCGAGTTAATACTGTTAACTTTTAATTCGAGTTGTACATACTTTAATCCATTAAACTTCAAATTCTAACCAGATCCAATTTATAGTAATATAATGTCTTTAGTTTGAATTTAATCCATCACAAACTAATTATCATTTTCTGTCGTCGTTAAGTGTTGACATTTCAAATGTATAAAATGAGAAATATGTGATTAAACTATATAAAATCTAGCAATATCATCAAATCTTGAAATTTTCAGAAAGCGAAACGATTTCTTCACTAAGTGAAGTACTGTTTCAGTATTTCAACAATAACTGCTAATTTTGTTCATGTGCATATATAACCCAAATAAAATTACAAGACTTCATATTCTTCGTATAATATTCTTGTGTACTTATAATTCTATGTATAGAACTGCCATTTGATTTGACTCCCTAAATATTATGAATTATCAGTCAAAATTTACAGAAATTAGTCTTACCAAGGTATAATAATTGGCTGACATAAATTGCAATTTTGTAAGATAATGATATAAAATTCTAATGTAAGATAGTGAAAGCTTTGATGGTAATAAAATAAAAGAAAATCTTTATTGAAAGTAAAATATAATCTACCAATTTATTTTTTACGCTCCGTCACTGAATTTGGATGCTCTGTTGCGAAATTAATTGAATCTCAGAAATTAAGTATTTTCCTTGTAGACTAATCATTTAAACAAATTAAGTTAATATTCTTGATTTAAAATCTGAAAATATGTTCTCGTGCGTAGAATTTACTATATATCACTGAAGAAAACAAAATCAAATTATAATTTTTATATGAAAGCCATTAAATATTAAAATATAATAATTCCTTCGCTAAAATTTACATCATAATTTTTCCATCACAGACTTTTATCATATCCTTCAAAGAAATGTATAAAATTCTTTAAAAAGCATTGAAAATGTATGATAATAGCATTCGTCTTAAAGCGTAGAGTGTGCTTCAATGATATGCTTACATTCAATCATTTAATTATTTCAAATTTTTCTTCAGTAAGATTTTACGATATCATCTCATTCATTCTGAAGTATATTATGAGTACTTCTCAAATATTATGAGTTTTGAATCATAAGTTCTAATACAGAAATGTGTATTTTTCAAACTTTTAAACATTTAGTATAAAAAAAGGAACTATATAAGCAAATGTTCAATCTTTTTTGTATTCTTTTGAAGTCTTGTGTATTCTAAGTACACAATAAAAATAATGTCTCAATACACATAGTCCTGTTTTTATAACTGATATTAATTTATTGACAACACAAACTGCAAAGAAATCATGTCATATTAAAAAATTAAATTTTCTCTGCTTGACAAATATGTAAGAAAATGTAAAATTGTCTTTTTAATTAAATAATAAATTATTTTTAATCAGCTTCATTATTTTCAGCTATGTTAATTTCAAAATTCAAGACATTATATAACAAATTTACTTTATTAGAATTAAAAACTATATTTTTTATTTACTTTGGGAAATTAGTATATTTATATTTGAAATGATTTTATGTATTTACATATAAAAAGTGCCTCTGAAAAGAAAAACATTTTGATTTTGCCTCCTAAGATTTAAAGTATAAAAATTTTTAAATATTAGTTTTTGTCAAACCCTTTAGTGATTTTTAAATCAATTTTTGACAAATATTTTAATTGTTATCTGAAAAACTATCTTCTTAATGAAAAGGAATAAAAAAATGTTTAATGAGTTTTAAAATTTTGAATTGAATTTATGAGCAGTTATTGCTTAATATATTATGTTTCAAAAGTGAAAACTTTCATGAGTAATTTGTTTAATAAACCATATACATATATTTTTATTAAGAGATTTAGAATATATTTTGATTTGTTTTTTCTTTCATGATAGTAAATTTTGAAAAGAAATTGTTAATAGATCTCTTAATTGACATCAGTTTTTATAAAGTTAAAAAATTTATGTTATCAAAAATTGTGTTTTAGTTAATGTTTTCTCAGTAATCATCTTAAATCTTACCCTAATTTAATGCCTAGTTTGCAGTACGAAATTTACAAAATATTTTATGTGCAAATTTGTACAAATTATTAACGTCATACCTTATAAAATAAATCATTCTTTGACGTGTAATTCGTAGCTAAATTTTAAAGGTAGTTTGTATATTACCCATTGATTTTAAAATAGGAAATTGAGCAAGGTTTAAATATTGTTGTTGTTGCATGCCCTCGAGAGGTAGGCAGTGCTAGACCAGGTCCATGAGCACGTACACCTTTAAAAAGTCCAGTACCATAAGTAGATTCTCCATCAGATCTCTCCCGGATAGACCGAGGCATTGAAGAATAATATCAGGAGAGGCTTGTTCATTTACACACTAACTATTGAAAAAAACTAATGGGTAGTCACAGTCTAAAAAAATCTCCCCGTATATTCACTAGAAATAAAAATGTATTTACAGTATTGGTTTAAATCAATTTTTAAATTATCAGATGCTATTTTCAGAAATAATATTAAAAAAGTATTGGCAGTACATCTCTATATGATTTTCAAAATAATTTTAAGAAATTTCCTATAATTATTCTTTTATATAAATCTAACTTATTAATAGTTTAAAAGCCCTAAAATCAGAGTTTTTAACATTACGTAAAATAATAATTTGGTATATTAGATTACATTTATATACCATGCTATAAATACTGTCAACATAACTCAAGAGAGAGAATCAATTAAAATAATTCATGTTTAGATATTCACAGTAATGATAATCACTTTAGATGTATTCATTGTTTAAAAACTTTTTACTTTTCATTTTCAACTACCTCTTTTATTTTCCTCCCGGTGTTACAACTCGTATTCATTTCACTTGCTAAAATTAGTTTTTCATGCTTTAAAACTGGAATTCATTTTCTAGGAACTACATCGCATCGAAATACAGCAGGTGCTTGTTCTTATGAATTTGTACCGACAGATGAAATTGTTTTTCAAATTGAAACTTCGTAAAATAGAAAAATAAGCACGCGCTGGTCTTGAAATTAATTTTTTAAGTCAAAAGAATTAATTTTTTAAGTCAGTTTTAAGAACTGTTCTTTCTTTATAAATAAAGTGATATTGGAGAAAATTATTTTACATGCACTATATAAGTAGCTCATGCAAAATGCTATTAAAGTTTAAAACAATTCTTACATTCATTTGACAGTTGAAAATCAATCAAAGCAATCATCTCTTGCACTCCAAAATTATTTTCCAAAATATATATTTGCAATTTTTTTCGATGTTTACTGTTTTACTGTTGGTTTTCTCAAAAATATACTTCATTCTTATTAGTTATTCATAGCACTACTTCACTTATGGATAAATTCGACTTATAGCAATCTCAGCATTACTTCATTTTCTTTCTTCTTTAATATACGAGAGTTCTTCCTTCTCACACACATTCATTATAATCTCAATTATTTAACCACCTTTATTTCTTTTGCACACATTACTTACGATTCCATATATAAAAATGTCTGAAGGCGAATTTCAGGCAGCAGTGAAAGTGAATTTCTTTGTCGATGTTTGTATGTGAGTGACTCTTCTTCACTTAAGTTACCAGGAAAATAATATTGGCTTTGTTCAACTATGGTAATTTTACTTTATAAAAACCTGTATATTGTTTTTTCTGAAACATCATTTTAATTATAAATTGACAAGTACACTACGGCTAGAGTATCAGCTTTATCAGACGAACCCAGGCTATTATCACACCTTATAATATTACTTCATGATATTTACACTTAAAGCTATTGCTTTTACTCTGATGTATGAGCTCTAAAACGGGATTTAGTTTAAGCGGGAGAAATCCCACAAGAATTAGTTTACAAAATGCATAGTATTTCACCATCAATAGTGAAGTAAGTTTTAAAAATGACTCACTATTTTCCATTTTTTCATGAAGAACGCGATTTCCTCCTTAAGTTTTACAATATGACAACGAATTGATATAAAGACCCAAAAAAATACACATTGTGAAGTTTTTAATTAATTTATAAATGTATCTGAGTTGAACATCATTAAGAGTAACTATGCGGTAGCTGATACGAATCACTTTTCCTCTTATTGGAAAGAAACTTAAAGAACAAAGAAATATATTAGAAAAAACTTTATGAAATCATTACATAAAATCTGAAACAAAAATCATTTATTGGAAACATTGTAAGTATGTTTCCAATAAATGATTTTTGTTTGACGATCTTGATGGCTTTGACCAAACATCCTGGCATGATACTCTACTTCCTTATTGCTTTCCCTTATGAAGTGATTGCAATAAGAAAATTGAACTTTATAAAAATTTTCAAAACATTCCCAGTTAAACTTTCAAAACAATATGGCTGATTCTGTAAAGAAAGAGATAAACTCAGAATACACCCCAAACACGTTTAGAATTAAATTAAAACCAAGTATGTGTTTCAATTTAAATATAATATACATTCTTTAGTAATAATATATTAATAATCAATCTTATAATCTCACATTCTTTAATAATAATAAATATAGATTACTTTTAATGCAATCATTTTATACGAATGAGAATATAATTAAATAGGAATAAAATCAATCTTCAATTGTTCTTTCAATCATTAGTTTGAGTAGTTTTTATTTTTAAAATGCTTCATAAAATAATTGGATTATGCCAATAAAGTTTCATACTTTAATTTTTAAATATAGATAATTTAATATTATAATACAAAGATAAAATAATAAAGATAATTATTTACTATAATAATCAATTTAGCTTATTTAAATCAAAGTTTTGAACTATATAGAAATATTTAATGTCCATAAATATAAATATTATACACATTGTAATTTTCTTTAACTAATTTCAATGTTTTACAACTATTAGCCATTATTATCTAAAAATAAATCTAAACTAAAAAAAAAGATTCTGGAATGAATGAAATTGAAATTTACTATACAATACATGTGTTTTAAAATATTGTTATCACTTTTCTTATATCAATATTTTGCAATTAGTATCGTATCATCATATTTTGTATATTTTATTTCATTTTAAATTATAAATTGATTTTCTTTTATACTAATATTAATTAGTATTGAATCTCACTTTATTAAAGGATATTACTGTAGTAACTTCTTCTAATATGTTTCGGGTCGGGAAATTTGAAACATATTTCATGCATATTATCTAAATAATAAATATCACAATCAATGTAATTAATTTTTAGCAAATTTTAAGCATTTTTTCTATTGTTAATTAGAATAGTTTACTAATTATGCATTATTGAATATCTCTCAGTACGAATGTTTAGTAAAATATTCTCTTAAATAAAGCATCATTTTCCTTAAATGTAAATTTGCCTTCAAGAAATCGCAATTACCCTTCACTTAAAATACACTCTCCCATTAATTCCCATTTAAATAATCATTAGCAATTAGCGTTTTCATTCGAAATTCTGAAATATTCAAACTCGTGTCTCCACCCGTAAAATAATCACCTCATTTTCTTGATCATTTCTTTAATCTTTAATGAATAGAAAGGCATAAAAATATGCATTACCATAATTAACACAGGCTCGACTTTCCCTCCTCCAGTATGTTTCAAAATAAAGGCAAACTAAATAACAAGTGTTGGATTGGATTTGTTATTGACCCCCTTGTGGGAGACCACGTGAGGAGAAGGCAGCCAATCAACGGGAGAGGTTCTGCGAGTGCAATAGCTGTGAGAGCCGGTGACAACGTTTTCCCGAAACGGGAATCACTGAATCTTGCAGCTTTTACGCCGTACAGAGCTTTGCGTAGTTATTCCCGTTTCTTGGCAGCAGCTCTTCCGATAATCATATCTGACAACACTGAGCTTCCAGTTAATTTATCACTTAAAGGAGCTAGATCAACTTTACAATGTTTGTTTTTGGCTGTGTCTCAACGCTGTACTTTTTATTGACATATCATTGTAGTTTTGTTTTGAGTGAGACAACCAAATTTCCGATGCTAGGTAAGTTTACAATCTGATTTAAATATATGGAAGTCTTTTGTATGAATTCTTTCTTAATGGTCAGCAAACACTTTGCGTTTATTTGTAAATTATGTAATTTATCGTGGATTTAATATGAAAGCTTCTGTGCCATTTGTTTTGAAAAATTTGATTCTTATTTTTTAGAATATTATCTTTCCTTTTTTGAAATAAGAATTTAAATGTAATATTTAAATAATAAATTATAAATAATTTGTTAAATCAAATACTTTTGATTTATAGTTTTACTTTGTTCTTTTGTAATTATTTGCTTTTACATTCCTTTAATTCATTATAAATAAAAATAAAATTTACTATCATTATTATATATTAAACATTCTAAAAAAGTAATTTCTATTTTATGACATTTATGTGCTACTTTGAAAATTTTTTCTTATTCCAAAAAACTTCTGATTTAAAATATATTTGGAGACCTTTACATATTATAAATCCATTTATAAAAAAAAATTTTAACAGCATGTTTTTTCTTTCAGTAAAAATTACATTAAATGCCAATTTAAAATTTTAATAAAATTGATACTAAATCGCAAAATTAAAATTAATAATGTTTTTACTTTTTAATTCTTTTTTAGAAATAACAAAATATGAAAGACATTTTACAAATTAAAGTATTCAATAATTTTCATAAATTTTTTGAAAATTATATACGAAAAAGTTTTTTATAATTTATTAAACATGTTTTAATTAATTATTTTTATATTTTTATTTTAATGTTCTAAAACAGACACTTTAAAGGTTTGAATTTAATAAATTTTAATAACATGTTTTGGGTGATATCAAAAAATACACATATTAGTTATTCATTACTGAAGAATTTAAGACTAATGAAAGTATTATTAAAACTAATAAAGATATTTTTTAATCTTGTTATGTTAAAATTAATGAGTTAAGAATCTTGCAAAAAAAAATTTTTTTTAATATTTTTTAAAATTTTATATTACATTTAAAAATAAATTTTATATTACATTAAACATTTATCGAATATTTTCTATAAAAATAAGAATAATTTCATATTTATGTAATAAGTTAAAATCTTCTTGTAAATGTTATTAAAAATATAATTTTTTTATCGAAATATGAATTTGTACAAATGTTCGTAAATATCTAAATATTCGAGAGTAAAGTTGCTTATTATCATACACTTCAAACTAATTTATAAAATTAAATAATAGTATGAAAATAAGAAAAAGAATATATCTCATTAAAAAATAACAGAAATTATGATTTTTTTGTTTAGTGGTTAGATATCTGACTTATGTTAAGGTTCATCATTGATTTATACAGTTGATCTTATATCTGTTAATAGCTTTCACTCTCATTTTGCTCGCAATTTTAATAAAAGTAACATCAAGTAAACGAGGGTCGGGTCACTCTGAAATTTCTGAGATACAACTAAGTTTTTTAAAGTTATACTTACAAACTTTTAGGTGTGTTTAAAGTAGTAACCTCCAGCATCAATGCAATTTTGTAGACGAATTTTCCACAGATAAAATGCCTCAAGCCATTCATTTCTTGGCATAGGTGAAAAAAATAACTTTATAGCTTCCTCAATCTCTTCTTCTGAATGAAAACGACGTCCACGTAAGTTCTTTTTTACATTAAAGGTTGACCAAAAGTCGCACATCACTAGATCATGTGATTACGGTGGATGTTCGATCACTTTAATTAGTTTTTGTTTAAGTAACTCAACTGTTAATCCGGCTGTATGTGAAGATGCATTGTCATTGTGAATCAATAGTCCCCTAACAATCAGTTCTTGTAGAATTTCTGGAAAACATTGAGTGGTATACCAGTTTTCTGTTACTGTCTTCTGTCCTTCTAACTTGATGGCTTTGACCAATCCCATACTTCTGAAGAAAACAGCATACATCACTAGTTGGCATGGATCCTCTTCAAAGACCCATACTTTGCTTTCTTGACGTGTTGGAATGTTAAAAAACGGTATGTCTGTTTCATCACCTGTTACAATTTTAGAAATGATGCCGTGGCCACCATCATTTAGCAATTTAAGAGTTTCTTTACTGATTCTGACATGCTCCTCTTTTTGGTGCTCAGTTATTTTATGGGGGAACCAACGGCAAACTACTTTTTTCATATGTAATTCTTCATGAATGATTTTGTGTATGGCTGCAGATCCAATGATAAGTTCCTTTTATATCCTTTGATAGGTACAGCGTTAATCATTCATTAACACATTTCGTATGGCAGACATATTATCCGGGAATACTGCCGACGGGGGCCTTCCTGTGTATTCTTCATTCTGAAGAAAACGGCGACCTCTTCTAAATTCTCTGAAACATCTGAATACAGTAGCACGAGCTGTAGATTCATCACCAAATACTAATTGCAACTGTTGAACGCATTCTTCTTGATTTAATCCTGCTTTCAAATCGTAGAATATTATATCGCGAAAATGTTCTCGCGTCAACTCCATTTTCTCTTCTGTTTAAAATATATTCTACGCTAAACAAGTTGAAGTAAGTCAGTAAAAAATCGTCTTCTGTGTTAAAATACTTTGTATTTTAAAATTAAACCGTTATTTTTATTTTGTAAATTCTCGTCTATGCGTATGTCAAAAATTTCAGAGTAACCCTTGTATATATATATATATTCCTAAAGTTAAATGATATTTTTATTGTTAAAATTTGCTGAAACGTAATAAAAGATTATTAAACATTATCTTATGGACTATCATTAATAAATAAGAAACACAACGTAATTTGCAAGTAACTGCAGTTTGTAATGATACAGATGCATTTGCGATTCCCGAAGAAAGTTATATTCTTACAAATTATTTAGTTACTAAAGAAATAAGTATAACCAAAAATTAAAAAAAATTACCTTGAAATCCCACATTATTTTTTATTAGAAACACATTCCTCTAATGAATTTATATGATATGAATATTATTTATTTGAATCCAATATATCAGTAATTCAACCTAATATGGAACAATTTTTTGTTAGGACAGAATATATAATGTCTTATTCATTTGGTTATCTTAAAAATCAAACAAAATCATAATATGAAAGCAAATTTGTGCTTAAAAAAACAATATTTATAAAATACTCAAACTGAATAGAATGAAAAATTTCAAAAAGTACTCTTTTTTTCTAAATAACTGGCATCTTATTATCCGGTGAGTTACACACCAGAAGCACCATCTGGTGCAAATTGCAAAATTACTTTTTCTACAGAAATCTTTACCAAAGTCAGGTACTTAGTAATTGTTTCTCAGTTAATCCCAAGTCCATTTACAGTAAATCTCATAGCCAAAGCCACTGCTTTCCTCGTTAATTGGATATATAGTTTTCTGTACATACATTTTAATGCTTTTAAAATCCATTACCTGAATAAATATCTATAAGGAAAGAATTGTGTATTCCCATATGGTTTTGTTAAAAATATATTTTAGGGTAAATTTTCAAAAATATTACATTGTAATTCAGTACTCATTTCTTGATAAATAATGTTATCATGTTTAATTTCTTAAACTATTATTAAATACGGTATTTTTCTTAATATCTCTCTGAGAATGGAACTGAGCAGCGTTGAAATTCCTAGCTATAAAAAGTAAAAAAGAATTTTGATAGCAGGATGCATGCTTGGTGTTTAATGTAAAAACTACCATCATAATTTGCAAGCACAATGATCGCGCATTTATATTGCATTAAACAAGCATGGCGGCCATTATTATTTATGATATTTTCTTCATAAATTATTCGTTTGCGTTTTGTTAAAGGACTCTCCTTTACGTCAAATGAAAGGATGAAGCCATATCACCATTTACATTCTTAATCTTTTATGTAAAAATACCTATAGTATTTGCAATATTTTTATTTGCGTAAAAATTCATCAGTACAACATCGACAATAATGACAAAAGGACAGCAATCATAAGTAAAATACAATATAGAAAAAATGCTAAAATGCATGAATACTGTTTGATTTTGTTACTATTATATAGTATATATATATATATATATATAATATCTATATATATAATATAATAATATAATAAACATACATATAATATAATAATATAAACTATATATATATATATATATATATATATATATATATATATATATATATATATATATATATATATATATATATATATATATATATATATATATATATATATATATATATATTATATATATATATATATATATATATATATATATATATATATATATATATATATATATATATATATATATATATATATATAAAATATATATATATATATAATTTTATTTTTAATATAATATTTGTAATCATTTTATATTTTATTGAATAATATACTCGTAGAAAAACGGGAAAAAAATTTTTTTGAAAAAGTAATGCTCTTCTTAACTGGGTTAAATGGATTTTAAGGAAATACGTGGATGAAAGTAGTTTTCTACCATTTATTCTGTATACTTCTCACGTTCTCATTGTTAAATAGTAGCTAATGACTCTTGGCTCACTGCCTATTGGCATAAATATAGACGGTCACTTTCACTGTCTCATATATATTTTAATAAATTTATGAGACGGGGAAATCAAAAATTTCTTTTGTAAATGATTTATTAAATATATTAAAAGTTTTAAGAAATATATGAAATATTCATTGCCTACAGAATTGTTTTATTTTATTTATTCAGAACATAGGAAATGCACACACACACACACACACATTCAATGAGAAACCAATAATATAAATAATTCCAGATTTTAAAATTTTAGTAATGTTGTAAATTAAATAAAATAAATATATTTAAAATAAATTTAATTTATTAATTCATTTTCTTGTGATGAAAAACAAAGCATCAATATGAAAAAGAGCACAGATGCCGTATAATCTATAATGCTAAATTGTGTGTTTGATGATTTTTTGAAGGATTTTCTTATTTGCCTGGCAACTGGGCTCATATTATAGTTCATGGAGATGGAGGCCTATAATAATTATATTGAAAAAATTCTGTATTATCAACCCTAATATTTATGCCATCGCAATACTATACTGTCACCTTGGCAACATTTCTTCGTCGCCAAAAAATTTCAAAAATTGCCATGCTATACGGCAACTGCGCTTGCAAAAGTTAATATAGGGGAAAGAAGTCATAAATAAATAAGAAAAAATTTCAATTTATTTCTGGTCAAGCTATTAAATTATAAATTCAGTTATGAAGGAAAAAAAGTAAAATATTCTGCAATTTTATTTTACATTTGGCAATGTTATCGGAATTTAGTTCAGTAAAAAGGAACTTATACTTAAAAAAACATTAGTCAGAATTATATAAGCGTTGCAACTACAAATTATTAAATCATAATTTGATAATTCTGTTCAATGATAATTTGAAGAGTTACTTAATTTTCAAGGAAAAATTTAACTTATAAACTGGAACTAAAGAGTTTTATAAAGTTAACAAATAAAGTTAGATCTATAAATTATTTCTAATCTTTAAATGAATTTTATAAATTTTAAAAATTGTAAAATAAAACCCATTTTGAATATCAGGTTACATCTAGGACAACTAGATCGCCTTATAAAAACTCATTAAAAACTGGTAGATATTTACAATAATTATTTGATATAGATAGAAATCCTATTTTAAATAAATAACAATATTTATGTGTATTTTTATATACATTGATAACAGTTTAAATCAAGTTTAATTGATCTCGTTAAATTGTTTTCAATTTAAAAGAAGATATTTTGCTAATAAAGAGCAGGTTTTTTTATTAAATTCGCATAATATTTGTTGAATGAGTATGAAAACAAAATTAATATTTAGGTTAATTCACTATTTTTGTGCTTCATTTTCTAGAATTTTAAAATATCGTGTTTATTCTTCAAATTAAATTAAATAGAAGTGCCTTGTAATTTATAGAACTCAATAATTAAATATTTGTAAAAATTAATTATACATGAGTTTTTCATGACGAAAGAAAACAATGTTGGAAATCATCCAACAACTGTAAGGCTAATACATAAAAGTCAATTATTCAACCTGAATTCATAGCATTAAACTAAGCATTTGTCTTTCCTTTGGACGTTTGATTATCCACCTGTGGATTCGCAAATTCAGTTACTCACTTAATGATTAATATAAAAGTTTTAATATGAAGAATTTTACTATAAATTAAGTTAATTAAAACTTTTCTATCATTTTTAATCATAACAATTTTAAAAAATTTAAGGAATAACATTTTCTAAAAATTATAACCCTTGTAATTAAATTTGTTTTAGTATAAAAAAAGATTAGTCATTTTTCTCAATTTTAATAACTATAAAGAATTTAATCATTACAACAGAGACATTGAAGTTTCATTATCTGCAAAACAATAAAATCACTTATTGCTTCTTTTTTATATATGTATGCAAAGTTTATGCGAGTAAGTAACGAAATCTAATATTGCTTATAAGAATCATTATTTCACAACAAACTTTACATTTGAACTTTTGTTAGCTTGTGTAAAATCTGAGTTAAGAATATAACGCATTTACAAGAAAACGTCAGAGTTAAAATCCGACTAGATGATGTCCAATTTGAACTAGACATCATAATGTCAAGATTTTTTTTCTCCTGTAGTTTTACATCCTTTTGTTCTCAACGGAAGTATTATCACAATATCATTTTTCCAAACAAATTCCAAATTTTACAAATAACATCGTATTAGATCTTGAAGTCCGTACCATCAACTATCATCGTATGGATGTCGGAAAGCATAATGGACAATAAATATTGTCAGCTAAATTTTCTCTTGGAAATATAAGCTCACAATCAGGTTACGTTAATCTACGCATATCTTATGTTTTATGGTTCAATCACGTAAATACATACATTATAACGACATGCACATCTGATGCTACATGAGTCTTGAATTTTATAACTTATCTTAAATGTCTGCATTAGGTTTTTAATTTGAAGAGTATTAAATTAGTTTCTAGCTAACCAGATCTTCCATGATTGAAAACATCTGGTCGTATGACGATGAGAATCTGATAAACACACTAATGAAGCCGTATGTTGAAGAAAGCACATGTCCATCACGGTTAATAAAGCACTTATGAAGCTGAAACTGCAATTAAATTTGATTACAGATCTGATAATATTCTAAGATATTTATTTTGACAAAGTTTGTGAATACATGGTTTCATATAGGTGGAAGACGGGGATTTCTATTAGAATTTCGGCACAGGTGCCGTACAATTCATAATTCGAAATTCTGATTATTTCGGCGATGAAGAAATGTTGCCAAGATGACGTATCGTGACGTGTGCGATGACGTAAATACTAGGGTTGCCAAAATAGAATTTTATGCATAATTCTTATTGGTCTCCATATGTATGACGCAATAAAAACGAGGTTGTCAGATACATTAGAAAATCCGCCAAAAAATCTTCAATCTCAGAATTTGGCATCCTGGATGATATAGCACCTGTGCCAGAATTTCTGCATATTCATCAATATATGGGGATTCTTGAAATTTTTTGGCGTATTCTTTTTTTACGTGTCACGTATCAATAAAAATTACATTTTCTACATGGCTGTTGTACGCTGTCAATTTTCAGCTAACTGTTAATATCTAGTTGAACTTCTTTAACAGCTTCAAAATTTAATCACTAATAAAGATATTTTAAAACATTAATTCTGTTTCATATGTTTGATCATAAGCGGATTTTTCTAACTTAAATTTCATTTTATAAGCATGATTTCATATAATAATATCTTGTACTTTTTTTACGCTAATCATATGATGTTTTTGATAAAAAAAAATCTCATATAAAATATTTACTTTAATATTATTTTAATATAATTTAATTATTTATTATCTATTTAATATCATATAAGGAGTTTAATTAATATCATATAAGATCAATAAAACTATATTTTTTCCATCCTTATAACTGAATTAAAAATTTAAATGATTGTTAAAAAATTGCTTAACCTAGAAAAATATTATTGCCCTGTACCTGTATGAATAGAATATTTGAAAATATTAATTTAAGATAATTCAATCAAACTTATATCTTTCCATTTGAAAACCATAACAGCTAATTAAAATTTTGATCACAGAAAATTTTTGAGAATCTTGTTCTATTTGCATGAACAGCTTCAAAATCTTAAATTTTCAGTGTCATAATTTGTGCAATGCAATAGATGACTCATATCGCAATTCAGCTATATTATTATAAATATGCATTAAACAAGGCAGATAACTTTTAAGTAAGAAAAAGTACTTTTGTATCAAAATATTTTATTAGCTGTTTAAGAATTGTTTTTAGCTTTAATAGCATAAAATTGCTAAATAACACCAAAACAAAGTGTTAATTACTAACATTTTGAAGTTATTTTCATTACATGAAGAAATTGTTTGATTCAGTTATAAATTTAAATTAAATATATTCATATTACAGCATTTTTCATTCATTTCATGCAATGCAATTATTCCAGTAACTTAAAATTGGTCTTTATTATTAATAATAACATATAAATTGTTATATATTTTTGTGAAATTAACTTTCAGTTTAATGTTGGGTGATTTTAACAACTTATGAAAAATATGTAATTATTTATGTATAGAAAATTTTAAATATATCCTAGTAAAAAAATCGTAAGAAAACACTTAATATAATTACAACTTGTAAAAGGTAAAAAAATTAATATGCAAACTAAAAACAATTATTTAGGGAATATTTTATTGAAAACTTTTACTGATGGTAGATTTCATTATATTTTACATTATTCGATAAACAAAGATTTTTCTACTATTTTATGTTGCTGCTGTTTATTTAAAAAAAATATAATGATATACAAAGCTCTTTCAGTTGGCTTATCTTTAAGCTGAAGGCATTACTCGCGCCATAAGGAATATTTATGGAATAGAAAATGATATATT
Source organism: Latrodectus elegans (assembly GCA_030067965.1). Classification (NCBI taxonomy): domain Eukaryota; kingdom Metazoa; phylum Arthropoda; class Arachnida; order Araneae; family Theridiidae; genus Latrodectus; species Latrodectus elegans. The sequence continues at coordinate 49,045,887 of CM057821.1, forward strand.
TTTGTATTACTTTATATCGATTTTCATATTAAGCAAATCCCTTTAAGGTATGGAAATTGTAAAACACGTTTCTCAAATGCTCGGTATCAAATTTGAATATTTTAATGGAAAGCTAAATTTTGGAAACGTTCCCATACGTTTATTAGTGCAATCTAAATTCAATTTTTCAACATATTAAAGAAGACCATTTTTGTCATTCCACAAAGTTTTCGAACAAAAAAGAACTCCAAATGTGTTTTTATATTTTTACGAGCAATTCCTGTTTCTGGTAAATTATCTGGAATAATTTGAAGAACAAATGTAAGAAGAATCAATACAGAAACTGGCAAGAATTTGAAACAAAGGGGGAAAAGAACAAAATATTCCGTGATCAGCAGATGGTCGATTTATCCTGGCGATGGGCTTTGTCGCCAGACTTTACCGGAAATGTTGTTTCACGGCGGGGAAACATAGGCAACAGAGAAACCAAACATGGTAGAAATTAGTAGGCTTCGACGATCGTAATTAATTTATTTTGCAGCCGCTGAACGAGACACAAATATTTGTCTTCGAAGACTAAGGCTAATGGAATTGAAATTTGTATTAATTACTTCAGTTAAAATTTTAAGTTTTAGAAGAGCAATTAATACTTAAAACTGTTATTACCTCCAAGGCGTAAAGTTTTCAAAAGTTTTCTAATTGTTGCAATTAAACCTAGTTTGGAAGTAATGAATATTTACAATTTTATCAATTCTCTATACATTAAGAATTTGTTTTAAACAACCGGAAGGAAAAAGGTATTTATCATATCTTTCCAATATTTATGATCAAAATGGAATTGATCTCTGAAAGGTATATCAATGAATATTACTGCTGGTAATCTTCCTTTATAGAAATAATCATATATTTGCATTTGGCAAAAATATTCATTTTCCCAAACTATGATTGTAAGTATTCTTCTAATTTACTAATGTCCTCTAGCTCCCACACAAAAATCTCAAAAGGAAGTGAATTAATTGAAGAATTTATTTTAAAATTTTAATCAATTAAGCTTTTAGATGAATATTATTTCCTACTTCAGTTGGGGCATTCATTAAAATCAACTTATTATATTTCATAGCTTATTTAATTTATTCGAATGGGATTTGTTCAAATACGCAACTTAAAATAAAATTAACAAGTAATGTATTTCAAGAGATGTGTTTCAATATTTTAAAACAATTAGATTATACAAACAGAAATTACTAAGCTAATATAACATTACTAATTATCCTGGAAAACTATGCGCTCTTTTAAATAAACTGTGAAGCTACGTATTTAGGGATGTTATTTCTTCACATTATTGAAAAATGATATATTGACGCCTTATAAGCAAAATTAAATGCGATTAAAAACAGATTTTTTAAACGAAATAATTTGCCAGTTATTTAATTAGTATAAAAAATGTAAAATTATATATTTCATTTGTTACACTTTTTTAATTATTTTAATTACCATATTTGAGTTTACTTTTATTGATTGCTATTTAAATATATTAGATTGTTCTTCTAGTATATCTCACATTAATTTTATAGGAATTACTTTTGTGAGCTATTTTAAAATAATTTTAATTTAAAAAGTGCGTTAGAATTAATTTAAGTAATTTTTTATTTATAATCTTTGATTACTGAAGAGAAAATAGGCATTCAGAGATGTTTTTCTTAAATTCAGATTACAGTATATCATAATATATAATATTTTGCATATATCTTTCAAACTTTATGAGAATACACAAAAACCCAAACAATTTGTTTAAAATAAGTAGAACTTTATAAAACTAGAAGAAATTATTTAGAAAAGGATCTAAAGAAAGCTGCAATATTCAACATCATTTTCTCAAAACATTATGATGGATAGTTATCATAGAATTGGAGACAATTAAATCTGATAATAATAGCCAGATAAATTTTGCTATCTTCTTTGTTGTGCATAGTCTTTATCCAAACTTTCAAATTATTTGGCCTCTAAGTAATATTGCCAAGACCTATAATACCCTACATGGAACACTGAGGACAAGTATTTTCAATGATGTGATTGACTAAATATAGTAACTCGATGTTATCTCCGATTCTCTTTTATAAATACCACTAGAAGACGAAAGTTAACTTTTTCACAAAGTTGTTTAATACATTAGATGACCACTTGTTTACGTAGTCATCACATAATGTGAAAGGAGAAAATATCTAAGAGAAGTATCTCAGACAATTTACTAGAAGCTAGATTAGTTAGGAAATGTTTATTTTGTCTTGAAAATTGCTACAAGAAACTCTTTTATTTGTAAAAATCTTACAACATGATATCGCATAATATTTATAAGAACAATGTCACTCTATATAATTGATTATATCACATGTAGATGAGATGAGGCCCATGCACATTTTCAAAATGATTATACTCCGTTTTGTAAGCACTTTTCCATCACTAATATGAAAACACTTTCGAGCTTTTTACTTATTTCTTAAGTAAAATTGCAAACTGTTTTTGTAACTAGAACATGAAAAAAGTAAAACTTTTTTTCATGTTCTTTTATGCTTTTCATATAGTATTGTACAATGTGACACAGATTCATTAAATTCACTTCTTTTATATATATTTTCTCTTTGTAGCTTTTTTTTTTTATTTCTGAAACTGATTTATATTGATTAAACTCGAAGTATTTCTCTCACAAGCTTTAACAAAGAAATGAAATCTATTTCCTGTAATTTTATTTTAATATTATTAACTTTCATAATTTCTTTAAATAGTTATTATGTCATACGAAATGTTATATATTGTTTTTATATTTTAATATTTATTCTGCATTACAATAATTTCGGTTCAATGCTCTCGAAATGGTGAATAGTATTCACAATTCACAAACGAAAAAAATTCGAAGACTCCAACCTCCTTTCCGACAGATGTATTTATAAAATGTATGATTGCAATTTATGTATCTCTCATTGCTTAGTAATAACTGGGATTGAACTTGGGACCCTTTGCTCCATAGACTGTTGTGCTCTTAGTAGGTGAACCATGAATTTATTTTCGTTACTCCAAAATTTTAATCTTACTCACGTGAGTTACAGAAGAATATGTATTTATAACTAATTTATATTATTTTCTCTGCTCAAATTATTTTTAGAACTAAATCTTCCTGAAAGCATTTACTTTTAATATTTATCTTAATAAGTAAACAAATGCATTTTTAATTATTCAAACAATCATGTATATATATAATATATATATATATATATATATATATATATATATATATATATATATATATGTATATATATTGGATACAAGGTGTCCAAAAATGAGCACATAAACTCTGCACATCTGGGTTCCTCGTTGGGAGTACATAAAAACTGCCTGAAGAAGCTTTTCTGTATGATCCATAGTTTACGAAAAATATGCGAAAAACAAAGTATGACGTAACGGTCTATGTGCAAGGGAAAACACTTTATTGAACATATCAAAAGCATTATATGCAGAGGATATCGATGGGCACACACCCTAGCAGTTTGTAAGACATTTCCATTACATCGGCCGTACATTAAGTGCATGTCGCACTAGTCACGAACGGAATACATGGCCACCATACAAAGACTATCGGTATATGCAGGGTGCAGCCTTTTAAATACCAGATCACCAGCGGCTTAACGTCATTCAATGGCGCAAGCATTAATGACGCGATATGATTGGTGAACCGTTTATACATTGTCACATGAAAAGATATAATAATACGGTTGCTGATATGTCCAATAAAGCCTTTTTCCCTTGCACCTGAAGTAACGTCATACTTTGTTTATTGTATTTTTCTTATAAACTAAGAATCGTACAGGAATGCTTCTTTGGACAATTTTTATGTACTCCCAAAGAGGAATCTAGTTGTGCAAAGTTGATGGCAGTCGTTTTGGGACACCCTTGTATCCCATATATATAGTATATACGAGGGATACTCTGAAATTTTTGAGATACGCGCAGACAAGAATTTACAAAATAAAAATAACGGTTTAATTTTAAAATAAAAAAGTATTTTAACACAGAAGACGATTTCTTACTGACTTACTTCAACTTGTTTAGTGTAGAATAAGTTTTAAGCAGAGGAGAAAATGGGGTTGACGCGAGAACATTTTCGCACTATGAATTTCTACGATTTTAAAGCATGATTAAACCAAGAAGAATGCGTTCAACGGTTGCAATTAGCATTTGGTGATGGATCTCCAGTTCGTACTACTGTATTCAAATGGTTTAGAGAATTTAGAAGATGTCGTCATTCTCTTCAGGAGGAAAAACACACAGGAAGGCCGCCGTCGGCAGCAATCCCGGATAATGAGTCTGCCATACGAAAAATGTTAATGGATGATAATCGCTGTACCTATCAAATGATGCAGAAGGAACTAAACATTGGATCCGCAGCCATACACAAAATCATGCATGAAGAATTACATATGAAAAAAGTAATTTGCCGTTGGGTTCCCATAATCTAACTGAGCACCAAAAAGAGGAGCGTGTCGGAATCAATAAAGAAACTCTTAAATTGCTAAATGATGGTGGCCACCGCATCATTTCTAAAATTGTAATTGGTGATGAAACGTACATACCGTTTTTTGACGTTCCAACACGTCAAGAAAGCAAAGTATGGGTCTTCGAAGATGATCCCACGCCGACAATGGTGAAAAATTAACACGCACTGAAAAAAGTGATGTATGCCGCTTTCTTCAGAAGTACTAGATTGGTCAAAGCCATCATGTTGGAAGGACAGATGACAGCAACAGCAAACTGGTATACCACTAAATGTCTTCCAGAAATTCTACAAGTACTGAATGTTAAGGGACTAATGCTTCACAATGACAATGCATCTTCACATACATCCGGATTAATAGTTGAGATTCTTAAACAAAAACAAATTAAAGTGATCGAATAAAAGCCGCATTCACCTGATCTAGCTATGTGCGAATTTTGGTTATTCTTTAATCTGAAAAAGAACTTACGTGGACGTCGTTTTCATTCAGAAGAGATTGATATGGGTATAAATGAATTTTTTCATTTATTCTAAGAAATGAATGCCTTGTGTCATTTAATCTGTAGAAAATTCGTCTACAAGAGTGCATTGATGCTGGAGGAGACTACTTTGAACACACTTAAAATTTTGTAAGTATAACTTTAAGAACCTAGTTGTATGTGAAAAATTTCAGAGTGACATTGTGACCCTCTTGTATATATATATATAGACATATACATATATATATATATGTATATATATATATATTATATATATATATATATATATATATATATATATATATATATATATATATATATATATATATATATATATATATATATATATATATATATATATATATATATATATAATTGTTGTATTACTTAGTGGGCATGGCATTTTATAACATATTTCTAAGATAAAAGTTTTCTCTTTTTAATTGTTGTTGTCTTGTACCAAACTAGGTTGTCAATATGTGTGTTTATAAAGAATATGAGTACGCAGCATATTTCAAATCGATGGTTTTTTCTCATCAAATGTAACTTAATATTTTACCATTCAATGATTTTTCAAATCAGTTCACATATTTCAGCTCAATTCCCTAGCGTAAAAAATAAATTTTGCATTTTTTAATTGATCTTTAAATAAATCTTGATTTTCAAAATCTTGTTATTTTAACTAACAAATGAATATGAAAAATCAAAAAAAATTCGTTATTGCTTATTACGTTTATAAGCCAAATGCTGTTGTAAAGTTTTTAAACATACACCAATCCCTCATTATTTTTCGAGAAACATCTTTACAAATAACGATTCATATTCACGTGATACAAGGTAAGAAAATCAGCAATCGACCACGCATCCCCTTCGGTGAACGTGCATGCAAAAAGTAGAATCCCAACATTCCTTCTTCTTTTATTCTCCAGGGGCTAAGATAAATTTTGAGATTTTCTACTTCCAAACATCTTTGTTTCATCGAGATGTCATTCAGTTAAGGCAAATGGAATTGCAAATTCTTATTTTTAAAGGCAAGGAAAATTTTCAAACCATTTGTTGCTACATATTTTTATTTTCAGTTGTAAAATACTTTAATACGTGCTGGCAATATTTTCTGTATCTCAAAATCATGTTATTTATGGAACTATAAGTTATTGTGGTTCCATATCCGAAAACTTAAAGCTATTTTGTTTATAAACGCAAATAAAAAACATGATTAACGCTTATTTAATCTTGATTAATATATTTCTACTAGTTTCCGAAAACAAAATACATTTTACATCCATAAAAATCTAATGCAGCGGTCTGAGGATCACAATAAAATTTGTAATACAGTTGTAGTGAATTAAATGATTCCTCAAACAAAAAAATTATTACTTCTTAAGGTATTATCATTTTCTATGTCATTACATAAAAATGTATTAAATTACATTTAGGAATACCAAATAAAAATTTTACTGTCTTTGACAGCTTATTTTGTCGAAGTGAATATCGAACTCATTGTTTTTATTCAAAAATAAATATGATGGAAATGGTAAAATTTTCAATAGTAAACAGTTTATAATTATAATTTACAATTAATAAGTCATAAAAGTTGAATTTGCTAATAATTTGTTTTTCTCATCTATTAATTAATTAATTTTAATTTTATCATTTTTGCTTATTTTATTATAAATTTGAAATTAATAACTTATTTCGATTAACAATAAATTTCTTTTATTATTTCCACTTCAACAATTTGTCATGACTAAAACCCTGCGTCATGCTCATATTTCTAAGCATTTTATATATAATACATAACAAACAATTCACTTTATTTATATCTAATATTTCGCATATTATCATCATCCTCAATCATAAATAGAGATGAGTTATAGATCCTTCCAACAAATTAATTAGTCTCCGGCCTTCCCAGGCATCCTCCTTTATTTATCATCGATAGCCAGAATTGATACGCTGCCCCAGCCAGAGACGGAAAAATAGATTTTAATCTCTGTCAGCCACGGAGCAATCCCTTTCTCCTTATAGAGTCATAACCCGTACTTTACGCAAGAATGCTTAAAGTACGAGAAAGAGCAATTCCGAGGCCTCATTACAGCCTTGGAAAGAGGATGTCATTCTCTTCTTTCAGCTCGATAAAAATGCAGGATAATAACCAAGAGAGTTTCATCACAACCCTGCCCACCCCTGCAACCATTCGCATATCGCAGGAGTGGCTACATCTTCCCTTTTCCCGCCTCTTCTTCCCACTTATATTCTCTTTCTCTTAAGTTAGATCAGGTGGTATAGCAACCTATGACGTGAGCAGGGTGAGTTGGTAACCAAGGAAACCGCGTCCTAGGCATCCCCCTAGAAAGCAGATGAAGTTTTGAAGCAGAAACTGTTTGAAATAACATGTTTTTCGCCAGTTATGTTCCCAGTAATCAATAAAATGTCTCTCTCTCCCTCACAGAAAGAAACAAATGGACAGTAACATAAGTAATATGAACTATAAGCTCAACAAGGAAGACTTCCTTGAATCCGTATGGTTATCTCCCACGCTGTGATATTTCTGTTGATTTTTCCCCAGAAAAATTAAGTGAAGGGATTTTCTTGGAAATGTTCTTTATGCACTCTTCCTTATTTTCATTCTCGAGGCTTTAATTAAAAGTTAGGGATTGATTAATGTCTTTTAAAAAGTCTCGGTATATGAGAAGGGTGAAAATTACACATTGTCTTCATTTCCCTTTTCCAGGTGTCTTGCTATTTTTTTTTATTTGATGAAAATTATAATAATATCCAGTCTTCTAATAAATGTTTTTTTTACAGTTTTTATATTATTTTCTAATAATTAACTTAATATATACAAGAATAACTTTCTTAATAAATTTTTTCTCGTATCACCAAGAATAATTTTAAAGTTTTGATACATTAGTTATAAATTAATTTTAAAAAATTTAAATAAATTCCTAGGTAAAGTTAATTAATTTCTTTTTCTAATTTTTTTCTGCATGGCATTAATTATTTTTTAGTTTCGTTACAAAATTAGTAAATAAAAAATTTACAGTTCCGAGTATAGCTAAGATTAAAAAGCTTATTTTCTAATTGCAAATTAAATTGTGACTTTTATAAAAAAAAAATAGTTACATGATTTCTAAGAAGAGATATAAATTATTTTATATTTATCCACAGTTTTTTTTTAAAGTTACACAAATACATCTCTTATTTATTCAATAAAATTTTAAGATTTTTAAGCAATAGTTATAGTTAGTATTTGTTATGTATTCTTTAAATCTTAGATCGATCACTTCTATATTAATATGATTGTTGCAATCACACATTTTCGAATACTTTTAAACTAAATTTTATCCTTGATTACTAATTTTTGTTTTTATTCAATGTTAACTTTATTTAAAAACATTTTTTGTATTATAAATCATCATTTCATAAAGAATATATCTAATATATCAGTAATTTAAGAATTTCAGTTTATTAATTTTAATATTATAATTTTTACTTCTAAATATTAATAAAATTCTTCTGTTATTTATAAATTTAATGTGAGATTAATGAAAGTTCATAACAATGGAATCTTCAAAATGTATTCAAACTAGATTTTAACATTTTTTAAGATACTATTTTATTATTACCTTGTCGATTTCCTCTCATAAACATCCACGGTACATAAAAAATTTTAGATAGATGTGTGCTTTACATCTGCACTATTATTATTTCATTGTGCTTTACATCTGCACTAAATAATATAACTTAAGGTTTGTTGTTGTTGTTACTAATGGCACTTGGACAAGCCAAGCTCGATATGTCTTGGCTACTAAGTCAGTAGGGCGCGTCTCTTTATTAATCAGAGCACCATGAAGTTGAAAGTATAATTTTGCTCTAAACTCCTCCGATAGATGGCACCACCAAAGGATTTACTCTCTCAATTTCAACATTGATCTGAAAAGGGAGGAAATTTTATCCAGACCTTTGCACCCATGGTAACTGCTCAACAAACGATAAGAAGATAGATATAGCGATTGCTATATCTATCTTCATAATATATTTTTTTATTAATGGATAGATATTATTTGTTATAAATATATATTCACACTTCCATTAAACAAGAGATATATTCATTAGCCTGCCCGGCACTTAAAGTTCAGTAATCGGAGGATTATTTTTATCACTCCATATCAGAAATGAATTAAATACCCGTGGACTTTATAATTTACTCATATTTATCTTCTTGACAGAAAGAATTTACTATTATAAATATTCACACACATAGTATATATCTGCTTATAAAGTATATAAAATATTTAATTTTAGAAAATCTAACCCAAACTATAAAATAAAACAATATAAAATTTAATACAGATGATACTTAAAAAAATTTAAAAACTTTATTTAATTTGTCGTAGCAATTTTTATTAGTAAATAGTTAGTATTGTTTAAAATTGTTATTATTTAATTTGATGTAATATTATTATATTGTAGTGTGTATACATTTAATCGCAATCTATAGATTTCTTCTTTTGTATTTGTAATTTTAATAAGGTATTGTCATCTTGCGACATAGGAACATAAACGGCGAAACATAAATAGGCAGTAAGTTATTAAAGTGGTATTTTATCAGTCAATATATCCTTGCAAACATTATGTCTAATTAATTTTTATTATTAATTTTTGATAAATTGCAGTCTGCAAGTAAAGATTCTGGAAATGTTCTTTAGAAATGAAACATTGCAACACTGGAAAATAATGTTTTCACGAATCTCTTGGTTAGAGTAATGCATCATTATAATTACAATTGTATTCAATCAATACACGCGGAACGTTGACTTTTCAAAACATAATATATAGAAGGATTTCAAATAGTAGTTATGCAATTATCATTGTATAATATGAAGTTTATGAATATATTCTCTTAATGAAAATGTATAGAATAAAATGATTTTCAAACATTCCTCAAAAACTTCATTATTAGGATTTCGAACTACTTTTATGGACATTTTTCATAATGACTCAATTTGAATTTGTCTCTTGTTTTGTTTCATAAGTGCTAGGTTGTGGTATTTTCATCATAAATATAATTAATTATAAATAATTAAGTTATGAAAATGTAAGTAAATTTATCTATATTTTGTAAAATTTGTTATTAAATTTCACTAGGTTTTCTAATAAGATTAATAAATATGAATTTCTGATTGCATATATTTTATCTATCTATATAATAAAGTTTAAAAAAAAGATCTAATCTGCTTAGTTTTTCTAAGTTTTGATATCAATAAATGAGTTAATAGTGCAATTCCTCGGTTTTTTATTTAAAAAAAATAATAAATAAAATTGCAATGTATCCCAGTATTTTTTCAGTATTTTATTCTTTATATTTTGGTAAAATATTTCCTATTATTTTATTTGCAACTTCGAACATATACTTTATAAGCTTCTTGTTATATTCTAAAACTCTTAGTTCCTTTTTTCTCAGAACTCTTCTATAAGTAAAAGAAATGTGGAATCCCAAAGCACTATTTGGAGGTTGATAATTATAACTCTTTTGTTTTTAAGTGCAAAATATAAATGATTTCATGCAATAATACGAAACATTATTTTCGAAATGAAAAAAGGTTGGTATTTATCACCATAAAAACGCTATTTAATAAAAACAAACACAAAAATCTACAATTGAATATCTCTCCAGTGTTTTATTACCTAACATAATATGCTACTTTTGTGATACCCTTCTTCCTCAGTATAAGTAAAAATATTGCAGTTATAAAATATGTAAGAATATTTTCAGAGTTAAAAGAAGTCTTCACAGAATTCAAAATGTTACACTATGCAAAAAATAAATAATTTAAATTAACTCATAATTTACAAATAGTGACTAATTTATAATTGACTCTTTTGATTTATAAGATCTCAAATGCAAAAAATTTCCATGGAACTAGGAAAAATTAGGATTCATCAGATAAGAAATTTGCAGCAAAGCATCGAGACTGCATAGCAAAGAATCCTACAGCAACCTTCACATGTCAATCTGCTTTCTCGTTGGTGTTCATACTTATAAGACTATACATATAAGTATATGCGTTCTTTATGTTGTATAAAGCATGTATATGCATGTAAATGTAGTTACCACGTACTGCTTGGTGAAAACAAAGAAGATTTCCTTAATTAAATATTATATCTTTTGTATTGCACAACGCTCCATCTTCTTGTTCATTTATCTTACTTTCTTCCTTCTTATGAACACAGCCGTATACATACACACACATATACATAAACGTATACATATAAGTATATGCGTTCTTTATGTTGTATAAAGCATGTATATGCATGTAAATGTAGTTACCACGTACTGCTTGGTGAAAACAAAGAAGATTTCCTTAATCAAATATTATATCTTTTGTATTGCACAACGTTCCATCTTCTTGTTCATTTATCTTACTTTCTTCCTTCTTATGAACACAGCCGTATACATACACACACATATACATATACGTATACATATAAGTATATGCGTTCTTTATGTTGTATAAAGCATGTATATGCATGTAAATGTAGTTACCACGTACTGCTTGGTGAAAACAAAGAAGATTTCCTTAATCAAATATTATATCTTTTGTATTGCACAACGTTCCATCTTCTTGTTCATTTATCTTACTTTCTTCCTTCTTATGAACACAGCCGTATACATACACACACATATACATATACGTATACATGTACAAGCACATGTACGTATTTAAATTTCTAATGAAAAGTTACTTATGACAATTTCTATGTGCAATGTATATATAAGTATACATGTAAATTATGTGATAAATTTGTGCAAATTCTTGGAATAAATTATCACTACGGCGCGAAAAACTTGGATATTAATCGTGTCACAAGTTATCTATTCATTAATTATCGAGAAATTGGTGAACAGAAAAGACAGTGACGGAATTAGGAATCGATTTAACATTAGTTTCGGTGTTTGGTGTCACCCCTCATCATTTAATATTGGTTAAGAATAAACTTAAAAATTATCAATTTCGATGTAAAATAAATTATTTTTTGATATCATATTATATAATGAAAATGTCTTTAATTTTTTTGTCTGATTTTCTAAAAATTTTAATTTGTATATAGCATCAATGCAAATGAATGAATTTTGGCCTTTATTAAAGAATTTTTCATAATCATACTGAATAATTACTAAAACATTCTTAACTATTTAATAAATTTTTAAAGAATGTATAGTTTAAAATTATTTAACTATTAATCGCTGTAATTAAACGCAGAAAATACAAAAAGAAAGTTTTTAGTTAGCATTGTTAAATAAAAATTCATAGGTTTAGTTTATGTATATGAGGGAAACACTTCACTTACGTCTTGAATTTTACGTTAGAATAATTTATTTATAGTTAATTAAAGATTTTCATAGTTTATTTTTATGTTCGTTTTAGAATAACTATCCTATTTTTTTATTTATATATAAGTGTTTTATACACTTTATATTTTTATAACTAAATATATTTTTCTTAACTAATACAGGTAAAAATATTTATTTTTTTTTAAACTTTTAATAATTATAGTAGATATAATTGCTTCTAATATTTTTCAGACACTTACGAAAACAAAAGTGATTAGCTTTACGAAATGTTTTTGTGGCTTATTTATAAGTGCTAGTAAAATATTTCTGTTCGTCATAACAATCAATATATTCAAAAAAAAAGAAAAAAGAAACGCTTTTATAATCTTAACAATAAATCTCTTTATATGTCTCAAAGTCTATAAAAAGACATTATTTCCATATCATAAACAAATAAAAAAATGGCAAGAATATCTCTTCCTATATACTATGTACTGAACTTGTTCTCAGTTGATTAATATTTGAAGGTAAGTGCTTTATGAAATGATTATGTGTATTAGCACATTTTTATATCCTTCATTTATATTATATCAGTTGAGAAAGTGCTCTCTTTGAAAAGCTATGTTTATAAATTTTTAATAAAGTTATTTTTATATAATGTACGTATATTTTCCTATTTAAATTTCAAAATGGGACTGCGTATAATATTGCATTACCGTCTGCACAATTTTATGGATAACATATTGTCCTGTTGTTTTACTTTAATGAACAAAATTAAAATGGAATATTATGCAAACATATTTTATATATCAACTGACTTTCATATCGAGTTTTCAATTTTTCCTGCTATATATATAAATATTTTAGAACAAAATTCTATAATCCTGTCACGTCATGCAAGAGAAAAACATAAAAAACTATATACTTTCAAGATATCTAAAAAAGGCATGATTGTTTTCTATACCGGATTCCGCATTTGCACACGAGTGGAAAGTAAAGTTTTATGATCATTTTTATTCATACTTTGTTTTTGGATGAGATAATGTTATAAAATTAAGTGTTCATTTAAAATGCGCTTACAATAACTTTAAAATTCCATTCATTGAATATAATAAAATTAATATTAATTTACTACATAGAAGAATCTTAACATAATCCTCAGATGATTGTGGAATTGGTTCATTAGTCTTCGCACACAATCACAAAATGTGAGTTTCCAAGTCGGCAGCCGGACCAATAATTCATAGGTTCGATTTTCTCTCGAGTGTGGATGTCTGTAGTAGTTCGGAATCCACTTTAGATTGTAAATCTTGTTCTCATTAGATCTGACATAGAAAATATGATTGTTGAATGACCAACAACTAATTTTGATATTTTTTACGGTTATTACCATATGCAAGTCATCAAAAGAATATCAAAATTTAAAATCTCTTCATAATTTCCTTTAAATGACACTTGCATAATTTAGCGAGGTTTACGCCCATATTCCATAATTAAGAAAGCTTTTTAAATGGTATTCGTCAGATACGGTTTTATTGTACTGTGTAATATTTCGATGCATTATGTATAGAACACATATCAATTGTATAAGAAGATTCTACATATTGATTGATGAAGTATGATTAGTGTAATGATTAATATGATCCCCAAAACTTATCCACATTTTGACCGTCTTGACATATTTAAAGAACGAATGATTTCAGTTTTAAATTTAGCCCTAATAATGATGCCTGTAATATACCGCAATTAAAATATATATATGTATATATTAAAGATCAAAAATTGTTATCATTCTTTACGATTATTACAGTTGTAATAGATACATATTTTTTTCTTTCTTTATATAATCAGACATTTCAGAAATTAACCCTTTAAATAAATTACTCCAATTATTTTACTTCTTTCAAGTCGTAATGAGAAGAATTTAAGAAGCCAATATATAATTGAAAACATATATGTATTCGATTTTGTAAATAATGTTTTTATATGTTTAATACGATGTTTTCCTTGTTTACTTTTTATAGAATGTTTTATAGTTCATAAATTAGGGTACATTAATATCAGTTAATGCAAATGTTATAAGAGACTATGTATGAACACATTCTTGGTACACAGTTTATGTAAATGTACCAAAAATCATGCATAGAGCTTAAAAACTACTCATTAATAAATGTTAAGGCTTAAAGATAGAAAAACTCTTTTTAGTAATCTATCGCTTAAAAATACTATACATTCAGACATGCTGATAGATGATTAAATTTTACAAATAAATTCGATGCATTTATAAAAAATTTATATTTACGTACTTAAAATGATGAAGTTGTCAAATGGACTACTATAAATGCAGATTGCAATTATCGATATAATCATCGATACATTTACCACTTCTCGATGCGAAAAACTAACTTTTTCTGGATTATTTTTTAATATGGCATTCGAAGGATGAATTTATTGCATAATTCTAAAGCACTCCCATCAGTTATTGCCTCTGTCAGTTTTCGATTCTCATGAATTTCACGAAGAATCTATTTCAAGAAGTTATCGAAGGTAATTTATCTTTTGACTGGTAATGACTACTGCGAACTTCTTCTAGGTACCCAAGCCATATATGCCCATATATACATACCAAGCCATATATACATACCAAGCCATATATACATAGAGATTTTAATATCAATTACATTTTATATATTTTTTCTCGGATAAAATATGCTTATATGATGATTTTTTCATGTACACTTGTGATATCAAGCTAAGTTCTTCAACTTCAGATATCTAATATGTTACATTTTTAACAAAATATTCTTTTCTAATACTTTGTCATTTCGTTAAATTCTGTTCATTTTTTAAGTCCTTAGATGTCATTTTTTACTTATTAGTTACTAAATTAAAATGCTATTTATTTTTATTGGGTTAAAATATGTTCTTCCTTATGCACGTTACACCAATAGCAATGACTTGTTCAATCAAATTTCAACCTTTTGTCACAAAGATGTTTTTTTCCTAATTTGACTTTTTTGTTTCATTCGTCTATATTGTATTTTTTATTCTTTTACAAGGATGGAAGCAAAAAAATTGTTTACTCTTTCAAACTATTTTTTGGTCAAAAACATATTAAGGATTGCTTCATACAACACTTAAAAACATTGGGATAAATAAAGGATCTTTATTTGTTGAAACATGAATACTCAAAGTGCTTTTTAAAGATAATTGCTTCCTATTTTTGAAATTAGAGGAAAATTACTTTTAAAGTTATGATTTATTTTTAATTTTAGAGCAATTCAGTTGACGCATTATTGTTTGCGATTAAAATCATTGATAAATGTTTACTCAAAAATTCTTGATATATAAACATTTACACAATTTATTTGCTTCATTTTTTTAAACATTACTAAACAATATTTTAAAGAATTGATACTGTATTAATATACTTAAACATTGAACCAGATGTCTGTTTTCTCAGTTCCATTATTCATACATAATTCCAAGCAAATGATTGCATTAAATTTGCAAGAATGTATTTCTAAAAAAACAAAAGTTTTTTTCTGTTCGTTCTTCAATCTGTTTATAAGTGTAGTTTATTTCAGTGATTCTTTTCGTGCTTAATTTTTATTTAGTAAATAAGAACGCTCCATCAAACTGCTTAGAATGTAAGCAAAGAATTATTAAAATTGATTAATTCAAATTGCTATTAATAGATGACAAAATAGCCTGTAATTTACGAAATCATTTCCTTACAATCGAGACAAATCCTAAAAAAACATAAAAATTACAAAATGAGATTATTTTTTATATTTGATTAATGCAACATTTACAGCTGGTTTCACTGAAGACTATATGAAAATAACTATCCTTAACATTGTACTTTTAAACATTGAACAATCAGTGATTTCGAAGTATTATTTTAAGTATTAAAAGTAAATTAAAATATTTTTCAGTAAGAAAATACCATATACTTAACAAGGAAGAATAATTTTTATAATAATATTTCTTAACTTTTTTGTATGCAATAAATAATAAGTAAGAGCAAAGTACTTATAATATACTTCATATCTAAATTCACTTTTCCTTTGTTTCAAAAACTATTTTCTAATTACACTGGTAGATTTTGAGATGTTTTTAATCTGTTCTTTTAACGATACCATCTCTATCTCATAATTTCTTTTATATAAATTTGCTACAAATAATTAATTTAATAATCATTTATGAAATTTTAGAAAATATTTTATGCGATTTGTTTAATACAATGATTATCCTTATCATAAAAATTGGTTTCAAAATAGTAGTAACCAATTAAGTACATAATGAAAAGGAATAAAGGAGTTGTTAATTTATTATGATGTCATATACATTATAATTATATATTCTAATTAAATCATAAATTCATTCTTTTTCACTAAAGAATATTAAACTTTTAATCATATTTAAGTATCAATAAAGCATAAACATTTTTTCAGATAGTTTATTGAGTAAATGAAATATTTAAAACTTAATAAAAATATTTATTAAGTTTTAAATATTTTGTGAAAATAATTATTATTTTTTATTCCTATTTTTATGTACAAATAAAATTAATTAAAGCAAAATTTCTACATTCATATTTTAAAAAAAACTTTATCCTAATTCAAATATTGTTTTAAAAAAATCTAAGCATAAATTTTATTTAAACTTCAGTGGGATTTATATTTCCTAGCTACAGATATATAACGAAATCCATCATTCTTAAAATAAAATTTTTAACAATATGTCATATGAAATTGTAAATTCTTTAATATTCATCGATTTTAATATTTTTAATCACCCTTTTAATAAAACTATTGATATCAAAAGATGTTATATATATTTATACAGTTATTTATATTACACAAAAAATGACAAAAAATATTTTTTCAATCAAATAATACAGAGATCACACAAGCCATTGAAGCTTTACATAAATAGAAAAAACATTATAAAGAAAATAATCTGTTTTAGCTTTATACTCTTTATGTTCTATTTACAAAAATCCAATTTTTATATATTCCTTAAATATGAAATAATTAATTTTTTACACTTTATATCATTAAAACGTGTCCTTAATCATGTAAATTAAATTTTAAATTTCAAACAATACAATAAGAGCTACAAACCTAACGAGACATTTAAACGAGAGTTCATAACAGAATTTATCCTTTCACTAATTTTATTCACAAAACTGGAAATTATATAATATGTATATCACATTTTCATTGTAAATAAATTTTTATACATTCATTAAAATTTCGTTTCAGTTATGCTAAACAAACAACTTTAATATCAAACTATATATAATGGGGAAGAACATCAAACCGGCATACGTAGCCAAACCATTACAATCGATAACTCACTACATCCAACAGAATTTCCATTGTTCCAATTTTATTCCCGAAGATTCCAATAAGTTTTCATAACTTACGTCATTTGGGATAATCAGCACTGAAAGCTGACTAAACTTTGCATTACGAGTGCCAAAGAATGATTCCATGCATATTCAAGAACAGCAGAAATCTGCTCGTTATCGAGCGTAATGAGTTGGCCTGGGATCACATTAGAGCGGCAACCTCGTGAGAAGCAGTTGCAAATGACATGGCAGAGCAGATTCGTAATGAGCGGAATGAAATGATCTATGCCATGGATTCGCGTCAAGTGGACACTTTGAAGTTAGAGCTACCTGAGGAGTGATTAATAGCATGTGATCTCTCCTTGCTCATATGCAATAATTCGATTATGAAGGTTGGGAATGCGTAACTTGATCATTAAACGTATTGACTGCCAAGTTCCTGAAAGAAACTGTTATATTAATAACTTAACGTTACAGAAATTTATAATTAAACTCATATAAAATCACTTGCTATGTGGGTATGAATTAAGCTTTTTATCTTAACTTTTGCTTTTTTCTATTTAACTATCAAAATTAAACTATTAATGTATAAAAATAGTTAATAAGAAACTACTACTGAATTCAAAATAAATATGATTGAGAAAAAAAATTATCTATTTATATGTAAAAGAGCTCCACCAAAATGACTTAGGACATTAACTGCTATACCTGAAAATCGATTAAATATATTTCATTAGTCAAGAACAAAAAGGTGTGGTGACACAGAATCAATCGATTAATAATTGTGGATATAATTTATCTTTATATATATAACCATCGTTTGATGAGGTCAATGCTTAATATTTAATTTTTAATTAACTGGTAAATTTAATAATATGATAAATTTAATCATGTAATTTATCAGTTAATAAAAAATTTAAAAAACCATTATATTAATCAATTATACTATTTGCTAATATATCTATCTAATAAGTTATTAGATAGATATATTACCAAATAGTAATATATATCTCTATGACTTTTGTTCCTATAAAATTATTAAAATAAAATAATATAATGAAATGTCTTGTTGAGTCTAAAAGTTTTCTAAATTTTTTTACATTCATTTTAATCACATGGTCTATTATCTCATAAGAGGACTTCAAATCTAGATAAATACAAAATAAGTGACCAATAAAATTTAAAGGGAAATAAATAAACTTCGAAAAATGCGTTTTGTATTCAACATAACAAAATTACAGAATTATAACATTCATTATTTTCCCCATCCATACACTATAATTTAAATATGTGCTATCTGAAAGAAGAAAAAATTGTCCAAATATTTTTTTTAAATCAATAGTAAATTCTACTGGTTATTTTTAAAGACATCACATTTCATAATTTATTCTGTTACATAATAGAGAGTTTTACCCTTCCAAATCTTCCTAATTGTTAATGCATTAAAATAAATGCAACTGTTCTGATCAGTACCAATCATCCGAGGATATTTTGTAGTTGCAATGGAGTAATTGACTTCTGATAAATTAGAATTATATTAGAGATTACAGAATGTGACCCTATTGTACTGCTTCAAGCAATTTACATGTGTAATCAGCAGACACTGTGGAATCAAAATCCCGATAAATAGCAAAATCCCTCTTTATTTTTAGCTAAAACCGAATGATAAACTCAACACTTTAATAATTCATATTTCTCACCCAAGATATTTTACATATTGTTGTCAATGCTATCGATAAAAATTTAAAAGATAATGAAATTCTAATATTTTAAAAAAATGACTTGAGCGCAATTTCTGTTATTTGTGTCAGAAATTGGAAAAATTACTATTTATGATAATGATATTTTTATGTGACTTCTGTTTAATATAAATATTGAATTTAATATACTAATTTTTTTAATTAGTAGAAATCAATGTCTGTTTTGTTTATGAAAGATACAACATCGCTTGTAGAAACATGAATAGTATTTTAAATAATCTACAACGCTATAAATTGGTCTAAAAAGTATATAAAAGGCAGCTAATTTTGCAAATTTATACCCACGATTTTATTTTAATTTTCACGAAATGAACATTTTTTATATTTTTTATAACCTTATATTTGATTAGAATAACATCAAATAACATAAATTATTTATAACAGCTTTATTATGATAACATTTGCTAAATTTCATTTAGTTTTTTTTGTGAATCTATTAATTTAAATACATTTTTATTAATTTTTGTTAGTTTAAATTTTATAAATTTTTATTTTAAATTTTAACAACCCAAGATTCTATCAAGAAATACCAGAAAATATATAAAATTATATATAAATAATTATATATTATTATATAAAATTTCACTGGATTGTAAAAGTACATATAACAAATACAAATAAATTAATATACAGCGTTATTTTCAAAACTGAAAAGAGTGTAGAAAAATATATAAAAATTTCTACAAATTAAAGAAAATTAACTAAATCTGCCTGAAATGTGTCTAACAAAATTTGAATAAAAATAAAATAAATGATGTTGTAAAATTTATTTATATTTGAACCAAATATTAAGATAATACAAAGGTATATTAAAAGTTGAGACATAAATTAGAACTATTCAAAAAGAAATGTGTTTTATTTTAACATGAATATATATTATTTTGCGTTTTGATTTAATTTCATTGGCAATATCTTGATGAGCTTCATTATTTAATGCCGTTTGACCCATTTAAAAGATTACCTGTTGCTTTTTCTCGTGATATTTATGTATGATGATATAGCAACTATTCTAATACTGAAATATATATATATATATATATATATATATATATATATATATATATATATATATATATATATATATATATTTATATATATATATATATATATATATATATATATATATATATATATATATATATATTGTCTTGAGTTTTGTTCAAATGTGGGTTCCAATTTCTAACACTGTTGGACTGTTACAACTTTATTTGAAAATCAAACAGAAATAGATACGCACAATGTTACTTTAATCACATGATTATTTTATTTTTGAAAAATAAAATTTAGTTTAAATTTTTTACGTTATCTTTCCTTACATTAAGGGATGGAAATGGTTTTGACTATTTTAATGGAAACCTGAACATATCGAACTAAGTTTTTTGACACACTTCACTACATGGTTAGTCCTTGCAAAATTTCTTTAATAATGATGTATTGTAATTCATCGGTTTGCAGAACTTTACTGAATAACCCTGTATTTGAGATAGCACCAAAAAAACTCTAATAGAGTTCATTTGGTATTCTTAGCAAGTTAGAAGCTTACTGAAATTAAACGAATATCAAAGAATTCTTTAAACACTTCCATTGTTAGGTTTGACCTATATGAAGTGCTGAAAGCAAAACTAATGGTCTTGTATCTGCAATCTAACAATAAAAAGGTTACATTATGTCTAAATATACTTCGCAATGCATGATCTAGGTAAGAGACTGATCCTATACGTGAAACTATTCTTAATTTAAATAAATGAATTTTCAGAAAAAAGTGAAACGTTGCAAAAACCGAAGATTTATTCAAAATATTTTTCAAAAAATCGGATTAAACATTACTAATGATGTTCACGCAGATTAATGCTTAACAATTGAATTTTCTCGCATTTAGAAAGTAAAAAAATGATACCTGCAATTTAAATATAGACATATTAAGTAAGTGCATATTGAGTAATAAATACCACAAATTTTTATCCTTCCAAATATCTTTGTAACTATAATTATTCATTTATGGCAAAATAATTCAATTATATATCTTTAATTTTCATACTTATTATCATTAAACTTTGCTTGATAATTTGCAAAAAATTATTGAAGTTGACTGTAAAATTGTCTTTACTTAACTGAATAGCGTATTTTTTACAGAGAAAAAACAATTTTATCAATAGTATGACGTTAAACAATTAATAGCTCTTGGACATTTATCTTTATGAATATCCATGTCTATGCAATTATGTGGCTCATGACCTCTCATCTCTTGTAACTTGTCCATCTCGTCATCCATGTTTTAAAATGAAGAAAATAAAATATGAACTTCTTAAAACAGTAATCAAACATCAATTCTTTAATTTTACTCATGAATTAAAAATGCTAAAATTTTAAATAAAACAGTGACATTTCATTAATTCTTAGTACAATTCTAGTATATTAAGACATAATATAATTTCGAATAAGAAAATCAAAGATTCAGAATGATAATTTTAGAATTTTATCCACTTTAAAGTACAACAAGATTCAAATATCAAATTATTTGCAAATATCCATTAAATATGATTTTAATGTTATTTGATGAAGTAACATTTATAAAAAAATTTTATCCCGATCATAAAAAATTATTTTTAAAATGTTAACTTTTTAGTTTTTTAACTAAGCAATTAAAAGTTAAAAGCATTAAATAAATAAGCTGCCAAAAAGATGAATTCCATATTTAACAAAAAATTAATAAACTACTTTTTTCTGTGATTTATGCGATATTTTTAGTAGAAAATTCCATAATTTTATTAATTGCAAACACAGGCATTAATTACGTGAATAGTAAATACCACTAACAGGAAGGATATAGTGTCTTAAGTACGGACATCTAAATTTAAAGTCGCATTCTTTAATTAACATAATTCTTTTTCCTAAACTAATTTGATTAGTTGGGATGCAATTAATTTTCCTTACCCAATTAAAGAAAAGTGACAATGAAATCTTGGTACTCGAGTTTCTGCTAATTAATTGTACGTTCCTACCTCATATGAATAATTTTCTGCAAAATGCGAAAGGATGTTATTTTATTCAAGTTTTAAATATATCTTTCTTTATTTTCAATTCAAGGATCTAGGTGTCAATTTTCAGGCACACACACACACACATTTACTCTTATTTAAATATAGTTAAGTCCCTCAAAGAGGAAATTCTTTTAGTTTTTGAGAAGTTCAGCCAACTAGTGAAATTCCTAATTTCCTTTGCATGTGATTTTATTAAGTTTATATGAAAAATCAGTGATCTCCTTTTTAATATATTCTTTCCTTTTGTTTGAGATTTATATGACACATATTTTTTTTAAGTTGAGAACAGATCTAGGATACATTGCGTATAGCAACTTGGTTCTATTCTGAGAACATATATCACACACAATTAGTAGACATTCTTTCAATGTATGCAATTACTAGTTAGATTACAAACACTTACTAAAAAAAATATGATCTTAAAAGATCATCTCCCAGATGTTTTTGGAAAAATCAAAAAATGGTTTACAAAAAACATGAAAAAATCTGCTTAAGATCGAAAAAAAAATTTTTTTTCCAAAATATGTAACACTGCCTTGGATAATATTTTAGTCCAATATGTTTCTTATAAAATAAATACAAATCTACTCAAAGGGATATTAAACAAAAACCTTTAAAAGGATACATCTTGACAAATTTTAAAATAACTTTTATTTATCCCTCTTTAAATTTAAATTGTTTCTCCTTTCAAATTTAATAATTAAATTATTAATTAATTTAATAATAAATTAATTTTAAATTGCTTTTAATTTTTATTTATTATAATTTAAATATTACATTTAATAAATAAACTATTGACTTATTCTTTGAATTCAAATTGTTTTTCATTTAAATTTAATAATTAAATTAGTAATTAATTTAATAATAAATTCAATTTCTTTTAAACTAATTAATTAAATTAATTAAAAATAATTCATTTAATATAATTTAAATATTAAATTTAATTTAAAATTATGCTAAGAACGGCATAACATTTACAAGCTTACCGAGCACAAAAATATTGCCCTTAATAAGGAATATTCATTAATAACTTTTATGCGAATAAAAATGACTTGTACTTTTATCGAGTAATTTTTTGAATTTAAAAACTTGCCATAACTTAAAAACTATCAAAAAATTCTTGAAAATTTTATTGATAATAAATATAACTCTTGTTAGATATGGAGAAAAGTATAGGAGCCTCGATGTCTTAATCTTGGATATACGATGGTTATTTTTTGAGTAGTGATTTAATAAATATCATGAATGACAGTGAAATAATGTTTTATGGGATAGCTTGTTCATGAAAAAGAGAAGTAATCACTTTTATAGATTTTCCACCATCCATCTTGATCTTAGGAATATAAATAAGTTTATCTTGTTAATGAAATCTTTATCTAAATCACAATCATTGACACTATTAAATTATTCAAGAATAAATATAGATAGCTATTTTTGGGTCCATTATTGGATAAAATATAATAATGCTTTTACTGATTCTTTGCAGCCATAAGAGTATTTAAAATCAATGAATAAATTACCTGAATGAATGAATTTATACGTGGTCTGCCTTAAAAGAATGTTTCCTATGAAAGAATTTTTTTAATAATGAAATTTAAAGTGTAAAATTCCTGTAATTTAATAAAATCAACTGCAATTTGAATAATTTTATCTATGAAACATCACGGAATATTAAATTATGAAACATTTGCCAGGTTGTTTTTGATTTAGAATGTGAAATGAGCTTGATGAAATTGTTACAGAATTTAAAAGCATTGATAAAAGTTTCAAATATATAAATCTACGATATGGTATCTAAAGTATTAAAAGAGATTAAAATAATTCTTCTGTGGGCATAAACTAGTTCAAGAACATTTTAAATTACTAAATATAAAGTCTCACTTTTTCGAAAAATAGTGAAATGAAACAGATTGAATGTATTAAATAAATAATTTTATACATAGGGTTAAGATAAAACGATTTATGGTATAACAAACCTTTCATTTATACTGTTACAAAAATATTTCAATACGTAGCTGAGAACTGAGTTAGACAAATATTTGGTTAAACAAATTGACTTGCTACAGTTTAATACTATGATTCCCAAAGAGAATTTCTCGACATCCCCCAATATTATAGTTATAAAAAGATTTTAGTTATATCTTATTAAAATTTAGTTTAGTTGTTCTCAGTGTGCTAATAAGCAAAATTGAATGTTATTTAATAAATGTTAGATATTTTAGCTGCATTTTTATGCAATAAACTATTTTTGTGACTCAGCCACAGTTTTGTCATACATTTTGATTTCATTAACTTCAACCTTTATATTATTTAGAAATAAATGAGAATTAGTTTTATGCATATTAAATATTTGCAATATTAACATAAGTTTCTTTTAATTATTGAATAAAAATATAAAAGATATCAAATGTCCATAATAGCTAATTTACAAATAAACATAATTTGAATTAACTTAATACGTTATTGTCAATTGTTGCAAGATACGGTAATGATTTCTTGAAGGTTAATCAGTTTACTCTATACTTGTAAGTATACCTTATGTCGATTCTGTTGAGTAAAAATTGTCTCAGAAAATTTTTAACGTTATGTTCTAATTTGAACCTTTTATGCACCTTTTCGAAATGGGAAAAGAAACTAATCAAGAAAATCAAACTCAGATTTTGGCAAATTATAAGGAAATGTTTGAAGTTAACTGAATCTCATACTAAATCATTAATGTTTAAAAGAACGGCCCAATCACATTGCGTGTTGGTTTCGCTAGTTGCTCTAGTTGTTAAGTGACGCTAAAACTCGTGAGTAAAGATATATTTAAAACGTTTATGAATGCACAGAATTCATATTATTCCAAAACTTAACTCTTCTGCAAGTTATTGCATTTTATTTTACCCTTGTAAAACAATGTTTATTAGTTAAATCAAATAAGAATAGAGTATAAACTATTCAAAGTACTATCAAAATCGAATAAGATTATGAAGAGGAATCAATATATATGTGAAATTTTATCTATTTGCACCATCTCTTTGCAAAGCAAGGAAATGAAATGAATAGAAATTTTCAAGAAATATATTTTGCAAATTTTGTTAAATGAATTTAAAAATTAGCATATAATTTACATAAGGAATGCATATTATTGTGGGGGTGTATTTCATGTATCACATTACTATATAATAATATATCTTTATCAAAAAATAAATTATTATCTGAAAATCTAGTTTTTAGCAAGATTTTTTACCCAAATCATAGTACCCTCATGGCTATCTACTTACAATTTACATTGTTACTTAAGTTTTTCTCAGAAGTGAATATACAAAATGGTTTAAAAAATAAAGACTTCAATGTTATTAGTTCTCATTTTATTATAAATTGTAAGTAAAATATTTACATCAACAACACAGATAAATTACTGAAAAACGACGTCAAATAAAGCAATAACTAAAATTTCAAAAATATCAATAAATTACTCCTATATTTTAGTATTAAAAAATAAATGAATATTTACGTAATAAAAGCAATAAATTATATTAATGCAATAAAAAATAATTTTAACTTTTCAAATATAAGGCATAGCTTTCATTGAATATTTCCAGGAGACCGATTTAGATTCTCGAATAATAATGTTGAAAACTAAGACAAATTTAAAACAATTTATTATATTACTTGTGATATTTCTTGAAAACATAAATATTTATCACATAAACATAATTAGAAGTTAAAAATATTAAGAAATTTCTTATCATTTCAGTTACAAATATATATATATATATATATATATATATATATATATATATATATATATATATATATAAAAATATATAAAAATATATATATATATATATGTGTGTGTGTATATATATATATATGTATATATATATATATATATATATATATATATATATATATATATATATATATATGTGTATATATATATATATATATATTTGTAACATAAATATTACAATGAAATGATTGCTATATATATATGCCCTAAATTCAACATTTCAAACAGTTGAAACTACTGCAGTTTGAAAATATTGAGAACATTGCACATTAACTGTCACTTTTCATTTCATCATTCAATCATTTTTGAAGTTAATTCTTTAGTAACGATTATTTGATAAGTATTCCGTTTGTTACTAATGAAGAATAAGGTAAAATTATAATATATTATTAAAGAAATTATGTTATTAAAGAAATTTAACATTTATAAATTATATTAGCCCAACAATTTTTTAATAAGAAATTAATTTCACTTTCCTGCCTCAAGTGTTCACTCAAATACTGTGCATCGCTGAAGTATATCTATCCTCATTGAGTTTCAATTACTCAAACAATCAAATAATTATAATATATGTGTTTTGTAATCTTTCATAATGTATGAACATATGATAATTGTATTCATAAATCTAATTTTTTGTTCATAAAGTGTTTGGGTAAGACACTATTTCTATATAATATAATTATCTGTGTGATGGCCCGATTTTGATGTACATTTTAATATATATATATATATATATATATATATATATATATATATATATATATATATATATATACACATATATATATATATACATATGCACATATATATATATATTATCAGAAAAATTAAAATCGAATAT
Organism: Latrodectus elegans; assembly: GCA_030067965.1. NCBI lineage: Eukaryota > Metazoa > Arthropoda > Arachnida > Araneae > Theridiidae > Latrodectus > Latrodectus elegans. The sequence goes on from CM057821.1 coordinate 49,073,009, forward strand.
AATTAGTTTTAGGAGTGTATATACATACGATTTTTAATTTCTTTTAGTAAAAGAAACAGTTTTAAAATAAATAAGATTAAGTTTTGATACGTATTATAATTCACTTTTCTCTCTCTTCTAAATATATATGCTTCAATTCAGGATATCTTAATTTATTTGTGTCAGTGTTATTTTAAAAGGAACTCTTCAAAGGTTGTTACAAAAAGAATACCATTTATTTTCATTATAAATATCTTATCAGCAAAACTTGTTATTACTACTGAAATAAAATTTCCGTAATTTTCATTTATAAATAAATTTCAAAAAATTTCTTCAATGTCTCATCCTTTTATTTAATTATTTAAATTTTCAAATATATATATATATATATATAATATATATATATATATATATAATATATATATATATATATATATATATATATATATATATATATATATATATATATATATATATATATATATATATATATTTATATCATTTACAGAAATATGTACAAAATATATCCCGAATATAATTTTAAAAAAAAAGTCATCAACTTTATTTGTTCATGAGAACTTGCTTTAACCGTTAGAAAATGGGAAATCTCAAACATAAAATGTTCCTGTGGATTTTATTTTTAATACGTATTTATAGTTTTTTTATAATAATTTTGAAAGAAACTTAAAAGAGAAATACATATTCATAACACATACTTCAAGATTCGTTTTAAAGTAAAATAAAGATGTTAAATATTTTTATATAAAAGAATTTCATACCATTTTGGTCAACTTTATATACTTTCTTCAATATTTTCTATTTTTTAGAACAATGATTTACTCAAGCCTTCTACAGAATGTAGAAATTTAATAAGATACAGATGGTAGAAATTTAATTAAATTGTGTAGAAATTTGATTTTTCTTAAAATTGCTAGTAACTAATATCAAAAATAAATTTCCTTTAATTATTAAATTTCATTCTTTTTGTATCTTATTTTCTTTTCCCAAATATGCTTACAATCTCAAGAAACCATAGAAAAAGAATTGAAACAAATAAAATTTTTATTTTGTATTATGCAGCATTTGTTTCATTTTGACATAGATGGCGCTAATAATGAAATTATTGCTAAATTAACAGTTATATGGACTTAATAGATACTGAAAACATTCGATTATATCTAGTATATAAATAATTCAGACTTAGATTTGTATGAATATAAAATTCGCTCGTTTTCCTTTAATTTATTAGCTAACTTTAAAATTATGAATTATCAAAGATCTCTTAATGATATGAATGAATGCACAAACTAAAGATAAGTAAATAGGAAGAAATAATTTAAAACATTTTAAAATCGTTAGAATTATTATGGTTTCTGAATCACTTCGATATTTCCTTTGATTTTAAATTCTACATTCTTCAATTTAAAATAAGTTTTTGATTTAAATATTTCATATGTAAAATATTTTTTTGTGTGCTCATTTTACGAAATTGCATTTAAAATTGTACAATTCTATCAAACAGATTGTTCAATGTTCTTTAATTACACCCCACTTTTTTTATTTATCTGAGATTATTGTGATAACGGAGCATAGTCCTGTGAGATTAAATTTATTTCAGACGCACTTTGTATTCAATTAATTTGAGAAGCAACGAAATTGTAACAGCTCTATCTTTGTCTTCTGTATCAATTAAGGAACAAAGCATATAATTGCAACGTAATAATTAATCTATTTTTAATTAAAAGTAAGAAAGATTGTCTAGTTATTTTTTAGTACTTTGAAAAGCTCGTTTCGGTAAAATGCTCTTATATAGGCAAGGAATAAATTTGAAATATCCAAGTTTTCTAACTTATTCTAATTTGTTTAAGAAATGAGCAGTGATATTTTCCACTATTTCTCAATATGTACTGCATCGGAATTTTATAAAAAAAGAAGGCATTTATAAATTTCAGTGGTATTTGAGATAATTAATCACAGAATTTTAAGCATTTCTTTTTCATAAAAAGTATACATTTTGATTATGAATTTGAAAAAATAGTTGTTAAACAAATACATTATCAAATATCATTTCATTATTCATTAACGTACTTTTCTTCAGGAATATTCTGAATCTTTAAATAGTTTAGTAAATTTTTAAATATTTTTTTTTATGTTGTAAATAAAGTATTCCACTTTAGCTGTTAGTTCGCTGTTTAGAGATAACGCTTTTAATTTCAAAAGTTAATTGCACTTTGTTGATTACTTTTTTGAACAATATGAACCTTTTAAATATTTTATGAATCTCTTAAGTGATTTGAAAGGAGAAACAGTCTGGTTATAGTCAGAACTTTTAAGATTTGTTTACATAATTATTTTTTAAATAATTAAAATATAGGAATGTAAATAGGAATATAAATAGGTTTAAAGCATTCCTTTAGTTTAGGACTTTAAAAGATAAGCTAATCTTTGATTTTTTTAATTAACATTTTTACAAACATAATTAATGTTATAATATTTCCAATGACTATTCCTAGTAAGAAACATCTTTAATGAAAAATACGATATACCTAAAATACTTTTTTATGTTATTTAAGTATTATAAATAATTTTTAAAAAAATTAAATCTTTTAATATAATTAATTATATTAAAATTTTTGCTTCATAAAATTTACTTTTTTTAATAAATGTATTTATTTATTTCAAATAATCTGAATATATTTTTCAAAAGTATATAATAGCGTCCATTATTTATTTTTCTTTACTTTTCAATTGAATATTATGAAAAATTATAAAGACCTGATAAAGCTCCAATTTAGTAATTATTGAATGAATCCATTTAAAAGCTTTTATCCAAATCATAAAGGTTTTACAACAATTTTTTTTCTATGTTAACTAAAAAATAAATTTATCTTTTTTATAATGTAGTGGAATAAATAAAAAATTCGCAAATACTATCACAAAAAATTAATTTAGGTTAATAATTTATTTTAAATAATGTAAATTAATTACTTTTAAAGACGTTTCGAAATTTTGTAAAGACATTTAGAGTAAGAGTATGCTTAAAATAAAATTTCAATAAAGGAATATTACATATTTTCATAATTTTTTTTGAGTATTGTGTGTTTATTTATATAACAATTACAATTTATTTTACTCTACTTTAATTCCAATTATAGATTCTGAAATTATTGGTTATGGTACATCACCTAAAAACTAAAAAATTATAGAAACTGCTAAATTTTAGAACTAAATGCATTCAATTTTCTGTAGAATGTGCTTGCGGTAAACACATAAGAGGCAAAAAATGGTTTGAAATATGTTTTGCTGTTAAATTATATAATATAACGCCTTAACTTGAAAACATTCTGTAGACTGCTTTGAAATATTTGAACATTCAACGCATACTACTTGAACATACACAGCATTTTTGTTTATTGGGAGGAACATTGCAATGAGTTATAACGGAGGCATATTTATACAGATATCCGCGTTATTCACATCATTCAATTGAAGCAATCAATAAAACTTACAAGCCACCGGAAAAGATGTTTGTACATAGAACTCAACGTATCTATTCTGCACCCAATCCTTTGTTTATAGTGGCCTAGCGGTAGGACAATGCTGTTTATAATGAAACATATAGAAAATATCCCAGCTAATAATTAAAAAAATGGGATATGGATATTATATTTCTGCAAAAACATCTGTCAGGGGGGGGGTTGCTTAGAAGTTTTCCCGGTTTTTTCTTCAGTCATGAGAATAAAGTTCACAGGATGTTAAAAAATTTTTACAGTAAATTTGAGCCCTATGTAGAAATGCAATATAGATTTAATGTTATTCAGCAGTCAATAGTATTAAACATGGGATTTTCCATACCAAAAATTGTGTTCCATGTTGCATCCGCGTCACATTAATTGGCAATCTTTACTAGTTCAAACTATGCTATTAATAAACAATTATTAAATTATCCATTTATATTTGTATAGATGAAAGAAGTCGGCTGGAATTCCTGCAAATTTTCAGATTTTTATAATAAAGTACATAGTTGAAATTGGTGAAATATTCCATCAGATATCATATTTTTTGCAAATTAAAGATTTTCTGTGAAATTGTTACAATTATAAGCAGATTTTGTTGTCAGATTGTTGAATTTTTAAACTCAATACATAGTAAAATTAAAAAGAATTGAAATGTTAACATAATGAAAACTTGCTAAAAAATGTACACCTTTTTCTAGTTAAGCACTTTTTTTGTCTATATTCACTAAATTATAAACTATCTTAATTCAGAAACATGTTTTCCGAATATAAGGCTCTATTATATACATTTTTGTTAAATTTAAATATAAGTGTTAAAAAAGCATATTAATATATTAATACAATTGATGAAATAAAGTATTAATCTAGAAATTATAAACACAAACACAAAAATCACTTAGTCAAACAATGAATTTATATATAATTAAATGATACAATAGGCAAATAAATTTCGAACTAAAATCCTTATACATTTATTTAGAAAATTTATAAATCCAGTATACTATATTTCATAATGCCAATATAAATACTTTCCAATATAAATTCCAAAATAAAAACCCAACTAAAATAGAACCCTTCTATGATTATATTTATAAGAAATAATCAAAAATCTGTGTTATGATTGCCATAAGGATAAGAATTAAAAAGTAGCATTAATTTCAAAAAGTATATTGTAAAAATCTAAATTTAAAATAAATATTTTAAATTATTTTTTATTTATTACAGTTCAATTATCATTTAAATTATCCAATTTTATTTAACTATCATGAATTTCTTATTTCAGTTTATATCATTTATTTTGAGCAAAATAATTCGGTTAAATATTCCTATTAATGAAATTCAATAATTTTCCTCAATGGAATTAAATTGCCAAAGATAATTATCAATTCTTATATATTATATCATTAGAGTATTATTATTTTTATTTAAAATGGCAACATTAGCAAGCAAGTTGGTAATGAAGAGATAATTGCAAACAGCTTAAAGTGCCTGATTCGAAACCTTGAATTTGTTTAACTGTTTTAAACATGCTTAGGATAGCAGAAGAATATTAATTAAGTTTGCAGTCTGAATTATCATTAATAAATTTAAAACAGCGTGTATTCTTCAGTATAATGACCTTACTTGGTTAATTATGTTAGAGTAAATATAGCTTTCCTTAATGTTCAAGTAATTTAGGGGATGATAGTTCATTAAAATTACATCAAATATTTTTATGATAAATCAATATTCATCTTAAAAACAGGTACTTAAATACTCATTTATATATAAGCTACCACAGATAACATAAAATAAATCTATTCTTTTTAATAGTTAATTGTAAAACCTATAGTTAAGAATTTAATCATGCAATATATATTATGATGTTTCAATGACAATGCACATGGTGACAATGACAATGCATATATATTATGATGTTTTAATGATAGTTTACACTAAAGGTGATATTCAATACTTTAAGGACTTTTCACACCATAAATTTTTATGGAGTTTACGTACTTAATTTTTCATTTAATATTTCAAATAGAATACTTTTTACATTTCACATGGAATTACTTTCAAAATAATCTATTTATCGTACATTGATCAAATTTTCTCTGCATGTGTTGTTTTTAAAATCATAAGTGGAAGAGAAATGGAAAAGAAGGTTTTTAAATGATAAGAAAAATATCTTAATAATACTTGCACAATCCATTTATTTTAAAGAAAACAGCAAAAATTAATATGAAGCTTAATTATGAAATATCTTTTCATACACCTAAGAAATAATTATTTAAAGAAATCAGTATATCTTTATAATTAACTTTATAAAATTCTTAACAATTTCTTTAAGAGAGATAAAATAAAATCAAACCAGATTTAACAAATAAAATGTGCCAAAATCATCTTCATTTGAAAACTATTTATTTCTTTGAGACAAAAATTCTTTCAGCTTAAAAATCGACGTGTTTTAAAAATAAGAAAAATTAAAAGAACGACATGATTTGAAAAGAAAATGCACAGTTATTTTTATTATTGGGAAAAGCAACGAATCCTTTTACTTTAGGCAATGCATGTATTATTTTGACAAAAGTGTTATTTACATAAAAGCCACTGAATATAAATGTAGCTTCTAGTTACGCAATAAAAAATTATTTTTAAGCTCCAGTTCAATTCAAATGATAATTAAGGTGATATTCTCGCGTTTTTATTTTTGCTTTAAAAACAAAAAAAGATAGCGATAAATAATTACAGGAAACAAACCATGAATTTTCTCCGACTTTACAAAAGAAATAATAATTAATTTTGCTTTGGAGCATTTCTGTATGTTATATTTTTGTTGCATTTTATCTTAGTGTATGTGTTCCTTTTAAAAACAAATTCAAAAAAATAAACTTCGCAAAACTTTTACAATAATATTACTGTTAAAATAGTAACTTTAAATTATATTTCAAACTGAAAAAAATAATTGTTATTACAAACATTATTTAAATGTTTATAAATACCATTGTGAAATATAGTATGCATGTAAAGGGAAATATAATGTGAGAATGAAATCGAAATATGTAGTTAAATTTGGAAAGAAATAATATTGTTCATGTAATTATCAATAATAAATTAAGTTATTTATGTCAAATTACAGTTATACAATATTATACTAATTACCATATTGCATTAAATTTTATTTAAGAGAAATTTTAATGATTATGAATGCATAAACTTGCATAAAATTTAAAAGTCAAAGATTATATTTGATTGAGCATAATTGTTACAAAGGATCACAATGTAAATCATAAATACATTGATGTCTCTTTCTGAAAATAACCGTGGTAGAAAAAGTAAATAACTTATATGAATTGTTCTTGAAAATAGCTCATAATTCTTTGATATCTGAAAAAATGTCTCAGCCTTTAAAATATCCGTTAAATTAATATAACTAGCAATTTATATTTTGATACCAAAAGTTTTTTATGCATACATAAAAAAAATCTGATCTGGGATAAAATTTTAAAAGCATTCAATAACATTTCCTTGAAATTCTTTAACATAATTGAATGGACAAAAGAATTTTTAAATTCTGAAGAAAACAAACTCCAAATTTCTAGCTTTTTAGGTATCTAAAAACAGCCAAATAAAAAAAACTTTTTTTTTTATTTTCCTAGCTTCAATAAAATAAAATGTCTCCCAAGATCAGCAAAGAACACTTTATTACTTCTCTAAATTTTCCAAGAATCAAAGCCAAAGAAGCACATTTTTTTGAGAAGAAAATAAAAGAAAAAATTTTGTTCGCATAAAATAGTCTACTTCTATGAAAACGAACTAGTTTAACTGTAATTTAAAGCAATTTCCAAACCTTTTAAAGTTAGATTTGTTGGTAACTTTACGGATTTTTTTGAAAGAATAGAATTTAATTTAGGTTTGAACAGAATTCGGCAAAAAAAATTTCCCTTATTTATAATCGGATTTCTCTATCTTTATTCTTAGGACACCTTTTTCGAAGCAATAGGGTTTGTCCTTTCTGCTTATACATGTCTTCTATTATTAACAAAACTCTTATTTCAATTTTGTTTTAGGCTATTTTATTTATTCAGTAATATATTTTAAGATAAACATTATATAAGCAATTAAATCGATAACTTTTTCAACTAGTAGAAGATTAATTTGAAAATATTACAATCTTAGGAAATGTAAACTTGTGTATTACCTTTTTAATATGATTCGTTGATGAAAATGTGTGAAATCCAAATAATATTTTCCTTGCTATTCGTTACACTAAAATAAATAACCATGGAAATCACACATTCAGCAAAAATTTATTTAAAAATTAAATATTGGTTAGCAATTACTGCAGAACACTATGACAAAACTTGCGTTTTAAATAAAAAAAAAAGCTTTTACTTATAATTGCAAATTAAACACCAATTTGTAATTAACTAATAGCAAATCTCATTTCATTTCTACTACTGTATTTTTATCTTGGAATTAATTATTCACCAAATTATGAATGAAAGTGTCTGACATTTATTAATCTTCAAATTTGATATGCATAAATTATATTTTTCAACCATTAAATAATATTCTTTAAAAGCATAAAACAATTTTCATATACTGATTTATTTCTGTTTTTGAAACTTATATGGATTTGAGATTTTACTGATTGAAATTGAGTTTACTTCAGTCACACACACACATAACACCTTCGCTTCCAATTAAGATTGAAAAATGACTAACATATAATCACTAACTACGAAATATTTAAAGAATGTTTGGAAAAATATTTAATTTTTTAAACCCGTTTATCAGCTTATAGTTATTTTTTACTACTTTTATTTGCATTAAATTAAATTTTAAGGGACCAAAATATTTGCAATTATATATATATATAATAAATTTAAATTATTTTATTAAAATATGCTATGAATTATGATTATAATCAAGAATTCACTTTTCAGAAAATTTCTCATCTACTTTCAACAGTTTATTTTTATTACTATTCTCGGAATATTTCTAACTGGATCAACATAATATAAATTTATTATTTTCTTATTTTGATAACATATAAATTTTAATGAAAAATAAGAATACATAAATTAATGTAAATCAAAAGTATTTAGAATTTGCTTAAAAAAAGTTTCAATAATAATGTGATCTTTGAATAAAGTTTGAAGATTTTTTTTTTCGAACTAAAACTTAAACAGCAATTTAAAAATCTCTTAGTTTCTTTATCTCTTTAAACTAAAATTTCCTCCTATATTATGTGTGTGTGTGTGGTGCGTTTTATGAAAACATAACTATCTGAAAATAACCCTTTGCCTTTATTTAAAATCCTCACAACTTATTTGCGTAAACAGCATTTATGAGCTTAACTAACACTAATTTTCAACAGCAAAATCAAATAAAAATTTAATCTGGGAGAGTAAAAATTAGAGAGTCTTAATTTAATTTTAAACAACATAGTTTCTCTCGTAAACATCCACACAATAGTGTGAAAAATTTTAATTTATATTAATAAACCTAACTAATGTTAAACTTAAATGTTTTTTTAATAATGGCGGGCACTAGGGTGACGCACCCTTTGCCACAAAAATACCAGAAATCTCTACTCTTTTTTCGTTACCCATCGGGCACATATGAACTAACTCCCGGAGGCAAGTACCTTGCCCGCGCCATACCACCAAAAACCCGTTTATAGAGTGGTCCATATTTATACATCATCCCAGAAGAAAGGACAGAGAAAGAAAGTAATATCCATGCTCGAACCGGGATCCACAGCTCCGGAGTCAGGAGTGCTAACCTCTCAACCATCGGGCGGTGCTCCTTAAATGTTACATTTAAAATAATTACAATTCTGACCAATATTAAAAAAAAATCTTATCATATTTCAATTTTTTCCTTTTAATGTTAAATTTAAATTATATATTAAGGAGGTTATAAAAGTAAAATGTCCAGAGAATATACACTATAATTAAAAGAGACTCTATTATATTTATAATTATAAGAGTTTAAATTTCACTAAGCACATTTCATTTAAGAAAAAATTGAAATTTTGTTTCTTTATTTAATAAATATTATGAATTGCATTATCACTTATTACAACCTCATATCTATATAGAAAGCATTAATAATGATTAGTTAATTTTTTGAATTTCCTAATGCATTTTATTGTAGACAAAATATTATAATATAACCATTAAATTCATAATTATTAAGATGAATTCGAATTGTATGCCTATCAGATAAAATGGTTATACATTTAGTTTTTGTTGATTAAATAACTAAAAATTGATGCTGATTTCAATACAGAATGCATTTTTATTTCTCCTATACACGGATCACTCTGAAATTATTGAAACAAACGCAGGTGAATAATAGCAGAAAATATAATTACTCGTTATATTTATAAATATAAAATACTTTTACTTAGCAAATTTTTTTGGTTATAAATAGTAGATAATTTGGCTTAGAATAAAGTTTGATAAGATAAAAAAGGGAGTTAAAGCAAGAGCATTATCATCCTTTGATTTTAAAGTCAAATTAAATCAAGAACAATGCCTTTAATAACCAGCAGTATCATTTCAAATAAAGGCCCTTCTCATAGCACTGCATTTAGATCATTAAAAAATTTCACAGAGCTCTTAAATCTTTGCAGAATGAAGAAGATATATAAACACCATTATATTAGGTATAATCACTGGTAATACTCTTTCATAAAATTTTAATCGTTGATAATCATTGTACCTACCAAATGATGAAGGAAGAAATTCCCAATGTATCTTCGCGCAAAAACCAATAATGAATAATTTCAATTAAATTTTCACACTTGGATTTTCCACAATTCAGCAGAACATCAAAAAGAGGAGATGTCAGAATCTTTCGATGAATATTTAAATAACATAAGGATAGTAACCAACGCATTTAATCTAAAATCGCATCTATTGTTGAAATATATATATAGACCTTTTTGGTATTCAAGCAAATAAAAAAAATTGGATTCTTGAAAATGAAAAAAAAATCTATCCATTTAAAAGAAATATTAGTATAAAATCAAAATTTTGTACATCAGGTCAGGAATGCTTAAAGCAATCAAGTTATGAAAGAAAATTAGTCGCAGCTAATTTGCAGTTGCTAAATTATTTTTGTTAATTTCAAGTAATACATCTTAAAGAACTCAGTCTACATTACATATAAGATATGTATAAAAGATGTAATATAACGATATTATCAAATCGATGGGTATAAAATTCACGGGTATATTATTTTCGATAACTCATCATTTATTCTTATTTGTAATTTTTGCAATTTCAATTTATTTTGGAAAATAATTAATTAATTTGATGAAATTTTAATTTATTTTAAGAAAGTTCTTATGACTTGAAATCCATGTAATCATAAAATGATCTTCGGTGATAATTTAGAAAATTATATCTTACATTAATCAAAATCTTAAAATCATCCGAAAAATAACCGATTTTCTGTCTTAACACCACAGTAAATTTCATTTGCTAAGTACAAAATATTACGCGCTTTAAACCTGAAATGTTTTCTCACGGGTAAAATTGAAAAGTTTTGATAAAAGCTTTTTCGGGTTTTACGATCTTCGAAATTTCATCTATTCGCTATTACCATAAAATGTTTCTGACACAAAAAACTCTTCAGATAAATCTTTTTCCTAACTTAAGGATAAGTATTAAATAAATCAGTAACCTAAGGCATTATTTTCCATTAATTTTTCAAAATTCACACTCTTATTTTCAGTGAAAAAGATTAATAACTAGATTGTAAGAAAGCCACATCATCAAGAGTGTTACATAATCATTGATAATTACTAAATTGGTTTTCTTTTATCCTGCAGGGATTTCATTACCTTGTTAAGCCTGTAAGGTAATGGGTAGTTAATTTTTTTCTTTCATTTGTCTACTACCTTTAAAGAATAAATGCTGCCAAGTCCATGGAACATCACATATCACTTAACAAAGAGTAACATGCGATAAAACCTTCAGAGATTTATTTTGTACCAGAGTAATCTAATGATAAATAGCTCTGCTATTTAAAGATAAACAATGTTTGAAAGGAAGTGGCTGGAAAATCTTCCGGAGCAGTTTAGGTTTTATAGACAGTGATGCTCGTAAAGTAAGCTCAGGAAATTTTTTTGCTTTAAAATGAACTTGTTAAAGATAATAGAAGCTCGTTTATTTACATTTTATCGGTATGCATAAAATTTTATTTTAAACTGCTAATTTCAACTCTTTTTCTAGAAAATATAAATATCGTTATTTTTACCTTTATTGAATTAATTTATTTAACATTATAATATTTATGATAATTTATAATATATTCAACTTTATAGTGTAATACAATCATGCTTACATTATAATACCATTAATTTTAATTATATATATTTTAAGTAAAAATGTACAAATATGTATAACTATTTTTAATAAAAAAGAATTTTTGTCAATTTATTTACCATTAAATATAATATCTATTCTAAATTGAGATAAATCATAGCAAAAAAATCAATTTAGAATAATAAACCACAGGTATTATAAGCAACAAACTAAATTTTCAAAATTCCTAACAGATTACTATATTTGACAAAATATTATATCAATTCAAAAATAATATAGAATTATTATATTAGCTGCAATAAGATTCGGTAACAATGGTAATTAGATACGACATACAAAGTTTGATGCAAATTATACAATTTGAAGAAATAAAAGAAAATTTTATTGTTGGCATCAATGTTTTAATCAGTAAGTACAAATAATGTTTATCAAAAAAGAACATTTTTGCTCATAAAGAAAACTTATGTATACATATGATAAACACACCCACTTTCACATTTCTATAAACAAAATTACAATATTGAGCAAGTGAAAAAATAAAATTCATAAATATATAAAAATTGGTAAGTTAATCATCGCAAAATGCAATTAGAAAAGAATTTCTGAAACATAAATAAATATATGCAAAAATATTAGATATACAAGTCTAAAAAATATGAAAGAGCAAACAAATGTGATTTAATTACGAAATAAGAGCAAGTATGGCATAAAAACTTATTACCCTCAGTGAGATATTAACATTGGATATTCTCAATAATGACTTGTGTCACATAAAATCTGATGAAACACATAATATTTGTATTATATCAGAAGATACTCAAGCTGGAATTAGTTTCTTTGGAAGAAACGAGTATTTCTAGACACCATCATAAATATAAGGTTATGAATCTTAACGATAATGTTTAATTTATTTTAAATTCACTTATTTTTTTTTACTTTTCTTCTTTATTATATTAAATTACTTTTAACCTCAAATAATTACTAAATTTTACATTCAAATAATAAATTGTGCCTCCAATATAGTTTTCAATTGAGAAAAACCATAACTACTAACATCAAAACCAATTATGACTCTATGAAATTATAATTTAGTTTTTGCCTAGATAAAATTAATTATTCCATTATTTTAGAAAAGACTTAATTAATGAATTTGATTATCAAATTGTATGAAACTTCTTGAGCTTCTAAGTAATTTATTAAACTATTATTGAATAGAATGTAAAATCGAACTTCAAAAAATTTAAAAATTTTGTACTAAAAAAAGAAATAAAGTATGCTTAAGAATATTTAATTCTAAATATAAAATTCAATCATGGTTATTGTCTTAAATTTTCATCTGAAAACTAAAACCACTAAATTTAAATGAAAATAATTCAAGATATTCTTTGAATCCGAATAAAATTTAAATTATAAATATTATTGAAAAATGTTATTGTAAATAGCAAATATATTAAAATCAAACAACACAATATTCTGTGAAAAAGCATAAAATATGAAATTCCAAACACAAAATAATTTCTAATGCAATTAAATGTGAAGAATAATCGTATTCAGTATAGTTATAATCAGCAAATATATTTTTTTTACTCTCACTTGATTTTTTATTTAAGCTTGTTTAAATTACCAAATTTGTTTGACAATTTAAACAGGGAAAATAACGAACTATGGCTAAAGAACATTATAATAAATGAATAAATTAAGAAAAAAATCGTTCCTTCTCAAAACTATCAATTTTTAAAAGATTCTATGTTTTCTGTTGAAAAGGAATGTTTTCTTACTCTTAATAAGTTTTATAAAATATACAGTACGAAAATTTTAAAGAGCTGCATAAATCCCATCAATAACGGCATTGGATTCCTTTAAAAATTAATGGAGGGAGCTCAAAGTTTAAGTAATCAAATTTATTAAAAATATATTTTAGTCTTATTTGTGCTTTAAAATAAAATTTTACACAGAGTAAAATTCATTTACTTTGTACTTTATGAAATTATAAATGTATCTTTAATACTACTTTGGGCACAGGTGTTATATAATCCATGATTCCAAATTCTGAAGAAGAAATGTTGCCAAAATGACGAAGCGCGTTGACTTAAACTCTATCGATTCCAAAATAGAATTTTATGCACATTTCTTATAGGTATCTATATGTATTACGTAGTAAAAACGAGGTTGCCAGATACAAAAGGAAATCCGCAAAAAAATCGCTAATCTTTGAATTTGGCATCCTGGATTATACAGCACCTGTTCTGTATTTTGTGAAAAAATAATAAATATCTTAAACTGTAATTTCAAAATTGTTAAATCTGCATCTGATAATTTCTTTATTGATCATTTTAAGATACTTACTGTCTCAATTTTTTTCTCTTCTTGGATATTCGAAGAAATTTATTTACTGTAAATTATAATTAAATATTCAAATCAGGGATGTTAAGTTTATAAATTAATTCCATCAAAGTGGCATCATGCTTATTTCAAAGAAATCACCCAGTAATTCTCCTTAATATGGAAATCATCGCAATCTAAAAGAAGTAATTAAAAATGAACCACAGAAAGAAAATTCCTTCGTTTCGATTCATAAATTTTAATGAGGTCACGGAAACCTGATAAAGTCTTGGAGGAATGGCGACGCTAGCAAAGTAATTTTCGAGCAGAGTAATCTGATAAACAAGCATAAAATATTCTGTTTAAGCAAACGTTTTATTTCAGTTAAAAAAAAATAGTTTTAGATCTGCAATTCAAGAACCCAAAAGATAATTATAAAAATTAAAATATTAATTATTCTGTATTCAATTTTTTCAAAATTTGTATAAGGTTAAAATATTTTTAGAAAAATAGCAACCTATGACTATTTTAGTTGTTACATGATACTTTAAGAAATTTTATCTTCTTTATTTACACCCCCTCATATATTCAAAAAGTAATTTAAAGATTAAATTTTTATCTTGCTGTACATTTCCTTGCAATTTATATATCTTGAATTTCAATTAACTTATATTCAGAAAACTCATAAAACTAAAATATAAAATATGCAAATTAAGTCTTTCATTCCGCCAACAAAGAATTAATTTAAATTGAATTAAATCTTATAATGTAGATTAAATCATTTTTAAATGACTAATACACAAGACAGTGAAGAAAATGAATTATGTTTAGATGGTTTATATGTAAAATTTCTAATCAGAGTAAAATAAATATTTTGTAAATATTTTTCCAAAATATTTCTGTTTAATTCCGTACCTTAAAAAAATTAACTTACATTTTGGACTAAGGAAGAATTAACATTTCAGTTCTTTTAATTATTATAGAAATGAAGCAGCTTTTGTGAAATATTTCTGCTTTTCTAACTCTGGTTTATGAAATGAATTTTATTAAATAAGCATCTTTGTGACTGACACTGCCAGTTTAAAAATAAATCTTCTTGTTCTGTTCCTTTATAATGAAATAAAAGTTTTCCCCATAAGGACATTTCAAGCTTTACAGGCCCTTTTTATGAATACTTTAACAGAGTCTGTATACAGAGGCATATCCTTTAATTGCAATTATCATTTTCAATTATTCACCTTTAATGTATGCAAAGAATTCTAATGTATTGTCGATATCTTATTATTACAGAAAAGTGTTTAATTTGTATAAATACATCTTGTATTTTTTCACAATAAAACATCGCCAAAAGTATCACCCAAAATTCAGAAAAATGATAAAGATTTCCACTTTAATGATTGGACAAAAATTAACAAATCGACGAAATAGGAGTTTAAAGATTGAAATACCTCAAAATTCATATTTTCATTATGCCGCTTTGAGATAACACCGATAATACTAAATGTTTAATGATAACACCGATACTCTAAATGTTTGCAATAATATCAATCATGAATGGATTTTTGTGGATATAATATCTCCTAGCAAAAAGAGGCATAATTTTAAAATATTTTTTGTCGCAATTTGTAGCTTCGTTATAAGGATGATAATTCCTATGTACATAACATATACAAATTTTTATTGTTATATCATTAATTGTTTATAGTATAAGTAAAACTATTCAGCACTAACTATAATAAAAATTAGAAATTTCCATCTCTTAAAATGATTTTTTATTTATTCATTATTAATTTTGGAACAATATTCCTTTAAGACTTTGTTTCATTTAGCAGAACATTCAAAATTATTGAGTCAATAATAAAGATTTAATTTTAAGTAGTTTTTATAAAACAACCAACCCGCGCGCGTGCGTTGTCACAAATTATCTTAATCATCAGAAACATGCGATAAACACGAGAGAATTTTAATTAAATTATTATGTATGCTACCGCGTGAAAATTTAGAGTTAGTAATTTTATAAATATGGAATAATTTTTTTTCCCAGTAACGATTTTTTCTGGCTATTATATTCATACAAATAGAATTTTTTTTTTTTAGTTTACAATATTTTCATGGTTTAATATTTTATTTTTAGTGCATGAAAGAGTTCTGTAAGATATTAATATGTATTCATTAAAACTTGTTTTTGAATACAATAATTCACACAGTTACATTAAATATTATCAGTTATATCATAATATTTCCTTTTTAATAATTGAATGAATTATAAGTACTATATAAATAAAAACTTTAATTATTACATTATGCATAGTATCTGTGTTTAAACAGTATTTTAAGAGGAACTAGGGCTGAATTTTTTTTATCCTGCTTTTGATCATTGCGATATTCATCGGAACTTCTTTGTCCAGTTAAAGTAATTAAGTTAAATATCAAATCCACAGGCAAAACATGTAAGTCTTTACTTTTTAAAAGGAAATTAAATATTTATGTTCAAATATTCCCATTGCATATATATTTACTTTTGGTATTGCTTAAATATATTAGTGAAACTTTAACTTAAAATTGTAATTATAATTAATTAAAATAACAGTTATTTAAAATTCATTGGGGCAAACATTTTATTTTAACACAAAAATTAATGTGTAAAACAATTTACCTTCGTGATTTTATGATGTAAATGATGTACTATTTTGATTTTATGAAGTAAACTTATTGAAAAAGATAAACAGTATCAAAGTAGAATGCGGACAGTTTTAAAATTTCATTATTTTAAGCTTTAAATATCATTTGCAGAATCCTAAGATTGAAATGAAATAATGTATTTAAAACTTGAGTTATCAAATTTTAAAATCATAAGTTTATAATACTTTGATTAATCTCAAATTAAATTCAGAAAAAAATAAGTTAATAAATCAAGAAAAATAAATTTAAATTGCATATGAAACGTACATTTGGGAAACTCTTAAATACACATAGAGAAATATCTTCATTTTCGTAATCTTAAAAGAATGACTTACTTTATTCGATTAGAAACAAATGATTGAGTTGATTAAATAATTAGACATTTCATAAATTTGAAAAAGGAAAAAAATCGTATTACATTCTTTTTAAGTAAAATCTTAAATTTACTTAAACATTATTAATAAACTTTGAAATGATAAAAACATTTCAATGCATCCGATATAACAAAATTGGAATATTTTTAGAAATGTTAGAAGATTCAAATATCATTTTAATTATAATGAAATACAATATTCATTTGCTTTGCTAATGAAAAAAATTGTGTACTTGGTTCAAAATTGATCAAAAATATTTCGTTGATTTAAAAGAAATATTTAAAGAAAATAGCATAGCCCATTAAATAATATCTTAATAAATTTAGATCCAATTCCCAAGAAAAAGTCAAATTAATCCAAATAATCTTCACATTGAAATATTCAAGTAATTTTTTACACAAAAGATCATTTTAATTAAAAATTTAAAAGAATATTAAAATTTCCGTCTTAGGCTCTTTCATCATTTTTTTTTGTAATTATAAACAATACTTTAAGATATTGATAAATATATTCTACTTCATAAAATTTACAGTATTCATTTTTCTGTTAAAATGATTATATTCCACTTTAAGGTGATTCAATTTATTTTAAAAAGAGAAAGAGAAACATAAATATCGTATTCAATAAACTAAGAGCTTCACCAGATTAAATAAAGTTTAATTAATTTTTGTTTCACTTCTTTCAGAATTTTAAAACTTTTTTCCATTTCAAACAATAATCATTTCAATAGTTTAAAAAAAAATTCATTTTTTTACAGTTAAATTGAATCCTAAAATTTATCATTCTCGTACTCATTATTATTCTTATATTATTATTTAAAATATTTATGGTAAATGATAAGTATAACTTTTATAGCCTTCAATTTAACAGTTCATGAATTTGATTCCCTTTCCTATTATGTAATTCATGATACCTTGTAGCCTAATTAAACAGTAGTTTCCAATCAATTGTTGCTTAGAACTGTGAAAGGTTATCGGAGAGTGAAAATCTAATTGAAAATTGCCATTTGAAATATTTTTGTTAAGATTATTTCAAGATAGTTTATATAAAATCAACTTAACACTAGATGTCTGATTAATAATGATATATTAATATTTTTGAAGATTTAAATTTTTCAGTTCATTTATTTCTGTAAGGATCATTGATATTTCCTGTGTGGAACGAAATCATTAGATGTATTCTTTATTAAAATCTTTGATTTTGAAACAAAATTAATTATAGAATACATTATTATCTCATTGACATATTAGCGACCATTATTGCATATTATAGAAAAATCATTAAAGGAGTTTTTGTAATTTCATTTGTAGTTTTCAATGTATTTTAACAGAAAATGCAGAATCTCACATTTAAAGTTAACTCATTAAGGAAGAAAGTGAGAAATAGCAGTATGTTTCCGAATTTACCTTTTGTTTAAACTTATATAGATGTTTATTCTTATAGATTTAATTTAAGGAAAATTAAATCGTAATTTCTACACAGTTGGAAACAAAAGTAATAAACATATAAAATTAGGAATATTAAATAGTTTTGATATTTTTAGATTTATAGAAATTTTATAAAAAAAATAATTGATATTTCTAAAAAAACCTTAAATGACTGATTTGCTTAGAGATTTCAATATTGGTTATGTTTATGATAATTCATTTGTTTAGCTGAAAGTGCTTATATTTAATGAAGTATAGGTATACGTATGATATATCCCCCCAAGTTATTTCTCGCCAAATCTGCCGTCCTTTGTTTTAATCATAGTGTATCTGTTTTTAACTTTCGTGTTGCTAATTTGAAATTTTGTTACTTTTTCAAACTTTTTTGTTGCCCGGTTTGGTTTTTTTCGTATTTTACATCATTTTATGTCAAATATAAGGTACTTCAAAAGGCAAGAACTTTAGAATTTCTTAATGACGAAAAAAAGTTGCAACTGTTGCCAATGAAGGAATATGTCCTACTAGCTCCGATATATAGCCTATCTTTATGAAGATAATTCAAATCACACACATTACATTGAAAAGGTGGGAAAACAATAAAAAAAATTTATAGTTTTGTTAACTATGATGACTGTTGAAGAATATTTATGACATGATTATATAAAAACAAAATAAAAACTTGTAAGAAGACGAATATGAAACATTAAAACCCAAAATTAGAACATTTTTTCACGTTATGATTTTTTAATAAATTTTTGATTAATTACTTAAAACACACATTTGAATAGCTATTTGTCTCAGATATATAGTTCCCTCTTGTCACTAAAAAAGTTACATAAACTCGAAATCACATTAAAAAAATATATTATACTCTTCAATGAAAATTCAGTGAAGTTTACAAGACATAAATTGGAATAACCAAATTTTGTTCTCAGTAATTTCATTGACTTTTTCAAAATATTATTTTTTAAAATATATTTGATCATTATTTCATTAAAAACTCTTTCGCATAATTAAAATTTTTTTAAAGTTATCTTTAAACATATCTGTGACACATAATAAATAAAACAATGAAACAAACTTAAATTTGATCAACAAACAACAATAAAAATATATCAATAAAATTGTTTATATGTTTTGGTGTATAATCTGAAGAAGTCTCGAATATCAAAGAAGACACTGATAATGAAGGTAAACTGTTATAATTTGCAATTAATTTCTTGTTCCTATGCAAAATTCCTTAACAAAAATTCCTAATCATTCCACGTATTTGTTGCTAAAATATTTTCTGTTTTACAGTTTGATAAATTTTCTGGTTATTTAATTTTACCTTTTTCTCTCCTGTAAGCATAAAAATATTTAGTCAAATTTGCACAAGGAAAAGTGTCCCTACACTTAATGGAATAAAAATATATTGTTTGCTTGAAAATCAAAATAAGATCCTGTTGAATTTATATTTGTAAGTGAAAAGCAAAATCCTAAATATGCATACATAATTTTTTCCCTGTAACACTTAATGTTTTTTAAAAAATCGAGTTTCAAAATCTATAAAATTTTAAGCATTCTCAAAATTGATTGAAAAAAACTAAAACTCTTAAAAAATTTGCAATCTTATTTACTTTAATGTTTTCACTCAAAGTTAGTAAAACACAGTTCTTTTTCTTAGATTCGATAAAATAAAAAATTGTTAAGAAGTAACTTCAGAAGAGCAATAAAATTCCAAAGTACGAAACACAACGAAACAGATTTCTTTCTAAAACGAAAAAATAAATCTTTTTCTTTTAAAAAGTTTTTTTCTTCGAAACAAACTATTTTCTGAAATTTACAAGCAGTAGAAAATTTTAGGATATTGGCTTAAGGCATACAACTTTATTTATATTATATATGGAATTAGTTATTTTTTATTATCAAAATTTTCAAATTATTTTTTAAATCAAGCATTTATTTTCAGGTGCTTTATCAGTTTAAAAATACCAGTTAACTGTAATAGCATTCTTTTAATGTGTGATCTTTTTTTTTAAATAAATATACTTGAAATGAAACCTTCATCAAGAAATTTAAATCTGCTATAAAATATTGGGGAAAATTATGATTGTATTTTGTGACTTACTTTTTAAAATAAATATTCTCAGAGTGTTTGTATTCCATACTTTAATCCTAAAAAAGTATTTAACGTGATGGTTATAATTTTTGATATTTATCATTTTCTTTTAAGTTTATCAATTAATTAAAAACACCGATTGCTCTTATTATGCCTTTAATTGCTGAATAAAAATTTTTTCACATTATATTTTTCTTTACTGAAGAGGAGGCTGACAAATATTCAGGGAACTGCTTACTTGAAGTTTATTTGAAGAAGCTTGGAACAAAAAAAAATCTTCAAAGCTTCCCAAAAATAAAAAAAAAAATTTTAAAAAAATCGAACATGCATTTTAAAATTTTTATTGCTAATAATTTTTTTAAATGTTTTGTTAAAAACGTCAATATTTTAGATAAAACATTTTTTTTTCATGAACCATAATTACATTCAAGTAATGACATTGAAAAAAAAAAGCTTGCAAATTTTAATGACTACGCATATCACTTCTCCTTCAAAACATTTCTTCAAAAAAACTGTTATAATTTTTTTTGAGAATCCTTAGTTTCTTTTCTTAGAACCTTTGACTTTTAAATATATTTTGATTTTACAAATACGGTCAATGCGTGTAATCCTCCTTACAAAAGTAAATGACCTGAACACTGCATCTGGGAAAAAAATACTAAAATGCTGCCAGCATTTTGAGAAGTATTTTTCAATATGTACACGGAAAAGTTCAGCTTTGTTTCAAAGAAAATGGCAGATATTTCTAACGTTTAAGGAAAACATATATTCTCTTTTTTATTGCATCTGGCACAGGAGTGTATTCAGTACATTAACATAAAAATAACTTCATACCATTTAGTTTAAAAAAAGATTATGAATTATTAGTACTATTACTTTAAGAACACCCTAAAAATAAATGAAACATCTCTGAAAGTTTATTTTTAAATCATCTGAAAATATATTTTCAATCATACTATATTTGAAATAGCTATTTAACTGTGATTTTTAAAGTATTTCATAAGTATTTTGACACATAGTTCTATTTATAAGAATAAATAAAATATCAACAAATATAAATTCATACTTTCAAATATATATAATTTATTTTCATAGTTAAACTATATAACTATGTATATAAGTTATATGTCTTATATCATAAAAGAAAAGGTGCTGAAAATTTAGTTATACCAAAATTTAAGTTAAGTTATTTATTTTTTACATTGTTAATTAGATTTTATCAAATAATGCTGAAAAATCATATATGGAGAAAAAAACCTTAATTTACTTACCATTTTGTTGGAGTATTACTTTATTATTATGCAAGAAAATCTAGTGCAGACAAAACACAATACAAATTCTGAAACAAAAATATATAAACTGACGGAAGAAATTTGCATTCTCAAGAGCCTCGTCGAAGATATGCCCATTGATAAAAGCATAAATATCTTTGGGCAATAAAGAAACGTTGAAACATTCCAAGAAAATTGTAGAAAAGCACTTGAAAAAAATGTTCTTTTTGTTCTCCAGACGATTTTTATCGCCTTATGAATCTAGAAAAATAAAGTATTTAAGAAATGTCTCGATTCATATGGTCTCTGGTTTCTAGAGAATTTCATAAGTACAATAAATTTTAAAACAAATTTTATACATTGACACATATTTTAAACTGCGCCGTATATATATTTTATAATAAAAACTGGTTGGTAGGATATTTTATAGTTGTATTTTTACATAAAATAGTTAATCTTATTTAAAATCGCTGAGTTAAAGTGAAAACCAAGCTCCACAAATATATGTTCTCAAAATAAGAATAAAATAATTTGAAAGGCATATGACTAACTACTTAACTATCTTTTGGTCAACAGAGAAATATATTTAGTTTTATAATAATTTATATGATGATTATATATAAATATAATTATACTATAATATTTTATTAAGTTTAACAGCAAATGTGCATTTAAATTTCTCAAGAATCAATTAACATAAAAGTAAATTATGAAATGTTTTGAAATTCAGTTTAAATAAAATCTCTCACTTATATCTATAGAAATAATATTTATATATAAATTCACCAAGATCAATTAATTGCCAAATCAAGTTTAATATTGGCAAGAGAGGGATTTTAATGAAGTTAATTCATCACTAGACGATGCGTGGATGAAGGGTATAAAGGGATAAGGGTTTGATTATATGTGATAAAAATCAACTGATTTTCAACTGATATCTAACTACAAATATCTATTTACCAGCTTTTAAATTACTTATTTTATTCATTTTTAAGTAGAATTTATTAAATATAATTTTAATTAAGACAATAATATAAATTCGATTTTTTATACTTTACATAATTTCTGTCACTTCTTTTGTTTACAACATTCAAAAAAAAATTATTAGTTCTTATTCGATTATTGTATTTGTATATATCATTAGGGTTATCAGTTTAAAAGTGTCATCCATCATCTTTTTTCTGGTTTCTTATATGGTTGTTATAATTAAGGAGAATTAATTGGCGACCATTTAGATTTGCTAACCAAATTCCAATATTTATGTCGTTCTCATTTTAATGGAAAAATAATTACCAAATTTTGATACACTGACTGTAATAAGTTTACTTTTATCATATGTTTTATTTTTATTTCAGATTCCATCAAAATATAATATAATGGTGCACCATACAAATGAAATCTTTGGCAGTAGGTGTGTGTGTGTGTGTGTGTGTGTGTGTGTGTGTGTGTGTGTGTGTGTGTGTGTGTGTGTGTGTGTGTGTGTGTGTGTGTGTGTGTGTGTGTGTGTGTGTGTGTGTGTGTGTGTGTGTGTGTGTGTGTGTGTGTGTGTGTGTGTGTGTGTGTGTGTGTGTGTGTGTGTGTGTGTGTGTGTGTGTGTGTGTGTGTGTGTGTGTGTGTGTGTGTGCGCGCGATAAAAGTAAACTTTTATTACTGTATATTATTACTACGAAACTTATAAATGAAGTATATCAATAAATTAAAAATTAAAAGTATTCTAATCGAAAGCCATCACAAGTATTATAATGCAACTATTGACAGTTACAATGCAAACTTATTTCCTTCCCCGATTGGTTGATTATCTTGTTAAAAGCTTTCAAAAATAATGTATAGTTCTTTCATTTCTGTGTTTATAATGCCTTTGTTGCTATCTGCAACAAAGGTCATATATCACTTTACAAAGAAGCGCAAATTTTATAAGCTTTAAAGATTTATTTAGTGCTAGAGTAAATCAAATGAAAAATGACTGATGCCAAATAAGGATAAACAAAGTTTAAAAGGAAATTGCTTGGAACTCCCCTTAGGCGTAGATTTTTCATTTTTATAATCATAGCTTGAAATATGAATTAATATTTGCTTTGAAAGGAAATGGAAGTTTTTGATATAAAAAGTACTTAACGATGCATAGCACAATAGTTACTTGTTTGAGTAAATTTTTACTAAAAATTATGTCTCTCTTATTAAAACTTTGCATTTGTTGACTTTTTAAATTCATATTAATGATCATTCTTTTTCGCACACAAGAAATGAATAATTATTATAGTAAATTAACTTATAATTATTTATATAGATATAAATATTAGGATAAAATATTTTATAATTAAAATATAATAATGTTTTATTAGTTTCTTAACATAAGACTTTGAAATGATGAAATTAAAATTTAAATAAAAAGAAAGATATCTAAAATTTGTATGAAACTCTTAACAATATATTTAATTATTTGAAAACCCTGAACAATAGGAGCCCTCTTTAATACAGAAAAAATCTCCCAATAATTAACTGCATCAGCCAAAAGAATGACGAGAAATAATTGAAAAATACAGCAACTTCTCATTTTTTGTATTTTCTTAATAAAAATGTTTTCATGGTAATAATATTTATATATAAATTATAAAAATAATTCCTACTCATAAAGATTTGTTTTTTTCACTGAATTTCTTTTTAATTTTTGTAATAAAATACTTACCAAATAGTTGTTACATATAATATATAAAAACTGTTTATTTTCTTATCAAAGAGTGAATAGCTTAAATAGAATGTTTGGGGAACATTATTTAATCTATAATGCTTTATTTTTAGAAATAATAATTTAATCTATCACTTAGAGAAAATTATGTCAGATTATTCCTGAATTTTAATGTGAGCTTCAATACTAAATGATAAAATCTTGTAAGAATTCTGAAGTCCAAAAATAATTTCGAATAATTTATAATCTAACTAGTGTCATATTATAAAATATTCCATTCAAGTGTTTTCGATTCCTATAATCAGTTATTTTTTGTTGTATTAATTAGTGGTGGAATGAAAAAATTTATTTTGAAGGAAATGATTTATTTTGAATCTAATTAGGAGAAAGAATTTCAGAAAGTGAGTGAAAGTAAAATGTATGTAATTAAAACAAAATAACAATTTTTATATTTTTTTCTATTTTTATGCTACTTAAATTTAATGGTTAACAGTTAATAAAAGTGGTTAAGCAAGAAATATAATGTGTATGGAGCACAATTTTAAATAATAAACATGTAAGCCAAATTTATTAATAATATTTTTCTCAATATAAATGTGAACAAGCATTGATTTCAAAATATAACATAAAATATTGGGATTTATTGCAACAAGTGAAATATTACACTATATTATACAAATAATACAAGGGCATTTTTAAAGATATCAAAGGCTAATAATTTTTTTCTTTTCTAACATCTGCTACATTTTCCTTACAATAATTGTATTTCTTACTTGAAAGTAATTGCTTACCAAAACGTTTTTGCTCTTAACTTACCATCTTATACATGCAAGAATCAATAATTTAGAAAGAAAAAAAACTTCATGAACAAAACATAAGCTCTAGTGTCAACTTAGAACTATTAGATACAGAAAAAAAAATCATGTAATTTGTGCTGGAAATGTGCTGTCTTTACTAAACAGATTTCCATAATCTACTTATTTTACGAGAAGTCATCAAAAACTTGTTAAAATTGGTTTTCCTATTACCGAACCTTATTTATGTGCTGCGCAGAATTAAATTTGAAGGAAACTCTTGAATAGTTTGAAAGTAACTTACCCTGAGGATGTTCTTTATCTTATAATCCTTATCAACTCGTGCTAACATGACTCAGGCAGGCAAGTTTTCAGATAATTCAACTCGTAAATCCAATTATTTTACGAGTGACGAAGAATAACAGCCAAGTATAGCAAAGAGTTAACGTTGTATTATAATAAATATTGTATCATTATTTAGAAAAATTATGCCATTTCCTAAATAATTTTAAAATTTACTCAACTATGATGATGCCAAACTTGAAAATAAATTAAGCAATTTTAGTTTTTTTTTTTTTTTTTTTTTTTTTTTAAGCATTTGCAACAGATAATTTATTTTTGTTAAAATTTATTTGATCTCAAAGTAAATTCAAAATTAAACTTAAATTCAGTATCTCTCTACATATGTAAATAAAATATTGCCTCCATAAAAATAAAAAATTACTGAATTTTTTTTCTTTCTTTTTTTTTATAAACTTATTTAATATTAGGAAATAATTTACTTTATCTTTTACAAATTATAATTTATTGACGATATCTTTTCCTCAAACGATATTATAATTTTTATTTCTTTATATAATGTATCTGAGAGTCAAATGGAATAAATATAAATTGAATGAAATGATATATTCGATTTTATTGGCCAGATTTATTTTTCTGATATTTAGGAAGCATGCTTGGGTATGTATTTTCTTAAAAATATGCATTAAAATTAATTCAAAAACTTGGAATAGCATTAATAGCAATTAAAATTTTTACTATTTATCTTTACAATTTTTAACTTTTAATGATTATTGAATTATATTTCATACAACAATGTCAGTAGTTATTGATAAATAATTTTCTATGAAGATTTCGTAAAATGGGATTTTAATAATCTACAGTACAAGTTTGCGAATATAGTTGCCTATGAGAGTTATAAATGTCAATGTAATGACATTGATTCAGTTGAGTTTTGTTTTATGTATTGTGTGAACTCAACTCTACAAATTATTGTTGTGTTCATATCTTCACTTTTATTCGAACATACGAACTTCAACTTTGCTTATAAATTACTATCTTATAAATTTATACTTCCTTATAAATTTATTCATGCGCATATTTAAAATTTAATATTTTTATGTAGTTAATTATGCAAAACATAATGCTTCAATTTTATTTATATAAATAATTAAGTTCTACATGTTTATAGAAGTAATTTTTGAAATCTGAACATGTCAGGTGGGGAAGCAAAACTCTGACCACTATAACACGAATCTATAGGTATTAAAATAAATATCAGTGACAAGATTGTCATGGTGATATTTATTTTAATAGATTTTCTAGAGATATTGTGAATATTTCTTTTTTCAATGGCTGGCACCTAGTTGACGAACCCTTTGTCTTCGCAAGGCCAGAAACTGCTACTCATTTGTCATTACCCAGCTGGCACACGTGAACCCAGTCACGGAGGCGAGTAGCGTTGCCTGCACCATACCACCACAAACCCGTTTATAGGGTGGGCCACATTCATACATCATCAAAGAAAGGACAGAGAAACACAGAGAGATCAGAGAAAGGAAGTAACATCCATGCCCGAACCGGGATTCGATCCCGATACCCACACTCAGGAGTCAGGAACGCTAACCACACAGACATCATTCGGCGTATGATTTATTGTGAATATAACTTTTTTGTGTGTTGGCGATTGTGAATATAAAATATAGATAAGTCTTTTTAACAAAATTTTAGAAATAATTTATAATTTTAATAAAATTCAATAATAGTTAAGTAACACATTGCTTGAACTTTGTAAATTTTTCCTAAATAAATATTGTAATATTTTAATAACTGTAATAATTCCCAATATTGTTATGATTTCCACGTAAATATGTAAATAATCTCCAAAAAAAATTATTACAAACAAAAAGTAAATATTGTAATAATTTCCAAAGAGTAAAAATAATAAATACAGTTCTGCGTTGAATTTACTTCCAAATTTAGAATTTTAGATTTAAAAGAAAGATCCTTTGTATATATAATATATATAATATATATATATATATATATATATATATATATATATATATATATATATATATATATATACATTTAACACTATTTTTAAGGGAAAACTCTTGTTGGAAATTTGGAAATAATTTCTATAGAACACGAGTTAGTTTCAAAAAGTATTTCGCTAACAAGAGCCTCCATTGTTTTCAATTTAAGGCGAGTCCATGCTTGTTGGAAGTAACCCCATTATTCAGCAACTGTTAACTTATCTTTCAGCTGTCGCTTCTCGCTGTTCTGTTATTCTTATTTGAAGCATGAATCAAACATTTTCCAAACTAAATTATCAGATGATGTTTAAATCGAAAACCACACAAGTAAATAAAATAATACAGACTATAAAGGTCATCTAAAGATTAATTCTCTTATAATATTTATAAATATGAATAATTACGTTTATAAATTTATTGTTAGTGATTAAAATATTTTTTTTATTGTTTATTTGTGAGTGAATAAATTATTTTGTATTATATAGGCATGTGAAAAGATTGTATTTTTCAACTACAAAATGATTAATATTTCTATTGCATAGTAGGAATATTACTCAGTTTTCTATCAGAAAACATTTCTAAGTTTTTAAAGAAATTTTTATGTCAAAAATCAACTCATATCTAATGCATGATGCTGATCTTCAGTAATAACATATATACGACATATTATTAAGTTAACCGGAAAGTACTGTCTGTTTTTCGAATTAAACAAAAGAATAAATTCATCATGTTTTGAATAAACTTTGTTAAATAATATAATTGAAATCATTATTTATGACTTCTTTCCAGCGTGATGGGAACTTGTATAATCCCTTTTAAAAATTATCTCTAGAGACCGAAAATTGAACCAGTACTTGTCTGATATCTTCTTTGTTTTTGAATTTTTGGCCTGGAAAAATTTTTGTAAGGATAGAAACAAGTGATATTTGAAAAGTCATATAAGAATCGAGAGAATATGATGTATGGGATAGAATTTACCAGCTTAGCACTTTGACGAACTATTCTCTGGCCTCTTTCTTACGCTGATCTTTCATAGAACATTGCCGGCCCCCTTTCTTGGATTGCTCCCTTTAAATTGTCTTGTTGCTGACAATACTTTTCAGAATTGAGCTTTTGGTTCAAATTTTTAATGATCATAATGTATTGATCTCCAAATGTCTCACCATATACACAACATTTTCTTATTCAGAGCCAAATTTGTTTTAGAGTTGGAATGGCTAAATTTTTCGCACAACATATACACTTTTTTTTTACGATGCTTTCGTAGGTAATCCACTTTTCGTCCCCAGTTATCATATGTTTCAAGAAAGACTTTATTTTGTTCCAAGTAAGTAGTGATAAATATATAAAAGTTCAATTAACAAAATTTCCACCCAACTTGCCTAGTGGACAGCGTGCCAGACTGCAGATAAGGAGGTCCTGGGCTCTAAACCCAGTTCGGGCATGGATGTACTTTCTCTCTCTATCTATCCTGTCTTTGTCCTTTCCTAGTATGAATGAGGTGTGAATGGTTGCCTATCCTATAAACGGGTCTATGGCATCTCTGTACTGAAGAAGTCGGACTTCATACCAAAATATGGTTCAGTTTGAAAAATAGATCAGCTCACCACATGTTGCCAGTCTAGCTGGCACACAACAGCAACAACATTATCAAAATTTCTCTGATTTAATTCATGTGACACTCATTTTGAATATTTCCACACCAATCCTGTCTTCTGAATATAGTTTTAAATTGTTTTCTGAACTAAATTTAGATTTCTGGCCTCCCCGATGTTGCCAGAAAAAGATCTTGCTCTAACATGGTTTTAACAACATCGTTATCGATTAACGATCAGAACTTTCCGTTAGACCTAATAGTATTCATGAAATGCATGTGAGAGAGATACTACTTTAAATACTACACTTCTATAAAATTATGTACACATGAATTATTATTATTTCTCCTTTACTTACTATGGAAAAATTCTGAGATTTTTAAATTAAAGAGGGCTGATTTAAAATAATTACATGTGAAGTATATCTTTATAATTTTAAATTTTAAAACAATTTAAACATAGTCAATATATTAAAAATGTTTTCAAAAATCTTACACTTATTACACTTGAGAATAAATATTCTAGGGAAAAAACAAAAATGTTTCCTAAGTGGTTTTAATGTTCTATCAAAAAATTTTTTTATTGTTAATATTGACTAAGTCTTATTACTCTTTATTGACGAAGACTCTTCCGCGTTGCAGTACAAGAAATGAATGTTATGTAATATTATAGAATATCGTATTTAATTGAAAGAATTCTTCATTTCAATTCTTGAGCCAAATTAAAATGAGCCATTTTTTAAATAAATTTTAAATCTGTGATTCTAAAATAATATTGATCATTCAAAGAAACTTTTGCATTAAATATTAATATATTGAATTTGAATTAAATCCTATCCATAAAAAATGTAAATTTTCAACTTCATTTTTATAAATATCAGTTGTAACTAAATTCTACATTCCTTTAGAATATTTTGCAAATGAACACTTTTATTGGAAATATATTCTCAATTCCAAGGATTGTAAATATTGCCTTTTTATCACATGACTGAATTTTAATATTTATTCAAAAATATCGATTCAATCTGCCCATGATTATAAAAAGTTATTGTTCAGTGTTATATTTTTTGTACAAATCATACTCTTTGATTTTTCTGATAGATGTAAATTCAACTTTTTCCTTTAGTTTATTTTATAAGATTGACATAATATTAATTGTTTTTTATTTATTATTTTTAATAGTCTTGAGCAAATGATTGATGTCTTTAATCAAAAACTTTTCTATCAAATTTTATTGCAATAAATTTTATTATTAAAGTATAATTTTTAAAATAACTTATAAAAAATGCTAATTTTTGCAAAGTATATTTGTTTGATGTTTTTCACAATTTTACGAAATAAAAAATGGCCCTTGATAGCAAAAAATGACTGAGTTTTGAAACAGTTTGCCAAAGCATAATTTATAGCGCAGTTTGATATGCAGTTTGATTCTTAGTTTTTCTTTTATATAAAGACATCATTTGCAATACTTTTCTGGAACAATCCAAAGTGCACATAAAAGGGAGATTTATAATGTGATGGAACATTTTTTGAGAAAGGGAAAACTAATAAAAGACTGTTGACAACTCTTAATTGAGATAATAAACATATTATTTAAATGTAACACTCTAATATATTTGAGAACTACTATGATAATATATGATTTGTTAACTAAATTCCACTTACTCCCAAAATACTGATAACGAAATAATGGCTTAATAAATAGTTAATAACACAGTAAGGAACACCGTTTTTTTTTTTTTTTTTTTTTTTTTAACAAATCTAATAATTCTAAATATAATTTTAAAAAATTTATTTTCTTCCTAAATAGTGTAAGGCAAACAAGAAAGTTCTTGCCGTTTTCGCGTTGCCATTGAACGAAGTGAAAATAAGTATGCAAACTAGTATATGACATGGTTCAAACACCGGTCAGTTACTATCTAGGAATTGTTGTATCAGTCACTATCTAGTTACTATCTAGGATAGCACATGTCCATCAAGCACATTCATCAATATCAACTCGTACAGTGGCAAATTGAAATGAACGTGCCTAAGGAGTTAATTCGGTGTTGTTTGCTTTGCGACTTCAAAGTGGGGTTATAAGCTGTTGCTGCATCAAGTCGCCGAATATGACAAGATTTTGGAGAGAGTGATGTGAATGAACAAGGAAATGGTTTCAAAATTTCAAGTCAAGATATATGTCCTTCTGTGATGAAGCTGATGTCTGGTGAATTAGTTGTCAAGTAGTCACAATGAGCAGCTACCAACTGGGCAAAAGGTCACCGTGGACTGGTTATTGCAGTAATTGGAACGTATTAGATAGTCATTGAAACAGAAAGATCCAGCAGTGATTAATCGCAAGAATGTATTGTTCTTGGCTAATAAAGAGGAAAATACTCAACAGCGACTTTGTTGGGAGACTTTGTACCAGCTTCATTACTCACCTGACCTTTCACCATCAGAATACTACCTCTTCCATTTCTTGAACCATCATCTTCGTGGAAAATCTTTCATCAATAAAGTAGACTTGCGCCATGCATCCAAAACCCCCTAGTTTTACCACAAGGGTATTGATTGCACAACTACTTGGCAAATGGCGCCAAGTAGGCAAATGGCGCTGGATGCCGATGAGGATGACTTCGAAGTTTAACATTAGGCTACTCTATGCGAAGGTCTTTTATAGGTCATTGAAAATCACAAGAACTTTTTTGTTTACTTTGTATACAATAGTTTTATATACATATATATATATATATATATATATATATATATATATATATATATATATATATATATATATAAAGTTAAAATTGTTTATAAGAGTAAATCACTTCTTTTCGTTTTATACTTTTGCAAAAAAATTAGTTTGTTTGCATAATTGTCTTTAAAATTATTTATATAAAAGAAAAAAATTTAATGCATAGTAAAAATAACTTTTCTTAAGAATTTTAATAATTTTTGATGAAAAAATAATTGTTTATTTAGTTTATCAACTAACTTTTTTTTTCCGATTTATTCCCTTTATAAAAATTAGTAAAAATAAAATAAATAGAATAATTTACACAATAAGAGTTTCCACAAACCTTTTAAAGTAAATTTTAAGTCCTTAAGATTTCAAATTTTCTTTACACCAAATAACAAGTTTCTCTTTTAATAATAAAAGTCTATAAAAGTGTTCATAATTATAAATGATTAGCTTGAAATCGCATTAAAATGATTGAACATTGCTACAGAAAACAAAACTTATTTTTGAAAGATCAAAATGCTATGCTATTTTTTTAGCTATTAAATTTTGATTGATGTAGAATTTCCGCAAATTTTCTCCAAAACAACCCAAGTAAACTGAAGAAACGCATTTTGTTGCAATATTGTTTACAGGATGCATCTGTGATTGATGGAAGCCGCGCTGCTTTCAAAGATCCGCAATAAATGGACCGAAGTTATTTCCACGGACGTATACACGGACGGAAATGTTTTGTCAGTCCACATGGAAAACTCTGACAGGGAAAAAAAAAAAGAATACATTTTCCTTCTTTCTTTCTTTCCCTTTTAGGTGGAAAAAAGATTTTTCAACGTTCCTGATATTATTCACTGAAAATTTCATCCTATAATGTATTTTTTTATCCAACATAAGAACTTTTTCTCAAAACATCAAGAACGGAGCTTATACATCCTTGCAGGATTTAATTCTGCATGAACAATTTCTAATTCAGTCGAAACCTAAAAATTTTCTCACAGAATACAGATTATTCTTGCATAGGGGTGTTTTATATACCAATAAAATACGGAGCATTTCACATAAATTTTTACTTGATTACTCTATTGAATGTAGAATATTTAATCTACTTACTGTATTTTAAAAAAAATTCTAAAGTATAATATATATGATTCTAGCTCAAAATATAGTAAATTCTGGATATACGTGATTTATTAAATTAAGATGTCTACAAAACAGATTTAACAAATAATATAATAATTACACAAACAATATATAATAATTAAAAACAGAAAATAACAATTTATTAACATGTCAAACTAAGTAAGAATGTAGAACTTAAGTGAAACTTTATCAGAAGTGTTGGAAATTCTAGATTATATAAATTTATTTTAAACAGTAGATTTCAGTTATCATAACATGTAAATATATATATATATATATATATATATATATATATATATATATATATATATATATATATATATATATATATATATATATATATATATATATATACACAT
This sequence comes from Latrodectus elegans, assembly GCA_030067965.1. Classification (NCBI taxonomy): domain Eukaryota; kingdom Metazoa; phylum Arthropoda; class Arachnida; order Araneae; family Theridiidae; genus Latrodectus; species Latrodectus elegans. The sequence goes on from CM057821.1 coordinate 49,106,620, forward strand.
ATAATTTTACTGTAGTTCTTATAGTTGTTATTAGCTAAGACTTTTATAGCATTAATTTAAATTTAGCAGAAATTAGGAGTGTACGAGTTGAATTTTGTTCCAAAGAAGATTTCTTTTAATAGAATTGAATAATAGAATTAATTAAGAATTGTATTTGTAACACAAATCTAGTAAATATCATTGTCGTGTAAAATTAAAAACACTAACCTTCTATTTAATTATGCAAAATGAACTTTATAAGTATATGACGATACAGTAACAAGAAAATTGATGCTTACAATTTTGTGCTTACTATATATTTAATAAGGCTAATGAGATTGTGAGCTTGGCTGCATATCGTGAATTTGACACCTATTGCATTAATGAATGTAATTTTAAATAAGGCCTTTCTTTAAAAGTCTGCTTAAATTAGTTCTCATAAAAGTATGGGGTTCACAAAAATAAATCATTCGAAGATTAAAAGGCAAATAGTCAGTGTTTAACACTAAAAGCAAAAATACTGAAAATTATCACCAACAAATCAATCGAAGTTATTTACAATGTAATTACTTGAAGAAAATTCAATATGATTATTAGAGATATTATTTCAATAGGATTTATTGCTGCAACTCGTTACGTTACAAGAGTTATCGCAGAAAATAAAAGTTAAATGTGTGTGTGGTTATGGGTGGGTGCGTATGAATGTGTGTGGGTGCGTATGTGGGTATGTGAGAACGTTTGTGCTTGTACGTATGTGTGAGCGTGCGTGTGTGAATTATTAGCATACAAATAATTATTTCTGCTACGTGAATGGGCTTTAGTCCACCAAAAGCTATTCACTACTATCCTGATCTGTTTTGCTTCTGGTATGTGTCATCCGGTATGTTCTGCTTCTATTGACGCAACTTATATGTGTATGTGTGTGTCTATATATTTTTATATATCTGCAGAATCAACCACAAAAAGACATTAATATGATAATAGCTCACTTGCTTTATTAAATATCAATTTGTCAAATGTTTAATCAATAAGATATTTAAAAATAATAGGAATTTTTCTAAAAAAGCTTAAATGTATGAGTCTACTCAGTTTTTAATTACAATTTTAGATTCAAATATATAGTCTTAGAAATTAGAATACGTGAAAAATATATAATGATTGTCCGAAACTATTAATAATATCCCTCTTTATTAATATCATATAATTTTATTAATCAAGACAAACTCATTATGCTAAAATTTCAATTATTATTAATTTATCAAGAAGTAATTAATAGTAGATTAATAAGTAATTAGCAGTAATTAGCATTAGCATAAATTGATTTTTTTAACAGCATTAGTATTTTAATTTTCTAAGCATTTTAATTGTATTTTTGCAGAAAATATTTTCAAAAATATTTTTAGGGTTACTTATTAACAGTTTCTAAAACATTTATCAGGAATTTTTGAGATTTTAAGTCGCTAACAAATTTTATTTTTATCACTTATAAAAGTTAAAAAATGTGAGAATTATAAAAGGAAATGAAATTATTTAATGGTTTCTTTAGAACACATTTTTAATAATTTTTCTTTTCATTTCAGCTATTTTGAATATTCCAAAAATTGCGTATGAAACCTAAAACTAATCAAAATTCAATATGACCCATTTGCGATACTTGAAGTATTTCCCAGACATATTTTAATAAGTGTCAGCAAAGGACATGATATAGTTATTATTTGCTAAATTTAGAAATTTTTCTGAGATGCAACTGTAAAAAAAATTATTAAATAAGAAAATGCCTTTTTTTTTCATGACTGTCATGGACAACTCTGAACGAATTGATCATTTATGGCATATAATCAAACAATTATTCAAGAAATAATCTTCATCACCAAGACCTGGAAAAAATATTTTCGATATTTTAGCTAATAGAAAATATATATTTGTCTTATATAATAAATTAAAAATAAATTTCCTACTCATTATTACGTTTTATTTTAATGCATAAAAATAAAAGAAAATCAATAAGAATTACTTGATTTGATTTGAATAATTACATTCGCTAAGCAAATGCGGGATTTCGAAGTCAAATTATCATTCAAAATATTTGAAAGCACTAAACTGAATTGGAGGGATCTGTAATCATAAAATCTATAGATAAAAGATCTGGAGAAAGCCAAGTTATTTTTCATTGACTAACTTCTGATTGATACTAGTTTCTTACAAATTCAAAAGTACCATTCAACAGAAATAAAACGTAGTTTAGTTCATTGTAAAATAACTTACTTCGCCATCTGTGATTGATAGTAGACTATAGATACATGCGCGCTGTTGTTGGAAATTCATCGCAGTTGGAACGATGTAACTTTCATGTACGTACACGCAAATGAAATGTTTTGTCAGTCTAAATAGAAAAAAAACTGACAGCGAAAGTCCTATTCATCTTCTTTTTTATTCTTCTTTGGTGAAAAGATATATATCTCAACGTTGCCAATTTTAAACTATGAACACTTTTTTACTTGAATTTTTCCAACGAATATATTTTTATTTGAATATTTTGTTTAGTAAATAAACTGAGGTATTTTTTTTTTTGTTAGAATATATTTTAGCTGTGCACAACGAATCTTTAATTCAGATGAAACATAAAGAAGTCTCCTCTCCGAAAAAGGAATACTACATTGCAATTTGTTTTATTTTCTATAATAACAACATTGAACGAGATATATGTTTTATTTTTATTTCAGATTCCATCAAAATATAATATATTAGTGCACCATACAAATGAAATCTTTGGCAGTAGGTGTGTGTGTGTGTGTGTGTGTGTGTGTGTGTGTGTGTGTGTGTGTGTGTGTGTGTGTGTGTGTGTGTGTGTGTGTGTGTGTGTGTGTGTGTGTGTGTGTGTGTGTGTGTGTGTGTGTGTGTGTGTGTGTGTGTGTGTGTGTGTGTGTGTGTGTGTGTGTGTGTGTGTGTGTGTGTGTGTGTGTGTTAAATTGCTCCATTTGTTCAATAACTTTTATTTTTTAATAATACTATGGAGGTCCTTTTCTTTTATTCATATAACAGTAATAGTGTCTCTCGTTGCTCTGAAAATTGTTTGCTTCAGGAAATAATAACGAACTTTTTTAACCTACTGCGTATACTGAAATATTTACACAAATGAAAAATGAATCTTCAGTTCTTAAGCAAGGAACCGTGGTGTGGCAATGAAAATATAGTTACTAAACATTTAATAAATATTTTCTACCAAATTTAATTGATTTATAATGAATGGCATACCATCTCTTGTCAGAATAGCATAGCAGCATATTTTCATAAAGAACTTGACGACATAGTTTTAAAATAACTTCTAGTTGTGCAAGATCAAAATTGTTGTGACATCCAACAACATTTAAGTTTACATACGTGTACATTTATACTGAACGTGCAAGTTGTTGAATTATTGCGTTTAGAAAAATACGAAAGTATGAATACAAATAATCACTTTAATAAATATTGATATAAATTTATATATATTTAAATCATTTAGAAGCATACCTGGCAACCGTTCCTGTTTTGAAGTAAGAACACCAGAAAATTAGCAAGTACCTGGCTAAGTAAATGTGAAAGCAGAAAATTAAAACACAATATTTCTTTACCGTAATTTAGCAGTATTATTTTTCAAAAATTCAGCATTTCATTGTATAGACCGGGTCTTAAGTGGTTAAATAAATACACAGGTGTGCATGTGTGCATGCATGTATATCTATGTGCATAAGTCGCAAAAGTCAAAATCCAGATTACAGTATATAACAAATAGAGATAACAGAACACAAAATTAAATAAATCAGAAGTATCTACAATGTCCCAATCAAATTACGTTGACAATTTTAATATTGGCAATGAATTTTTTAATGCATATATTTTGCTGAAATATGAAAATCAGACTTAGTGTTACCATTATTAATGTATCCCGATGAATATTGTTGTGGTGATATTCGAAAATTTTATAAAAATTCCGAGGAAATCCAGATTTATTTTTAATAATTGAATGACAGAAATACTAATTCAAAACAAATATAATAAAACTTAATAATTTATTTTAGCAACGTAATAACAGAAGAAATTTACATTTACAATCCAAAAATTCTCGATTAAATAATTGAAATTCTAACTTTATATTTCTTTTATGATATTTACACAATAATATACTATAACCAAATTTGAGCAGTTGGGAGTTAAAATGAGAGATCAGACTCACCCCTTTTAGAAGAAGCAGTGTGGTGTCTCCTATCGTCAATGGCATCATTACTTTCCGGTGTCGATGATTCTCTTTTCTCATCTGCTTCCTGTCTTTTACTCGGCATCATCGTTTTGCATTTCCATCCGCTGATATTTCCACATCTCACTTGGCTTACTGCTCAGCATCTCACTTGGCTTACTGCTCAGCATCTCACTTGGCTTACTGCTCAGCATCTCACTTGGCTTACTGCTCAGCATCTCACTTGGCTTACTGCTCAGCATCTCACTCTGGCTTACTGCTCAGCATCTCACTTGGCTTACTGCTCAGCATCTCACTTGGCTTACTGCTCAGCATCTCACTTGGCTTACTGCTCAGCATCTCACTTGGCTTACTGCTCAGCATCTCACTTGGCTTACTGCTCAGCATCTCACTTGGCTTACTGCTCAGCATCTCACTTGGCTTACTGCTCAGCATCTCACTCTGGCTTACTGCTCAGCATCTCACTTGGCTTACTGCTCAGCATCTCACTTGGCTTACTGCTCAGCATCTCACTTGGCTTACTGCTCAGCATCTCACTTGGCTTACTGCTCAGCATCTCACTTGGCTTACTGCTCAGCATCTCACTTGGCTTACTGCTCAGCATCTCACTTGGCTTACTGCTCAGCATCTCACTTGGCTTACTGCTCAGCATCTCACTTGGCTTACTGCTCAGCATCTCACTTGGCTTACTGCTCAGCATCTCACTTGGCTTACTGCTCAGCATCTCACTTGGCTTACTGCTCAGCATCTCACTTGGCTTACTGCTCAGCATCTCACTTGGCTTACTGCTCAGCATCTCACTTGGCTTACTGCTCAGCATCTCACTTGGCTTACTGCTCAGCATCTCACTTGGCTTACTGCTCAGCATCTCACTTGGCTTACTGATCAGCATCTCACTTGGCTTACTGCTCAGCATCTCACTTGGCTTACTGCTCAGCATCTCACTTGGCTTGCTCATTCCTCATGAGCTTTTTCCTTTTTCTCTGCTATCCTCCTCAGACTTTGTCGTCCCTTCTTCTTATTCTCATTTATTTGTCGGACATCTGCAGCTCCATTCACAACAGTCGAGACTGGGCTCCTACTAAACAGGTCAGTTATACACTCCGTTTACCACTAAAATCTTTTTAGCTTATCATTATGTTCAAATGATCCAATCTCCAAACCAAGACTCCTTTTCTCTGTGCGAGGGACTTCTGAGGGGTTTCTGACTCTTCTCCATTTTTAGATGCCATTTTTAACTCTTCATAATTCTCGTCTTAGCTCCTACTCTTTACACCATTGGATTTCCAAAGTTCTATATTACCTCCTCTACTTCTATGGAATAGGTCAGAAATCTCTACCCCTCAAACCCGACTGGTCAGATTTACATATGAAACATATCATAACACTCAAATATTCCTTGCAATTTTCTCAAGATCACCCATCTATTCCGAAAGGAAAAATTTATTCTTTTATTACACTTGTCTCTTTGTGCAACTTTTATTACATTCTTTCCTTTATTTTTAAGAGCATAGTTTGAAAGGAAAAAAAGAAAAAACTCTTAAATTTAAAATGACAATAAAAACATAACATCTATTTCTCAGGGTTTGGTTATGTTGTTTTACACAACAACAAATATGGCAATGTGGGTACTTAATTTCACTTTCTCTTCTTGGTTTTAATTGTTTTCACGTGCGTATCTGTTATGTTTGTTTTTTAGATTTCGACAGTTATATATTTGAGATTTTTCTTCTAGTTGTTTTGAATCTTGCCTACTAAATTATTAACTTTTTATGTATATACCATTATAACTCACTACTCCTCCATTGTATATAGTGCATTCATTTTACGTTAACTTAAGGTAACCCTTGGCTATATAGATATATATCTTTAAATATAAAATCTTGACATTACAATTTAAAGCTATGTACACATTTTTGGGATTTAAACTTTTGATGCCTAATTATTTCACGTGAAAGTAATGTTAGCATTTAATTTTAAGTTATATGAGTTTCAACTTAATTATGTAAAATATTTCTTTGTACCATGCAGAACTTTATTCTACACTTCAAAAATAAATTAAACTATTAAATATGTTTGACATAATTTATTTTTATGTTATTTCTATTCACAAGCAATTCACACACACACAAATTGATGGCAACATAAGTAAAAAAACTAAACTTATCTAAGCAAAACCAAAATCGTCAAAGTGAGTTATTTTTGTATCACACTAATGCCAAAAAATAAATAAAATGTGTGTGTATGATAGGTCTATTTTTATTATCCTCTCTATACTTTTATGAGATAATAAAGTGGGCTGTCCGATAAATTATGATAAAGTAATTTTGAGTTACCTACGTCATAGCCGTGAACTTAAGAAAATAATTTATAGCTATGAAAAAATAATGGAAACGTGAAATTATTTCAAAGTGTTTCGTTCAAACTATTTAAGCCAGTTAAACATAAGAGAATTTATAGAATTAATTCAAAAAAACTTAATTTAAATAGAAAAATTAAAATTACAAAAAAGTAATAAATATAAACATGGTATCTCCTAAATATAGTAACTATAACTCAAAAGAAATTACAGAATTATTTTTAAACTATAATTTTGTGTGTGCCTGGATCTCCATTATGCATAATAAATTGCAAAAATATAGGCACAAGCAAAAACTCAAGCCATTACCATGAAAAGAGTTGTATGGATTGCTTGCGTAAATAGATACATGGTGAGAAAATAGAAACAAAAAGAACATACTTCTAATTAGTAATATGAAAAAAATGGTAAGTTCAAAAGGTTGTGAAGAAACTTTAATGATTTCAATAGGTTAAATGACAGACAAACTTACCAATTGACATTTTGTAAAGCAAATTAAAGTTATTAATTACCTTCTGGGGTTGATTCTCTACCATAAATATAAGAATTGATTGATTAATTTGTTTTTATTCCAAAAAGGTTAATGCAGGTTTTAAATAGCCAGAAACATGATCATTTGAGCCAAGATAGATCTTGTTATTTGGCTTTTAATTCTATTTATTAATTTACATTATATCTTTGTAAATATTGATGTAAGAGTCGTGAAATATGTGCCTACAATTATCTTGTGATAAATGTTATCTAGATGACATGATATATAGCTTAGCCAGTACCTCCACAATTATAAAATATCATCGATCTACCTAGTAGCATGACAATAGTTTATTGGATATCTTAGTAAAGAACATCCAAATATAGCATTGTACCGAGTTTCGGGATTCGTGTGGATTGAGAGTTGAAGAAAGCAACCACTCAATGAACAAAAGACTTTAATTCGTAAAAAAATTCCACTAGATATACCAGCTGTAACAATCACTATTATACTGCTCCAATTCATCATATACAATAAGTAACAGCTTCTAATCACAGGTCTCAAATACCTCAGGCAGAGAACAGCCTCTCTAAACTAGCAGTCATGACTAATCGTCTTCACTCACTGACTGTCTTCACAAAACTGAAACTAACTATGTCGGGCTGCGGTATTTATACCTGACTTGGCGGGGAAATCTACTAATTTCGCCAAGGTTCTGGAAGCTTCTAGGTTATCTCGCTTAATATTGGTCCTAGAGCTTAGGTAATGGATGTTTCCAGAAGTTTCTATTTCTCGCCAAGTCACCAAAAATCTCGCCAACTGTTGCCAAGTCGCCAAGTTTTCTTGCCAAAACATTTCGAAGTCACCAAATCATTAGAAAACCCGCTTTTAACGTATAACACGTCTAAATATCGCAATTTTTGCCCAAAATGTGAGTATTTCAGATCTGTCTGAGATATTTTAAGACATATATAATAATTATTTATAAATTTGTAAGAGTATGCTTAGAAGTATGTCTTAAAACTAATCAGTGAACTTTCTGCCTCTATAATCCAAACTTGGTATTCATCAACACTGATATTAAACACAAGAGAGCTGTTCTCTGGAGATAATTTTTCTTTGATCAGACGATATTCCTTTGTGCAAACATTATCCAACTTTGCCCAAACTGATATCAATTCCAGCGACATAGCTTATGCCGAAAAGTTTCCACAATTGCCTTAATTGTTATCTATAACTTATGCTAAGACTTATGCTTAGTTTATCCAAGGTTTAGTATAATATAACTGTTCAATTGGCATTTTTTAATATTCTCAGTAGTTAATATCACCTTCTATAGAAGCCGCGTTTGAACTGTGGTCGTGTTTGAGTGATCACAAACAAGATGCATGCCGCCTTGGTTTTAAAATTGGAATAATATCCACAAAAACCGTGGTTGATTACTATGAAAGTAATAACATAAAGAGTTACATAAAGGAAATAATAAGTGTGTTGATTAGAACATCAGCCTATAATTCTATCTAGCATTCTTACGGCTGTAAAATATAATAGTTTCTTAAAATAATTTTACATTTTTCAAAAAGCAAAATGCAATCGTGGAGTACTTGTACATTGGAATATGAAATGTAACAAACTCCAGATATTGTTTTTCGATCTGATGTTTAATGAATCTGCAATTATTAAAGAAAAATAACAGCATATATGTGCATATTCCTAAATTGTTTTCATCACGAAACTTTTCTTTAATACATTCTAGACAAGTTTTGGAGAAAATTTTAAGGTTCGATTCTTATAGATTTAAATTAATATAAAGAAAAATATTTGTTTAGTGTGTGAACGAATAAACCATTCCAATTTCTCATCTTGAAAAACATGTATGTTTGATGTAAGCACGTAATTCATTATAAGTTCTAAGTCTCACAGCACACAATTCTCCCAAACCTCATAAATCCTAATCCTAAATATCCTAGAATATAATTATTTTATCCAGGGAGCATTAATTAAATTTAATGAGAAGCATAAGCATTAATTTTTTGCATGATTTATTTCCTTAATAGTAACGAATTTCAGATTTATTTTAAATTTTCAACGAACTACAATATATAATTTTTAATCTCATCTCCTTGTATATAAAGAAAATTCATCACTTTAAAGAGTGTATGCATGATAAATACAAATTTGAAAGACTCAGGTTCCAGTCTCGGGTTGGGCAAGTTTTTCATCCCTTCAGTGGTTAATAAAAAACTACAATATATAATTTTTTAATGTAGCACCTATTTTTTAGTGCCAGGCATGCTTGGGAACTAAACACTTCACGTTAGGTTAACCATATAACCGGGACATGTACTTAGTACGAGAGGGCTCTCAGTCCCGGAAACAGGTATGGGGCTTTGTAAGCCTCAGCTCCATATGAGATTTCGGTGCCACACTGAGCTAGTAGTTTGAATACAAATTTGGCACACATATTTATTTAACCATAAATTTTCAATAAACATATAAAAATTTTCCTAAATAATTTTTCTCCTTAAATACAAATACGACATTTTAAAGATCATAAAGTATTTCATATACAAATAAACACTTGATTTTTTTCCGATAATATATTTCTATTCCATAACTATGCAAGAGTATTATTTTTATTTCAAATAAAATCTAAAGCATTTTTTTTGAAATAGAGAATTTACATTTTATATACAATACGAACGTACTGAAATATATTTATTTTATAAATACTTTACTTTCTTCAACATATATAAATTTAAAAGAATTATTTATTTATAAGAAGCAATTTTCTGTTAAGGGTAATCACATTTAAAGTAGAGCCGTGGTAGCCTAATGGTTAGGGTATCGGCCACCCTAATAATCAGGAAGTGTGGGGTTCGATTCCCGATGAAACCAAAGATCCACCGAGTACATGCGATATACGTGCTCGTTAAATCTGTGCAATCGAAAGTCCTGTGGTAGGTCGTTGAGTAGTTACCATGGGTATAATGGTCTAGAGAAATTTCCTCCCCTTCAGATCAATGGCAAAATTGAGGGCGTAGATCCTCTGGTGCTGCCATCTATCGGAGGATTTAAAGAGAAAAATCGTAACTTGCAGCTCATGGCACTCTGATTAGAAAATGAAACTCGCTCCCAATTGATTTAAATTTGCATAGCCAAAGCATAGCGAGCTTGGTTTGTACAAGTGTCATTAGTAACATAAACAACACTTAAAGTAGATTAACAATGGAATAATGGTAACCGTTACAAAAAATTAATTATAATTAATTACAGCATAATGGTTTTTTATATATGTTTGTTTAAGACAAATTATTTATTGTCTGTCTTTCCTGAAAGAAAGACTTAGCATACTCACAAAAAAGCAAAATTATTAAAAGATTTATTTTGCAACGATAAGGTTTCTCTTAATATTAAGTCCTTCAAACTAAAACAAATTTGGTACTCGAAAAAAAGCAGTTAATAAACTCAAGCTACTTTTTCTTCTGAAGCATCTGCATTAAATATGTTGGATTAAATTTCATACTAAATTAACTAGATTCAAGAGTCTGAAAATATTTTTTTTACCTTTATCCTCCAATGACATTAATTACTTCACAAGATTTTAAATCAATTTTTCATTGGGTTTTATCGCTAACTTTCCGTTTGAAGGGAGTCGTAAAAATTTTAATATCGGCATAACTCTTCCCAAGAAAATACAATCTTTAATGATGCTGAAAAAGAAAAACGACAGTACCGTTTTTATGAACTCTAAGATATGAAATTTCTTTTTATTTTTCAATCTTCAGCATTAAATATTGAGTAAATTACATTCAAATTTAAAAAATAAGGATTCGGTAAAATAATTTAAAGAATTTAGAACGTGATTTAGAATGTTAATTAAATTAAAATACTCTCAAACCTGAGACTCAAATTAATTTAGGAAAATTAATTTTTGAATTCAGACTGAAATATTTATCTTCTGTGTTAATGAAATCGTTGTTGTTTTTTTATCGGTTATGAAATAAAGCCTTCTTAAGGAATTAATGTGTTTGTTTAAAGAGTTGTCTTTTCTGTTTTAAATTATGTAAATGCTTCTATTATCTTAATTAAATTTGCAGATAGTTAAAAAAACATTCCTTACAAAGTTTTAATTGATAAAAGCTGCATTTTGTATTATCCATTTAAATGATTAAAATTTATGGAAATAAAGCAGAAAAAAATTTAATATTTTTAACTTATGTTTCGTACTGAGTGTAAAGATATTAAAAAGACTAGACTGAAAAAAGGAAAAATCAAAGAAAAATATATTGATACCAGAATAAATTATATATTCTCGAAACGAAAACCAATGAAATAGTTGCTACACACATAAAAATTTAAATATTTGTTTAGTTTTTTTTTTTTTTTTTTCAATTTTCTCTATGATTTTTTATTACAAACTTATGATCTGTTTATTTTGAATGTATAAAAGTAATTAATATTAATATTAATATTTTAATATATTTTTTATTTTCAAAAATAATCGCCTTTTGTATTGTAAAAAATTTAAGAACAATTAAAAATGTAATTATCTTTGTTAATTAAGTATTTTAATAAATATATTCAATAAATTTCCTGCAAGTTCGATTTGTTATAAAATTTTGTCTCATAAAGAGGTACCTAATAGAAATTGTTAAGCAATAAATCACACGTAATAATGTAAAAAAAAAAAAAACTCAAGTATGTTAAATTTTCCGGTAAAAAAACAGAAAAAATGATTTTATCATCAAACTATAACAAACATGAAGTAACAACTCAGATTGAAACACATACATGAAATCAAATTATTATGCTTTTATTCAACTGGATTAAATGCTGAAATGTTGCTTAACCAGCTACTTAGATTTTCCTGAACAGCATTAATTACTAATATAAAAGAAATTTCTTTTATCGCCGGGTCAATAGAAATATTTCATCTCTCGAGATAACAAAAGACAGAAATGATAGAATCTTATAAATACGATGAGTGCACAGTGAATGGTGCAATTGTTGACACAGAAGTGGGTGGATCTTCATAATTTATAAGCAAAATCCAAGCAGAAGCACCTTGGGTTTGGTCTGCTACCCCCTCGCTATCATTTCTCCTGGAAGACATTGCGATCTCGTCAGTCATTAGTAATCCTGATACAATTCCAGTTGGGTCCGAAATAGAATTTCCTACATCTTTTTAATGAGTACGGTGCCTTTCCTCATGAGGCCAACTCCTTATGAAACTCATGAGGTCAACTCCTCATTAATACCAAGTAAAAGAAATTTATTTTTAAAAAAATTTTTGATTTGATATTATTTGTTGAATTTATCAGCATTTAAATCGGTTAATATAAGAATTTATGAAATAACTGGGCGTATATTAGCAAATTATAATTTGACAAATAAAATTATTTCGAGTCATTATTTTTTTTAATATTATATATATACATACGAGGGTCACTCTAAAATTTTTGAGATACAAATAGGTTTTTAAAGTTATACTTACAAAATTTTAGGTGTGTTCAAAGTAGTCTCCTCCAGCATCAATGCACTTTTGTAGACGAATTTTCCACAGATTAAATGCCTCAAGCCATTCATTTCTTGGAATAGATGAAAAAAATGAATTTATAGCCACATCAATCTCTTCTTCTGAATAAAAACGACGTCCACGTAAGTTCTTTTTTAGAGTAAAGAATAACCAAAAGTCGCACATAGCTAGATCAGGTGAATACGGTGGATGTTCATTCACTTTATTTTGTTTAAGAAACTCAACTGTTAACCCGGATGTATGTGGAGATGCATTGTCATTGTGAAGCATTAGTCCCCTAACATTCAGTTCTTGAAGAATTTCTGGAAGACATTTAGTGGTATACCAGTTTACTGTTACTGTCTTCTGTACTTCCAACTTGATGGTTTTGATCAATCCCGTACTTCGGATGAAAACGGCATACATCACTTTTATTAGTGCGCGTTGTTTTTTTACCACTGTCGACGTGGAATCATCTTCAAAGACCCATACTTTGCTTTTTTGACGTGTTGGAACGCCAAAAAACGGTATGTACGTATCTCATCACCAGTTACAATGTTAGAAATAATACGGTGGCCACCATCATTTAGCAATTTAAGAGTTTCTTTACTGATTCTGACATGCTCCTCTTTTTGGTGCTCAGTATGATTATGGGGAATACAAAGGCAAACTACTTTATTCATATGTAATTCTTCATGAATGATTTTGTGTGTGGATGCGGGTCCAATGTTAAGTTCTTCCTGTATCGTTTGATAGGTACAGCGATTATCATCCATTAACATTTTTCATATGGCAGACACATTATCCGGGATTACTGCCGACAGCAGCCTTTGATGTATTTTTCATCCTGAAGAAAATGGCGACCTCTTCTAAATTCTCTAAGCCATATGAATACAGTAGCATGAGCTAGAGATTCATCACCAAATGCTAATTGCAACCGTTGAACGCATTCTTCTTGATTTAATCTTTCTTTAAAATCGTAGACAGTCATAGAGCGACAATCTTCTCGCGTCAACTTCATTTTCACTTCTGTTTAAAATTTATTCTACGCTAAAAAAGTTGAAATAAGTCAGTAACAAATCGCCTTCTGTGTTAAAATACTTTGTATTTTAAAATTAAACCATTATTTTTATTTTGTAAATTCTCGTCTGTGCGTATCTCAAAAATTTCAGAGTAACCCTCGTATATATATATATATATATATATATATATATATATATATATATATATATATATATATATATATATATATATATGTATATATATGTATATATATATATATATATATATATATATATATATATATATATATATATATATATATATATATATACTTTTTTCAAGTAAAAACTATGTAAAACTTTCTGTAACTAACAGTTACATTTTTAACTTTGTTGTACTCTTGAAGTTATTTAAGTTGTGTTTTAACATTCTCTATAATTTATACACAGAAACAAAACTTTATTTATATTAAAATGCATGAAGAATTTCGATGGGATCAACAGAAGCAGCAAAGGAATTCACATAAAGATTGTAAGCACTTCTAATGGAATAGAAATCAATTTTATATTAACAAAAATATATTAATAAATGTTATTGCTTCATTACTATTTCACCATATTTTCTCTTCGTCACATACATGACATCATTGAAATTGTAAATAATACTATACTTTGCCCTTTTCAATTATTCAAATAAATTATTCCTACGAATATTGAAGATGTTAGTTAAATTTAAATACCAAGCAATGCGTTGAACAGTTAGTTCTGCAGTAATATGACATGTTTCTTGTTAAGATTATCAACTATTTAATGCGCTATTTCTCTTTTTGTTCTTTTATCCTTCATTTTACCTGCGCATTCAGTTGTAGTTAACGATCACAACTAGCAAATTTAAAGAAATTTTTCCGCCACATTTCAGAATTTAAGCACTTTAATATTAATATATATATATATATATATATATATATATATATATATATATATATATATTTATATATATATATATATATATATATATATATATATTATAGACAATCAAAAAATTTATAAATATTAAAAACAAAGACTAAGGCGTACTAATCTTCTCTAAATTATATAGAAGTGAAGATAAAGAAAAACTTAAGCATCAAATATAAAATGATAGTATATAAAATAAATAGTAATTTTACTGTTATATATATATAGATATATACTTTAATGCATGAAAGTAATTCGCGTCTTCATTGTAAAATGTCTCTGTATTATACTAAATGCAGCGCCATCTGGCACTTAAAGCAAAAGTAGTTTCACAAAATTTCTTGATAGAGCAGATGATCCTTAGCAGTTCTAAAATTAATACTTCACTTGCTAGTATAAATTAATTTCTCTGAAGTATTTTTATAAAGAGATTATCACATATTTTTAAATCCCTGGTTTGAAAACCATTCTAATTAAAGCAATAAAATACTTGCTGAAAGCCGATTTTATTTATCTTTAAATTGGAATATTTCTCTAAATTTAAAGTTCGCAATTTTTTTATATTACTTCTCAATATAAATAAAGGGTAAAAAATTGCTTAGGCAGTATTACAAGCACTTCCAGGAACTCATCTTAGAGAAAACTATTTCAAAATTATAATATTTTGATAATTGTTTGTACATAATGTCATTTTTACACGTATATATATATATATATATATATATATATATATATATATATATTAGTTACATCAGTGTTTCTCAACCTTTTAGTATTCACGTCCCAACTTTCATCGCGCCCCCCCTCCCCACCGCATACAATAAAATGTATACAATAATAATGTATTTTCAGTATTTTGGCGCTAAGCCTACACTACAACCTTAATTTTGAACTTTACAATTACCAAGAATACGGAAATTTATAGACATTTTGCAACACCGATCCTAAGCATTGAAAAAACAAAAATCCTATGCCTTTTTATTGCTCTTGCGTCCCGCCATGTCGAGCATTCTCATGGTTTCGCGAGAAGTTTCGAATTATCTGGAATTTGTCTGGTCAGCTTAAAAGTTAAATAAGAACAAATGCTTCCTCATAGGAAGAATGAGAAAATTCTATGACACCAATTTTTCAATTCCATACAGTCTCATTTGATTCGATCCTTCTATCGCTATTGAATATATTCTGAATGTGTATGTTATATATATTTTCGTGTAATTGTAATTTACCGTATTAAGTATTCACGGCAGCAGACTTATGCAGAATCATGGATAAATTTTTAAGCGGGAGTAAGCGAACATTAGACAATAGACAGGCATCAACAAGTACACAGACGAGCGTGGTTTCGAAAATAAAATCAAGAAAATAATCTCAAGAATACTTAAATTTTGGGTTCACTAGTACTGAAGTAAATGAAGAAGAAAGGCCCATGTGTACCATTTGCTCAAAAATGTTGGCGGCGGACAGCATAATAAACTTTAATGACATTTGGAAACGCTTCAAAGTGAGTCCCTAAACAAATCCAGAGAATTCTTCGAATTAAAATTAAAATCATATGAAAAGCAAAAATCATTCCTTAAAAAAACTTTGTCTGTAAATTAAAAAGCTTTAATTGTCTCTTATAAAGTTTCATATTAAATAGTTAGATGTAAAAAGCCTCACACCATTGATGAAGAGCTTATTTTGCCAGCCGCAATTCAGATTGTAGAAATTATATTTGGAGATAATTTTGCAAAACAATTGCAGTCTATACCTCTTTCAAATTATACTGTTGCCCGTCGAATTGCTGATATAGCTGAAGATATAGAGTGTCAGCTTTTGTCGAAGTTGCGTGACAAATTGTTTTCAATACAACTGTATGAGACAATAGATAGTAATAAAGATACTCATTTCATTGCCTATGTTAGATTTTGTGATAATTTGTCAGTAGTAAAAGAATTACTTTTCTGCAAACCAATAAAACTCAAAGCAACAACACTCGCATTATTTGCTATCTTAAATGATTTTATGAACGAGGCAAACATAGAATGGAAAAATTGCGTCGGATTATGCACCCATGGTGCTCGTTCTATGTTCGGAAGATTCCAAAGTATTCAAGCACTTGTGAAACAAAAATCGCCACAGTGCGCCTGGACACATTGCATGATCCACAGAGATGCTTTGGCTTCCAAAGAAATTAGTCCTGGTTAGAATATTGTGTTAACTACAGTTGTAAATAAATTATTATAAAAATGAGAGCCCTGAAATCAAGAATCTTTTCCGCACTTTGTAAAGATATGAGTGCAGTACATTCAGCGTTACTATTTTATTGCGAGGCAAGATGATTATCACGTGGGAAATTTTTAAAACGCGTTTATGAATTTAGAGAAAAAATCGCCATTTTCCTAGAAAAGGAAAACAGACCGGAAGCTGAGAATTTTCGCGATAGTTTATTTGTAATGAAATTGAGCTACATGGTTGACATATTCGAGGAATTAAATAACTTGTATCCTCAACTTCAAGGAGCAAATATACATATATTGGATACGAGTGATTAAGTTAATGATATTTGTAAGAAATTGGAATTGGGGAGCATAAATTTAAAGCAAGAAAACTTAACAATGTTTGCAAATTTAATTGATTATTTTAAAACTTACAAGGCTGAAGAACAGCATGTAAAAATTGTTTTTGTAACCATTGAAAATCATTTAGCAATGCTAGCAAAGAATTTTAAAAAGTACTTTGTGGTAACGGCAAACTGATATCAAATTACAAGTGGGTGAAGGATCCATTTCAAAATACTCCCGAAGGACTCTCAATTGAGGAGGAAGAAACCTTCATAGAGTACACGGCAAGCAGCAAAACCAAAAGACAGTTGAGTAATAAATCACTTTTTGAATTTTGAGCAGGAGTGGATGATGAGTTTTCTGCACTAAAAACAACGGCATTTCACATTCTACTACCATTTTCAACATCTTACCTTTGTGAAACTGAATTTTCTGCGGTGGTTTCTTTGAAGACAAAATATAGATCTCAGATAATATAGAAAAAGAACTGAGAGTGTCGATTTCTAATATTAAACCCTCCCTCGAAAAATTTTGCTCTGAAAGATAGGCCCAAGCAAGTCACTAATAATTATTAAATTTGCTTTTAATTTAGAAAGTTGTTTTAATTGAATCGGTTAATTATTAAATATGTCGAAATGTATTTTGTTTTGTATGTGGGCGTGTTCCTTTCTTTCAGTATCTTAATCAATTTTTTTTTTTAATAAAATTTTCTCTTGGATATGCTCGCGCGTCCCCATTAGTGTGCTCCAGCCACCCTAGGTGGGCGCGCTCCACAGGTTGAGAATGACTGAGTTACATTAATACCTTAAAAAGCAAGATAATTATAAAACCTGAAAAATGTGAAAGAAATATTTTCATTTTGCTGTTTGCTACAATATTATTAATTAAATATTATTTACATTTTGTTCTATATGGAATTTAATAAATTCTCTTGAAAACAAATAACATTCTTCAAATACTTTTCAGAGGACTTATTTAGTATAAAATTTAATACCTTCTTTTCAAAATTTCCTATAAACAATTTAAATTAATTTAGAAGTACATCCCGTCAAAGTCCTAAAAAATAGAGCAAAGATTTTCTGATTTAATAGTTGTATTTTTAAAATCCTTATGAGTAATATATATGACATATGCAAAATTTGAAAATTTTTTTGTTAGCTATTTTTTTTCAATGCAATAAATACTTCTAAGAATTATATGGCATGTGCTTCTTATTAACTACAAATACATTTCTTGATATGTCAACGTAAATCTTAGTTTTGAAAGACTATACTTTATGAAGTCCTTCTATCTATAGAAGATAACATTTTTCATCGGAATAAATATTCCTTTATATGTAACTATTAAAAAAAATACCACTTATTTAAATATTATTTAGAAATTATGACTTCCTAACTATTATGAAAGATTTCATTTGAAATTTTGCATTGTATCTCATTTAATGAAAAATATTTTCAATGCTAATTTTATAAAAAAAAATTTAACTGAATTTTACTTAGACTATTATATAATAGCTCTTTTAATGGAAAATAATTAAATAATTTTAATGATGCTTTAAAATAATTTTTAACATTGATTCCATAAAGGAAATTATTATGCACATAAGTCGAGTTATATAGTTAGCACCAAATATAGTTTATTTTTCAAATATTCTAGTCACGCTCTTGGGGGAGAATATTTGAAAAAAGGTTTTAAGAATTTATGTCTGACTGTATCAAATCAATACTCCAATAGGAAGGGATTGAATTTTAAAGCCAATTCCATAACCGCGGAAACCAAGAATGGAGCCTCTCTTTTCCAGTTATTTTCAATGATAAAAATTCGATTTTTCAGAGTTCGCTTCAGGAAAAAGATGCCATTTTGAAATATATTTAGCTCAGTAAATACTGCATATTTTGCTTTATTCGTGATTTATGGCAATATTTTTAGGGGTTGCCCAAGAATGCGACAGTATTTGCCTTTTCTTCGATCAGAAAAGGGACAGACAAAATATGAGAAGACGTAACTACTCTTTTTGCTTATATGCGTTAGAAATATAAATATATTGGGGATTATTTTACTATCAAAATATTTGCTTTCGATTATATCATAGAGCGGAGCTTAAGGATACAATTTCAATTCTTGAGCTTTCATGATTTGGAAAAATTTTGGCGAAATATATAATATGGCAAAAACAAAAAAAACACTTAATTGTTGTTATTTATATATAGTAAATTTATATAAACTTCTATTAATTCTTTAAATTATCTTGGTTGTATATATTTCGTCTACTTCATATCTATGTTTGCATTATTAATTCGCTCTTATATCACGGAAATAAAATAACAAGTTTTTTGTTTTTTCTATGATATTTATATTAATTTACTGTATTTATTATTAAATTCAAAGATCTATTTCTCAGTTCAATTTCTTACCACGAAAGTTATTAGATATTATAATGAAAAAAATGATAGCAATATATTTCTCTGATAAGGTATTATAAAATTCTGAAGTAAATTCGATAAGACAACTAATATCATTTATCACCTTTTGTGAAAAAATTTACGTAAATCAAAACAATAAAAATGCTATATATATAAGAATATTATAGAGAAATTTATGCTCAAAAATAATTTTATGACTTTCTTCTTTTAGTAAATTTCCAGTTTTAAAATCAAGTTCTTTACAATAAATGTCTTCAACAGAATAAAAATGGAAACGCTAGATATCTGCTGTAATAATAATTTTAAACTTTTGAAGGAAAAAATGTTCTTATAATAAAAATAGTAAAAAAAAATGTTCCTCTTGGGTTAAATATTAATTTTATAACTTTAAACACATCAATATAAAATAATTTGTATTTAATTTTTAAGGCTTGTAGTACAGTAAAAGAAATGAGATTGTAAAATTAAAGACAAAGCTTTCTTAATTTTTTACTTGTACTGACATAAATAATATTTTATACAAGTAATATATCAAAAGACAAAGAATAAGATAAAAAAAAGATAGATTAAACATTTACGATAAATTCTCAACTTTTAGAAAGAAAAGACTGATTTTATAAGTATATTTGATGAATTTATTAAAACAAAGTTCTATAATATACTATCCAAACAAAATAAAATTATTGATATAGTGCTAATTCAATTGAAAAGTATTTGACCTTTTAATATTATTAATATAATCAAAAAATAATTATATTCTATTATTTAATAACTCTCATAATAACATAATTGTTAGACAGTAAATTTTGAAATACATTTGTTCGCTAATAAAATAATGCATAAATCTGTTATTAACCGCATTTATATCTGTACTAACTATAAAAATATAAATATTGCTAAAGAAACATCATTAATAAGTCATTAATGGTTATGCACTTTTCGTTAAAACCTGAAATTATTTTTTTACCTTTGACATTAAAATTAAATTCACCAAAATTTTTATTCATTTTTAAATTCAAAATATTCATAAAATTAATATTGATGATTTTTTCTCAAAATTAATATTTCATTCTTATTTAAAAGATTATTTGATAGGTAACTTATTTGCGGAGGAGCTAAGTTTTAAAAGAATTAATATATAAAAGAAACTACTTTATTCATTTATGAAGTTAATCACAAGTTTTATATAAAGATAAATTCGTATTTGAAAAAAAAATTAAAAATGCAACTGGTTAAACTTTAAGAACTCATTATTATGTTGATAAATCCCATTATAAGATTCAATTATTTATAAAAAAGATGTATAAAATGTAATGAAAATTATTAGTAAATAGAACAATAATAAAATTAATTTTCAAACTCAAAAATCAAATTGAAACGTAAATTGTATCGATAATTAAAGAGCCATCTGTGCAATATATGAAATTAAAAATATTATAAATAATAATTGTCTCTTTTAATACTTAGACATTTAAAAATTATTAAAAAATTCAATAAGATTAATATCACACAACCTTTAGATAGATTAAACTGTCATATTTATACATTTTTAAATAATATACAATGAAAAATGCTTACGAATTATTTGATTTCAGCTAAAATTTATATTCAAAATAAAGAGATTAAATATAAATCATAGTTTTTAATCAATAATTTCATGAAAATTTAAAATTATAAATTATTATGAAAAATAATTGCAGCATATTAATTTGTAATCCTTATTTACTTAACTAATTTTATACTAAAAAACAAAGACTTCAATGCATAGATGTTTTATAAATATGTTTTAAACTAACATCAATGCAGCTAAAATAATGAAAGGAAAACATGAATATAATAAAGTTTCTTAAGAGATGTGCATGACATAGTTTGATTTGTTGGTCGCTCAACGGTCATTTTTTGCACACGAGGGCTAATTAGACCAGGACCAACGGTTTAGAGTGGATTCCGAACCACTATAAGCATCCATGCCCAAGGTGGGATTCGAAACCACGAACTGTTGAACCGAAGGCAAGAGCGCTAACCATTCGTCTGCCAGCTTGGCTTGTGAATGACATGGGAAAAGTTTAAATCTTCATTTCGAAATTATTTAAAAAGAAATTCTAAGGGAATTATTTGAAATAAAATGTTTTCCTCCCATTGAAAAAATTGTCATCCTTTCATAAAATTATTCACAAAATTTAATTTTTTTTTATTTTATTTTATTTATTTTATTATTATTATTATTATTATAATTGATTTCACTTTTTGGAACTTCTAAGAGAAAAATAATTTTTTTTAACTTTACGCATTACGTTTTAATCTTTTATTTTTCTATCCTCCATTTATTCAGATTTATTAATTATTCTGAATAAATGAGAAAAAAGCTTTTTAATAAACATGATAGTCTAGCTCAAAAATGTTTTTTCTTTACTTTTTCCCTAAAAAAATAGTTTTACACAAATCTGTTTAATTTTCGTGCATAACAATTGCATTTTAAAGTTTCAGTTAACTGGCATGCATGTCTTATTAGCAATGACCCTCTAATCTATTTATAAAATAGTTTATAAGGTAAATGAAATCTAACCATAAGCCTTTAACCGGCATTTTAAAATAAATAGGCTCCCGTATTTTATTTGTGAAAATTAATTTATATTGCGCTTTAAATTTTACCACTTTTTCTAAATTTCCCCATAGATGTTTTTAAAAGGTTAATTTTTTAGTATATCTTCATACAGAGAAATTGAACTAACTGTTTGCAATTTTCTTTTCAGTGACACCAGAAAGTGATCTATATACAGAGTCACCCTGTGAGTTAAGACCCTTATCCGCTTATAAAGACATCCAAGGAAACATTTGGGGAGTTGGAAACGGCAACCTGTGGTGGTTCAATGCTACCAATCTGTCTTGGTCTCTTCTGCCTTTACCAAATGGCACAGCTGCTTCCGAGCCTTGGAGAGTGGCGTGTGGTGATCCCAGGAAATATGTAGCAATTGTTGGAAGGAATGCATCTCTGGTTCTCCATTTACCGTGGCAGCATTGGCAGTTCGTGGATACGGATGACATTAGTCTTGGTTACGTAGATAAAGATGCAACTTGGTGTATCAAAAACTACCTTTTTGGAATAGATCCCTTGCGGGAGACTTTGTATCTTTTAGATTCAGAAGAAGCTCATTGGACTGTAAGGCAGGATATGCCAGTGATGGATAATGTCAATTGGTCAACGCCCTTAGGTGTCGTTAAGACTTGGATCGGACTTGAAGGAGAACTGATGTTGGTGGAAAAATTTGGCATATATACTCGAGTCATGTTTACGAATTCCTCTGGCATAGATTGGGTAACCATGGCCGAAGATGACTTGACCACCTTGTGGCCGGATTTAAATCAAAATAACAAGGGACTTTCTCTGTCTTGGAATACTGGCTCAGAAAATATGTGGCTATGGTTAGATGATAAAGAAATCACTGAACTCTGGTCATTCAACTACAATACATCCAAATGGAAAAGAGGAAATAGAAAGTTCACGAGGAAGCTACCTCCTCTACAAAGCATTTTAGTGTCTTGGGTGGACGATGATGATGGTAAATTCTGCGTGCTGAAGAGGAGCTCGGAATGCAGCGCACAATACAGCATAAGCCACACAGAATGTTGGTTAGAAAGCGAAATGGAAGCACTTGATGAAGATGATTCCCAAGAACCTTCAACCAGGCTTACAACCATACCAACTACTCCAACTAAAGATTACGCATCGAAATCTGAGAAAGATGGCACAAACTATACATCCGCAACTAGAGTCATATCTCCACCCATGCCGACCACAGGTTTGTCAACATCACCCAAAACGAACTTCCTGAATCCCATCAAACCCGTAATCACCAAATTTTCCTCAGATATGAGTTTGAAAGAGAAAGAACGTGAAAGTGAGTTTGTATCCATCAGCCCAGCCATACCTTCAATCTGGCATCACCATTCAAGCGTCTTTGGATCGGTCATCTTTTTCGGTACCACTCTCACTATCTTTGGGCTGGTCGGATTCTTCTGGTGCGTCAGGAAATGCGTTCATTTTCCGAAGGAAGCACTCTTGCTGAGAGATCCGCCATCCGTTCGTTACACTGCTATTCCTGATTCGTTAGGCTATGATACGCGTAAGCCTACTCCAGCCACTTACACAGTGATTCCAGATTCGATAGCCTGATCTTTCCAAACAAGATGAGTGAGCTGATTTAAAATGTTTCTAAGGAAAAAACGACAAAAAAATTGCATTACATTTTTTTCAATAATTAATCACAATTTTAAATTTTTATCAGTAGATGTGAGATGTTGTAGTCATTTCCTTACAAGAAAGCAATTTATTGTAATATCGAAAATGCAAAAAAATATATATATATATATGATTTTCGTCCATTTAAGAAATTATGTGAACATATATCTTTAAGCCACACCTTAAATTTTAATATTTTTAAGAAATTTGTAACATTATTTGTTTAATGGCTTAATCCATTCCTAGTCCCTTTCCTGTGCTCCAAGTATGATTATATATATATACATGCAACAGAATGTGCAATATCATGTACAAATTTCTAGAATATTGTGTTTATAACACAAGATTTTAATCCATTTTCTAGAACTTTTCAATAATGAGAGGAAAGCAATTGTTTGTTCTAATTATGAAAAATAATGAGACAAAATATTTCTCTAAACTATTTTTATTTAAAATCAAATTGAAGATTAATCAATAAATCTATTATATTTCAAAATGATTTTAAGCGATATCAGTAGATTATCAAACAAAATGTTGTTTCAAACAAAGTAAAGTATCTCAATTATTATTTACTTCGAAACTGTTTTTAAGCACAATTTTTAAAGAAATGAACTGTCAATATATTTATTTTAAAAATACATAAGAGAAATCAAGAGCACCAAAGAAGATACAATGACTACTTTTAATTACCTATAGTACTCACATGTTATAAATAGGCATCCAACAGTAAATTAATTTCTCTGCTGTATACCTATTGTGAGTATATCATGAAAATAATTATCTACATTCCATTACAAACTTCTGAAATTAATGGTTACAGATTTGTTAGATAATGTTTGTTCGTCTTTAATTTTACTTAAGTTATTCTTTTTCAATATATTTTTCATTGTTATTATAAGCAGTGTGTCAAAAAATCCGCGAAAAAGGCACTGATATTTATTGATAATGAAATGACGTACCTAATCACATGATGAAACTTAATTACCTACTAATTGATAACTACAGTTATTGTTAAAGCAATTGAGATAAAGCAACCAATATTAGAATAGTGAAATATGTTCATAATGAATTAATTATAACCCAACAAAAATTATTAGTCACTGTTGTTTCCTAATAATATCACAACTGATATCACTAAAAGTAATATCGAAAATGCAAAAAAAAAAAAAAAATATTTATGTTTACACATTTATATACATATATATATATATATATACATATATATATATATATATATATATATATATATATTATATATATATATATATATATAAATAAATGTGTGTGTGTGTGTGTGTATTGGTTATACATATAATTACATAAAGTAAAAGTAAAAGTAAAAAAAAAAAAAAAAAAAAACGTTCATATATTGAAACATTTACTGATTTTTATATCAGCACATAACTATATTCCCTCAATATTCCACAATAAACTACACAGAAATTAAAAAGTTTTGAACTAAATAATGGAATCACCATTAAATTTATAATGATTTAAGAAATTACCTTTAATGCAATCATATTATAAATGAGAAGCATTTTTCCAAATCTAGGTTTTCCAAATCAAAATATTCTTTGTCATAAATGCAGCATTTTTTTAAAAAATAATTCCTTTTTTCCATTGAGTAATAAACGAAAAAATGACTATTTGATTATTAAAAAAAAATAGAAAACACAATATTTATCAGAAAGGAATAATTCTTCTGCTGACATGAAACTTCCTCCATTTCCCAAATAATCCCCTTTTACATTTGAATATTTGTCATATCTAGTCAAGGTATTCAAAATTCCTATGCCATACTCTTTTACCGATAATTTATTAAGAAAATAAGTTACCACATTTCTTGCCAAAAAGCATTACAATCAAGCCAAGCCATAAATGTAACTCTAAAAATATATGAGGAACGCTTTTAAGAAATGAGCTTCTTCGTCACTTCTACCCTCCCTCACACTGTTGCTGTAGTTCAGAAGGAAAATTTCTGATATTCGTAACTGTACTTCCAGCATTTTCCACCTTTAAACCAAGCAGAGAGAATTTCAGAAGGATAAATGTTTTGGAAATTATATACCATTACTTAGTGAACAGGCTGCAGAATATTATAACATAAGAATTTTAGAATTCATCATCAGATTTGTTAAATTTTTAAGTACAGGAAGTAAATGCGTAAAAAAGCGAAAGGAACCTAAAACTTGAAACAAAATTTTTTTCTCTAACTATTGTGTTGTATATTTTTACAAGTCAAAAGATCTTTACTTCTCGAATGACTTTCGTATCTAAGTTTATTCTGGAAAATTTAAATTTTGAACTATCTTAGACATTTATAACAAGAATTTTAACTTTATAAATATTTGATATGAAAATAATATCATAATATATATGTATGTAATTAATTTTTTAACCCTTTTATTAAAAAGGAAAATTATCACAATTGCAATTTGCTGATGTTTTTCTCAATACTCAAAAAGATAAATATTCTGGCACAATGCTAACTATAGATTTGTATGCTTAGATGCATGTGAACTGCTTTAAGCTTCAGCACTTATTTCAAATTTGGCATTGCACATTCTTATTTACATTACTAAATGAGGATACGTGTTTTAATTAAAATTTCATTTTCAACACAGAGTAAAAAGTAAAGCAAAAAATAAGTTTTTTGGAAAGATAACAGCCATAAACTTTTCACAAGGGAGCTTTAAAAACTCCATTTTCTATGGTCCGTAATTTCAAAATTAAGAAAATGGTTCCTTAATCGCTTAGAAAAAAAGTGGAAAGAAGAGTGTCAAATGAAAATGTCTAAGTACGAAATAAAAAATTTTGAAAATATTTAAAAAATGTATAAAATATTTCATTTTAATAATATTTCTTTTGAAAATGTATTTAGCTTAAACCATCATTTAATACGAGAGATTAAGTATGATCAAATCCTTCAAAGAAACTTCTCTTTTAATTACATATATTCATATTTTATATTTTCTTTAATTTTAAACTGTAATATAGCAGTCATTTTACAAAATATACCTCCTTATAATGATTGACATAAATTATTATTTATAAAGCGAAAAAATTTAGGTTCTGAAGTATACATTCAAAACAAGTTAGAAAATTTCATATTTTATATCGTAAACTTACAAGTCTATATCAGATATATCTTTTTTGTACAACTACTTAAGCCATGTGAATATTTCATAACTGGTGTGCATTTATATCCCTTTTTATAATTGCAGGGAAAATCGCCTTTTATCAACCAGATGATTTCTGATTAAAAATAATTGTAAAAATACTTACGACATAAAGAAAAGGTTACATTATGACACTTAAGTAGAATTTTATTTGACACAAATTATGTCCCTCTAAGTTTTAAGTTTTAATTTAAAACATTATCCAGAATAGTCTTTATTAGAATTTCAGTAGCAAAAAAAAAAAAAAAAAAAGAGAGAGAGAGAGATAAATGCTTATGGTTAACAAGAAAAACATTTAAGCTTATAGGACGTTAAAATTACAAAAATAAAAAATCATCAATTTAATTGACGATTTTATGAAATACTTTTCACAAAAAAAAAAAAAAAAAAAAAAAATGAATACAAGACTGTAAGAATTAAAAAAATAATAGGTGTATTGAGAAAACACTACGATTTTTATAAAATAAAAGTTTATTAGAAAGAAAATTACTAAAGAGAACACCAAATTTTTTTAAAAAAAATCTTAGAATAAATAAATTAAAATAAGGTATTATATACTGAATTGTAATTGAACAAATAAATTCCCGAATAGATATGCTAAATTAACCAGATTTTACGTCAACAGTACTGCATAGTTTTTAAAAAAAAAAAAAGATTTAAGTAAATTTATCGTAGTTTTTTTTTTATTATTATTCTAATAAATATTGACGATGATTTTATTAATTTTCATAAAACTTTAATTCGGACAAAAATACACACTAGATTGTATTTATCTAAAAAAAAATGCAAAACAGATAAAAATATTTAAAAAGGTAAATGGTTATGTATGAATTCCTTTTTTTATGTTAATTTATATAAGAAGCATAGCATTCCAAATTAAATTCTTGCATAAACTCTAATTCTAGAATAAACTCTGGAATAATATATATACAGCTGAATCTCATAATAATTAACTGAAAAAAAAAAGAGTTAGAATTGCTATGTAGTGAAAAAGTTAATTTCAAGAATAACTGCTTTGTTACATTGTGTATATATATATATAATATATATATATATATATATATATATATATATATATATATATATATATATATATATATATATATATATATATATATATATATATATTACCTTAAAATTCATAGATTGCAGCCATGAATAGAAAAATAATTTATCACCTGATTTATTTTGAGCAAATTTTTTCCTAAATTTATTAATTTAATATTTATTTGAGAATTAGGTAATGAAGTTTAATGATTGTTTAATATGATAAATGTAATAAAATTCCAATATATTTAATGTACGTTCCAACATGGAAATATTATTTTGCAAAAATTCACATGCATTTAATAGCTTTTCGGAAATTTAGAATTCTGCCAATTTGCAAGAGTTATTTTAGAGCACAGTTATCACTGTATTTTTTTTAAACATGAATTTTCAATATATATTTCGCACATGGATGTATAAATACGCATCAGATTAGATTAGGCACTTTTGTAACTCAAAATCGCAAATTTCTTACTATAAAAACAGCTGATATTTAGTCTCGACATATTAAAAATTTTAATTCAAAGTAAAAGCACATAAAAGTAAAAAAATTAAAAGTTCAGTCTCATCTTTTTAACGGTTTTAAAATTTATTAAATATATTCCCTTTTCTGCATTAAAATTATGCATACAATTGACTTTTTTTTAATATAAATCATAAAAGTAAAAGCAAAGTATTTGTGCATGTATAGTTATAAAGCAAAACATATGTTTTTTCACAATAAAAAATTATACAAACACTGCCATCACAATTTTGAACAATTTATTAAATTTTCTCTAGAATATTAATTTTAAGAATGAAATTTACTTGATTTTTTTCTGCTATAGCATTGTCTTTTCAAAGTTTCATAACTAACCCATTATTAATAAAAATTTTAAAAAAATACCTATGAGAAACATTTTCAAATTGAGGTTAAATATTTTATATTTATTGAATATAAATTTTAATTTACATGCTTATAATTCACCACTTCAAATTCATTCATAAATTGACGAAGTGTGTATACATATTATTAGTTTATTATGAAATTTACAATCGCATATACTTTATGAAGTATATGCGATTATAAAAGTTTTAAAATTTTACAAATGGATGAAAAAATATGATAGTTTTTGAGTGATTACTAAAATTTTTATATTATCACCGAGCCATGTTAAAGTAAATATATTAACACATATCAAAATATATTATTAAATTATTACTCTTATTGAGTACTCAGAAAGCAAATTATTATACATATAAAGCTTTTTCAAAAGTTTAAAATTTGTAAAATTGTATTGTATTATTTAAAAATTTAAAATGTAATGCAGTCAATAATGTAATTAACTTTATTCAGTAAGATTTTTCTTCATTGGTATGGTTTTGTAATATTATCTGAGGCTGCCAATTTAAAAAAAATGCGTTTTCTAAAATTTAAATTGAGGCACACTATTTTTTGGGGAAATATAATGAAAGTTATTTTTAATAACTTCGTTTTGTAATGCAAAAAAGTCATTAGAAAGAAATACTTAAGATAGTGTTTTTCGACGCAAAAAATTATAATAAACAAGTGAAATAAAAGAATTATAAATTTACATATTTAAAAATGCAATAAAAATATTTTAATTGTATTTTAAAATTCAATTAAATTAGATATAAAACATCTATTCACAAATAACGTTTAAATTTTTTGCTAAATAAAATAATTGACAGCAAAAAAATGTTGTACTCGGTTACAGTGTGATATATTTTTGTATCTGAAATTAAAAAAAATAATAACGGATCGATCATAAAATAGGAAAATGTTCTTCTTTAAACTTAGAAGGAAAAAAAAAAAAAAAAAAATGCAGTCATCAGACATTCTTAGACCATTCTGATTAAGTGCAGAAATTTTTAAGTAAATACCTGCCTAATATATATATTAATAAAGAAATAAAATTTAAATGTTATTTATATATAAATTATAATAAATTAATCATTTTATAATTCATCCATATATAAACAAATTTCTAATTAGTGTCGAGTAAAAAATAAAAAAATTAAATTTTCCAATAAAATTGGGAAAAAATATTTAACTGCATAAAACTTGGAAGGAAAATTTTAGACAGTACAAAGATTTAAAAAGAAGCTCGAGTGACGAAATTTAATTGATATTATATTTTTATATTCTAATATCTTATTTTTAGGAAACATTTTTTTCGAAATTTATTTAAAGTCTGTTTAAATGTTCATTTTTGACTGATTAAATATGTAAAACTTTTATGAATTATTATTGCATATATATTATTATTGTATAGAAATCATATACCAAAAACTTACATGTAGCCTTATTGATTCGCAAATTATCCAGTTTTAGCATTAGTATCTCGTAAATTAGTAATAATGAAAAATATTCTAGCTATGCAATGGTGAAATCTAAATAACGCATTTTATTCCTCAGAAGAGAGTATTATTTTTATTCTGTACATTTTCGTACTTTTTCTAAGCAATGTAACAAGGTTTTATGTCATATTTAAATGATGGAAATTCAATTGTCCAATTTCATTTCAGAACCGTTCAATTTATACACGACAAATTCGAAACGATCTCAAACATTGGTAAAAATTCTAAAAGATTTATACAGAGCCATCCAAAAACACTGTGTTAAAAAAAATACCAACCATCCAAAAATTTATTCTGCGTTATTAATAAAATATGGGCAATTGTTAGAAATTTTTTTTTTTTTTGAATATGTTCCACATGTTTATATACGTATGTGGCCCTAAGCTGAAGACAACAGAATTACCAAAAGTAGAACTATCAAATTTAAAGGACAAGTCTCAAAGCTAGCAGTCAAGAGGAACTACATTAGAACTATACAACCAAATGAACTGAAATTACTGTGGAAAAAATCCTAGTCTTCATTATAGTACAGCAAGTTCACATGAAGCAACAACCTTGTGTATTTTACGTATAACTTTTCTGTGATTCTATTTTCCTTCCTCATATATTCTATATATCTGTTATTATGCTTATACTTCTTTAACACTGAAATAATGCAATTTGTAATGGTTTCAGATTTTATTGCTGAACAGTGACATATCTCTGAAATAAATACGTTATGTGTATGTGTGTCTGATAACATTCTCTCATTGAAACTTGTCTTTTTTTTTCCGAGAAGATTTTTATGTTTATAAATTTTTGAATGATTGAAATTGAAATTATTGCAGTAAGAAATTTTAGAGAAAGGGAATTTAATTTTGTATAAAAATTACATTTTCGAAATTAAGATTACAGAAGAATGGTATTAAAAATTAAATTTGTAATCGATTCAAAATTATTACTATTCAATTAAAATCAATATTTAATATAGTAAATACAATACATTAGTATCAAAAGCAATAAGTCTGTTAACATTAAAAAAAGTAAAACTTTGCAAAAACAAAAATAAGTGTTATTTTATAACAAAATTTATTTTTTTTAATCAATTGCAACTTCACATGTACATACTTTTTAATAAGTTGCAAGTAGCTTAATATTGTAATTTTCAAACAAAAATCATTTGCAAAAAATTGTAGTGTGTTTCCAAAAAACTTTTCCTCCCTTTTATTTCAGAATGCTGACAGATATGATCACAAGAAAGGTGCAGGAAAGTGATTTTACGGTGAAAGACAATAACTCTCAAAGCCCTTATAGCAATAAAATTTGAAATTATCTTTTCTAAATCGAAAATTAAAAGAAACAGTAAAACGCCATTTATCATATCAATGTTAAAATTAAGTTATGTTCTTTGGTGGCGCCATCTATCGGAGTAGTTTAGAACTAAGTCGCACTTTCAATTTTGTAGTGCTCTGGTTAAATGATATTAACGTCGCACCCTAATGACTTAAATTCGCATAGCAAGCTTGACCTGCCCAAGTGTCATAAGTTATAACAACATAATACAAAATTGTAAAGCAGAAACAACTTTACAACAAACGACACCTTAAGAGCGAACAAATAAAGACTTCTATGCGCCGGAGTTACTATGTAAATCCCAACATTTTTACGTCTTGGAACAAATCAGGCTTAGTTTTCGTATAACAATCATGCAATCTGTAGTACTGTGATCCAGTTGACTAAGAATGGATGTTTTTGATCCCTTTTTTAACATTGAAAGGTCTTCAGCATACGTGAAACTCTAATCCAAAATAGATGCTTGGGTTAGCTTGTCGTTAAAAATGCTGAAAACAGTGGAAACAGCAGTCATTAAACATGCTGTACAGAATGAAAAGTCCAGAAAAGTAATTTGACTAAAAAGCAAATATACTAGGTGGTAACTTTATCAATGATTTGTGTTAAAGTCAATTAGGTAAACAAAAACGCTAATTTCTAGAGTTTGCAGCTATAAGGAGCAGTAAATTAAACGTACTGAATTCCAAGAAATCGATTTTTACCCCTATATCTGTCGGTGTTCCAAAATTAAAAGGTTGAGACAGGACTTGATAGCATGCATCATATAATAAGATATTATTTCTATGAATAATTTCTCTTATGAGCTATAATTAGAGAATTTATTTTACTTCACTAACAAAGCAAATAAATATTTGTAAAAGTGATTTAAAATATTAAATGGCACTATATCACAAACGGTGTTTAGCACTAAGCAAACATTTATCCCAAATTTAAGATTCTTCATAAAATAATTTAAAGTTTTAATAATTAAAAAGTATTTTCACGAGTTGAATTTGCCATAATTATATCAAGAAGATATTAAACAGAATGCTTGGAGTTTATGCAATAAGTTTACAAGCATCAGAATTTGCATTTCAAAGAGAAAGTTTACATCTCAGTAATTCAAAAATCTCTGATAAAATTCGCTCATGTTCATGAACTATTCTTATTTATAAATTGTTGATAAAATCTTAAGTTAGCAAGGCCTTAATGCAAAACAACCATAAAAATGCCAAAAATATCACACAAAATTAAACTTTAGGAGCTGTGGCTATTTTTACTGTTAAGAGTATTTTGTGATAAATAAAATACATCTATTTTTCTAAATGAGCAATTATATTAAAAATTCAACGCGAGAATATTTAGAGAAAATCTATAAAATTGGAAAAATATTGAAGTATAATCATTATTTCTTTTTCCATTGATTCATTTATGCTAGAAAGTTCGAACTAGCTGATTCATTTTGAAAATCTATAAAAAAATATACATATATTTCTTTCGCAGGATTAGTGAAAAACCAATTTTAAAATATAAACATAAAACACGATTATTACTAGCGGTTTTATGACAAAGAAATATTATTTTGTTTGCAAATAAGTATACATTTTATACTTTCAAATCATTTGAATTTTTCGTTTTTACTTATCTTTTTATACTTGCAACTGCATGAAAGATGCCACCTTTTTAATAAGGGGGTTGTTTTCATTATCGTACGATAATTAATTCGAATCGCGTACCCTCGGAAAATCCGTTGTGTTTCCTAATATAGCAGCTTTTGGACGTAAAATAAGTCAGAGTCCAATGTCTTCAAAGTGAATAATAATAATAATTATTATTATTATTAAGAAACACAAAATAACACTAGAAACTTAGAATGTAGAGTTTACAAGAATAAACATTCTGAAGGTATAAAAACAGGATTAAAAAGTAGGTCATGCAAATAAAAATTAATTGAAATTACAAGACTCTTGAAGAGTACTTTTATTCCTTAGCTAACTTATTTAAATTTCCCATTAGGATAATTAAAGGCTTTTTAGTGTGATTGATGTAATGCACATGATATAATTAAAGGAATAATAAATACACAAATACGTTCAACTCTAGGGTCCACCTTTAATTTGTACAACTAATACAATAATATACAGAATGTATAGCCAGCTTTGATACAGGAATGTCAATAAATAAGCCTTCAATAATCGGAAGACAAATATTCACAAATAAATTGCGTCTCTTTACATAAAAGTTTTGAAAAATATATTAGTCATTTACTAATCACTGCAATGTGAAATTTACAAACCACGAGTTTTTGCATAGATATTTCAGAATTAGATAAAGAAACTCTAAAGCACGATAGCAACTTTTTCTTCACATGACTATAAATGATTTTTTATAGAAGTCAAAGAAAAAAATCACAAAATTCAACACATTAGTTGAATTAATATATAGCAATCGTCTTATTTTATATTGTTAATTATTATTTACATCAAGATGTACATAAGGGCTTGTACAATAATATGTAGGATAAAATTAAGGCAGATTAAAAAAAAGCAAAGAAATAAACTCTTTAATGAAGAAATATATTTAATAAATATTACATGTATTGAATTTCTAGGGGGGAGGCAGATTTTAGTCAGATTTAAAAGTTAATTTTTAAAATATTTTCAAAAAACTTTTTTTATTTTAAGCTATAACAAAAAAATTAGCAAATTTTTTTCATTTTTTTAAAGTAAAGTAAAAAAATTAATTTAAAAATTCACAAAATTAATCACTCTGTTTCTTCCAATTTAAGTTTACAAGAAATATTTTCTTTTTAATTTTTATACTACATTAAGGCATTTAAAATATTTCTATCCAATTAAATTTAAAGAGCACCATATAAAAAAAAAAATACCAATATGTGTAAGCACCATCTTTAAATTTAAAGAAATATTAGCTGCTAATATTTTATTTTCTTCCTATGTTATTTTTTGAGCTATTTAAAAATGAGATCAACTAATATTTCAACAATAATAAAAATGAGTTTAAGTAAACAATAAATGTTCTATAAATAACATAAATATAATAAAATTAAGTAGATTACTTTCTACTGTATATTTATTCCATACACTATTTGTTATTCAGAATATTATTTCAAATTAGATATTCTGATTTATTTAGGTTTAAGATATAAAAAAAACATTCAATTAGATCAAACAGGACAGTATAAATTAAACAATTTGGAAATACAATAAACAATAAATCAACACTTCAGTTTTAAATGTGTTTATGCTGACATATAACCCTTCTTAGAAATTTACATACATATGTTCTTCAGAAATATTTCTATGTTATCAAACTGTTTCCAACACTGTAAAAATTCTATTAAAGCATGTTTGACATCAGGCAGATCCTAAAAAGTCCTTTCTATTCTACAATGATAGAAGAGTCCATTTAAAATTTTACTAAATAAAAATTTCATTTTGAAAATTGTACATTTAAGTAAAAAAAACCATCTCAATTAGATGGAAGCTACTTATATAAAAATCTTGTAACTTGAAAACAGAAATATTTATTCACATTCAATCGCATCAATCTCACATTTATACTTTTAGTATTGAGTATTAGTGCACAAACCAA
This sequence comes from Latrodectus elegans, assembly GCA_030067965.1. NCBI lineage: Eukaryota > Metazoa > Arthropoda > Arachnida > Araneae > Theridiidae > Latrodectus > Latrodectus elegans. The sequence goes on from CM057821.1 coordinate 49,141,862, forward strand.
ATTGTGATTTTCAGCACTTGAACAATGCATAGAAAGGCCAAGGTGGTTAAGTATTTATTTATTATTTTTTTTTTTGGCCATGTTTTCTAATATATATCAAAAGACACTTTTAAACTAAGTAAAATGGTGCAAGAAATATTGGCACTGAGTATTCAATAATGTTCTTTGGCTGTCCCACGTATGGCACCTCTTCACAAGATTCTACATGCAAATAGTGAAATAATTTCATAGCTTCCAATTTTTATACTACAATAACTATTTTATTTTGTACGGAAAAGAAATAATATCCAGAAAATATATAGCAAATTGAAAAATGAACTAATATATTTTTTTTATGTAATGTAAATTTTAAAGCATTTTCAACAGGAAATATGGCTTGAATTTATCAACATTTCTGACACAGAAAAATATCAAATGTCAAAGCGCATGAATTATTAACATTTTATTTCAATCGAAGAAATTTGTGTATAATGAGAGTTAAATACGACCCATAGTAAATAGCAAATAAAGTATTTTTTAAATTAAAATAATGCTGCGATTTATTATGATATATATATGCAGTAATTTCCTAAAAATTAACTTTTTCATTTGACCGAAAATCACAACAAAAAGTTAATTAATATACGCTAAAGATAAATATACATTAATTTCTTACATATATCAGGTAGTATTATTAGTACATTATATATAGATATCTGAATCAAAAAAGAATTGAGCAAACTCAAAAAGAAGGGAAATAAATAAATACAAAATAACACAAAGGAAAAGCTCACTTTTAGGTACCTCAATCAATCAACACAGAAATAAATAATTCACTACCTGCTTAATTTACTACTTCTAAGTAAATTTTCGATATTCTACAGAATACTCGAATTTGTCTATTGCACCCCAAAATATTGGATCAGCCAATTTATGCACACCTAAAGCTGTGTCAAGTTCACACAACTAAGCAAATATAAGCCGATGAAAATAGTTATTACTCAGCACATAACCGTGCACATAAAGACATGGTAAAGCTTAAATTATTAAACATCACAGGCATTAATGATGAGCCATTGAAAACGTCATGGCGCTTGAGCATAAAGGATGAGTAGCCTCTAGTTACAACGCAGTCTTCCGGTCTAAGCAATCCAAGTCCAGCAAAACATAATGCGCATAGAGATTCATTTACACTTCAGAAAATGACAAGGGAAAAATTGTACGCTTCGGTATAATTTAAAAATATACACACATATAAAAGGCTCGACTTTAAAAAAAGGGGGTAAAAGTAAGTAATAAAAAGAAACACTCTTTGTTGTGCCAGCACCAATAATTAGTTTAAAATCTCACATCTTCCAATTCTATTTAACATAATACTTCATTTCATTTTCATAAATAATATGTTAAAAAAGTGAAAAGCTTACGTATAAAAAGAAATAAATAAAAAATGATCACAGGAGAAAATAATTTAAAAATTAGATTTTGGTCTCCCTTTTTAAGCAATGCTTATTTACTTTCAGATCTTTTCACATAAATGTAAAAATGGAACTGAAATTAAAAGTCCATTTCTGTTTGAAAACAAAGACGACTCGTGAAATCGAAATGCAAACTTTCCTCTTTTACAAACAGAAAGAAATTCCACTCAGATCTTTTGTAGTTCACAACCAAGTTGTTTTGAAATCCAAGGCACTCCTGTCCACTCACATTTTATTTTTAATTTTCAAACGGGTTCATTGTTGGCAAGAGGTGGTGGAGGCTTGTACAGAATGCTGACTGGGCGATGGCTTTTGTGAGCAGCGCCATCTTGTAATTCTTGGGTACGACGACGGCGAGCCACTTCAACGGGTTTCCGTTTCATAGCAAGAACATTGGTGTAATCCTTAATGAGGTGGGCAATTTGTGTAGCCTATAAACAGATTAGAAAGTCTCAGTGTTAGAAAAACTAAAGAAACGATGGTGAATCTATTCTACAAGTGCATCATTAATAAATTTTCACAACAGTTTAATTTTAATAAATAGACAGCTATATAAAAAATATAAATTTTTCAGAACAAGAACAACAATTTTTCAGAGCTTTTACTTTAATGAAAATTTAAACTACAACTGTGTCACATTAAATTACTTTAATTATTGAAATAAATCAGTGAAATTAAAGGGAAATTCATTACTTACATTAAAAATTTTAACTGTTTTAAACTAAAAAATATGAAAACTTTATAGTACATTTTAAGTTTATAATAATGGATTGGCAAACAAAAACAATGAATACAATTTAAGATAAAATTTTTGAAATTAAATAGTTGTAAAAATTATCTAAAACTCAAAATGTTATCAAAATAAACCTAATATCTTTCACAATTAAATTTTAATTAAAAGAGTAAATTTATATATTTTCATTGTTTATAAGATGTTTTAAATTTAAATTTATTTCTAATTATTATGATTATTAATTAAATTTATTATGACAGTACATCAGCAGAATTTTACAAGAGAGCAGATTTAACAAAGAAATACTACTTAACATAAAATGTTTATGACAATTGAAATCTTTTATAAGAATACCAATTATACATTAGATATTCAATAAAATCCCAATGCATTATTAAACAGGCATGCAGCAATTCCTGAAATATGAAAAGATACATTTACAGATATATAAGGGTTTTTTTATTTTTTTTATTTATTTTTTTTTGTTTTTTTATTCAAGGTTAATGGGGTAAACATAAGAGCTTAGAAAATAATTTTCCTAGCTTAGATATATTTACAATTTTGCTCTTTGTCATCTCTGTGCATAAAACCACAGCTGAAAATCGATCCTAAGTGCATTCATACTACTAAGTACTAATATTTAAACATTAAAGAAGTATTTTCAAACATACCATTAAAGCACAAGGCATCTTGCTAGAAAATACGCGATTACTGTTTTCTCTAAACAATAAATGGCAACAGAGTTTTGCATCATTTACATATAACCTTATGAAAATTCAATGATATCTAATACCCAGACACTTTTTAGCAATATGCTCAGTCATGTCTATAATTGCTTCAGCTAGGCGTTCTCCCCCTCTCATGACTGATACAGTGGCAGGCAACTAGGAGATTGCTGCACATGACTACCCTTAAAAGTGACAGAGACGGCATTATATCAAGACTGATAAGCAGGCACTTGAAATGTCTTAAAATTGACTGAGGAAACAAGATCTTCCCCTGGTGCAGGAAATGAAACGTCACACATTTTACCCATGGTCATGTATTTTCCTGATTAGTGATTGAAGAAGAGAGCTTGTAATTCTTCTCGTTGTGGTTTGGCCTACTGGCTAACCAGATAAGATAAGAAACAAAATTCAATGAGATTAAATTAGAAAAATAGCAGAGAAAATACAAATTATTGATTCACTGCATTATTTCATTATGCAGTCCATTGATTATATACCTTCAAATATAAATTTAGAAACTAATTTTTTTAACTGAGCAATTATAATGGAATTGCTTAAAAGGTTAGAAAGCACACATAATTTAGAATTTTACAGTATGAAATTTTTTATTTATAAAAATTTAGTTAAAAAAGATTAAATTGTTTCATTTTTATAAATTATAAAACATTTATTACTAACCTGGTTAGTGGAAAATATATACTTCGATCCCTTCCTTCCAGTGCCTGTAACTATCATTAGACTATTCAATGAAGGGCTGTAATTTATTATGCTTTCATATTCACAGGTGCATAACACATTCTGAAATTAATGCAGAGTAAAATATTAATAGCAAGCTAAAACACAATAGTTTTGGTAAATATTTAACACTAAAGAACTTAATAAGCTTACTTAAAATTTAAAACGAAAAACATTTGATATTACAAGATTGAAAAAAATATGCATGCATTATATCATGGTAGAATTTAATATAAATTAATTTTAACTATAGAAATCAAGAACTAAGCCAAAGTAATCTTAATACCTCATTTAGCAGTAATTAGATTTTAAAAAAATCGAATTAAATGGTAATTACCAATTAAAAATTAAAGATTATACAAAGCTCAACTAAAAATCAACTTTTTGAATTCATAAAAATGTTAAAGATTAAACGCACACACAGGTAAAATTAAAGTACACTCTGCAAAATTTTTAAATATATAACTTCATAATCTTAAAAAACAATAAGGTCTTTTTAAAATTCAATAGTAAATAATTTAATAGTAAAACTATTTAAATTAACAAACTGATAATTTCTTTAAGTTCGCATATTCTAAAGCTTGTTTCCCATTCTTTAAAATTGAAAGTACAGTAATTCTCAAAAACGAAATGATAAATACATTTTACATTTTGTCTGTATAATAAATGTATATATTACAATTAAATAAAGGTAAACAGAATAGTTTTAAAAAATGCAGGGAAAATGTTAACATTATATATCATTTGATGAAGAAATCATGAATAAAATAGCTTTTGATATCAAAAAAATGCAATGAAGGAAGAAATTAAATCCTATAAAAAAAATGAAACCTGGGTTCAGTTAAGTGCCAGTCTAACATGCAAACAAAGAGAAATAGATCAACAATGCAAAGTTATATTGGGCAAGAAAAAAATATGTAAAGATAAATACAACAAAATTTGCAGCCAAAGCTGAAAAGTTTAATACATAAAGTTTTTGTAGTTTAGCATAAACTACTTTTTGCATTTTACTAAAATCTGTTGTAGTATACAGAAGTTAAATATTGAAACAGTAAATTGATACTAATGTGGCTGAAATGGAAAGCTTAGAAATCCAAATATAATAAGTATATATAAAGTATATTACTTATAAAAATCTTGTATAATTCGAAGCAAAATAAAAATAATAAGAAGATTAATATTTAATTGAAATGGGATTCTAACATTTTCAAAATGATTCTTGATAATGCTTTCAGAAAAGAGATATTTGAATACAAATCTTAATTCATGTAATGAAGATAATTATAGATAGTACATTAATCAAAAAATTGAATGGCTTAAAAATTCATTCAAAATAGAATCACAATGAATGTTTCAATGAGTATAAACTACTATTTGGGAATAAAAATAGAAAACAGTATAAGTCAGATTTATCTATTTATACTAAGCAAGTTAAAGTATTAATAAAAAAAAGATTTTGTAGCAGAATGTAATAAACAAATTAAGATTATAATAATGCCAAATTTTATAAAGAAAGAATTTATGCATGCAAGTGTGTGTGTAAAAGACAAGTTTTTCCCTTTATTTTTTTCTAATTTTCTTCATTTCAGTAAATTATTCTAATTTATATAATATTTTTCATTTTTTGATAAAAGCTATACATTATAATTGTTAAAAACAATTTCATTCATTTTTGTAACTATTACAATACGATTCATTCTTATTACTAATTTTAATTTTTGTTTAAAAAAACCAACAGAATTTACATATTTAATTACTTAGTTTTATTATTAATTTTCACTTTAAACTATACACATTATATGGAGAAAAAAGAGAAATTTCAGACCAAACTTTTAAATTTAAATTGAAAAACGGAATACAACTATCTGTTTATTAATTTTAAGCCTTCCACCCATTAAAAGTGATTGGATTAAAGTTTACTAAATAATCGATTATTGAAGAAAAAAAAATTAAAGCTGAGATTATATTCACAGGATAAAAGTTTTTAAGTTCATATTGACATAAGTTGGAGAAAAAAGAAAGAAGAAAATCAAATAGTGGATACTTTTTATAATTTTATAATAGGATAAGCACCTCAAGTAAAAATCAAAAGCATTGACAATCAAAGAAATGAAACATTATCTTCACAAAAGCAATTCAAGAAGTGATTGTGTAAGATATGTTATTAAAAGGGAAGGGGGTACTACCGCCTTCCTTAGTTCAAAACAATTATAAAATTTAAAATAATTTATTTATATTGCCAAATATATATATTTGATGAAAGTTTTACGAAATTTTATAAATAATCTATTATTTTCCAGCTAAAATAACAGAAGATACGACAAATAACTTTTCAAATGAATATGAATGTGAAATTTGTGGGTATTATGAGATTTAAAGAAAACTGATTGAAATGTTAGTGTTAAAAAGATATTTTTACAATAATTAGTCAATTTATTGATTAAGTTTTTAAAAAATTTTAAATACTTCTTATATATAATTTGGTATAATAATAATAATCCATGCACAAATTTTCAATTAAGGAATTAATGCCAACTTTCACTCAAGATATTGCTAGTTAAAATAGATTATAATTTAAGTTTAAATCTATTCAATTACATAATTAGTTCATATTATATAAGTTTTATTGAACATGTGCACACACACACACAGAAATTTATCATCTATATTTAACTATGAGAATAATCTACTTCCTCATGATTTTATTGTTTAACAGGGGTCAATATTTCAATCATATATACATACAATTAAGGAATTCAAGAGAAATATGATTTAATTTAGATTTTCTGATACATAAGAATAATAAATGATATAATTTCTTTTAATAGATCAAAGTACCTATTTTTGAAGGAATAAAACTTGCAATTAACCAAATTTCCTAAATTTAAAGATCATTTATCATAAATACTATTTTTTATAATAAAGACTTATTGATTAAAGATTTATAATAAAGACTTATTGAAAAATAATTGCTTAAATTATTTAAAAAAAATTTAATTAAATAGATTTTATTCTTATCAAAATTACCCTTGATCTTAACTCTAACAAATGAATTCCAACTTGATCCACAGCTAACCACAATGCTTTAGGCCAAGATGACGTGTAAGATTGCTAAAACAAATATGAATACTTTTAAAAATATAAGAAAAATATAAGTAATTATAAAGATAAAAAAATTTAATGAAAACTTTTATCAAAACAATTATAAATGTTAATAAATTTTGCCACAATTAACAACTTGATACCTGATTTAGTATAACTGTTTCACATTTACAATTTAATATTATGTATATGAATCTATTCATATATAATTTAAATTGCACAAATACAGACAGATAAAAATAGTAAAATATTGACAAGAATAAACTTACAGTAAATAGAGTAATAAAAATGATTTTCTCTCTCAAATGATTGGAAATTTTACAACTGTATAAATAGACTGATAAGATTTTACAACTGTATAAATAGACTGATAAGATTTAGAAATATTTTTTAATGATAATTGATAAACATTCTGAAAAGTGGAAAGCATAAAAACATTATGATGAGAAATATTACATTAACTGCAAAAATTACTGGTATTTTAAAGTATTCAATTTGCCAATATTCAGATTTTTGAAATATCTCAATTCTTGTGAGTTCTCATCAATGACATGTAATATTAGTAAAACATTTCCTTAGGAATTAAAAAGCTAATACATTTTGCTTCCAATAAATAGAAAAAGCATACAAACTTTAAACAGGTTTTTAATGTTATCTAGATAAATAAAATTATGGTACTAATTTCAGCAATTAAATCAATGTGTAACACAAGAAAGAGTTATAAAATCTGATGTACATTCTGTAAGCAAATAAGAAAGAAATTTCTTAAATTACTAAAACTACTAAAGATTACAACACTTGGAGATACACATAAAACAATAACAAAAATATTACTTCATTGCCATCAATATTCTTCATTTCTTCCAATGCCTATATCTCATAATGAATTACTTTAACCTTTAATTAAAAGTAACTAAAAAACTTCCACTTTCTTCATTGAATTTTGTGAAGTGTAATTAGACTAAATTACATAATATAACATTAACTACTCCTTTAAAAATTCTAGATAACTAGATCACTTCTCAGTGTATTTAGCTATAAAATATTCTCAAAATAGGTATCAGAATTGCAAGAAAATATTTTAAATTTGATCATATATGAATATTTTGTAATTAATAAATGTGATCTAATTCATACTTTTGAATTAATCATCAATTTATTGCTTCTGGAAAAAAGGATTGCTTATTTCAAAATTATCAACATTATTATTCATTAAAATCAATAATATAGGAGTTCCAAATAAGTATTTTTGAAATGTTACCTTAGATTTTTAAATGATAATTACAATTAAAAAAATAGATAATTTTAAAATCTTGAAGTTTTTCATTATAAATTTTCCTTTTAAATGAAATTCTCGAATTGAAATTCAAATTGACATGTGATTGCTTTTATAAGCATTCAATTTGAAAAATAAACTTAACATTTTATTCAGCATTGTTGATAAAGGAACATTTTAAAAGGTGTGTGAGTTTTTATACATTTTAAAAGAAACAAGTTAGTTATTATAAATTTCTTACATAAATATAATCTTAGAACTAATCAACCTTATTTGTAGCATTCACTTTTTTTACAGTACCTTATCATATCAATCTCGTATTTCTCAAACATTTTTCACTTTATTTTGACTTGATTTGATGAGTTTAATGGCACAAGGTCCGATTACTGACACTTACGCCAGCCTTTTGATTCCCTATACTTTTACTCTCACTTTATTTTAAAATTATTTTTAACATACAATATATTCAAACAGAAAAATAATAGGAATTATTCTACATTATAATAATGCATGAATTGCCTTGTAAACTATAAATTATGTTTAAATTTTAAACTGTTTTTATATTCTTGTACTATATTTTGCTCATTTGCATGGTCTCAATTTATGGGCAAAAATAAGAAGACTATTGAAATCAATAAAAATTGTACTACCATGACTTCAAAAATAGTTGCTCTGTAAAGAGGCCAAGACTGAACCAGCATAAGGAATCCAGCTTTGCTTTGGTCCACATCCATCCCAGCCAAGATACGGTGTTGAGTTTCTACAGCTTCTGGGGATATTTGCATCATTATTCTAGGTGGTAGACATTCACACATCACTCTCCTGAAAGAGAAGTTGATAAATTAGATGCGTTTCAAATCTTTAAGTATGCAGTATAACAAAATCCCATTTTATACACTTTCATGTCCATAAAATATATATTTAGGCTGTGTGTTTATTTCTAGTTCATTCTAGAGTTTAATGTGATAAGTAGTTGCAAAAGTATTCAATCAACACACACATCTCAGTTCAATAAATAACATGACTTTAATATTACAAAAAGGGCTTCAGTATTAAAATAATTCACCGTTAATTTATATCAGCACAAAATCATTTATAATTAAAGCTATTAACAGTTGAAGTCGATCTATTATTCAAGATTTAAATAAAAAAATAATTTTGAATAAACCAAACAAATAAATTCTTAATTTTCGCAGTTTCTTTCAAACAACACATTGCATTTAAAAATAACGACTGTGAATGTTGAAAACAGTTGTTAATTTACCCAATTTTTAGGCACAATTATATCCAATTATTGATGTCAACTATAGAAGCAAAGAACCATAAAATTCACTTTATAATTTAAGTTAATTTAAATCAAAATTTAAATTTTAACATCTTTTCACTTAACCAAAAATACTTACTTGAATTTAATCCTCTTAATTGAACAAAGCAATTAAGAATAGAAAAAAAATATTGACAGTGTTAGCTTTTTCAAATCGACATATATTATGGTAATAATGCATTGATGTTGATTTCATAAACTAAACTTCTCTTGTGTTAACTTTATGTAAAGATTTGATTTACCAGGGGCTGAGAGTTTTTAGAAGGAAAAATCCATAGATCATAATCTCTTATTCAAAAGAAAAAGAAATAAAACTCGATAGAAGAACAGAGTTATTACCTGATATTTTGATGCAAATAGTTATAGCAGATTACTTAATTTAGTGGTAAAAACCAATTCAGTTGATGTTACAGAATATTTAAGTTATGAATGTTATTTGATGAACTGAGTCTATATACTTTAATCACTGACCTGTTACTGAACATATTATTTGTATCTATTTTGAGTTTATTCAATTCTTTTTCAATCAGTGAAATGACTTTCTACCAGGCACTTTAAATAATTTATTTCAGTCTTTATTTCATTGATAAAAAATTCATCCTGATTCACTGAAATTATACACAAACCAAGGGAGACATGGAAAATATATTTAAACTCAAAAGCTATATATCTAAATATTATCACTCAGTGAATTTTATACAATATAAAGGAAACAAAAGCAAATAAAAAATCAATTAAAATGGCCCTTCTGATTGAAAAATGATGAAATTGTTTGGTAATTACTTCACTTCATACACATAAATCTAAATACCACTAAACCTAATTATCATGAAATTATTAGGGCTGAAACAATTAAGAATACAACAGTCAAAGGTTAAAAATACAACAGTATTTATCATGTTGCCATTTAGAGGTAACATTGAAAGACAATGCACAATTAGGTTTTTAAACAATTTCATAGGACATTTTAAAATATTAAAGCAAAAAACTCAAAACTCTAATAATTTCTAAAATAAATAAATAAATGCATCAATGTAAGTAAATATTCCAGGAGTAATTCCTGATTTTCAAGGAGTCAAAATCCCAGGAACTTCATAGGCCTTAAAAATTTTTTTTTGAATTTAAGGAGCTTCATGGAGTTGTACAAACCCTATAAGCTATTCACAAGCATTCATCTTAATATTTTAAAAATTATGTAAAATCTAATTAAAATCCTTAAATTATACGTACTTATAATCAAGTGTTCCTTGTTGACAATCTCCAACATCCAATTGAGCTTTAAGAGCACATAGCATAACCTGTATAATAAAGAAAATACAAAAAATTTAAACCAAAAAGAAAAAGTTTTAAATATTTCTACATTTTGAAACAGTGTTATTATTGTGTCTTCTCATATTGATCTTAATACAAAGCCAGTCTGATTTGCCAGAAAAAAAAAATGAAAGTTATGTAAGATTACGGCACACGTTGTTATAAATAAGATTAACTTGCATTTTATCCTCATTTTATTTCAATATACAATACTTTCCAATGAATAGTTTTTGTACGAGTTTATTGAGAAAATAGTTTTTGACGGGCATTTCTAAACATAAAATTATGTAGATTAAAAAATTTAGCATCAATTACATTTTCCCACAGCAACAATTAACTTTCAATTTGACTCGATCAGCAAAAATTATCATAAACCATTGCATTTAAAATACTGTTTGACAGAACAAGCCTAGTGAACTGTACATAAAAATACAAATATACAAAGAAATATACTTACAGCTTCCTGTTCTGTGACAGGAAATCTATCATGACGTATATTATGGACAATTTGGTGGTAAATAAGTTCTTTTTCAACTCTATCTGAAAAATCGATGTAAGCATCCAAAAACAAATGTTTCTGTTATGATAAAAGTAAAAGAATGGATTAAAATTCTTATTTTTACAATTTTTAAAAATTGAAAAAAAAGATCACATATTTAAAAAATTTTAATGCACTTCATTTACCTTAAATAAAAAGAAATGTTGCTTGCGGTTAGCATTTACTTTGCTTTGGCCCTCTTGATACCTCTCCCATTTAGCCATAGTATCACAAATTTTTTCTTCAGGCAGCAAAGCTCGTTCTAAGATTTAAAAAAAAATTAAATGATTGAAGAACCAGTGAACTTATTGATGATAACTCTTTCATAGTGCACACAATGTAATTTGTATAATCATTTTATTTGAAACCATAATACAAATTTTATTTTATATAGATGAATATAGAGAATTTATATACCTTATGAATATTTTAGATTCAAAACTATAACACGCATTTAAAAATTCTTAAAACAATAATTCAGCTTTCATAAGAAACTATATAAATATCAGATTTTTATAGAATCACTGACACAACATTTTAATATAATTTTCACAAGATAAAATGATAATACTTTTTCCAGTTAAAATTTGCAATAGATAAACTTCATATGGAAATTTGTATTCATGACAAACTAGATTCCATATTGTTATTATGCATCTTTTTTTCATGTTGTACCAAATTTTATACTAATTCCAACAGCTATAACAAACTTTAACTCTATTACAACAACTTATTACATACATTATAACTACTTATTTTATAAATTTTATTCAAAAATGATTTAAATAAAAAACATACTACTTAATGTGTGGTTTATTAAAAGTTTAAAAAACTACTTAAAATTACACATGTTAGTACATTTTTACTTTGATATCTAACAGTGAAAATTTAACTATATGAAACATACACAAAAATAGTGATTACAATTTAAAGTAATATATAAATGCATAAAAAAATTGACATTTATGAATAGATTTAAGTAATACTTTTATTATTATTCTCATCGATTATTAAAATATTACTAATATTAAAAAAATTTATGATATTTTAATAATAATTATAATAAATTATTCTTAAAAATTTACTTAAAAGTTAATAAAGTATTACCATTAGTTCCAATCACTTCATATAAAGCATAACCTTCTACTCTTGGACGCAAATCAATTTTTGATCGTACCATTTCCATGACCTTAAATATAGAAAGTTTCAGTTCACCAAAGTTTAGCAATCACAATCAACATAATAAAATTTTAGTCAAAACACTGAATGGCATAGATAATTTACATACTTCACCCATAGAGGCACATGGGTCAAATTCCACAGGCTGAAATTGTCCATCTAGAAAATAGATTCTAGCATGCACGGGTCTCCTGCTGATGGTGCACCCAATCTCTTGTTTAGATGGAGGCCATCGACGACCATGAGTTTCAAGAGACCTCATGAGGCACTGTAAATAGGAGAAATAAAACATTGTCTTTGAAATTATATTCATTAGAAAAATATGCATAGCGATTTTGTAGCTTTTTCCACTAAAAAAATAGTATCTTTTAAACTCTTACCCTGAGTGAGAACTGTGCATACTGCCCTTCTTCAGTAACTTCATCAATCGAACACCTTCGAACATGGGCGTGAAGATAACTGATAATAAGTCTGTCTGTTGGGGCAGCAACACTACATGCCAGAGCCATTAATTGCCAGTGTCTTAAATTTACCCTGCTGTTTGCATCTATTAAAAACACATAGAACCATTTTATTGAAAGACATTTTAGAATGACTTGATTTACTAATTATTAAAAAAATCATTCCCATTCAAAAAATAAAGTTTTGCTTTCTTTGTAACTTTTTATAATGATATTATACAATAAAATAATTAAAACAATACATATCTTTTGATCATTTTCTAGAATACTATCACAGTTAAAGACTAATCTTTCTACTAATAAATGAAAATATTTGCTTATAAAACATGGATATTTATATACTAACAGAAGATGCAGCACCAACATATTTGACTCAATAGTTGACATAAATTTGAATGATTCAACCTTTTAAAAATATTTTGAAATATGCCCCTCCCTTAAAAAATTAGTATACATTTAGTTTTGCATTATTAACAATTTTACAAATAAGTACTTTTCATAGGAAAACACTAAGTTTTTTAATTAAAATTCCTGTAGAGATTTTGTCTTAATTATCTTAATTTTTTAATTCAAGAAAATGAAAATGAGACAAATTTATTTAATGTTGTCCCTTTAAAAATGGCCTAAATGCGATGTTTTCTACTGAATAAATGAAACTAAACTGTGGGTGTTATAAATTTCAGTATGTATTTTTCAAAAAGTAGCAACTCAAATCTCAAGATTTCTAAATGAATATGGTACTGAAAAAATAACTTGGACACTAATCTGCAGCATTTTTTTTTTTCCATAAAATGTTCAAAGAAACTAAACAATGTTAACAGAGATTAAAAATTTACTAGATATGTTTCAATAAATTTTCAATATTCTTTATTATACATTTTTATAAATTTTATTAAACGTTTCATCTATTTTTTAAAATAAAGGCAAACTAAATGATTCCAATAATTCAGCTAAGAATTTAAGGAAAATTAGAAAATTTACAATCACATTATATAATTCAGCACGAAGAAATTGCAATTAAAAACAAAATTTTGTGCAAACTTTAATACCTGAAATTTTAATTATAAAACAAATTATTTTACTGATATAAAAAGCATTTCATAGGTTCAGTAAAAATATTTCCAAATAAATTTTAATAAATGACTACTTTCACTCTCGTTTTAAATTAATTTCCTACCTTAAAACAACAAAGTTTCGTTACTAAAATATAAATGAAATTCAATTTTTGATATAATACAATTGTATTTTGAGATAAAAAAAGGGGGATTGCTGATAGATAAAATAATTAATTTATTACATATAATCTTTTCACTACATTTAGCATTCATATTTTAAGTATAAATAACTGTACTAAATTAGATTTAAATATATAGAAATTTGTTTAATTATAAAAATTTATTTGAATATATTTTTCTCTTACCCGGATGATCTGTAGTTTGTTTAATAAGTTGTAAAAATAGTTCGTTAATAAGAGTTTCTTTCTTCATGGATCTATCTAAAATGGATTGAGCTAATTGCAGGTGATCTCTTTCACCCAACCACTCTGCATCTTCTAAAAATAAAAATAAATTATAGAATTTAGCAAAACTCAGAACTTAAAAATAATTCATTGAAAAATAAGCATTTAAAGGAAACACAATTATGTTCCTTTAATTTCTATTTTTATACTTTGATTAATATTAAATGTTCTTGACTTAAAATAGAAAACTGAAGTAAAATTACTATTTTATTGTAATGCTTATAATGTTAGTTCATGTAAAGTGAGAATTTCTTATAAAAATATAAAGCTAATAATTCATTCACACCTAATGTTAAAAAATCCAGTATCCAAATTTTGGCTAAAAAAGTATCGTCTAATTTTAATTTCTATAAACAGATAAAAATAAAATCTTAGAAATAATTAGGTTACCTTGTTCCAACAATCCTGAATAAGCAAGAATGGACGAAAATACATGTAAGGCAGTATCTTCATCTTCTGGCTCATTTATCATACTGATGCTATGAGTCAGAGCAACTTTACTGAAAGCCCAATGACTATGTCGGAAGGATTTGTAGCTTTCATCAATATCACCAAAGTCTTGACGAAGTTTCTCAATTTTTCCTCGATTAAATCTACAGCAAATATGATATATTATGTATTAATAATTATGTGTAAATTTATTATATGAATATTTTATAAAAAATATAACTTCATTCAAATATAATTATGTTGTATAAATATAATCAAAAAAGAAATCTTATTTCTCACGTTCTGTCTTGGACCAAAAGCTTTATTCCTTACTTAGGAAATTTATAAATAATGGAATATATAACAGTCGATGCTTTTTTACCAAGTTTCTTCTGGGCAACTTTTCGAAAGATATTTAACAATCAAAGCAATTTATCTTCTGCAAAACTAGTTCAGCAAAATATTGATATCACGATAATGTGATATCACAATAATGTGATATCAATGTTTTGCTTAGCAAGTTATGAACCTTTACAGTAAAATAAGAAAACAAATTTTTAAAGCAATATTAGAAACAATAACTAAGCAGGTATTTACTTTTCTTAATTTAAAAAAGGAATCAGCAGCTAAAGCATAAGCAAGAAAATCAAGCATGTCTACTGCAAAAAGTATTAATTCATCTATAAAGTAGCTTATCTATCTATCTATCTATCTTCGAAAACATGCCTGAAAAACTGGGTCCATCTCATTGGCAGACACAGCCTCTTCTACGTTGTAATACAGTTTTCATTACATTCCTTTCTGAAAATTTTCTCAATCTGAGTGATGCAATTTTTTCACTTCTTTGTGGAATCTGGGAATATTAGTTGTAAAGAGTTCAGTGTATGTGCAAGCACTGCCAACAGCAATCCTTCAAACTTCTCACTTTTTGTGAACTATTAGGTATGTGAAACTTCTACTCAATTTTCTTAAATTTATTAGCAAATTATGACTCAAAAATAGTGTTAGCAGTGCTATAACATAGCGTTATGTATTATTGTGTATGCTAAAGAACATGTAAACACTGCTAGCAAGACCATTTGGACCATGCCTAACTGAGAAACTTGGCAGAGTCAGGAAAACGCTTTAAAATAAAGCAACCCAAGGTATATATAACCTATGAAACCTATATAAAACAGAGACAGTGCTTCAATCATTTAAAAAGTGTAGTATTAATAATTCACTGGATGTTAAAGAGGGCAACTTGTATAAGAACTCATATGCTCATTTAGAAGGTATCCAGTTCATTTAGCTCTATGTCTGGGTTCTAGTAAAGATTAAAACATGTTATTTCCCAAAATAGATTAATTATTTGAATAAATAAGGTAATTATAAACTATATATATATATATATATATAATTATATATATTATATATATATAATTCTTAATTCAGGTATTTAAACTTTATTCCATAGGTCAATACATTAATAAAAGAATACACCACCCTGGTGATGTGAGACAACTTCTTAGATTAAGGTATCAATCTCAACATTTTATGGACACCGACTTTCTCCAAAAACTCAAAAGTTTAGTTAGTTATATCGGTTTTACAAAATTTATTAGTAATTATTATATTAATGGATTCTTATTATTTAAAAAAGTAGCAATAATCAGTTTACATTTGCAAATGAAAATATTTTTATGGATTAGATTTAATATAAAACGGATAAGGTGTTTTGATTGATAAATATTAAGATCAGTATTTAGAAACATTAGAATTTTATAATTTCAGAATTGAAAAATTTGTTTTATTTCAAATATTAACCGATTTTACATCCTAAATGTGTTATGCTAATATATAAATATTTTCTGTCTCCTCAAAATGTTAATATCAAAATATAATTAATCAATGTATTTTTAGTTTGATTACAGTCAAATAGTATAATTTATCAGATTCTGTATTCAGATAATCTGTAGAATAAAAAAAAATGAATTAACATTTAGATTCTTACCTTCTTAATGTGCTACGAAACAAACCTACATTTTCTTCTTGGGGTTTACGCACTAGTCCTACATCAACTAATGCTCTTCTACAATGCACCACATCTTGATACAGCTTTTGCCTGTCTTCAAATGTGAGTTTTACCTACAGAATTTGATATTGCATTTTAAAGCCATATCATTAATCAATACAAATTACCAAACACTGATAATTTAATGAAGCAAGAAAATATAATTACTAACGCTTAAATGAAATAGATATTTAGTTTTTATTGCAATGCCATTTTTAATATCGTCCATAAATTAAAACAAAATTATTTAAACATGAAACATGTTCTATTAATAACTAAAGATTTATTTTTAAAAAGTAATTTCTTAATAAAATATAACAAATAAAAATATTCACATATTGAATTTGTTTGAAAGATCTCATAGCTTTATCAACTTTAGTCAACACTTGCATATAATTTAAAAAAAAATAAAACATCAGAATAGAAAAAAATGTCACACACACAATATAGCTTTAAAATTTCCTCAAAGAGAAAATAAGTTCAAAATACAACTATTTCATTATTTAAAACTAGAGTCATTAATTTTTCCAATATAAAGGACCTCAGTGTACTTTATAATGATATGCTGAGCTAAAAAAGTTTCATGATCAATTGAAATGAGTTTCATGATGAACTCAACATTTCTAATGTATAATTCAAAATGCTTTAAAAAAGTAAGCATAAAATAGATGGTACTATTTAAAAATTTATCTTTAACACCTCTAAACATTTGATTTTTCATCTCAAGATATTATTCCTGCAGACCATACAAAATACCTTGGTAGGCCATGCAAAAAACCAATGTACAGTGGGTTGCCAAATAACTATAAAACTAATTTTTATAGGAATGTTCAGAAGTTTGTTTCAAGGAAAGAAAATAAAACAATGTTTCTTTCCAGCATAAGTTTACACAAATGCACATTACACAAAAGCATATGTAATAGAAAAAATATTTTATTAGAATGATATACACATTGAAATGTGATATAAGCGGTATAGATGAATATCAAAATAATCTAGATTAAATAAACTTCTTTTAGCTAAGCTGACAAGATTTGTCATTCAGATTAAATAAAACATACAATTGTAATTTTACAGGAATAAAATTCTAACATCTCCAAAAGGTAATGTGTTTTAAATTATCGCAAAAATAATACATTTTCTTTAAAAATGCCTTTAATTTTATTCACTTTTCTGAGATTTCCATAACATTTAGTAATTATTAACATAACATTTAATAATTATTATCATTATTAGAAACAAGCAAACAAAAGATAAAAAATAACTCACCCTCCATCCCAGTTCATATGTAGGGCGCAGCCAATTTGCATGGGCTGGAGAATAGCTTGCGATCAAATTAGCAACTTCATTTTTCTGACTAGTTTCAAATATAAAGCATTTATGAGAGTCCGGCAGTGTCTTCAGAAGATTAATGGTCACTAGATCATCACTTGGGTCCACCATCACAGATTCAACATCACAATAACGGTAGGCATTTAGAATGCCTTTGTCCGCTATATTTACCATTAATATTCCTTCAGCACTGACACCCAGCAATAACTTATGACCTGTTTGGAATTTTAGAAGTAAATAAAAAATGTCCTTTATAACTTATGCAAGAATGTTTATGTAATGCACAAATATTAGCAAATTTTATTCACATCAAATCAATCTCACAATAAATTTGAAATAACCTCACAAGGATATATTAATATAGTTTAGATGTATCTACAAAAAACATGATTTAATAGAACTTCTATTTAATAAATATAGATACAAAGACTAATATTTTCAAAATAAAATAATTTTTTAAAATTATAAAGCTGACATTAGTAATCAAAATTTTGCAGTTTCACTATTTGTAAATTTGAATTTTGAATAAAGCACAACAAAACATTCCTTTTGAACAAAATTTAGAGCTAACTTAAAGTAGACCAGGCTTGAATGAAACTAAAATATTTAATAATGGGAATTTATGTTTTTGAAAAGATACCTTGAAACTTTTATTATACTATCCATTGTAATGGAAATTAACTGTATAGTATTCCAAAAAAAAATTTCCACATGAATAACATACCATAAGAAAGATATCCTTTGTAAGTAACTGGAAATAGGGTTGTGCCATAAAGAGGATATTGCATTACTACTGATAGATACCAGACTTTTGCAACAAGTTCTGACTTTCCACTTCCATAAATCTGTAGAAAATTATGAGAATAATCTAAGCTGAATATATATATCTAACATTTTTAATAGTTGAACAATACCCACTTTTACATAAACTTTAAAATGAGTTTAATTTTTAAATTATTAAATGAAAAAAACAAAGTTAATTAAATTAGAAGTTAAAGTTAACCAGGTTTCTAAGCAGTTATATTCATTAAAAGATATAGCTTTGACTTTGTATATCATTAATTTATGACTGTTTATAGATAAAACATAAATTTGTCAACTATTCAATTCAATTAAATAAAGCATACAATTTTGATAAATGAAACTTTTAAAAATGGAAACAGAAATAGCATACTTTATGTGCTTCAGATAAATCAGGAATCCAATCTACATCTCTCCTTGTTTTACGTATTCTAGCACACAGGAAATTTCCAACCTCAGCATACCTAAATTCAGAATATTTCCATGTTAATATAATGATTGATATGCAAAAGGAATATTAATAACTTTAAAAAAAAGAGGTTAGAATAAAAATATAACATTTTACAAGTAATATTGTGTACTTCTTGTTAAACAAGAACCGTCTATGTTAGTTAAAGAGATATTACAGCAAATATTACTTGCAGTGGATATTATTATTTGACAACCAATGAAGTTTTCCATAAATTTCTTAACTCACTTTTCAGGACCTAATTTGCTCATTCATTCGAAATCCAAAAAACCAAATTTTAGGAAAATGAGACCAAGATGTTGTTAGATACTTGCATCGTCTTAATATTCTCACACGTCTTTGGTCATATGTGTTCAACTTCATATATTTTGTATTGCAACACTTTTTTTGCTGTATCATTATACATAAAAAGTAACAGATACAACAGCACCATTGCATTGAAGCATTTACAATATCATAAATTGAGTGTAAATAAAATAATTTGCTTAACACAAGAGCATGAATAATATATAAATATTGTGCTTCAACTAAAAATTGAATACTATAGACTGAAAATTAGAAATAAACATTAAAATGAATAATTCTACTATAACCTAAGTTTTAGTGATGATTTAATTAATGGAAAATTGTGTACAAGGAAAACAAAGCACATAAAATATTTTTATACATTTAAATAATATATTTTTCTGTTTGTAATCTGCAGATTGTGTCAAAAAATATTGAATTTCATCGTGCATATTATACAGATCCACAGATATTCTGATAAAAAAAATCACCAACAGAAAAGCTTAAATAAAGTTTTGCAGGAATTATGTTTAATAAAATAAATAACAGATGGCGCCATAACTCGGCAGACTTATTTTAGTTATCAGTTTTGTCCAATTACAAACAAAAACAAATCTGGTTCCTCGGAAAGATATTACAGTTGCTATTTGCTACCATTTTTGTCTTAAGCTAATTTTGCATTCAAATTGATATATTGTCTGATAGATTCAAAATTATGTAAGTTACACAGGTACCTTTTAAACTACAAGCTATAGAAAAGGCAAAAGAATGGTGATAATCATATTAATATAAGGTGAAAAAGCAATTATAGTACTAAAGAAAAATATATCCTTTGAAAAGAATTATCACTCTTGATCGATCAGGGGATTTCCTCTCAGTTTAACGCATTTTGTGAAGAGGTGGATTAAAATATGATTGAATCATAAGTTTTTGATAAGAAATATTTTTCTTTTTGCTTATATTTTTAATCCTACTGAGTGTTTTTGTATTTTATGTAAACCCACATTATCAGCCATAAGTATTTTTGACTATTAGCCAGAAAAACTACAACAGATTATACACCAGTGTGGATTATGCAATAATTTTTTTCTTTTCTTCAAAAAAGATCTTGTGGATATTACCCTCTTATGGATTATATACAACAAATAAATTATTAAAAACCTTAGTATATAGTAAATCACTGATAAAATAGAAATATTTACCTTTCTACTTTGGCTTCTTGTGGTTCACCTAAAAGTACTTGTGCTTGTAAGCCAGCAAGTTGCAATCCAACCCTTTCATTAATTGGATATTCATCAGCCTATCAAATTATTATGATCAGAAATACATGAATGAAACTAAAATAAGCACTACAAAAGTCCGCAATATAAAATGTAACAAACAGCTTACTTTTACTACACCATGTACAGCTTGGGCAAATAATAAATTAACTTCAACAGGATCTTGTGGAATTTCTCGAGGATTGCGGAACAATCTTTTCTTAAACAAAAATCGACATTCACCACCTCCTAAGGCTAAGGTTGGACCTCTACGTGATAAGGTATTATATTTGCTGAAAGTAGCAGATGTTCTTTGACAGCTGAAAATATCAAATAGCAATTAAATATCAAAATTACAAGCATAAAAATTTTAATTAACTGTGACTAATTCAATCTTCTCATAAATTATTCATCAAAAAAATTTCAGGTCTATGAGAATTTCAGGTACAGTATTATATATTTATAACTAAATAATTTAAAAAAATTTAATAAAATGAAAATTTTCTATAGATTGTTAAAGTTATGATTCATTTTTAAATAGGACACTGATAATCGAGTAAAAATTTAAAAAGAAAGTAATACAACAGAAATGTAAAATAGCTAAACAACAAAATTAACAATCATGAGACATCAATTTATTTTAAAGCTAAACTTTTTAAGATTTAAGTAATAAAAATATAAAAATCTACATATAAATATTTAAAAATTTACATTACGAAATCAAAACTGAAACTTACAATTCCCAATTTGAAATTATGTCAGCTAAGTATTCATATCCTTTTATCACATGCTCATATTCAGGAGTACTCTATAAATTAATAGCAATAAAATAAATATTTTTATTTGATTTCACAAGTCTTTTAAGATTTTATTTCTTAATATTTTAAAAACACAGAAAGTAACCACAAATGTTATAAAAAAATATACTTCTTTATTCAAAATTTATTTAAATAAATTATATTTCTGAAATATTCTTTGAGATATTCAAATTATATAAATCAAACATTAATAATTTAATGATAACTTTCCTAACATCTAACCAATATCATCATATTAACAGAACATTAAAAATTCCTAATATGGCAAATGTTCATATACTAGTTAAATTTTTTAAAGGTACTTGTATGTTAACTTATTTAAATAAATAGTATAAGAGCTAAATATTGTCTAGATATAGTTTGAATAGATTGAGTTATTTTCCAAAAGAAATTGGTTTCATAATCTTTTAGCTTTGAAAATGTTCCCAAAGAGCTAATATTATAAAGTACAAAGTCATGAGAGGGATCAGAAGTTCTTTTCAAAAAACATCTTTAGCATCAACAGAATTATTTTCATTTATTACCATTTTAATATTTAAACTCCAAAAAACGAATTTCCAAATACAAAAATAAAAATTTATTCATTCTATTTATTTTTATGTTTGCATATAATTCTGGGGGTTCATAATTTATATATATATATATAAACTGATATGCATAATACATTTTAATTTAAAATTTTATTTATTATTTTATATCGATTCAAAGACAAGATTATTTTTTTTAAGACAATAGTTGTAAAAGAAAGTTACTTATAATATGACATTTGAAGCATATAATTGCACTTTTATATTTTCACAAGACAATGGAAATGCAAAAATTGTTTCCCAATGATAGTTTGAAATATAAATTATTCATAATGTTCTGGTATATCTATTTTTACATAACATTTGAAATATTCAAAGTTTTATCAGAATGAAAATTACATAGTATATTAATTTTTCTTTATTTTTAAGATTTATTAGATGAGCATTTTATGTCATAAATAATTTGCTTATAATTTTAAGAAAAATTAATACCTCATATAAGGCCCAACCATCTAAGCTTCTAAGTCCAGTTTTAATAGCTAATTGTTGCATAGCATCCATGGCAGTGTCAGATGGTTGAACATCAATTGCTTTTGTGCGTCCATCCATAAAGTAAAATCTACATACTAAGTTGCCAAGATTTCTTACAGCCTTAAAACATAAAATGAAATATATGAACATTTAATTTTATGATACTACTATAAAATTTCAATTAAAGTAAAATTTTAAAAACTTTCAGCTAAAATAATCGTTAAAAATTATTAAAAATAAAATTTCTTAACTTACACTTATTTCTAAAGATGATGGAGGCATTTTGCGAGGAGTTACTTTTGTGCTGTGTATATGGTCTAAACACCATTGAGCATATCGAGCAATTGTGTTATCCCCTCGAAGATTTTTACGTAAAAAGCTATTAAAATACTGTAAGAAAAAGATATTAGAAAATTTAGTGATTCTAACCATTTTATGCATACATCTAATATAACTTTCAAAAATTAAGAAAAATTTTTAGATAAATCATTCAGTTTTTTCATTCATCCTCATCAGTCAGCTATTGTTGAATATTTTTTAAATGCAAATAAAAAATAACTACAGTTGATTAAAAGGTTACTTTAAATTATGAAATAAAAAATTAAATATCAACTAAACAAATGATAGCTCTAAAACTAAGGTCTAAGGTCTTAAACTAAGGCCTCTTTAGGTCTAAAAAAATTTCAAATTAATTTCTTTGCAAAAGAATAAAAAAATATTCCAAAAACTTTAGATTGAAACATCTTAAGGAGAAAATGTTAACTAATATTATAATGGATTCAAAATTAAATATACTTTTTCATATTTTAATAAATAAGTTTTAAATGCTTCTTTTTGAAGAAATATTATATGAAGTTTATAAATATTGTAGCATACCTGAACAAATACTTCAAATGATGAAATAAATCAAAGACAACATGCTTTCAAATACAATTTTACATAAATTGAAAAATATATTTAATGTTCACACACATAATCAAATATACATATTTAAATTCTTTTAACATTAATCACCTTATTAAAAGTTTTGCTAGGATAAAATGCAACAACGCATAATCCCATTAACAGCCACGCCCTGAGAGTGGACTCACGGCAGGGATTATTTGTCGACTGGCGAACAAGTTGCACTAAAATTTCATCTCTCAATTCCTCCCGATCAATGCCGTAACCCACAATTGACTGAATAGCTTGGACTTCAGCTTCAGCCTTATGATCACCTCGAAGGTAACGACACAGCTCCTTTAAATAAAAATCTCTTTTAACATGTTTTATACACAATATTTAAAATTTATAATCGTATAAATTTAGTTTTCTTTTGTAAAATCAAAATGATTACATTGAATGAAGCTGATATGTCTGTGCCGAATTAAACTTACTCATTTTTTCTAATTTACACCAATTTATTCTGAACATAAGGTTGCATGACTAGTCGATCAAAGCTACTAATTAATTGCTTTTCTAAGCATGATAATTATTATAAATATTAAGAATATAAATATTAAGAATATAAATTCAGTATCTTAAATTCTTATATTAAAAGAATTGGTATGTGTTCTTGAAAAAATTCTAAATAATTTTAAAAAAATTTCCATTTTAAATAGAAACAGACATTCTAATGATAATATCCATACAGCTTTAACAGTTTCATTTGTTTTCTCTTATTTCATATGTTGTAAAAATTTAATTTGTTTGATTTGGAATTAACAAAACATGTTTTTTAAATATTGTAAAACTAAATACGATTAAAATAAATAAATTTGTTTTAATACTCAAGCGGAAATTTAATTACAAATTAAGATATTTATAAATAAAACATACTAAACTCTAAACACAGTACTGTGATATTTCTTTGCAGTAAGATAATTATAAGTGGCGCAAATTTTGTGATAATATATACACAAGCATTTTGATAAGAATTCTATCATTAATTAACAATAAGAAAATACTAAAAATAAAAACAATCCAATTTACTTTAAATATTGTGCAAGACAACTGTATATTTTCAGGATCATACATATGGACATGCGATGTAGGGATTGAACTATTTCGGGTAAATGTGACCATTTCATATTTGGGAATCATATCACCGGAAGACTTGCGCCTCCTGGTGAGAGTCCGCATCACGGTTCCTCCATATTCCCGCATATGACAGTTGAAATACTTTTCAGCAAACTCAATCATATCAAAATAATTGTCATCATCTTCACCATTAATTTTTTCTTCTGCCTCTCTTTCAATTAATCTCTTCTCTACACGTTGCTTTCTCCTAAAATCCAATTAGATTTATTGTTAAAAAATGTTTATACATAATCAAGGAGTTTATACATTCAATGAGACATTTTATTTCTTATTTTTAAGTCTTAAATAGATATTGATTAAAAAGATGTACCTTAATTCTCTTTCAGGGTTGTCAGGATCAACGACATGCATGCGTTTTGCCCCTTTCATCTGATTATCCATTGCTTCCTGTAATTAATGTATTTCAAAATTGTACAATTAAAAAATCTCAAATATATTAGATAAAATAAATGACAGAACTCAAAATTTTCAAAAAGTCTCTTGATTTATAAGAGTATATATATATTACATTTCTTAACAGAAAACTTATAATGTTGTAGATTTTAATATTTCAAAATTATAAAAGCAAAAGTTATAAATAAGTCATTGGAATGAACAAATATACATAACTCTTTCATTAAACAATAAAATAACCTAAGTAATTTGTTACCCTAGTACAGCCCTATTTAATTTTTCTTATCACCATATATATACTTCTTTTATTAGTGTGTTATTTTCAACTTTATTTTTTCTGCTATGCCTTATCAGCATACTTCTATACTATTTATTACTAACACTTAAAATTTTACCTTGCCGATCTGGCACAATTCTATGTTTATAATCAAATTATTAACTTATTGTATATGCATGCCAGATCATCAAAGGGTGCTTATCCCAGGTGTTTTAAAAGAACCTGTTTCACAAAATCAAACTCTGGTGTCTGATAGTTTTGGTTAAGAACTGTTATTATTGTTGGTATTATATATTACTTATTTTTGTTAGTAATGATTATGAGTTATTTAATTGGGATATCTCTTTATTCTATCTATTCTCAAATTTAAAACTTAATTTATGTTATGTAATTATTTTATGTTTAGTATCAATAAATTAAACTTACTATTTTTATGCAAGCCTCATTATTGGCATTTTATTAGTTTCTTAATTATTGAAGGTCCTATTATTATAAAATTTATAGGTATTTAAACCAACAGCTAGCATTTCTTTAACTGCATAAAATTTTAATATTTGCAATTCTGCTTATAGTAGTAATTATTTTTTTTTTTTTTTTTTTGCAATTAGCTTAATGGTGGGTATTAGTAAAATGACAGCTGCCCACAGATATTTAAAAAGTGGTACAGACTGATATAATTAATACAATTAAAAATTGCAGAAAATATTCTGAAATGAAATGCACTTTCATTGGTCAAAAAAATCAGAGCAATATATCACATCTACAAATTATTAGACACTTAAAGGAGAAAAAAACTAAAATAAATGAAATTAATAGATTTATGAAAATTAAATCCAAAAACTTACATTTTTAAAAGAGTGAAATTTGAAAAAAAAAAGAAAAAAGATACAAAAACATACAAGATAGTGTGAAATCTGCCTCTACTTTAGTAACGTACTTTTTAGTAAATAAAAGAATTTCGCTTTCTAATTTTAGATATAACTTAATCTAAAATTTTTATTACACTTAGCCTTGATATTAGAAGCTAAAATTAGTAAATTTTATTATCAGCAAACAATGGAAACCTTCTATAAATTATACTTAATTATATTTATAGTGTATACTTGATAAAGCAGTAAAATTCACAATTTTCTATTAAAACTAACAAGGACAATTTAAGTTTTGATTAATCAAAGAAATTTCACTGAAGGTGTTAAATGTTAAAATTTTGGATTTGTTGTTAAAGCAACAAAAACTTCAAACTTAGGCATTAAATTTGAAACATTTTATAACAGAAATATGCAATAAAATTAAAAAAATGTTTTAATTCAAGCATCCCAAAAGATGATAATAAGAAATTTATTTAAAAGTAAGGAAATTTTAAACTGCTTACAAAATCTCAGTTGAAATTCATACAAAAAAGTTTTAGAAAATATTAAAAATTGGTTTTTTTAAAAAAAAATTTAGGTAAAAAGATCAGTTTAATTCTATTGAGACATTTTTCCTGAATTATTTGTTCAATTATTACAGATTTTAAAAAGTGTGCTTTACAATAACCTCTCTTTTTAATAACATAATAGCAAAGTTTAATAAACATAAATGAATTAATTACTGGTGTTGCTCGACCAGATGTATGCCGATCTTTTGAGGGTGCTCCTTGTGAGGAAGGAGACTGAACAGTTTTCCTTGCTGTTGGTGGAGATTTTTGTGCATTTCCATTGACTAGCCCAACAGGTGACATAGGAGGTGGAAGGGGAGATGGAGAATCGGCTTTATCTGATGCAACACTAGGAGACCTGACAGGTGAGTAAGATGTAGATGTAATAGGACTAGGAAGACTAGGAGGAGGTAGAGGACTAGGTGAAGCTTCTGGAGTTCTCACTTGGTCTTCTACTGATAGTTGACTGTTATTATCCTATTAAACGCAAATTAAAATATCAATTGCACTATAACAATACCAAATTTTATTTGTGAGAGAGAGTGAGTGTGTGAAATTATCAATACATAAAATCTTGATTGAGATCACACTTCATTAAAAAGAATAAAAATTAGTAATCAGAAAGAAGTGACTACTTAATGATACCATGTTAAGATATGAAACATTTAATAGTAGGAAAATAAAGGATTCATTTGAGTATATTTTAGGAAAGTAAACTCATTAACATTCATGAAATGATTTTAAATCACTAGAAGAAATTATGCATCGATAAGTTTCACATATCACATGTTAATCATATGTATCATGTGAAGAAAAGTAAATTTATGTACAGTATATATACTTTTAAGATAGTTTAGCATAAACATAATCAAGATTTATTCATAAGGAGCAGTCAAGTAACTCACTATACCACAAATATAAATGAGAAATCAAGATCAAGTCCAAATCTTAAACAGATAACAATTACTTATACATCACATTCCTGATACATTCAAAATCCAGGAACGGATGTGTGACTTTGATGCCTACAAGATATTAATATTTAAATGAAGATATTTTGTGAAATGACATTTTGACATTACAGAAATTTCAAATATTTGAGGACTTGCACAAAACTGGATACTTTGTAAAGGCTAGTTATCTGACATAAGACATCCAGACATACAATACACTAATTTTGGATATTTCTAGGATATTTGGTATAGCTGTTAACAGTACAATCATAGAAAGATGTATTTTCATGAAAAGTGATTGAAGTTTGAAAACAGTATCATTCCAAATTAAATCTGATTTTTAATTAAAGCAAATTAGCACAATATTAGGTAATCAGTGCAGAATCTTGATCATAAATGAAAGGATTCTTTATAACTACTATTATTTGCCAAGTTTTCCAGTGTTTTATTCCTTTATTCTGTTATAAATGATATAATTATTAATTAAAAATAGATTTTCTTTTAATTCCATATAATTTTATTTTAAAAACAAAATTTTAATTAAAATACAAGGTAAAACCGTTAAGTTAAGGAATGGTACTGCTCCTTAAAAACTTGTCTTAAAATGTAAAAGCTAAAATAAGTACAATATTAATGCAAGATAAGGTTAATAGTTAGCAAAAGTGTGTGTTTATTTAAAAAAAAAATTTTTTTAGCTTTTGTAGTTAAAATTAAGTACAATTAGACAATATACACATTTTTAACTTAGCTAATATTAAGACGTTGTTTGTTTATTTGATGTCACTAAATAATAAAATTTGAAAGATTTCTGAAGGAAATACGTTTAAATGCTTTAAATTCAAACTCTGAGCAATATTTATAATATAGGAAAATATCCTTAAATATATCGATGGATATGTAATCTATTAATAAAGTAAAAATTTATAAATAAAGTAAAACTAGTAAGTTAAAATATTATAATATGTTTGCTTTAAAAAAAAAACTCAATCCTTCTCAGTATTGAAAATAATTTTTTTTCAAAAAAACTAATTTTAAAAATCAATATATAAAATCCAAATTTAAAATGTTTCATATTGCTTTTACATGTAAACTTGTAAATAATATCAAGATATCATGTTTTAAAAATATTTAATAAAACGCATATAAAATGGTGTATCTGGAATTACTGTGAATTGCATGTAAGAAAAGCTATAAAAAATATTGGTTTTCAAGGCCATTATGAAAAGTCCAAAATTGCCATTAAAATTACTTATCACTGTTTTCAAAATGGTAGTGTTCTCTTGAAGTTATATTATGATGCTAATATAGACAGGATATAACACTTTTCATATGTGGCGAAATATTTGTTAACCTTTATTGTCAACAGATGGCGCTATAAGTGCATGTTAGATTTTATATTCATTTTGTGATAGCTGAAAAAAGAATGTTTTAGTTTTTAGAATTTGTTCGACTGTAATATGTGCGTATAGGTTTTTTTGAAGGGATAAATATCCTATGATGTTTTATTCTATTGAATTGAGATTTTTAGAAGCTTTCAGCCTATTTTTTTTATGTAAATATTGTATAAGCATTTATTAAAATATATAGAAAATTATTCGAGATTTTGCACCTTTAGTTATTGAAGTTGTTCTCAATGCTTAGTTTTGATTTTTAGTTGTTAGTAGAAAAGAGTAAATCTTTCACATAATTTAGATAAACTTATTTGTTTCTTAATACAGAAAAATAAACTATTTTTAGTCACATTACAGTTAAGAATAAAATAAAATCTTTCTTCCCAGACCTAGATTTTTAGATTTAGTCTTAGACCTTAAATTTAGTCTCATTCAAAACTACATAAATTCGTTCAGGTTTTATCTATATTTAAATATTTAATAAAAAATACTTTTATTAATTTCAAATGTCACACCTCTAAAAAATGAGTCCCAGTAATAACTGTGTACTATTATGTGATGTGCATCTACTTCCCATCATGTAAATGTAACTATTGAATTAAATTCCTTAATTGGGATCGATTGTAATTTATGTCAAGAACATACAATTTGAAAAATAAAATGTTTTAAATAAAATAAAAAGGAATTTTTCCAAGAAAATGGAACTACAGAAATTGAAATGACTAATCTGAACATACTGCTACTTGTAAACTACTAGAATGGTGTGGTTTGAATAAATAATTCCTATTAATCTAAATAAATAATTTAAAGGTTATCGTAAGCAGAATCAAACTAAATTGAAAAGTTGAAATAAATTTTAATTTTACAGAAATAATTACTTCAGTTAGATCAAAAGTGTACAGTTGATGTTTTAAAAAGAAATATAAAGCAATACATAAATAACTTTCTTTACATTCTTAAAATTGTTTATTTATACATGCAGCATGTAATTGGTTAAAAATTATGAAATACATCTCAAAAATTGGAAAGAAAGCTTTTATGTAAGAAAACAAAATCATGAAATGTATGGAATATAAACATTATACTGCATGACCAAACTGTACAAATTGGCAGTTATGGAAATAGATTTATAATTATTTCATTTAAAAAAAACATAACATTTTAATGAAAATTCAGGAAATTCAAGTCTTAAAAAGAAACATCATTGATACCTTTTAAGTAAATAATTTCAGTAATGTAGTACAAATTCAACACCTATCAATTAAGCCAGAAGTAAAATAAAACATAATTCATTGGAAAATATCGCACTTTAAAATTTTAGAATTATTAATTATTAGTTGCTTTACAAAGGTACCATTTTGTTACAATTATAATGACAAATGAAACATATAACAAATTTCAGAATAATGTAGAAAGATATTAATTACGAAAAATACTTGTATAAATATAAGCAATTTTACTTCAAGTTAAATGAGAAAATTGTATTAGATTGTTTTCAGACATTGAAAGAGTACATGAGATTTATAAACAGACAGTAAAAACACCAACCTCCTCTTCAACATCTTGAAGAAGAGCCTCCATTTGCTGCCCAATTTCTGACACAAAATCTTGAACATTAGGCTTCGTTTCTTGAACATCACTTAGGAAAGAAAACATTTCGTCTAAATCTAAGCATTCAGAAGATTCTTGAGCACGTTTAACATTATGCTCCACAAGAGACGCAATAGCAGCCAACTCTTTTTGGGTGGCACTATGAAATAAAATCAAACCAATAAAATTATGCTTTACACACATCCATCTTTTAAAAATAATTAAAATTTCATCTGACTATCTTTAATTTGCATGATACATTAAATACTTAATTCCAAAGTAATTTAAAAAATTAAAATTGAAATAACAAAAAAATTGATTATTCAATAAAACTTATTTCATGATGCTTACTTCATTATACATTTTGCTTATATAATTATATTACTGTTCATAAACTTAATTTTTAAGTAGCTTAATTTATTAATGCATTAAGAGTCATTTACGTGGCAAAATTATTAACATCAAATCTAAGCTCAAATTAATTAAAATATGCACTATACAACTTTCAATCAGAGAAAAAAATGAACAATTATTTATATACATAAAAAAAACTAAATTCAATCAGAGCTCATAAAAACATGTTACTTACAAAGAAAATGAATACAAGGTTACTAGGCATACATGAAACATACAATATTACTAAGGATTGGTGTGTTAATGGTTAAATAAATTAAATTTATATCAAGTTCGTGCTTTACAACACAGAAGATTTAGTTCAAGCATCACAACACAAATTATGATAGAAGAATCACAAATGTAGTTTTATCTGTATTTTGAAATAATATAGTTAGAAAAAAATGGTTAATACATTCCAACATCTCAAAAATATTTGTTTATCATGCCAGTTTAACAGTGGCAGGCAAATTCAAACAAGCAAGTGCATGCCAGTAATGATACTTAAACTCACCCCCCATCTTCTTCCAGTTGGCGGCTAAATAAAACATACAAGTTTATCAGCAATTTTTATTGCAAAAAGAGATACTTAACATATTAAACGATCAAGCATATTCACGAAAAAATATCACCAAATGTAATTAAATATCATATGAAGCAATTAATTTTTTTTAAAAATATGTCTGTTCTTTAAATTTACATTTTACATATTTTTAAAGCATGCTTTTTTTAATTTATGATCAAAAAATTGGAATATGAATTAAAAATAAAATTTCTAGATATTTGTTTCAATGAAAATATAAGTTAACTGCTTTATTTTCTTCCTTCACATTTTGAAAAAAAATTATTAAAAATCTACAACATTTGGCGCTATTTTTTGATGAAAATGAGCAATGGGTTAATATACAAGTTACAAAAAATTAAGCTAGTCATGCTTTTAAGTATTAAAATAAATTTAAAAAAATGCAAAATAATAAGATTATCATAGATAATAAAATTAAAGATATATTCAAATCAGTAGGTTTTAATTAAAAATACAAATTCTAACATTTTTTGTAAAACTTTTAAGCATTAATCATGCTTCTTATAAGAGGATTTTTATCACTTTTATACACCTATCAACTTTTCTTTTGAAAGTATTTTCAATATGACACTTTTTATATTTACAAAATATATATATTCGAATTTCAACAATTTCGTGGCACAGCATTTTTAAAACTAATACACAGATGAGAAGAATACTTTCACCAAATGAATAATATTTTAGGAAAATAAATAAATAAAAATTGAATTATTTTAAAAATTTTAATAAAAAGTATTTTTATATTTACATTTAGAGTTGTGATATATAAAGCATAATTTTTAAATAGAAATAGAAAGAACTTAAGTAAAAATCAGAATATTTAAATATTATGTTACTGTTTATTCTTTTAAAAACATAACTGTTTTCATTTTTATGAATAGCAGGGCAATAATCAAAGTTTAATGACAAGTAAAATGGTGCATAAAATATGCTCATAAACACATATTCTTCCAGTCTCCTCTTCTACTTCTTACTGAGCAACATATTTCATGCATATTTGAAACCTATAAAATGTTTAAAAAAATGCTGCTTAAATATTTAAAGACTTTTGGAACACATGCAATAACTATCCACCACACACGGTCAACAGAAATTATAAGAACTTCATTAATATTCCTGCTTTTTTTCAATAAAAAAAATAATTCCCATTGTTCTAACAATTCTGTATTAAAATTTATTATCAGATTATCAACATCAAGTTCCATAAATCTGAGTCCACATAAATAATTCCTTTAAAGGATTTTCAATGTCATTTGTTTCAAAATGATTTGTGATTAGTTTTAAAAGCACAAGAATTTTATTTTCTATAATTAATGACTTCATAAAATATTGAATTCAATATTTAAAATCTCAATTTTGAACACTCATTTTCAATTAGTTCACATATTTTTAAATAATATAATACAACTAAGAGAATATTGCAAAATATGTTATGTGCATTGAATGCTTACATTATTTGTTCTTCCAAAGCTGCTCTTTCTTGTTCTTCCATTTCTAATCTTTCTTGCTCCTGCCTTTTTCTTTCCTCTTCTTCAGCTTCTTTTCTTCTCATTTCTTCTTCTACTCTTCGCATTTCTCTTAAAGCAGAAGCTACTTCTCTAGCAAACATACCCCGGACATAAGCCTTAATAGGGAAATTTTGATTATTTGTGGATATTAAAATATAAATTTCTCTGAAAATACACTTGTATACACTCAGATTGGATCTTTAAATATATTTAATATCAAATTTTCAACATTCTGTAAAAATAAACTTCTGTTAAGGAAGAATAAAATCACCTAATTTAATATGTAACAAGTTATTTTGAAATTCGAATTCAACAAATAATTTTCTTTTAGCACTACAATCATTTTTTGTTAAATTACCCTCAAAATGCAAATCGTGATTATCCGAACTTTTCACAATTCCTATCACAATAAAAAAAACACATAAATATTGTTGCTCTTTCCAAATATATATTTTTCAAATATGAAATTATAAATAATGTGTAAGTTTTCAATTATCGTGATTAAAACAAATAAATTTTATATTAATATATTTTTAAAAATGATAAGTTTAAATAATATAACATGTTCCTCATGGATTTTCCCGATATAACCATGCACTATTTGCAGACCATCATGCATTTGGAATAATGAAATTGAAATCTAATTTGGAAAATAAACGACATATTGAAAACAATGTGTCGAATGTGTGAAAAATAAAATCTCAGCAAAAATACTGGTGACAGAGCAAAAAATACTTTAAACTTTAAAAAATCTTTTAATGTTTACCAAAAAATAACCAACTGATATTTAATATTTTATAGGATTATTGATTAATTTCATCATGAGTTTGCTAACTTGAACATCAAAAATTATGATTTACATAAATATTTAAAGTAATGCTAACTTGTTTATTGTAAGAGACTAGAACACCATGAGGAATCTTAAAGTGAATCAGGAAATATAGATTTATTTATGGGATTTTTATAAGTTTTGTATAAAATTTTACATCAAGACATTTGTTTTTGCATTAATAACCAATAGAAGAAAAATATTGAAATTTTAGAGCACATTTTGAATATATAAAAAAACTTGAAAATTATATAGCACTGGGAAAGTTGTTCAAAAAATATCCTTAGGGGAATTTTAGATAAAAATAAGATTTTACAGAAGAATTTCTCTAAAAAAATCTCCCAGATTATTCCTCTCTCTAATGATGAATAATCTTTGTAAATAATGGATTTATGAGATTTACTATAAAGGAAAATATCTTAAATGAAAATAAAAAAGCTCTACTTAATAAATTATATGAATATACATGTTTATGTTTGCATTCAGGTTGCATTACATTAAAATATAATTCATTTTATACACAATGATATTAATTCAACAATTAACTTAAGAAAATTATTATGTATAAGTTTAAAATCCAAAAGTTACTATAGTAATTTAACACTCTAGCAGCTTTAATAAATATAATTATTAAATTCATAGAGAAATAAATCTTAATTAAAACTAATGCAGGAGGAAAAAAATATTGAGGAAAAATCCCTATTATAGATATTACATTAACAATTCTGTAACCAAAATACAAATCTCACATTTTTAATTTAACTAAAACATAAAATGGATTTTTACACTGAACAGTATTTTGTTTCTAGTTCATTTTGCACAAAACAGCTTTACCAAACGATATGAACAATTAACAAATCTCAAGAAGAATATGTAATAAATGAATAGAAAAGCATTTTATAAGTTTATTATTAAGAATAAAAAAACTCTTTTGATAAGCTTATGATATTTCAACACTTTTTTTAGTAAAATTATGCGGATTTAACATTGTATGTATTATATATGAAACGTATATATTATATATGAAACCTTGTATGTATTATATATGAAAATTTGTTATTTTCTCAAAGTAAGCTGCCTGATTGGATAATTTATTTAGTAATGTAATGTTGTTCTATATAATGTCAATTGAAATAAGTAGCAGATTTGTTGTGTGTTGCTTGAAATAAAATAAAGTGTACAATTATATCCTCACAAATTTCACCCTTAAACAGCATGCCACTAGCATAAATGTTAATGATTTAATAGCACATATTCATTACCCCTATATAATCTACGCTAACATAAAAGTTAATGATTTAATAGCGGATATCCATTAAGCTTCTATAATCAACAATATGTACCAAGGAAGAAATAGCATTTATTAATGAAGAACTCACCCACCAGTTCTGAGTTAAATAGATTAAAGATAAAAGGTATAGTAATCTGGAATTTAAAAAAAACTACTGCAATTTTAAGCAACAAATTGCACTCTTTAATAAGATGCAAAACAGTGCAGAGACTTAGATCAGGTATCACTGCCAATCAAATCTTATATACAGATGACATGTTTTTCAAGAAAATTATTATTACATATTAAATTTTTTTTATAATATTCAAAGTCCCTTTACATCTAAGAAAGAAGGTTTTGTCTTTATACAAATAATTAACACTACAAAGAGCTTCTATTTTATCTTCTTTAAGTACAAGACTACCCATTTTCTTTAAGTTGAAATAAATTATTCAATTCATGTATCATTTATTGGCAAGTATAAATATCACCTCAGACTACTTCATTATTAGAAAAGACATCTCATAGAAAAAATAAAACAGTAATTTTCAACACATAAAAATAAACAAATGTCCATTAAGATACAATACAATCTGGCTTTAAATGAATCACTACAACTAGTTTTACCCATTATTTGTCTCCACTTGAAATTATCCAATTTTTAATTTATAAAAATTAATCATTTTCAACACTTCTCCAAATTTAATTTACTACTCAACTAGAATATTCCTAATATAAAATTTCATTTTCTATCAATCATATACAGCACCTGATTGAAAATATAAGAACATAAATCTTACATTTCACTTTTAAATTAAGAAGTTTCAATACTGATCATCTCATGTCTACAAAGATTTCTTTCCTATCAATATTTATTATACTCAATAAAAAATGTATCCTTGTATTTAATAATTATTAATTATTTTTCAAAAAAATTAACTATATTTTGTTTATATAATAATCTTTCTAAATATTTCACTACATGAGATATTAAATATAACATAATATCAAAAAACATATACAATTTTAAATAAAATAGAAATGCTCAATTTAATGGCAATTTGCAAACCTGAATCGTAATAGCAGCTCGTCTCTTATGCATATAATGAATCCTCTGAGAATGTCCTCGAAAGAAACTCTGAATAGTGATTGCAGCATTTCTGTGTCTTTGAAAAACTATAATAAGAAAACATCACAATAAAATCATTACAGTATATTGTTTAAATAAAATGTTTAGGGATGCTAAATAAAAAAATATTTCCTCCTTATGTCAACAATTTATTTTTATACTATAATGTGAACATTTTTCTAGAAAATTTAATATAATCTTGCTCTCTTTGAATTAAAAAGACTTTGAATTCCTTATGAAAGATTTCTTTCCATAATTAAGCATATAACAGATTGCCTTTTCACAATAAGCACTTTAATAAATTTCACATATTATTCCATCTTTTGGAATGTTTACATTTATTAAAATGGGTTAGATATGAAATGCTTTTATATTTCTGTAATTCTTTACAATACAAAGATAAGTATTTATAGTTAAGTTATACATTACAAAGTAGATATTTCAGCAAAGACATAAGAATGCTATACAAGTTATTGCAAAACTATATTTATAAGTAAGAAGAACTACGAAATTATTCATGTATAATATGAATAATAAATTTAGGAGACTCAAAATTTAAGAATAATTACATTTTCGGCAAACATATCCTCGCCATATTCTTTGAACAATAATAGACATTTCTACCATCAAGGATTTTCTTTGGTCTTCAAGTGGTTCATAAATGCTTCCTCGCAAAAACACCTACAACAAAATATGATTTAATAATTGAGGAAAGCAGAAGCAAACAAATATTCTAGATATTTGACAATATTCTCACTTTAGATTTCCCGAGTTGCCACTCAGTGGTAGGGAAATTCATCATTGACAATATTGCTCTAACAGCTTGAACTGGATCATCAGGGAGCTTCTTTTTTCTAACTAAACATCTGTACCTTAAGAGAAATTCTTTAAAAGTTGTATGAATAGGAAAACCCTAAAAAAGAGAATTATAAGAAAATTAGATGACCTGTAAACTATAATTTCAAAGTAACATCCTTAATTTATTCTTTATTTTCATAAATGACGCATTATAGATGAAACAAATACCAATAGATAAATTTTAGTATGATCAACAGCTTATAATCAAATATTACTTCTAATGATACTCGGTTGAGAACTTAAGTTTGATAATTTCAAATTACATCACTTTTGTGATACAATATTTTCAGAAAAAGCTATAGCACCTTTGCCTCATACTTTCATAAATAATGTCACAGTATTAGTTAACTATAATTATTTTTTTAACCTTATAATATTTGTCAATGTCAGTTATTGAGGTCTATCAAATGTTTTAGGATAATGTGAGAAAATTTCAACACATAAGAAAAATTTAATGCATGAAAACACTTCCAAAAATAAAATATTTTCAAGAAAATAAGTATGTAACTTAAAAATAATGATTTTGCTAGTATAATATTTAGTTAAGATACTACCACAACAATCTACAACTTGACAAACAAAAAGCCTGCAATAAATCAAAACATATGTTTAAAGAATTACCACAGATGAATTGAAATTATTTTCACAAATCTTCTGTTAAAATAAGAAATAACTTTTAGTCAAATACAAAACAAACTAAATATATTACCGAATTTTCAACAATAAGCTAAAAAGTATCTAACACTAAACATTAAAAAATGATAATAACTCACTTCTTTTCTGATGCGGATAATATCTAACATCCCAAGATAGCGCAGCTGTGTCAAGACTTGAGTTTCATCATAGTTATTAGCAGCCTTTTTCGTGTTAGGCTTTATGCATCGTACGTACCTAAAATGAAACTTTCTAACTCAACATATTTCAAAGGAATAGAAAAATAACTAACGTTTTAATTTTAAAAAATATACATTCAACTCTCCTATGTAAAGAAATTTAAATTTTTGAATAGAAAATCTCAGTAATGTTAAACTGTTGTATTGTAAATGAGATTTCTGCAATTAAAATTCAAATATTATATTTAAGGGAAAAATTTTATTTTAATATCATTCAAAAATGTCAAGCTTAAGAAATTAACAGTTCAATAAAATGAATTCAAAGTATTCTGTTTTGACAATATTTTCACTTTCATAATCGTTTTAATCAAAACAATTTTTTCCTCTAACTTTTAACAGAATGGTAGATTTTTGAAATTTCACTAATAAAATAAGAAGTACAGAGCAAACTAAAAATTTCTTGATTTTTAAATTAACTGTTTAATTCAAGATTTAAAATTTAGTCTACACACACACATGTAATGTATGAAGTATGCAAAGCATGGTAATTGTAAGGTTTTTTATGTTATAACAATTTATTTACAACACTTATTCCATGACAAAGCAGCATTAATATAATTATTTCATTTAAATCGTGTATCATTCAGAGGTGATGGAAACTTTTTTACAACATTTACATGAAAAGAATTATTATTTAAAATAAAACATTTACCATGGATTAGTAGAATGTAACAAATCAACAAGGGCAGTGAGTTGATGTCGAAACGCATCAGCTACAGTAGGTTTCCCCTTGGTCATGGTTCGAGATATTGTAGCTGCTGTTTTCAGTCTGTTAACTGTTACATTCAATAAATCCTAAGAATTAATACTAAAATTTAATTGCTGAAAAAAGGTTTAATATAACAATAAAATTTGCAGCTCAAATTGAATTTTTTTTTTTTTTTTTTTCTTTTTTACATGATCTTTTCCAAAGATTAGTATTGAAAAACAAAGAACTATTTTCAAATAAAAATGTCAACTGCTTCAGAAAATTATTCAAATGAACTCCAATCAAGTTTACAAAACTTGAAAAGATACATAACATTTTTATAGATTTTAGAACTAAATCCTATTGTAACTGCTCTCATTTCACAGACGGCAAATATTAAACACGTAAATTACTACTTTTCATTGCTAAGGTTCAATAATGTACCTTATTCAAAGAAGTAAAAAGGTTTTGAAATACTTAATTATGCAACTAGATTTAAATATAATGCTAAATTATGAACTTTTAAGAGAAAATTATGATTGAAACTAAATTCTTAATAATAAGTTATGATCATCCTGAAAGTTGATTTTAAATAAACAAAGACTATATAGAAACTTTCCGATTTATGATAGTTAACTTTACTATATACTTACTTTAATAAATTTAAATGTTATGATAATCTTCATGTTATGTTAATGTTATTTAAATGTATTTAAAATAAAAATAAAATGTGTTCTAATCTTAGGCTAGAATTTCTATATCAGACCCAAGATTATTTTAATCTACTTAATATTCTGCTTACTTGAAAAATTAAGTAAAAATGTATATTTTCTGAAAAAATAATTTGTAACTATTTCCGATTGTTTTTCTTTAGATTTTCTGAATGGAAGAACAAAAAATTCCTAGAGAACAAAGCTTTCCTTGTCAAATTTTTTTGACTTTTTAAATTTTACTACAATATATATAATAAAGAATAATTATAATATTTAAAACACTTATCTCCCTAGTATATAATAAAAAACTAACAATTACAATTACAAAATAAATGTTGTTGAAATTTTCAGCAGAAATTTTAAATATAGAATTGTTAATATCTGAGAAAATGAATTCAAACGAATTTAATGAAGTCTTTAATTTTAATTAAAATTATATCAATAAACAACTAATATTTTAACCTTTGTTACCCATTTAAATTTTTCTAGTTACATCTTAAAGAGAAAATTCACAGTAAATTCAAAACCAAAAATAAAATCTAATTGATAACAAAATTTTATTTTATTCCATAAAATTCACTTCTATTCTAAAATATTGTATATACTTCATGTTAATAACAAACTAAAATTTCTTAAAATCGTATACAGTACTAAATATTCTGAAGAAATTTATAATCTTGAAGTTTAATCACATTTTATAGTAATGAGATAAATTTATGACAGCTAAATTTAATTAAGAATTATTAAATTTAATTTTTTTATTTTACCTGGAATTTGGTAAGCTCTTGAACAAAAGAATTGCTAGATTTTTGCATTAATTCAAAAAATTGGTCTTGTTGAGCATCTTTATTTTTTTCTAAAAATCCCTCAACTGTGTAAACAACATCTCCTGCATAGTGTTTGATTCCAAACTCAGATTCCCAACGGCGACGATCATCTCCTTTCACATAGTTTTCGTGTAACTCAAATTCTTGATGCAGTTTTGCCACATACGTTAAATCTGTACCCTTTTAGCAGAAAATAAATAGCACAATTAACAGCATTTATAAACATTTTCATTATTGTGATTATTCCTAAAAACTAGAATAGTACACGAATTCCATATGAATAAACACATTCATATATAGACACACATTTACATTTATATATAAAACTAAAGAATTTGATTTCACATCCACATAAAGAAAAATATGAACCATGTTTATATTTTTTCAAAAAATAGGTGGAAAAGTAAAATCCTTCTTCGAACATAGAGTAAATAGTTCTTTATAAATGTTCTAGTAAAGATTTTTGTATAGAAAATTATAGGAGGTATAAATCTTAAATGTAAATGCAGAAATTTAAAAAATCACCAACATATACACAAATTTATATGATAGTAATATTAAACTTACACCAGGCATTCGGCATTCTTCAGAAAGTAATCTCAGAACACATTTAGGAGGCTAAACAAAAATATGGAATTGAGAATATTATAAAAAATAGGAAATACAATAAAAAAGTTTTATTAACTTCAAGCAACAATTCCCAATTAAGCAAATCTTAGTAAACACTAGGAGAAAAACTTATGTTTAAAATTCTTATGTTAATTAGAACAATGGCATAAAATTCAAATAAAATATTTTTCATTAAAAGATTTGATTAAATAAATCAATGTTTCAATTTTACAAAGATTTTATATCATATTGATCTATATTATCATTTCATTATCTTTATCGATAAAATCGAAAACTATATAACACTTTGCATACCTCTTGTTAATTTGATAACACAATAATTCATGTCATTCATTTAATGGAAATAAAGATCAGAATATAATATTTTAAAATAAGGGTTAATTTTAGGTAAAGGATTAAACAAGTCAATCCTGAATATAATTTTAGATTGTTATAGATATGTTATTAAAGCACAAAATATAAATGTATATAAAAATCCTTAGATGATTAAAAATATTTTAAAGTTTATAAATATTTTTCTTACTTTCTCTAAAAGTTCCAAGCAAGGGGTGTTATCTGTGAAAGTGATGTGATCATAGACAATGCCTTCTTCATGATACTAAAAAGGATTTTCAGAATTATTAAAAGAGTATTTGTTAAATTAATAAAATGATTAATTTAGTAAAACTTACTATTTGTTGTTCTAAGGCAAATACATAGTGGTTAAAAAATTTGTGAAGTTTCTCATTGGTGTAATTAATACAGAGTTGTTCAAAGCTATTTACCTATAAAGTAAAAAAAAAATTATTTTAAAAAACATAGTTTATAAATTTTAGCATAATACTATAGTGTCTAAAACTTTATTTAATAGTAGAAAACATTTAATGAAATAATTCAAACTCAATTTAATCAAAAATAAAATACTTACATCAAAATTTTCAAATCCAAAAATATCAAGGACACCCAGAAATCTCTCACTATCTTGGCCAGGATTCGTACAAGTATTAATATAGTTGACTATCCATGCAAAAGTACGAGAATACAGAGCTTTTGCCATAGCATGTCTGTTTTCTCTAGCCTAAAAATATATTTTTTCATTAAATAAATATGATCACTTATTATGAAATTAAAACTATTATATTTAATCTTAAATATTTTTACATGTGTAAAACACATTGAATCTTTAAAAATTATTTTCAAATATCGGGAAAACAGTTTTCATTTCGGAATATAAATTATAATATTTATAGTTATAGAAAATAACAAAGAAGTTATAAGAGTATTTTATACCCTTTTATGAATGTCTAAGCAAATATTAAATTTTGTTTAAATATTTAATGTTTGCTCGATTATTTAGAACATAAAGTTTCTCAATAATTCTTTAATACATATATATAATTAGTGGAAGTTTTTATAATAAATCAAGTTTCCTATATAAAATTAGTTTTATTTATGTAAGAGTATCTATATTTTTTTCTATATAGAACATTATAAAATGAATTATTAAATACTAATGTAATAGTTGTTTATAATAAATTTCATTGTAATAAATCCCAAAATTAAAAATGTAGTAAACACAATTTTTATTATCTGAATAACTTACCATTTGTAAATAATGATAAGCATTCTTGTGTTTTTGAGGAAATAAACTAAGTCTAGCAAATAATTTTTACTTATTTACAGTTTGGGGATTTTTATTTATTTATCATTTATTTTTTATTTCATTTTTATTTATTTATTTATTTATTTAAGTTTTCCCATATTTCAAGGGACTTTCTTAATTGGTGAAGCAATAATTTTTCCAGTACATTACCAAAAAAAAAAGTATAGCTAAAAATATTGAAGTTCTCT
This sequence comes from Latrodectus elegans, assembly GCA_030067965.1. NCBI lineage: Eukaryota > Metazoa > Arthropoda > Arachnida > Araneae > Theridiidae > Latrodectus > Latrodectus elegans. Next base: position 49,184,977 of record CM057821.1, read on the forward strand.
CCATGGAGTAGATGCTATTGTGTTTATTTCATTAATATTAACATTTCTAAAATGCATAGTTATTTAGAATAAAACTGAAGTCTCATAAATTTGCTATTTATTGAATTTTGTGTGTATGTAAAGTAGTTTCCAGTTTTAGAACTTTTGATTTTGATTACACATGGAATTCAACATGCAAACAAACATTTAAAATTACTTTCCACATGAAATTTGATCTAAATCATATATGAAAATATTCAATTTATAAGATGATCTAGTTTCCCATAAAATAATTACACATGTTATTTTAGTTTATTTTATATCCTCTTTATAATTATACTTCTGAAATATACACAAAAATTTTATATTTAAATTTTGACAGTTAAATTTAATTTCTAATATCTAAAATTAGATATGCTGGACTTCCAGGTAAATTTCCAAACAAAAAAAATCAATTATTTTACAATTATGAGAAAGATAGCAGCAATATAAAAAAAAAGAACTTCTGTAAATTGTCCATACATATTAAAAAATTGTTGTAAATAGAATGATGAGATATTTATTTCTAAAAATATCGATTCAGCAGCTTCTTCAAACAATATTTGATTTTTTTAAGTAAGAAACAATATGCAAAATAAAGACAAAAAACACAACAATTAAGTTTTCTTTTCACTACATGAAATATGAATAAACCCCCTTTTTAAACTTTAAATTTCTTTAAGGGAAATAAATAATGAAAGTTACATCTCTTCTGAAAAATTTGTCATTTAGTTTCGCATTTAAAAGATAAATCAGTCAAAAACATAATATATAGACATACTTATCTCATGATACATTCTTTATATTTATGCTATACCGATTTGAGTATTTTTGGCTATTCCCATTTATAAAACACATTGATTATTAAAAGCATAGAGAAAAACAATTTAAAACATAAATATAATAAATTTATGTTTTAAATTGTTTTTCCCTATGTTTTTAATACAGTAAAAACATTTTTCTAAAAAAAGATATATGAAATTTAATTATATATATATATATATATATATATATATATATATATATATATATATACAACCATTCTTGCAATATTATGAAGTAAATAAAAATCTTATAAATTCATCTATAATTAAATTTAAACCTGAAAAATAAAGTATAAATGAAATTAATTTCTCTAATTATTAAAATTACTAAGCATTTTATAATTTAAATTTATTTTAAAAAAAATATAGTTCTTATTTCTCACTCAAGTAGATATATTTCTATTAATATAATATTTCTAATTTAAATAATAAAATTTAATAATTTTCCTAAATTCATACCAAAACTGATAAATTGAAGACAGTTTGAAAAATTCGTAAGCACATTTAATGATAGAAATGATTTTTTTAAATTAATTAAATGGATAAAAGAAGTCAAGAAAATTATACTTGTGAAAACTTTATAGTATAAACTAATGAAAACTTGAGAAGTTAGAAAAAAATGTATTTGTAAAAATTATGCTTTGAATTTAGAGAGTTGGATCATTCTTAAGCTCCATAAAAATGAATCTTTAAATTACCAAAGAGAAATATCTAAATTTAAAAGCTAAAATTAAAACATTTAAATTATCCTCATATTACACACAGCCTTAATGTTAAGAAAAAAATGAAGAAAATATTTTTAGTGTTCCTAAAGATACAAAGATTTAGTTGTGATTCAATTGTGCAATGGTGCATAATGATTTAAACTCAAGACAAAAATTTGTTTTTGAAGTTTCATGAGAAAAGTAAAACTTGCCGATGACTCATTGGGTGTTTTAAAAAAAAAACATAACATGATAATAGGAAAATCACATTTCTTCACAATAATCACTGACATTGGCAATATTACATTCAACCAAATCAATATAGCAAATAAACTGAATGTTCGTAATTTATTAAAAATCCAATTTATCAATAAAAGGTATTAAAAATATTTTGCTTTTATAAACAATACATATTTTAAATAAACAAAATTTATAAAAATGAACCAAAATTACTATACTTTTTATACCACCTATATTTTCATGTCAGCCTATGCATACACACACACATATATATATAATATACACAGAGACTGCTAAATAAAAATCATTAAATTAGGTATATACAGATTTCATCAAAAAATGCATAGAAACTTTGAAACCATCATAGAAAATTTATGTTTCATATAGAAGGTTCAATTGCTGTAAATAGAAAACTTAAAGTTCAATTTGAAACATAAGTACACTTTCTCACGCAAATGTGGCATGGGGTCTTTATCAATGCATTTCTGAGTATGAGTTATCACCCACTCCATACATCGTACCAAGTGTTCAATTGCATTTCTTGGCACCTTACAATTACATGAGCACATTATTTCTTTCAAATAATTGTCTAGATTACATGGTTTATGTTTGAACACCTTATTTTTTGCTGCATCCCATAAGAAATAACGCAATGGTGAATTAAAAAAAAATGCATATAAATAAAAGAAATGAAGAGTATGGAGAAAACCTGATTGGCCTCCTTCATGATCTGGTAAATTTTGATCCAAGTATACTAATGTGTCGTAAAAATAGTACAGAAGTGCACTAGCTTTAAAATAAAAATTACACACACACACATATATATATATATATATATGCTTGTTAAATACATAAAACTATATAAATGTACTTGTTATATAAATAAAACTTGTAATATGCATTTAATATATATATACATATAGAATATGAAATTAGGAAGTATTACTAGGCGATTTTCACCTGTTGTCATATGTCACATTTTCTTCAAAGTGGAAAGGCCTGATAAGACCCTTTGCAGGCAAACCACATTTCCCTACTAAATATATTGCATTATTTTTCCCAGAAATTGAACCTTCTAACATGAGAAACATGGTTTCTATGATGGTTCAAAGTATGTATACAGTTTTTTGAAGCACCAGGTATTTTAAGCAATTACTCAAACAGAACTTACCTCAGAAATTTTTAAAGGAATTTCAGTAACATTGCCACGGACGTTGATCTGCCTTTGGAGGGAAACCTGAGTTAATTCATCTGGCATTAAGCCAAGCAGAGTGGCTACTGTCATGATGATTTCCTCGTCATCTGTAGTTAAGCTACATTTTTCACCATCCACATCTTGGAAATTTAGGTTTCCAAGCCACAAAATGGAACTAAGTACACTAAAAATACCATCACACATTTCTACTGGCACATTAAGCACTGACATTGCAAGTCTAAGGGCATCAAACATGGATGCATCTTCTATGCCTTCAATTTTAAAACAGTTACTTTGGTTGAGGTAAGTATAAGATTCAGCAGTACCAATCATGAACTGTTCTCTTAAGTCCCTATTACGTTGTGCACCAGCAACAAGTTGATAAAACACATGGTAATTCCTCTCACCACGGGACTGAAATGTGATGCGAGATTGTTCCAATAAATAGTCTTGAATGATACAGCCTTTGATTTGATACCTTGAGTCAAAGCACACTTGAATAAATTTTCCAAACCTGCTGGAATTGTCATTTCGAACAGTTTTTGCATTACCTGAGAAAGGAAATGTTTCTAATTAAACTATGAAATAATTCAAGCATTGAAATAGAATATCACAAGACTAAAAACTAATTCATTAATCACCAAATCATAGTTAAATGTTTGATTTTAGACATTCTTAAAACAATTTACTGATCTATAGAATATATAATTCTTTAATTTAAATACCATAAAAAATATTTACATTTTTTATATACCATAAAAAAGTGATTTTTTTAGCTAATATCATGAGCATATTATTTTTTTATCATAAAAATATCAAAAGAAAATAACCATTATTCAATGAAGAAAAGTTGAAATATATTTAACTTTTAAAGACAATGTCTAAAAACAATCTCAGCAAATTTTTCATAAAAATAATGGAACAACTGAAGTACTTAAAATTTTCCAATGTGTATTCAAAAATAATAAACCTTGAATTTTTTTTAGTCACATAAAATCACTTTACAATAAGTTTCTTCTTAATTAATCAGCATAATTTTTTTTAAACTCTGTCAAGCAAATCGAACCTTGTAACAGACCCATATTAACACTATTGACAGTAGAGGGCGCTGCTGCCCAATATACTTACAACATCAAATGAGATGAGGATAGTGATGTGAGAAATGGCAAGGAAGAACCAACTTGTTCCTAAATACGTTTGTTTTGTACCACCCTGGTACTATGTAACCTTGATTTTATTTTATAATTATTAAGTGCTTTCTTTTTGTAACTAATCTTAATTTTGTGTAATGTAATAAATGTTTGTTTTGTTTTAACTTCCATTTTCTTATGTCGCTACAAAATGGCACCCCAACTCGCGGCCTTTCCCACTGTGTTCCATCTAATTGGATATAAGTTTTAGCTCTATTGAGTTGTTAGTTATAATTCCAAGTCGGAATTTATTTGATTATGTGTTCATCTGGAATGCATTCTATTTGGAATTTTCCCGTGTCGTCGTTCGTTTTCATCCAGAAATAGAACAGATGTATTTCATGTCGGAATTTCGTCGAGTTATATCGTTTTCATCCAGAAAGCAGGTAATTTCTATTATGTGTAATGTAATAAATGTTTGTTTTGTTTTAACTTCCATTTTCTTACGTAGCTACAACGAAAAGTTTGCTTTTGATTCTGTGACTACATTCAATAACTTTGTTAAAAACGCCTGTTTTGTCTTATTCACAATACAACAGAAATTAGAAAATATTTCATTGTTTCAATTGTGATATATAGACATAATATTGATTCAACAATCAAAGCACAATTCAATTTTTTTTCGATGAGAATGAGCACTACATAAACATCAACAATAAATAACACAGAACTAATGCCCAAATTGATCAAAAAAAGAAATTAAAATTAAGCTAGACAGAAGTTTAAAGCTCCTATTCATTTTTTTAGCAATCCTTGCATCAAATTGTCACTGAAACAATCTTCTGATAGAAAAAGAGAGAGAGAACTTTTATAAAATAGAATTATTATAAAATCATCAAAGGAAGTAAAATAAACCCTTCTTAATAGAACAATGGTTTTATTATACTAAAGTTAAGCCATAAAAACAATAAAACTTCATAAAGCCTTAAAATATTTATTACTCCTACCATTAAAATCAAAATTCTAATTAATCAAAAATTGGTAGAAGACTTCTTTCAGTACTGTTATCAAGCGCTTACATTTTAAATACGATTCCTAATAGCATAAAATATATGATCATTTAAATTACTTTCATAAGTATTTTAAAAAAAATATTACCTTTAAATATTATAAGTTTAATTCATTGAATGAATAAAATGCAAAATAATGTTAAAGAATAGTCACAAGTTGGTTTTTTTGTTTGTTATTCACTTGTCATTTTTTACATGTAAAGGCTAATTGGGACAGGATGTACATTTAAAGATCTATAGTTAATTCACAACAAACATCTAAGACAAATTAGAAACAAATGACAGAATCTCAATTCTAATCATTTGAAAGCCAAAAAATATTCACTGAAACGTATTACGATTGTTAAGCAAATTTAAATTATATCTATTTTTGAAATATAATTATTTTCAGAATAAATCATTAGTTCCTTCTTGTACATCATACAATCATCCCTCCCACCCTTACACCTAGTATTTTGTGGCACTGTAACACTGAGCATGTTTGCTACAGCAATAGTAATTTTAGTTTAAACTGATGAGTAAAATAAATTTTATTATCATAGATTTGTTCTACAATGCCCTGCATCTATATGTTTTAACAAAATTAATCTGGCATAAGAATAGTGGTAATTGTAATACAAAACAAAATTCAAAAAGGGAACAATTGGATTGCAAACTCAATGATATTAACCAAATGAGATTTAATATTGTACAGTACTTTTTTATGGAAAAATGTCAGAAATTATTCAAGATCACATAACAGTAAATGAATGTATGGTTTTGCAATTTTATTTTCTTCTAAGTTTTTCCTCTAAGTAACAAATGGAAAACAGATAGCAGATTTGTAAATGAAACTTCAAAACACAAGTTCAGAGAAGTACTATTATTTTTAAGCTAAATAAAAATTGGTCTTTTATAACTAGAAAATTTCACAACTAATTTTCTTATTTTAGTTCCCTTTATTAAAACATATTTTTACTGTAATGCTATGCAGACGCACTGATGCAGGCGATACATTTAATGAAACAAATTATTCACAAAGTGAAAGTTCATTGTTGAATACGAGACTATCAATTATCAAATTCCTTAAAAATTTCAGATTTTTTGTAAAGATTTTTCCAAACCATTAAAAAAAAATTTTTTTCATAAGAATTGTCCATTACAGTTGCAAACTTGTCACCATTTTCCGACTTTAATTACTTTTAAGCTTCTTATTTCCATAAATATACTTTGAAACATAATTCAATTTTCAGAACATTTTTTTCCCGATTTCATAAAATTTTAAAATTTTCCTGACATTTTTCCAGAATTGCTAAATTTACTGATAATTTTCTTCCACCAGACACCCTATCCACACTATTTCCTGGAAAATAATAATTAACTTAATAAAATTTCACATAAAACACTTGTAAATTAAAAGTTTTACAGTTAAAAAAAACTAAGTTTACTATTAAGCATTATAAACCACATACAATTGCAAGCCATTTCATTTACTATATGCTAAAGTATATATTCCTAGACCTATAAAAACCATACTTCTGACTCAATTTTAACTGATAATTATCAAATTAAGCAAAATGGCAAATATAATAATATCGTATAAAAATGAAATTCTAGACAAGTTGAAATAAATAATCTTTTTAAAAAAAACTAATTTAAGATTGCAAAATAAAATAAATATAAACTATTTACTTAATTTCTATAATAATGATACATATACTGCAGTTCAATTCTATTAAAAATGCAAAAAATATTGTTTAGGCATAAAAGTAATAAGTTTATGTTATACAAATAAATTTAAATTATACTAAAAGTATAATCAATTTAAATCATTTCTCAAGTTTATTATTAATGTTTTATTCATATAATTTCAGAAATTAATTTAAAATTAAAACTAGTTAATTAACATTAATACACATTTAATAAGAACATGAGCAAAAACAATACCAAATGCTTCTAATATTGTATTAGCTTCAAGTATTTGCTGTTCAATCCAAGTGGAAACATTCGTTGTAACGGTACACAGATATTGCAAAATAAATTTTGTAGTTTCAGTCTAAACCATGAAAGAAAAAACAGTTTTTAAAATCAAACAATAGATTTCAATACAAGAAACACCAAAATCAACTATTTTCATAAAAATATTTACTTAATTGGGATAAAAATAGTTACATATGAAAAAATATTTTTTTTTATCAAACACCGAAACCTTTAAAAAAAATTTTTTTCATATTCAAATTTGTGACTGAAAATATTTTGTTAAATACTTTTATCATCAAAATCATGTTGTTGTCTAATAGCACATGAATGTTACAAAAGGCAAAAAAAATGTGTGTTATTGGTAACAAAATAATACAAATATAAAATCAGTATAATCAGTATTTAGTAATACTCAAATAATATTAGTAATAATTTTTAAAAAAGTACAAAATTATTAAACATTTTAGAAATCCCTCCAGTCATACAATGATCTATCAATCCATTCAGTTTTTATTGAAAATAGTAAACATTCTTACATATAAATAATTATATACACCTTGTACACAGCTTACCAAAAAATATCTACAGAAGTTAAAATAGTTTACACAACTGAACTCATTTTGTAAGGTAATAGTTTAAAAGGAAAAATCTTTTTCAATTAAAAAAGGATCATTAAATAATACCTTGCCAGCGCCACTTTCACCACTTATCACACAAGCTTGATTAGCATCTAAAGTCTGAAGACTGTTGTAGGCAGCTTCAGCAATTGCAAATACATGAGGATCTTGTTGACCTATCTTCTTACCACTGTATTGCAGTACCCAATTCTAAATTGACATAGAAAAGATGACTTAAATATATTGTACAATTTTATTACTCCAAAATCTATACATTAAGTGTGTCAATTTAAATTATCTTCTCATTGTTAGAAAAGCAATGTTACAGTTACTTATGTGTAGCCTAGCATACGCTGTAGTGCATAAAAAGTATTTTTGTCTTAAATTGTGTACGTTTCATAAACTTTCTTTAGATGAAATCGATCGCGCGAGAGGAGAGTATCAAGCTCAAAACTAATCAATGGGTTTAGACTGATCAGTTATTTTTGAACAATGTGTAAATGAAATAAAGATTGAAATTTATAGTCATTTTACGATGCAATTTAATTGTATGATGTAAACAACTTTGTAAATTTTATTAAAAACAGAAGCCCGACAAGAATAGTGAATTACTGTGGAAATTGAATTAAAAAGTGTTACTAAAATTTAATTTTAGTAACATACTTCTTAATTCAATTTCCAGCTATGAAATTTCTAAGTCAATTAATTATTAAAAAAAAATATTTTTAAAAGAATATTACTAATTTTAAGAAACTTGTGAATCCCAAAAAGCTTTTTTGTTTCAGGTCTATAATATCGGTTTTTAAATATATGGATAACTTTAAAATGTCCTAATTTTTTTTTTTTCCAGGTTGCAAAATTTTTAGTACCAAGTGTTACTGATTTCATTAACTCATCAAAATATCAGTAACTGGTCGATAAAAATTTTGCATCACATCTACCTTTCGTCATCATATCACTTCAAAAAAGTAATACTTGAATCCTTGGAGAGTTATTATCCCCAAATTCAACTGACACAAATATCCACGATTTAATTGAAAATTGACATTTCACTTGAAAACAGTTTTGAGATCATTGTCAATCAAACTGTTGTATATCAGCATTCTTCATTTTAATTAAATCAGTAAACTTTAGTTCTATTAACGAACATCGAAATTTTAAATAGAAATGTCAATTTAAATTAAATGTAGGACGAAAATTTATTTGTTATTTATGCAATATTATTTTTAAATAATCAAAATAAAAGTTTAGTTTAAAAGCCATAGTTATAAGTTTACATAAATGTAAAAAAATAAGGGCACATGTGCCGTATGATCCACGATTCCAAATTCTGAATTTTTTGGCGATAAAGAAATATTGCCAAGATGACGTATTGTGACGTGCGCGACGACGTTAATTTGATCTAGGGTTACCAAAATAGAATTTTCTGCAAAATTCTTATAGGTCTCCATATGTATGACGTGATAAAAACTAAATTGCCAGATACATAAGAAAATCCGCAAAAAAAAAAAAATCGCCAATCTCAAAATTTGGATTATATTATCATGGATTATACGGCACCTGTACCAAAACAAGATATTTCTTCAATCCCAAAATACAGCACATTCTAACATAAGCCATAAGTAATTTCTCTAAAAAATATTCCTCTCGACCTTAATGAGATTATCTTATATATATAATCAAAAATAGAAAGTAATCCTAAATATACCCTCAAGACATTTATGAGCATTATGTAAAGAAGCTACTTACTGATTAGCAGTTAAGTAAATCTTTGGATTCAAACTTATATTGATAAGAGTATAAAAAGTCATGCAACTAACTCATATTAATACTTCGGAAGAAAATTTTTAAGAAAAAATTTATAACACAAAAAGAACGGTTTATTTTGGAAACTAAATTCTGACACTGAATATCAAAACGTCACAGCTGAATGTCCTCACCAGGAACTTAAAAATATCCAATAGTAAATATTCCAAAACGCATTTACACAAATCAGTCATTAGGTCACTTTTTGCGCACCACATCTTTTACGACTGGTATCTCTACGATTTAGAATATTCTATAACAGTTAATCAGAACGCTAATAAGCAACTACCTCAATTATGCAACTATTTATGCAGTTAGCCTAAAATATGCCTTATAGACAGCATGCCTATCCTATATTCACGAATCTCAAAAGGAAAAACCTAGAAAATTTTCAAGCTTCCAATCAGAGATACATATGTACATAGAAAGCAAAAATCAACATATCCCTTTATTCAGCAGAAGCTAAGATTTAAGATACAATTTACTATTCACTAGTGCCAAAAGTAACCAAAGTTTTGATACTAAAAAAATTATTTGCTGTATATTGAAAAAAATATTAGTAGTTCCTTTTTTCCTCTATTAATTGTATATCATCAGAACATTTCTAAAATTAATTTGATTCCGTAAATTTCCAGGAAAAAAATTAAGAAAAATTATTTTAGAATATTGGATAACATTTTCTAGGAATTAAAAATGATTTTTTGCCACGACATGTTCAGTATTTTGAATTTGGCGTACAGAACAAATGCATAAAATATATTCCAGTTTAAAAAATATGAATAGTTGATAAAAAAATGACTCCTACAATATGATAAATACATATTGGTGTCATTATAACAAAAACAAAACTGTTCTTTACAAAGAAATTTTATAAAAAGAAATTTATCAAAATTTAAGTTACTTACCGTTTCATAAATCGGAAGTTCTTTATATGGGTTCACTGCAACCAATATGGTTCCAGTATAAGTCTAGTCATATGTTAAGAACATATTTTTATGTAATTAGTTAATATGTACGTATATAGATGAGAACAATTCTTTGCATTGAAAATATTTTAAACAAAATTGGCCAACTCTCGAGGAAAGAAGCAAAATAAGTAAATAAATCATAAAAAAAAATTTTAAATTAATAAATGACAACATTAAGTATTAAAGATATCTAAAGAAAATAATGAAAACATCAATAACATTTTCTAGAATATCAAATGAACATCAAACAAAAATGAAATAGAAGATTTTTGTAAAGCAGGTCATCAAAAATAGTGGTGATAAGGTTTCTTCTTTCCTCCAATTTAGTCATCATAAATCCGAAGCTTTATCGATTACTTTAAAAAGGAAGTTAAAATTGATGTCTCCTTTCACACTTTTATCTATTTCCACAAGAACATATATTTTTATTGCAGAATATAACTGAATTTTCTCATAAGCTGATATTTAAATTTAAGCATTCATAATACGAAAATATTTCCACAAGTAAACATTTTCCCATTTAACGTGAAATTGAAATTTATTTTTTACACTTGATTTTCAAAAATTTTTAGTAAAATTCAAATGAAAAGTTTTCAGTATCCATAATTAAACGATCACTATGTTTTATATCAATTAACTCCCGAAGACTAATACAAAATTGTTAGCTTTTCCAAAATAGTTGGAATCAAAAGCAATATTACTCATTCAAGTTATTTGGAATGCATTACAGCAAAACATGTTCAATGTTAATGTAAATATTAGAATTCAAGAGAAAAATATTTTAAGTAAACTAATTCTCTCGAAAATCGTATCGTCCGTTTTAATTACTTCTACAACAATAATTTCTCATACAAATTATATCGTAAATATTAACAAACAGAGGAAAATAAGTTACACAATTTAAATCATTAAATTCAAATTTAATCCTTGAAATTGAAGGATTAGGACAAGCACAACTCTTTAAACTTTTATTAAAAACCCTGATGACACGTAATTTAATACCCTTTCCAGTTTTCAAAAAATCATGAAAATTGGGTAAATCTATTTTATGTTTTATTAGTTTTAAATAAATACTTAAATTGTTATAATATTTACTCATCGATAACTAGAATGGAAAATTCACATATGAGCAAATAACAGGAAAAAGAATATTTAAAAAATTAAATTATAAATTGCTTTTTTAAAATTCACTATTAAAAAATTTGTAAAAAAATATTATTTTGATAAAAAAATTAATATATAACTATAATTCAACAGTGCCAAAATTCTAATCATCTTCACATTCACATACCTTAGTTAAATAAAATAAATAAATAAATAACAGCACCTTTCTAACACTTTGATACAATAAATTAAAGGTAGGAGAGATAAGGGAGAGATTTTACTGTTTGTAAATTAAATATAAGCGAGTATATATTTTAATGATATCGTACAAACGAGTGATTCAGTTCACATAAATTAGTACACGCGAGTCAGATTTGGCACTCAGTACAATTCTCAGTAGTACTTTACACCATTCAACAAAATTACCAGATTTAATTAAAAATTATCATTGCAGATTTATTTTATCAAGTGAAAAAATGTGATAAATATTATAATTTTTTTTCTTTTCTACTGTGAGTACTTACCTTCAAGAGTATTATTGGGAAAAATTATAACCACGTAACTAATAAACTATCAGTAAAAACAGAACACTTATTGATGGCAATTTTTCAAGATTCGAGTAAGGATTTGTACAACAAAATGATATCTTGAATATGCATGTCGTGATCGTGCATCTTATGCATGTCAACAGTATAAAGACGTCTCCATAATGTGACAATCTCACATTTAAAAGAATCTGGTGATATGGGAAGCTGAGTTGTTATTGTATATGAGAAACAAGTAACAAGTTTTTGTCAAATTAGATCTAAACCCAAAACGACGAACGCAGTTTTGTTACTTATCATTGTGTAGTTTAAAAAATGCTCCATAGATGGCGAATATATAACAGTAATATTTTTCAAAAGATGTAGAAATATAGTTCAGTGATACATAAAATCTGCAAACAATACTATTTCGAATTCAAGAAATATTAGTTTCTGAGTGAATTATTGAAAAGCGAAGAAATCTAATGTCAGATAATATTACAAAACCGAGAATTTGGCTTTACAAATGGCTTTCATTTAACGTCTATGTTGATAATGTCTGCTTTGAAATAATTGCACAATATTGTGATAGGCCAAGTTTATGAAGATTTATCCAGCTAGATTCCTCTCTGGGATATTCCTTCATATATAAAAAAAATGAAAAAAGGAAACATTAATAAATAAAATATGTAACAATACATGGCGTTCTAGCATTGGTTGGTACAAAATAATAGAATTTGTCGAAATTCTTGAAAATTTTTGGACATAAATCATTGAACTTCCTCTGCAGAAGCACCAGAAGTAAAATCCAGTTTCCGAAATTTCATTACAGGGCTAAGTTTCTATAATAAATGTTATATAAACTTAGGTCTGGGATGAAATATAGAATTGATTTATTTTGTATTAATTTATTAAAATAGTTTCATAAAATCTCGCTTTTCATTAGTATACAGGTAATCTAAATGTCTTTTACAAGAAATAGGAACTGAATCTGTGGATCTCTTCTTATACAGCCATGTCAGTTAGCTTAGTCGAGATAATATATTAAAAAAATATTGTCATTCATGGACACAAAGTTAAAAGGAACATTTCTCTAAGTTGAACAACAAAGAATTGTTAAGCAAATTAATTTTCTGATTGACATAGCTAATCAACTCAATGAAGTAAACTAAGGGTATCAATGAAAGGACTAAATAATATTTGAACTTTTAAATAATGGAAATGCTTTCCTCCAAAATTAAATAATATTTTCAATGTCTGCCACAAAATTAACAATATTTATATTCGAAATTAAATATGTAATAAAAACTTTAAAACTGGAGTTTTGGTTTTACTCCACCAATTCTGCATGTATTACCAAAGAATGCGAATTGTTTCAGATGTATTTTACGGTACGGTACACTAAACCATTGGTTGGCACAGTTAAAAGGTTTCCGGCCCCAGTGATATTATATACATTCAAGGTAAGCAGTTAAGAGATTCACTGTTTATTAAGATCGTTTCTTCTAACACTGACACAGGATACTGATGGCATAAAAATGCATAAGTTGCAAGTAAAAAAACTCAGAGTTTTATATGTCGAAATCAAGTCCCATAAACAATAAAATAAAAGCTGCAAAAGAACTTGTCAATAATCAGAATGAAAATCATTTTAGCACTTCCGATCATATGATAACGTTCACTAATTTCTTTGAATGACAAATTAGATATCAAATGCTATAAAATCACCCAAATCTTAGCTCTTAACTTATGTCTTTATTTACAATTAGTTTTCAACATAAAACCTGCTGAATCCAAGCACATAACAAAGAAGACATTATGTGCGATAAGGGAAGCTAAGCTTACAATTAAAACAGTAAGACAACACTTTTTAAGTCGCAGCAAATGAATAAAAAAATAAACTAAACTAAACAACGGAAGCAAAATGATATCTAAACAAAGACATGTGTCCAAAACGAGGAAACACAGATCACATAATAACAAATGCCTTCAAATGCATACACAAAAGTAAAAGCCACTCGAAAAGAAGTCCCATCAAGGGTGAGATGTGTCAGGGTTGTCGTAAGTTCATTATACCCCACTCCAATTATGATAAGTGATACGAAGAGAAGGGGTAGTAGAAGAATTAATTGTGACTGTCACTGTGACGAAAAGCGGCAAACTTAATGATTTGAAATGAAAGCAACAACAGCGCAGCTGCTAGGCTGGGGAGGGAAGCGCTGAAAGCATCAATCCCAGCTTCTTCACTTTCGAAGGTCACTGAAACAGTGGGGGGGGGGGGTGGAAATGAGATCCTTTCATTTTCCTTCCGACATTAATGAAGCAAGGAATACAATTATGCGGAAACTAACCCGCAATTTGATAGCAGATCCCAATTAGTTTTAGTCTGGTTTATAAATATGCATACACACTCTCAAAAGACTTAAACATCTGATTGTTTAAAAGTTGTGAGTACATGATAGTCAACTACGGAATAGTTTGTCCTTAATTCCATTCAAAAATTTGTCTCTCTGCCTTGTAAATTTTATGACGTATTCTAGCCGCAAATATACTTAACATTCCCGTGCATCCAAATGATTTTGATAGATTGTGTAGCACGCAAAAGCATCGTAAGAGAAAACTTTTTTTTTTTTCTCAAAACCTACAATAGGTGCAGAAAGCAAAATCGAAATATCCATTTTTTTTGTTAAGCAGGGGTTATAAATATACTTAAAAACCAATTTTACATTAAAATTCACAAAAAAATAAGTCTTGATTATATAATTTTAAAAATGTAATTTTTATTTACTTAGTGTTAATTTCAATATCAATTAGCATCTAGAAGTCAATTTGACATTTATTACTAAAATATTTAAGAATGAGAAAATTACATTAATTTTAATGAAACATGAAATTTATTTTTAATTCTTTATTTTTTTTTATATCAAAATTTATAATATTTATCAAAATTGGCGATCAATGATAAAATTAAGAGTAAAATTTGTGATTTTCAATGAAAAGAATAAATATCAAATCATTAAAAATCTTTTAAAAGTTAAAATATTAAAAATTTAAAAAATATTAAAAGTCATTTACAAGGTAGTCTCTTTTTTGCAAAAAATACTACTGAAAATACAAAACAAATAATTCCCCCTAAAAATTACATTTAGAATGAAATATGTACTGTAAGATGACAAATTTATCCAATTTTGCCACGTATGTCAAATGAATTCAGTTTTTTAAAACATATTTTAAGAAAATTTAATGTTTACAAAAAAGTTTTTTTTATTTTATTTAAATTTAATTTACGCTTGTCTAAGTTTTGAATTCATTTACATATTCGTAATTTCTAACTTAGAAGCAAGTTAGTTTATTGTGCTACGAAAATTCTGTCAATATATTTTTGTCCACGAGATAGTTCTAAATAACATAAAAAAATTTAAGAAACCATATCAATATTTCACGCTGAATAAATAAAAAGAGAAACAAAAAAATTTTGCAACGCTCCTTTCAATTTACTCCCCACCCTTTCCATGTCATTAAGAACTCCACGTACGGGTTATGGAAATTACTCTTGGCTACATTTGAACCTCAGTTCAGACATGATTCGAAATTTTTCACGCCAAAGCGTCAAGAAATAAAGAAGTAAAAGGAGAAAATGGCTAAGGATAGGAACGCCGAGCCTTTTATTCGAAGTTATTGGGGATATTTTATGGAATATGAAATATGCCAGGATCTCAGAAAATAAATTCAGCATTGGTGCTCTAAGGACACATAATTATATCAATGTATGCTTTTATTAGAAAGAAATAAAGCTAGCTCACACAATTATTTATATTTATTTCTAAAAGAATTTTCATTATTAGCCAGTTGTGTGATTTCTACACCTTCGATAAAATGAAACGTA
Source organism: Latrodectus elegans (assembly GCA_030067965.1). Taxonomy (NCBI): domain Eukaryota; kingdom Metazoa; phylum Arthropoda; class Arachnida; order Araneae; family Theridiidae; genus Latrodectus; species Latrodectus elegans. Next base: position 49,201,022 of record CM057821.1, read on the forward strand.
CCCGTTTTGATTATAATCCTTTTACCAGGGAAACAATGTCATTAAAAAAACAGCAAATGGTAATTAGATTTCCTTTTGAGAATAAATTTTATTGTTTAAGAGGGGATCGTGCATAAAGTATCTGATTTTATCAACTGCCAAATATAATTAGAAATCGGCAATTTAGAAGACAAATATTTTTAAAGGAACGTTTTATCTTTTTTGATAAGATCAAATAAATGTAGTGAAACATTTTATCATTCTTAAAATGATTAAATATAAGTAAAAAACATATCGAGTATGGCAAATTTACTAATAAAATTAGATTAACAAATACCTAAAAATAGTTTTACTTTCAGTTTAACTGTAAAACTGATGGTAAATGAATCGTTAACTTGAAGGGGGGAAAGCTATTACTTCCTGCTCAATAAAACTTAAATATCAAATTTAAGCTACATAACCTGATAAAAATCGATTCTTATATAACCCATTACTATAAGTAAATAAATTTTCGCGAAATACAAAGTTGTGTACGTGTGTATATATATACAAAGTTGTGTATGTATACATATATACATATATTACTTAATGAAAATAGATTTATATGACAATAAAAACTGAGGTATAGATGCCGTACAATCCAGGGTGCCAAGTTCTGAATTTTTTTGGCGATGAAGAAATGTTGACAAGATGACCTATTATGACGTACGTAATGACAAATACTAGGGTTGCCAAAATAGAATTTTCATAATTCTTATAGGTCTTTATATCTATGACGCAATAAAAACCAAGAGTTGCCAGATACATAAGAAAATCCGTAAAAAAATCACCTAACTCTGATTCTGGCATCCTGCATTATACGGCATATGTGCCAAAAGGGATAAATTTCAAGTGCCAAAAGGGAAAATATGTGCCAAAAGGGAAAATATAGTTCCAAAAAAAAAAAATATTTTTAAAATAAAATTTTTAGAAGTTAAAAAATTGTAAATCAGTAAGCTGATTTAACAACCATAAATTCTATTCTTAAAATAAATTCTTAACATATTAGTCAGATATTTAAGTAAACAGAGACTTCTCCCTTTTGAATTAAATCCTAAGACCCAGAAATTTGGCTAATTTAGTATCTTTTAAATCCTTTACATCATAATAAAACGCAGTGACTAAATTTATTTTTCCCATTAAAAGAAATATTTTTAGCCATAAAATTTTATCAATAACTTACTTTCAATAAATAACAAAAATTATGGAAACTGATTCAGGAGTTAGATTCAGAAATTTTTCAAACACATATTGGCATTAATTAATAGTGATGTTCTTAACGTCATATTGAAAATTATTCACCTTATCTGCATAAAATGATATATTAGAATAATAAAGGAAAGATATATGCTGATATTTCTGTAATTAACTAAATTAATTACATTTATTACAATTTAACTAATTACAATAAACTAAATTAAAAATCATTTTCAAAATACATCACAATTTAATCTTTGACATTAAATATTTGTTAGAAACTGGATTTTTTTAATTTAAAGATGAATTGATAAATTTGAAAATCCAATTACTCACAAATTGCATAGTTCGGATTCTTAAATTTACATTAATGCTCAATATTCATGCTTATTATAAAGCCAATAAAAAAGGAACATAAAGTCAATAAAAAATGCATACAAAAATATGGAAAAAGAGAAAAACTTATTAAACCTCAATTTCTCTTTAATATTAAAGAGAAATTGAGGTTTAATAAGTTTTTCTCTTTTTCCATATTTTTGTATGCATTTTTTATTGACTTTATGTTCCTTTTTTATTGGCTTTATAATAAGCATGAATATTGAGCATTAATGTAAATTTAATATTACAATATTAATATTACAACTTTATAAAAATTTTGCAATAACAATGAAATTTTACATCAACACATACACACATTCAATGTCTCACAAAATAAATATTTGTTATTAAGCAATTATTTAACAAACATTTTGTGTGTGAGACAACCTATAAATTTGAAAAGATTCAATTATTTATCACACTTAGCACTTAACTTTCAGTATTTTTGGAAATATACCAACAAATAGTCCGCACAAGTTATAATATTTTAGTAATATTTTCTTAAATTCTTAATATGTGAATCAATTTTGTAACTTTAAAAAAAAGGATATAAAATGAATAATCCATGTTCTATATTCATTGTTTCGATTTGAAGAAATAGGCATTTATTTTAACATCGAAATCTGAGTTTATTTTGTTTTAAAATTACTAGTAAAAACATGAATGTTAATATTTTTATCATGTTAATATTTTCCCAAAGAGTTCTTTAAACTGAAAATCCAAAATATTTTCGACTTAATAACATTACCTGGCAAACGGAATTGAAAATACGATGAAACTTTCAAAATAAAATTAATTAGGAAGAACTTTAAATTAAAAAAGTATTAAAACTGGAACCAGTAATACTTGCATGACATTTTAAAAAAATAAAAAAGTTGAGCTATGTTTCTTTTAATTAGGCGATTTTCATAATGGCAAAACAGGCTAAACTTTCACCACATGCAAATATGAAGTCTGTCAGAATGAGACGTGTCTCCAAATTCATTCGGCAAGAAAAATAAATAGATATCATATTCTAAACAGTTAATGTTTATTTTATCTGTTATGGTAAGGAAATAAGAAATTATATGTAATATAGTTGTGTTTAATGCGGAAACGCTTGAAAAAGCCACATGAGGTCGGCCTCTTTTTTATTATCTTAAAAAAAAAAAAAAAAAAGACTAAAACAGATATTTATTTTAAGAGACAAGTGAAGATGACTTGGCTTCAATTGATGTAACTTTCTGACGCCAACCGTCCATTCCAATTAGTTTTATTACCATGCTTGAATGCAAACAATTTTTTTAATACTTTATGTTATATAACTAAATGTTTGGATTTGAGTGACTGTTTATTCTGTATAATGTTAACTAGACATAAAGACAACTAATGACAAACAGCTCGGGGAAAGAAAATTACGAAAGCATAAAAAATTTTATACTTAGCAAAAAAAAAAAAATATATATATATATATATATAGTTGACAAATATTTTACATAAAATAATTTTAAATAATATTATGCATAATTTGAGTAATGTTTACACTTAAAAATCATTTTGAATGCAATTAAAATATATATGCCTTTTATTATATTTTTTCGATAATTTAATAAAAATTCTTAAAATTTAAAATTCCTTAAGAACTATCTCAAACAAAAAAGATTTTAAAATCCAACCATTCACCAAGTACATGTCCCTCACATAATGACTTATTATAAGTTATTAATAATAAAAATATATTTATCATTTCTAAAAGTTTGTAAAAGTTTCATATTTCTATGATAAATTAAACTTTATTATATCTATGTTAACTTGAGTTGCCACGAATATTGATAAAAAATTTATTCTCTTAAGTGTAAAAAATATTACGATTTTTATCAATTCAAAATTGATTATTCCTATTTTGTTAAAAAAAAAAAAAAAAAAATAGAAAAAGATTTTTTAATTATTAAACTAAATTCTAAAAGAATTTTCTCTCGTAAAGCTTTATATGAATGTAAATAGAAACTTATAAATTAATAATTCAAAAAATGAAGGAGGAATTATCAGATTTCGCGGTTTATTATAAATATATTTCAATGAAACTTTACGTATTCTTAAACAGCAATGCAAATATACCAGAAATTCGATCATTGTCTATTATCCGTTGCACCAGCAAGGGTGGATAAATTATGGTCTCGCCAGCAGTTTCTTAACTACGAAACCAGGCAATTAAGATGGTGATGTTTTGCAATTTTGCTTGATTACTTCGATACGAAAACATTATCGTTTTTGAAATTTAAGGCACTATAAGTTTAGGGCAAAATAATGGCTTTCAAAATGATAGCCAACAAATTTTTGAATATATTTCTGACAACAATTATATAATCTTATTAGGAAATTATAAAAGTGTTTAAAAAAAATTCTATATTTAAAATCTATTGAGGAAATGGTAAAATTGTCTGCTCCGTAATTTTTGTAAAATTAAGCACATTTACATGTTACATATACACGTGTATTTATCAATACAAGCTACCAAATGGACTTTATACATTAAAAGTAAATAAAATAAAATTATTCTAGTTAAATGTAATAGTGGAATAATGAATGGTAGAAGATAAATTCAGTTTGTCGTTGTCCCTTTGTACGAGAGCCAATTTGACCAGAAAAAAAAATATTTTAATTCATAAACAATCTGTGAAAATAAAGCACTTAACAGACGAGAACTTTTGATTTCGATGTGTGCCGATGTAAGAGACACAAGAGGCATCATAGTGGGAGTGTGTCCGAGCGAGAGGAGCGGTGCAAAGACGTGAGGTAACGGAGGTACCGCTTCCAGGGCAAGGGAAAATAAATCTGTTTCGAATAATGTAAAAAGAACCATCTAAATTTATGTTTGTGTCTATAATTAATGTTATGTTTGTTAATGTAAAATAAATGTGTCGTAAAAATGAAGATATTTCAGTATTACTGAACGATCCTGGAAACGACAGGTTCGTGGAAACATCACACAATCTTTAATTTATTTCTCACCTTTAATTAAAAAATTAAATTTACCAATAAACTAATAATCACGGTCAAATGATTATGAATACTTAAATTTACACAAATCATTTTGACCGCTGGCATAAGCTACTTTTATAAGGGCTAATTAATATTCTTCATAATTGAAGGCATCACTCAAATTTTTCGAAATTTCAAATTATCATTAAAAGCATGACTTATATAACTATAAGTAAAATAAAAAAAATATTCATCTCCAATATATGAATCTTAAAACAATATACAAAAGTATGAAAATTTCTCATGCGTATAAAACTAATCTAAAATAGCATGATTATACATTAACTAGTTTAATAAGAATTCTAAGATGATTTTTACGATTCTTTCTTAATCCATTTCAAATAAATAAAGTCACCGTAGTTTATACTGCATTATTCAAGTTCTCTTTAAATAAATTTTCAAAAAAATTTTTCTTTCAAAATTATAATTTTTTTTTAAAACTCATAATGGTAGAAATTCACTAAAAACATTTCATTTAGAAAATTGTGACTTGTGTTTATGAATATTAATATAAGTTATTAAAAATAACAGCCTTACTCAAACATTTATTCAAGTCAATATTTGAAAATAAAACATAAATAATCTGTAAATAAAAAGTAACATTAATCTGCAAATCATCCTCATAAACATCTACATATTAGAACCATAAATACTTAACTCGGTGAAGAGAAAGTAAGCATTACATACATATTCCTTGCAATTAATAACTCACCACTGTCCACTAACATAAAATGATATCCCGACTTTTGTCTTAATAGAATCATGTCGTAAGAATAATGTTCCCAACTAGTTAGAATAATACATTTGTTACTTTTTCATCATTGTATATGTTTGTGATAATAACACGTGGTATTCAGAACAAATAACGTTTACTTTTGGTAACAAAATCTGTCTTTTTCATATTCCATTATTATCACAAATGTTACATTACATTACATTATATATATATATATATATATATATATATATATATATATATATATATATATAACCTGAAATAAATCTGAAATAAAATTATTAAAATATAACTAAAGTGACATTTTGCATTAGCTCCATTGATTTATAATTGATTCCGCTATAATTCCATTTAAATTCCACTACACTATTAAATATCTTCACAAAATTGTATGTATGCGCATAGTTGGTTGGTTTGGTTGTCTGTCACTCAATGGTCATTTTTTGCACACGAGGGGATTAGATTGGGACCTACGGTTTAAAGTGGATTCCGAACCACTACAAACATCCATGTGTGCCCAAGGTGGGATTCTAACTCACAAACAGTTGAACCGAAGGCAAGAGCGATAACCATTCGGCTGCCAGCTCGTAAGTATGCGCATAAGAAAGTAGTTCATTAACATTTCACATGCATGTTTTCTTAAATTTTTTTTACAAATAATATACACGCTTATAATAATGAATAACAAAACACTATCGCGTTTTATTACAGAAAAGTGCATACATATATTCAAAATCCACATCATACATCTTTCAAATAATATTACAATATGCATGGTTCGTTAATCATTTATTCATTTCTACATTTAATTACATTAAAAAAAGGAGACGAAAAAAAATTCCACAATAACTTTACATAAACCTAGTAGGGAATATTTCTCACACACTCATGTACTGCAGCGTAATTGCTGCAAATAAGGTAGTTAGATCATTCATGAAAATTTCCTAGTTTTTGTAACAATCAAACGTAACACTACAAAACTCCACACACTGGTTAAACGTAAAATATTCATTCATGTTTTCACAGTACTAAACATATTATAAACATTTAGAATAATATATATTTCTTAAACAGAAAAATTGCATAATTATGTAAAATTTAATATAAAAGACTATTATATATTTTCGATTTCACAAGTTTATAGTTTTTTATTTTGCAAAACAACGAAAGCTCGCAAATTATTTAAATTATATAAAATAAATAATTTTAAAATGTCAATTAAATTATAAATGAACTAAATGACACTGATATAAAGTTAAAATATTTAAAAGAGATAAATTTATTAAATAAAGATCAACACGTATGAACATAAATTAAACATAGCGAATTCGAAGAAAAAAATTAAAAAGTTTGAATAAAAACAGTAGTTATTATAAAGTTATTCCTAATAAGTTGAAAATTTAGAATAAAGTTAACTTAATTATTTGGCGTTAACATTACATCATATATATATATATATATATATATATATATATATATATATATATATATATATATATATATATATATTCATTAACGAATCTTGTTAATTTTAAACATTCATATTACATACATATTTAGTTTTTTTATTATGATAAATATTGATAGACATTCTGTTTATATAATCCTCAACAGGGATTTATCAATAATCAACATTTTCGAGCAATGATTTTTTTTTTAATATTTTATTATTATCAATAAATTTATGTATAATTTTAAATCTCAATAATGAATTCATAATTTCTTACTTTGCATCTTAGTTCTTGCTCACACTAAAATTTTAAATCCAATATCTGAAACGAATAACATTTGTAACCATAGATTTAATAATAAAAAAACTAACACTCTAGAAAATACTTTTTTCGATTAAAAGAACATTTGCAAGAACGATTATGATTCGAATAACGATATTAATAAAATAAATTAAAAACCCAAACGATTTCATATCGCTTTCTTTCGCCGTAATCTCTTTCAATATTCCATAAAAATTGAAGGATCGAAGATTTCATTTCATTCTAGAAATGAGTGATGATATTTACTTTCGTCTGAGAGAAATGGTTCATATTTATACTCTATTAAAAGAATTAAGGGGTAATAAATTATTATGCTATTTTAATATTCCACATTCGAAGGGGTCAATAAATTTTTTCCATTGCGTGACGTAATGTTTACATTGTAAATCAAAAGTGATGCAACAAAAAACGGCATAAAAATATTTAATTAAATGTAAAAATCGCGTGTTTCCCAAATTATTTTCTCGCTATTCAGATTGAATGCAAGATCCAACGTTAAAATATGATTTAAAGTAAGAAGTTTAGTATTCACTAAATTTGTTTTCCTTTGTATTTTTTTTAACTTTGTGTAAATGTTTAATAATGTTTTTTAAGAAACTGAAGTTATGCCATTAAAAAAAAAAGTCGTTAATATTACAACTGAACACAAAGAATTTAAATAATAGTTACATGATGAATTACACATTGTTACAATAATTATGGAAGAAATCATAAATACAATAAATCAACAAAAAGTTGAAAAAGATAAATTGTACGGTAGGTAATATGTGCATATTGAATGCTAGTAAGTAACATTAAAAAGAATACTTTTAACAGTAAAACTTTAATAAATCACACTTTTAAGTAATGATGAGTCTTAATTTTCAAACATTATAAATAATAGTTGCAACAATATAAATAATAGTTTTAATAATTACATTATAAATAATAGTTTAAATAATAGTTAGAATAAAAAGAAATAGAAGTAGTTAATAAAATTGATTTGGTTTAGTCGATTTGTCGCTCTAAAGTCACATTTCTGTACACCAGCGTTCTTTTAGACGGGGCAAATTTATTTTCAGAATAATTTTAGAATATTAAACTTTATAACAATGCATATATATAATATCATTAAAAAAATTAAAAGTAGAAAGAGCACAATGTTCGCATACCCTCTATTAACTAGCTTTGATATTTCCATTAAAAAATATAAACGGTAATTCAAAATTTAAATATAAAATTAAGACTTTTACAAGCTAACCAATTTGTAGAAACCCACAGAAATCGTAACGAAAAGCAGCTGAGTGATAATAATAATGGATTGGTTTCTTTGTCGCTCAACGGTCATATTTTTGCACACGAGGACTAATTAGACCGGGACCTACAGTTTAAAGTGGATTCCGAACCAGTACAAACATCCATGCCCAAGATTGGATTTGAACCCACGAACTGTTGAACCGAAAGGAAGAGCGCTAACCATTCGGCTGTCAGCTCGGCTGATAGTAAGAAAGATAAAATATCAATACATAATACAAAAACAAGGAAACTTTTAACGCGCGGTGATGTTTTTTTTTTTTTTTTTTCTTTTCCTTTTGAAGTAGGCCATAAAAGAAATGTAACTGAAAATCTGGATTCAATAACACACGCACATATACAATCATATTATATATATATATAGTAATATTAATTTGAATTATTTGTTGGAAGAAAATAATATGCAAGAACTTATAATATATAAATGTTTAATAAATTTATGCAAGCATATTGCGAAAAACAAACTTAAGAATATTTAATTAAAAGTTTAATAAAATTATTAAGTAGTAAATTATCTAAAAGGTAAATGCTATATGAAAAAAATTATTTAGAATAACTATATTTTTCGTAATTATTTCTTTAAATATAAGAAAGTCAGAATATATAAATTTACATACATCTATACGAACTTTTTTTTTTAATCTTAAAATGTGTTCTCTCCCCCCCCCCACACACACACACGAGGACTGAGACTGGAAAAGATAGTTAACTATATATAATTTTAACGTCTATTCACTTCATCGCCGTGCTAATTTAACAATTCTAACTTTTTAAATGAAAAATAAATTAAATTCACTTTATCATAATTAAATCTCCCATTTTAATTACAGCTCCTTATTAACTTAAGATATTTTATTAAATAACAGAAAATCTATTTTAGAGAAATAAATTTTTACAAAAGATCGATGTGAATCATTTATTTAACAAATTCATATTTAAATATCTCAACTATATAAAAATACTATAGTTTTTACAGAAATTGCTATCAAAAAATCTATAAACACAACATTTTTCGGACAAAGAAATTTATGGAAATTTGAACAATTAATATTTAAATGAGTGCAAAAAAGATAAAGTAAAAATATCGTATTCGCATTTAAATCTTTATTATTTAAAGAGAGAGAGAGAGTTTTTAATTCAATATTTATTATTCACTATTCTAAACTTAAAATACATGCAAAAGGAGTTCCGGTTAAAAAAAAAGTATCCAATAATCAGGAAATTTATCAAAAATTCAAAACAGCATTTATTAATTCAGTGAAAATAACAAAATAAGTATTAGTAAGAATGTTTTTATTCTCAAATAGGACAAAACAAAGTTTGCAAATATACTTCACCAGATTACTTCTCCCTCTTTTTTATAATTTGAAATCGTGATTCAATGACATGATATACCAAACTACTAACTGGAAGATGAAATGATAGGGGAGAAGCAAAAGACGGGTTGCCATGGAAACTGCTATACGCCTGACAGCTGCTGACGCATTCGTGACGTCAAGGGGACTAAATGATTACCGTGAACAAAAGCAAATTGCAGCGAGGTTTGAGAGCAGAAAAGTGGGTAAACTGAGAGAAATGAAAAAGAAAAACACTATTTGAGAAGGGGTGGCATTAATTTGCGGATTCTAGGCTCAATAAAATAACATAAATAGCACTTTAGAAAAAAATTTTAAATTAACCTAAGAAATAATGTAAAACCAATATCGGACAAACAGAAAAATTCATCATTTTTTTAATACTTGTGTTTAAATTAATAAATTGAAACAATATTTTGGTGTATTTAATGCTTAAAAACAAACTTTTTAAAGTGAACAAAACGAACTACTTAATAGCCTTTTATAATAAAGTATCGTATATACTCCACACTAAAGCAACTAATTAATCGAGAAATAGAGTAAAAATTATTAAGTAGGCCCTGGTCTAATAATTTTAATACACAGACATTTGATCGGCCTAATTATTTCTTAGGCTTACAAAACTATAACTAATACTAAAGTAAACTGAAAAATTTATTCATATTTACTTTGTTAGTATTTTATTTGTGTTTAAATTATAATAATACAAATTAAGTGACTTTCAATTATTTATTTTCTTAAAATTAGAGTACATAATAATCTGAATAAAAACAAAAATTCGGAAATACATATAACAGATATTAGGAACTATACTGAGCAGCAATTAGCTTTAGCGTAAAAACTTTAAGATTTTGTTTGATAACATAGGGTGCAGTTTACATTAAATTTCAATGCAATCAACCATTTAATCCCTCTTTTTAGATAACGAATAATACTTGAAACGAGAAAACTTGCTAAAAAACGTAACAAAAAAAATGTAAGGAATATAAATGTAACATATAAATAATAATATAAGGGACATCAGATTTCCCAATTGCATTATTTTTTGTAAATGATAAACATAAGCAAAATGAAAATTAAAATATTCGCTATATCAATATAAATTTGTTGAAATTTTAGAATAAAAAAAAACTAATTTGATTATCGGATCCATCGTTTTGGGAAAAAAAAAAAAAACTCATTTATTTGTCATTAAAATTAGTGTTAAATTGTCTTCATCAATAGACAAAGTATTTCAAGGTTATAATTCATATTGGAAAAAATAAAGATTAGAAATTCAATTCACAAAATAACATCGTGACATAGAAGAAAAATGTGTTATTGTTGTTGCTCCATGTCCCTTCAAACCAATAGCACTAGAAATGGACGAGATTTATAATTCTAATTATTTTTTAATTGCTTTTCTAATACATTACAGAACAGAGAAGAAATATGACTTTCATTTACTTTATAGAATACTGTGAAATAAAATGAAAGTATAAAATTTGGGGGCAAAAAAATATTCAAATTTTGAATAAATAAAAATTTGGCAAATATATATTTTATGCTCCGGCACCAAAATTAGCAAATCCGGCACCACAATATATATCCAAATAGAATTTGAGACTAATCCCTAATCTTACCAATTATAATGATACAATTTTATAAAGTCCGACATAAAACGCACAGAAACTTCCCGATATCATTTTGACCTTCCATTAATACATACTTTCGTCTCTAGAGATTACATTAATCATAAATTTTTCCAAAAAATGTTAGAATTCAGTTTTACAGCTAAATTTTTAGTGGTTTCGATTGTAGCTTATCAAATGTTAAGTAGCTCTTTGTATATTTTAGTAATATTACTTTTGAACAGAACGTTTTCATTATTTTTCGCATATCAATACAGTGATATAACTATAATTTTCTTTTTTAATTAAACACATATATATTATTTATAATTAATAAAATTAAATACATAATTAACCATCCAAATTAAATACATGTAGCTCAAATAAGTTATTTGCTCACTAATTTGTTTGCTAATATGTGCAAATAAACAATGGCCAAAAATCTGAAGATTTTTCTTTTTTGAATGAAGACAACTAGTATTGGTAAGGATTTAAAGAGTATCGATTAAAAAACATTAAAATCAAGTACACAGAGCGCATGTCTCCTTACGTGCAGACGTAATGCCAACTTCTTGCATTTATTTCAGCCTTTATGTATCCTGCAGAAGGTGAGTCAGTTTTTCCCTTTTGTTTTTACGCAGTATTCAAAGCTGTTGTATTATAAATTCTTAATACAGTAAACGCTCGGTATTTACGAACCTTTATTAATGAACATACACGATTTTACGGATTTGTTGCTGATCTCTAACAAGGTACAATAGCACAACATTTATACCCATTTACGAATTAAAATTTCGAGAAATCTAATTTTTGCGAATTTATTTTCAGGCTTCTTTTGTTTGGTTATAATTATCATTGTTTCTTTCGTTCCAGTTGAGACAATGTCTACATCACTTTATTGCAATTCTTATTGGCTTTTAAAATATCCATGACGTCAGATAACGTGTCATCTACGTCACACATAATTACGACATTGTATTGAGATGGCGTCGTAAATACGACTAATCGACGAATTTGCTGCCTGCCTTCAAATTGCATTCTTTAAACTGCAGCAAGTAAAGCGAAGTTCACCTTCGAATGTCTGAATGATTCGACGAAGAGAATAAAATCTAGTCATGATTTAGAGCAGTAATAAAAAAAGTAATTTTTAAATTATAATTATTTTCGTTAGTAAAAATTATGAAAATTATCTGTTCTAAATAATTAGTTTTCAAATCTTTAGATTTTTGTACCAAAATTAAACACGTTGAAAATAGAACAGAAGAAAGAATAAGAAAAAATGCAAGATAAAACATTCACTTTATAGTTAGTTTAAATCGGCAAGGACAATTTTTTATAAATAGTGGGAAAATACTTGAATCGTTTTTAAACGAGAATCCGAATTTTTTTAATCGTAAATAACTATGGGTGTTGAAATCCAGTACTTTGAAGCAATTCCTCTAGAATTGCTTCAATCTATTCTAATGCCAGTCTTACAGACCCTGTAGGAACATAATAACATCAAGTGCAAGTACGGAAAGGTACTTTTGCAAGAAGTGAATTTGTTTTGAAATCTGCTCATGAAATTAAACATTCTCTGAACAATGCACTATTCAATCAATGCTTGGACAATTATTTTAATAATCATCTACAAAACAATGATTATTAAAATAATATTTTAAAAAAATGAGATTGAAATGATTATATATATATACACACACAGTTTCTCACAAAAGTGATAGGACACTTGTGCTTTACAAAAGGAAACTGTAATAAAATTAAAAATACATGGACAAATTTTTTGTGGGTGTGTTTGATATTTAAAGTTAGTAACAATTATTATATAACATACATTTTGTCAAAATATTAAATAAAAATACAATTGTTTAGAACGGAGCAAAAAAAAAGCTCACATAAGTGATGGGGACAGTTTTCCATCAAATATTTATCCAAAAAATTTTATTTATTTAAAAGGTTTTAACAGTTTGTTGTATTTTTTTTTACTTTTAAAACATGGTTTAATCTTCTTGGAATGGATTTGACTCATTTTATTGAGATTTCTGGAGTGACTTTACCCCATTCTTTTTGAAGCACAGATTTTAATTGTTGTTTTGAAGAAAAGGTGTGTTTGCGAATTCTGGATTCCAATTCTTGTCAAATATTCTCTATCAGAATTACGACTGGAGATTGTTTCCAATTTTGCTTTAAGATGTCAATATACTTGTACTGATCCATTTTATTGACAATAAAAACAAGATTACCAACTCTAGCGGATGACATATACCCCCATACTCCTCCTCCACCATGTTTTACTGTTGGCACTAAGTTCTATTTACGAAATTCTTCTTTCGGTTTCTCCACATCAGGATTCTATCGTCAAAACCAAATATATTAAATTTACTGTCCTCAGCAAATATAACTTTATTCCAGTAATCAGAATTTTTATTTATGTTGGAATTTGCGAAACCCAGTCTAAGTTTTCTATTCTTTTTACTTACGAAGAATTTTTTCCTGACTACTCTACCGTGATATACAGCACACACAGATCGAATTACTCTTCTAATAATCTCAGGGTTAACAATTACACTATGTAATGCTAGTAAATCAGCAGCAACTTTAGGAGCACTCATACTTGGAATTTTTTTAATAATTCCAACGACAATTCGCCTAATTCCATTGGATTGCTTTGATGGTCTGCCATGTCTTATTTTGTTCTGAAACATATGATTCTTTTTATGTCTTTTAATGATACTGAAAACTGTTGAATGAGTCAAGTTAAATGTTCCAGCAGTTTCTGTAATTCATTTTCCACTTTCAATATGCAAATGAATAACTAATTTTCGAATTTCAGGTGAAGTTTCTTTTCGCTTAGCATTCATGGCTGCACACAGCTAAAAAACACAAAAATTTGAAAACAATCTGGCGAAAAATATAGCAAACGATTTTATAAATTATTGCCAATTACTTTTGAACAAATTTAAAACACTCAAAAAATATTTTTATTGCTTATTTCAGATGATTTTTGTTGCATATCTAATGGTGTCCCGTCACTTATGTGAGCTATTTTTTTGTTCTGTTCTAAACAATTATATTTTTATTAAATTAACATTTGAATATTTTTACAAAATGTATATTATGTAATAATTGTTACTAAATTTAAGTATAAAACACACCCACAAAAAATTGTGCATGTATTTTTAATTTATTTTATCACAGTTTCCTTTTGTAAAGCACAAGTGCGCCATCACTTTTGTGAGACACTGTGTATATTGTGTATATATATATAACCATTCTTAGATACTTTCACAAAACATTTCAATTACACTGCAATGTGGAATCGCCCCCCTCCGAGCTGCCAAACGATTCATATTCGATTTTCATTTATCAAAACTGCGTATAAAAAAAAAAAAAAAAAAAAAAAACAATGGCAGAGTAAAAACAGAAGACTAGAAGCGGGAAGATGAAAAAATAAACAGTATGATATGATAGAGCGAAAGGTTTTAGGCAGAATAAAAATAAGGCCTTTGGGGTGGGAAAAACGCGACAGAGATTGGACAGGGAACACGATGCCATCGTCTGTAAAAGCGGATTAAATTTCGATTGACATTAAAAAAGAATCTTTCGAGTAAAAAGAATGCGTCTAGGGAAATATTTTTAAGATTTATTTTAATAATTTAAAACAACAAAAATCTTCAGGAACATTTCTCACAATTTTACAAAGATAACACAATAAAACTTCATATTTATCTCCTTTAACGTTTTATGCAATTTTATTATTAAATTAAAATACAATTTACATCAATTGGTTCGCTTTTTATGTTTAAGTATTTTCTTAAAAACTCTCTTAAAAAGGGGGACTATGGAAGTATTAAAAAAATTTCCACGCCAAAGTAATATTTTAAGAGTTAAAATAAAGGTGTCAAAAATGACATAAAATAATCTACCGACGTAATGAATAATCGTAGAGATAATCTTGTAGTGACTACAGAATCAAAAAATTTATTCACTAAGGATCAACTGCTTTCAAAAACATCTTCCCGATAGCTATTCCGAATTTCATAAATATGAATACGAGTATTTTTTACTGAAAGGAAAACAGACCTTATTTAAAATTTATTTTAAAAAGAAACTATTAATTTATATACATTAATCACTTTAATTATTCAAATTAATTTAAAATATTCATATTTTCCTAGATAAATAGAACAAATTAGTTAATTTACTATAACCATTAGAAATATTACTTATAAATTTTAAATATTGTAAATAAATTTCTAATTTTGTAAAGATTTATAAGATAATAAACAACCAAAATCTTAAAAAATGATATTTTTAAATAATATGACTCAAAATTGAGAAAATACATTCTTTCCTGTACGAATAATAATTTAATCGAAAGATACCTTATTTATAAAAACTCTTCATTTAGCTTAAAATGTCTTTATTTTCATAATTATACTCTACTATGGTTTATTTTTTCAATGAAATAATATTCACAAAAAAACTATTGTTAATAAGAGAATTAAGACAGATACAACTGGCGAAGAAATTAATATAATTAAGTTTTTACAGCTTTTGCGCACCAACAAAATAAATTATTTAATTTGAGGAACTATTCGTTTTTAATTCAGTTACTTTAGTACGTTTATTATGGAAACAGTTTACACAAAACTGTTCTTTATTTACATTTTCAATGCTGAATCAATAATTGCACTATTTTAGTGAATGGTTATGTTGTACTACAAACATCCGTGCCCAAGGGGAGGTTCGAATCCATGCTAATTTCATATTTGAAGTAATTAAAAAATGAAGCAAAATGCTCCCTCAGAAACTGAGCTGACAGCTGAACCACTCAGAAACGCCAAATATGAAATAAAATGAAAACCTGGGTCAATTTTTTCTGCGTTGCTTTTCCTGAATGAAGAATTTTAGATCAAGAATACGTCATCAACAATAAAGAAAGGCTATTTTGAATTTAAACTTTGACCTGGAGAGAAACTTAATGGTAGTTTCCTTCGAGTAAAAAATAGCACGCGTCCGGGACAATCAGTGCAAAGAAGCTGCATAAAAACTTATCAGAACAACGCCTTATTTTTACTACGAGATAATCCACGAAAAGAAAGTGGCTGCAGGAAGTAGGTAAGCAGGATGTCCCGGAAATAAAAAATTTCGAGACAGGAAATTCAACTTACAACAGTTCCATTTGCAATCGCGACTTTGGTAAGACGATCTTTAAAACACATGCCGCAACGGTATATGAAACAAAAATAGGACAATGACACACACAAATTTTCTGACAAAGAAACACAAAAGATTTAATGTACAAAATTCTTAAGGAAATAAAAAATGGTTTAATATTTCTTCATTTAAGGTAAGGGGTTAATGTTGTAATATATCAATGTTTTTTTTCGCCGTCATATCAGTGGACTAGCTTACTTTAATCCGTTTCCAGAGTAATGATTAATGCGATGACATATACTGATGATTAATACGATGACATTACATTACTTTTATAATTTAAAACACGGAATAATTTAAGAATGTAGCATATAAACACCGAATTTAAAAGTAACAAGTATTGATCTCCAAACTTTCCAATTTTCTTTTACATGAAAAAATACTATTATTGAAATATACGGGACTTACTTCATAACTAAGCGAAAAAGCTATGACTTTATTACATTTCAGAGGCACATATTTTGGAACCAGTTAGTAGGATATCCCCCCCCCTCATTGGTGACCATTGCTACTTTTTTTCATCGCAAAGTTAAACGCATGTTTTTTTAACGCGGGAATTTTCCTTAAGTTCAAAAAATATACATTTTAGAAAATTTTAAAACACAATAGTATACAAAATCTAAAAAGTATTACTAAAAAATTAATAAAAACTTTTTTATTGGGTTTGACTTCTCTTCAAAACAACTGGTAAAAGAGATGAGTAAATAACAATAATGGACTTACTTGATATGACGTTAAGCTCACATATCGAATATACTCTGTGATATATAAGAAACATATAATAATAATAATAATAAATTAACAAAAATATATAAGAAAATGATAATAAATAAAAAGAAATTGGAAATAAGAACAGTTTACGATGTTTGGATGCTGGCGACAACGAAACACAACAAACGTAGAACAAAAAGTTCCAATTGAAAGTAAAACGATAACTTCAAATGCTGTTGCCACTGAAAAGAACCATATATAACGTAAAAATGATGAAAAACAAGAGAAAAACCAGATATGGCAACGAAAAAATCTGAAAAATAACAAAAACTTAAATTGGCAACAGGATCATCGACAAAGTACGCTAGATTTGGCGAGAAATCATTTGGGGGATATCATACTTACACCCATATTTTGTGTTCATCAAAATATCCACAAAATATCAAATTTAGAGACTAATATTTAGTGTAAAATATGAAATGATTTATCAAAGCAAAAAGTATTCGTTCTTCGACGAATTCGCAGAACGAATGCCCTGCAGAAACAATTTTGATTCATAGACAAGCGAATATGCATTTCTTTGCATGTTTGTATTTAATTTGATCACATAAACTTCTCTTCAAACGTAATTATATTTTTCTCTGCTAGATGTTATTTTTCTTGCCAAGATGTACAAATTTTTCTTTGCATTCTTCTTTATCGATAATAAATCATATCGATTAAAAAGCCAACTAATTATCAATTATGAAAGTAATCAGATCGAATTCATCGCCATTAATTACAACATATATTTCCTATTAAAGGTCTTTCAAGATAAAAAAATAATTCATCACAGAATTTTCGCACGAATTAAATTTGCATTAAGATGGCGTTATTAATATAACACAAAAATATTTAAAATTTTAATGATTTTTTTTTACATTTTAAAAGAAAAAACAAACTAGAGAATTGGAAGGATCAAATAAGAAGAATTGATTTGATGGACTTATTTCAGTTATAATTAATTAAGGAAATTAACTTTAATTTAATGAAATACGATTTTTTTTCCTTGGAAATTAATAGCAACTGGAATCTAAAAATGAAAAATTTAAACTTTTTCAGAATCCACCTAACTTTTGTTTAAAAAAAAAGAAAAAAATTTAAACTGTCAACAATACCGCAATTATAATTGCTGTAAACGAAGTACAAAAAGAACAATTATT
This sequence comes from Latrodectus elegans, assembly GCA_030067965.1. Lineage (NCBI taxonomy): Eukaryota > Metazoa > Arthropoda > Arachnida > Araneae > Theridiidae > Latrodectus > Latrodectus elegans. Next base: position 49,219,532 of record CM057821.1, read on the forward strand.
TCGAGCAAATGGTATTTTAAAGGTCAAAGCAAGCCGACTTTCTAAAAGGTCAAGTGTCGTCATAGTATGACGAATCACGCAATAAAACGCAAATGAGAGCATAAATAAAAAAAAAAAAAAAAAAAATGGAATGAGTTTTCCCGCCTTTGAAAGATCTTAATATGGATTCGTTTTCACTACTTCATTCATAACTTTTCCTAAAAGAAGAGAAATACCCTTGCGGCGACGGTTAAGCGGATTTTGATGAAAAGCCATCAGGCAAAATTTCCTTTTTGAATTACGATGTTTCACACACGTGACGACGTAATTTCCGCCATGAATAAAGACATCCATTTTACCAAATCTTTCAATAGTGAACGGCTTTTTCTGTTCTTGTTTTGTTTTTGTCGTGTTTATACTTGTGAATCTAATAAAAGCACATTTTAGGAATTATGTGTTATAAAAATGCTAATTTACTTGTTTTCCATTCGACAATATGTAATATAAAGGTAAGGCAAGTTAACAGCACAATAATAAAGAAAAAATTATAAAATGAAAAGAAAAACACCCTTTTTCGAATCGGTCCAAAATGGAGCAAGTTATTAGCAGCAAATTCTAAGCGAATTGAATGCTAAAAGATTGGACCTAAGCTCTTAGAAAAATAGTATAAATATAAATACAAGAATACAAAATTAACCAAATTTTTAAAAGGAATTTTAAATATACTTGGGGTAGGAAACTTGTGTTTAAATTTGTCAAATTGTAATAAAAAATCGATTTTCGGAAAAATATTCTTTAAATGCTGTCTTAAATCAATGATCTTCAACTCTTGCAAGAGTGAATTTAGATTTTTGAAATGCATCCTCACAAAACATGAAATACAGCAATTTTCTTTACTTGGAAAAATTTCTATTATAATAATGGTAGTTGCTTTTAAAATATGAGCAAAATTAAAATAGAATCGATTTGGATTTTTTTTTTCCATAAAAATTTCAATAAGCCCTAACAGTAGGGTTTTAATCTCATGCAGAAAGTAGCTATTCTAATAAAAACCATGTGTGTGAGTGAATCTACGAGTAAACTTACTAACTCATGAAAGGGGATTGGTGTTCAGCATTAGAAGTTTATTCTCATCAGGAATATATCGAACAGTTGCAGGCGCTGGAATGCTAAAGTCAAGTGTGTCGAAAGTTTGTCAAGAAGGATCAAGTTTCATGGCCTTCCAACACCATGGCACATGAACAAAGCAATTTGTGAAAATTTTTTCGACATAGCAGTCTGACCAATATGTGGTCTAGCAGAAATCAAAAAGTCAGCCTAACAATATATATGGTGAGTTGATAATCAGAATGCATTACTCAGTATTAACTAACATCATATCAAACGGAATAAAAAAAAATTATCTCAAACAAAGACGCACATAACACATTATGAACTGTTATAACACTTAAAAGTATGGAATTTTGATGAATAGAAAAATGTAGGCGTCAAAACTGAACTTCGTATCTCGTTCAACAGTAATTCTCGTTAATCAAGTAGTCGTCAGTCAGTTCCCGTTAATCGAATATAGTCAGCCAGTAGTTCCCGTTAATCAAGTAGTCGTCAGCCAGTAGTTCCCATTAATCAAGTAGTCGTCAGCCAGTAGTTCCCATTAATCAAGTAGTCGTCAGCCAGTAATTCCCATTAATCAAGTAGTCGTCAGCCAGTAATTCCCATTAATCAAGTAGTAGTCAGCCAGTAATTCCCATTAATCAAGTAGTAGTCAGCCAGTAATTCCCATTAATCAAGTAGTAGTCAGCCAGTAATTCCCATTAATCAAGTAGTAGTCAGCCAGTAATTCTCATTAATCAAGTATAGTCACAACCAGTAGTTCTCATTAATCAAGTATAGTCACAACCAGTAGTTCTCATTAATCAAGTATAGTCACAACCAGTAGTTCTCATTATTCAAGTAATCAGCCAGTAGTTCTCGTGAATTACATTGACGATGAATAGGCAACACAATTGGGATAAAAAAATTAATATGAAACCTTGTTGCTCATGAAAATAACAATAAAACATTTCGATAGTTTAGAATTCTTACTTTATACCACTAACTGCGCGTGCGTACATATATTTTTAATGTAAGTATGTGAAGATATATATCTGTATGCGCATATATGAGCGTTTCTGGGAGGTCATTTATGCGCGTGCATGTCACCACATCAGTATGAAACATTTTAAACAAGTTGGTTATTCATTCGATTTTTACAATTACTCATTACCACTCACTTGCGGTTTGATCCGAATTCTATAGGTAAGGCCTTAATCTTTTGATAATCCTCTGGTATCCTTTTTCAGACAAAAGAAATTTTTTCAGACACATGAATATACATTAAATACATATTACATAAGTATTCTACTGTTAAATAATGACAGAAATCATTCAGGTCAAATAATGTTTTATTCACCAGCATAGCTGAATTTTATGTAAGTAAAAGAAATGATATATTCTAACTTGGGCAAATTTCTCATTAGAACTTTTACCGGAGTTAACATTGAGTTGCGAATAAATTATTTTAAAGGTGGAGGTATAAAATATGGGCTTTTACTATCCAATCAAATTAAATATTTTTCCAAGGTAATTAATGTGAAAACATCTTAAACACATTCCTCGTGTAAAATACTTAAATTCCTAAAATCACTGAAGATTACTAGATATCTCATCACAATGGCTCTCATTGTTGATAAAACAGTTTTTTTAATCGATAACAATGGAAAATAATCAATACAGACAAAGTCATGGTGAAATTGAACCCATAAATGAAATAAGCTATGTAAGTCACAAGGAATCATTTTATGTTATGGGAACAAGCTGAAAACGAGTCACAATATCCTGATGACTAAATAACCTTTGAGTAACTTATCTTTGCGTGACAAAACCAAAGTAGCTTTGTTTCCAATCCTTCTCCTGTTTCGGAAGTTCAAAAACAACTTTGAACTTAGAAAAATGCTTCATATACACACAATTCAGGAAGAGAGAACCTGATAGTAGTAGTCAAAGTACATTACATGCCAACAATCATTGTTATAAATAACGATAACGATTTCGTTTAGAAAGTTTTGTTATTTGGTGCATTTTACTGTCAGCTTTTCTCGATAATTTGATAATTTTTCAAATAAAACTTTATAAATTCTTACATTTTTTTGTAAAATGAATCAAGGTTATTTAATCATATTTTATTATCTATTATTTTTAAGAGAATTACCACAAACTTAAAGAGTTTTTGAACATTTTCTCAATTTTGAAGTTTATTAATAGGCTTACTAACTTTTAGAAATTTTGAGAAAAAATTTATTGCTACAATAATTTTTCCAAGTAATTTTATATAAATTAAATTCGTATTAAAATCATTCAAACCACATCGCAATTTATTTGATAAAAGTTAAAAATGGCAACAAAAATAAACTAGCCGCTATTTTTATTGTAAAACACATTAACCAAAATTGATTATTTAAGCAATATCAGTAACTTTTTTTTTAAGTTCAATAAATAATATAATTCTTAAAGTGTAACGAAAATTCACTTTTAGGATTCACAAAAATATTTTAAGTATTGAGAAACAATTCATATTTGTACTTTCTGTCTTTTATTGAAAGATAAAAGATAAGTGTGTTAAAATATTTTCATTTACATAAAAATTCTACTTAGTTTATACTGATTCCATGACACATAATGTGAAGAACGTAATAGGAAAACTTGAAAAACAGTGGCTTTACTTTGAATTGAAATGATTAAAATAGTCTTAAGCATTTTAACGATTATTAGGAATCAAAAAGGGATATTAAAACAAAGAGGCGTATTAGTGCAACGATAGCTAAACAATTATCGAAAGTATTAGTTTAATTATAATGATTTAAAAACGTTAAAAGTACAAATAAATATTACATTGTAATATCTTACAATTAAAATAAGAATTTAGTTAAACTCGTTAATCCGTCTGCATAGATTAAGATATTCGATAATTTTAATATAACTATTTTTCTAACTGCTGGTATTTATAAAAATCTAAGTGTATAAGAATTGCATATTTCACATTATTTTACTGTTAAACTTAACCATTGAAATAAACGAAATAACTATATAAACACTAGATTCTACATTTCATAAATCTTTAAATTATGCATTTTTAAAAGGTTTTATTTTTAAATTGATAATTCAAAATATTCTATAGCTGCTAATAATAGTTAAGAATCATTATAAAAGAGAACAGCTTTTTTTTTAATTTTGTTTACCTTATCAATTTAACTAAAAATCATATTTTCCATTTTTTATTTTATTTTATATTTTTTTTATTTTTTATTTTATTTTATTTATTTATTTATTTATTTATTTTTTTTGCAATTTACAATTACAATTTTGGTATTTTTAAAAAAAACTAAATTGTATTGAATATTATATTTTACAAAATATAAAAGTGGCACATAATATATTTTTACAGCTAAAGAAATTTTGTATGAAAGTTTAAAGATTGAATGTTTTGTGTTCACTAAAAGTAATTTAAGAACATATATAAGAGGAGACTGATATAAACTTCGTAAGTGAATGAAATAAGTGAATATTTAAATTCATATGTTAGATTTTAAGAACTTGAACTATTCTGAACAAAAGAAAACTATTTTATTACGTTTTTTTATTCGTTAAAAGGAAATAATAATAAATTCCTATTTTTCTTAACAAGGAATACCAGCTCAAAAAAGTTCTGAACACACGCACAATTGCTCAAAAATTTTATCTTTAACCAGAACACAAAAGTCAGTTTCCGTTATTTTAAGAGCAGACTTTTTTTTTTTTTTTTTTTTTTTTTTTATCCAACAAACGAACATAAATCTACTCTGTTTTTTCAGAGAAGATGAAAAAGAACAAAAGGCAATTTTGTTAATGAGTCCGAGGTTAAAACGCAAAAGTATGGCGCATTGTTACCGAAAAACCACGTATGATAATTACGCGATAGCATATTCTGGAAACTGTGTAAGACACAATTTAAAAATAAACTCATGAGTTGAATTTCCTATAAAAGAAATGACGAGATATTACACAAAAAATAAAAATGCAACACTAGCAAAGAATTTAAAATAAAACTTGAATAAAAAAAAATAAAAAAAAATAAATAAAAGAGTGAGTTATAAATTTCACCAACTGATTCATCTTATTTTATGAAGCGTTACAAATTTTTATGAACCATAGACGTGTTATTCTACAGTATTCATGTTTTAAAGACGCTCCTAAATGATTATTTCAAAAACTCACGATCCTAAATATTATCCACGATTTCCCGTTTCAAGGAACATTTAAGACTTCGGAATATTTTCCGCTACACAATATATCCAGGATACCTTGGCAATTTTTTTTAATTCAAAAAGTGTTATAAAACATAATTTTTTTCTCTGTGAGTGTTAAAATTTTTAGCACCTCCTGGAAGAAATTATGTAAAGGAAGAACTATGCAAATACGGCTCAAAGCTAAGACTACAATAAGAATTTAATGAATATACTGATATATTCCTTTGATATCTATCATAGTGCGTTTCTTTGATATAAATTCCAGATGAATTTTTTTAAAATCAAACATCAAAAATATTTAATGCAAGAACTTAAAGAGTAGTATTTCATTATTTTACGTACATGAGGACAATTTAAATATGTCGAAAATTAAAAATAAAAGTATAACTTAAAAGTATATATAATTAGTAAACTCTAGATTAACAAATATTTCTGGGAAAAAAATTCACGAGAGTATTACAGCATTAACAGTATGCGGGATATTTCGAAATTACTCTTTCAATTTAAACTTCAACCTCCTATCTCAAAAAAAAATATTATTCCATATTCTGCGGTTAATTTTTCTTTAGTAACATAACCTATTACAGGTCTTTTTTTTTTTTTTTTTTTTTTTTTTAAATATTTATTCGAAATTATAAATAAAATGTAACTTTTAGAAGAATTCTCGATCAAATTCGCGCTAAATATATATTGGCAACTTATTATAAATTGTAGTAAAATTTTAGTACAATTTCTCATTAGTTGTGAAACATTATACTCGTATTTTGCAATACATGCATATAACACTGTTGATTTAAAAAAAGAATAGAAAATATATATGTATATATATATGTGTGTGTGAACGTTTATATATATATATATATATATATATATATATATATATATATATATATATATATATATATATATATATATATATATATATATATATATATATACATATGTACGTGCGTGTGTGTGTGTTTATATACACATGTGTAAATATACATTTATGCGCGTATGTATATATACACGTGCACGCACATACACACACAGGTGTGTGTATATATATATATATATATATATATATATATATATATATATATATATATATATATATATATATATATATATATATAATCTTATTAACCCCTTGACTGACGAATTAAATGGAATTTGATGCGACAAAAAAAAACTATTTAATTTCGCTTAATTGAACTACACCATCAATTTACACCATCATCCCCACTTTCATATAATGCATCCGGCTTATACATGTTACGGGATTATTTATAATCTTTACTAAACTCAAATATTGGCTAGTATAACATTCACCGTGCGAGACTTCTGCTAAACTGAACTCTTTCTTTCAGTGTGCTTTTTTAAATGAGAATCGTCGAACGAGTGAAGCAACTATGTAATCTAACTGTAACTTGCAAGGCGTCCGCCGAAAGAAGCGCTTGACGAGTCTGACTCGTCAAAGTCTGTGATGGCCCAGGAAATCAATGACGAGTCAGACTCGTCAAAGTCAGTCAAGGGGTTAACCTTTATTTTTTAATCAATTTTTAGTCAACAGAAGTTATAGGACTAGGTTAACTAACAATTTTCAATTTTAAATGTTCGGATATTTTTCAGATTTAATTTACCAGCTATGTTTATAAATTAAATCTACCTAACCTTTTATTCAAAAAAAAGTGACATACAACACTGGATAGTTTGTAACCTGAATATAAAATAAAATCAGAAAATATTCAAGTTTCCAATTAAAATGCTGTCAGAAAGCACATAAATGTGTGAAATAAATATTGTAGTTGCAAAAGTAAACTTTCGCGTCAAGTTAATGACAGAAATCAGCAGTTTTGACCCCGAAAATAAAACAATTACCTTTCTTACTTTTTAAACACCAAATGCCCAATGCGGAAATTTATTGTTAGCTGAAAATTCCCAAATGGGGAATAAGTTTCCTTTGCCTTGGAGTCAAACAATAAGAAATGGAACGCTAAAAATCTAAAGTGCAACCGCAAAAGAAAAATGCCAGCACTTGCTTTTATTTATTTTTAGCCATGTAGGGCATGACCATCAAGACACAGTGCTGAAATAAAAAGTTGTGGGACCCTAAACGACAGAAATTGGGAATGGTGGGCGTTGCCATGGAAAGATCAAACAGACCTAGGAGATCATCAACACAATCCCGAGAGGGGGGCTCTAAGCAAAAAGCAAGGAAAAAATAAATAAAAAACCTAGGTAAGAGAAAGGGATTTGTTAAAAGGTGAAGAGGAGGAAGAGGAAGCAATCGATGAGAAATTGAATAACGATCCAAAAGGGGGAGGGGTAAAAATTCTTCTGGTTAGGGAAGGATTTTGGTACCAAAAAAGAGTAGCTTCGGTACCAGACAATACATTGATTTCCAACTTTATTTCCTTCAGACACTTTTAAATCAATTTGAGAATAGTTTTACGGCAGGAAAATTTTAATCTGGAGTATTGAAAGTAAGGAAAATTACATTTGTGTAACTGAAAATCTATGAAGAAAATGTTAAATTTTCACTATAGATTGTATCGTGCAATCAAAAGAGTAAGCTAACTATCAACAAATACAGTATCTACTAAAATAACTTACCATTTTGTCAATGTCCAAACTAAATATTATACTTTTTTTTTCCAATATTCTGTGCTATTGATATAACGGAGATGTAAAGTTGTCAATTTCCTTTCAAATGTTAATAATGCCTTTCTAATCGATTTCTAAATATTCAATTTATCGGTAGATAGTGTCACAATCATATCAAGTCACGATGAGACAAACTAATATTCACAAAATTTAATTTTATTTGCAAAAAATTCGCATTATGAGAAACTCGTATGAGAATAAATTATAGCTTTTTTTAAATGTCAGGACGCGTAATAAATGAAATATTCAAAACAAATTTTTGTAGCTTTCCAGAAATCGCAGGAAATATTTCAGGAAAAATTCAGGATTTTTCGGGAAATTCTCAGTTAAGCTAAAAACTTAGAGTTAATTGTTTCAGTTACTTAGAAATAACATTATTCATGTTTGAAGATTGTATCATACTTCGATTTTTATTTAAAATAAGTCTTGAAGCAATTACATGACTTGATCACTTAACATATTTCGCAAATATAATTTACAAGTATTATTTATAACTTGGTACACTTTATTTACATGAAAAATTGATATGGTATGTTAAAGTATTCACTATCTTAGATTGAATATTATAAGCTCTATTATCTTCATGCTTTTCTTATTTAAAAAAAATCTAGTACAAAATTTACAAAGTACAAATGCATCATAATTTTTTTACTTAAACAATAACGATAAATTCAAAAACAGCTTTTTATATTCGGATAACCATTTCTTCTAAAATAATACTCTACATCCTGAAGGGTTTAACTCGCATAAGGAATTTAATGCACTTGCGAAGTAAATTCTTAACCTCTAACCTTTGACCGTCAACAAAAACTATGTTTTGCTTCCACCCCCCAAAGCAAGGACAAAGTTGAGCGGATTTCCTTCGATCTGATAGTGCGGGGGTCGCCCCCCTTTATCTAGAAACCACCTACTTTGCGGAACTGACTGTCCGTCTTTCTCGGAAGATTACTAAGAACCTTCTTGGAACGAAAGTACTTTCGAGTAGAATTTTCTGCGTCATCACCTGGAATTCAGTTCAGTGTAGGTGAGGGTGGTTGTTCTGTAGTTCTGTCAAGTGGTGAAGTATTTAAGAAAGAGGAAGGAATTTAAGAGTGGTGGCAAAGTTGAATTGTGAAGCATTATTGCTGCATTTATCGACAAAATATAAATCATCTTACAACGAAAAACTTTTAGATGGCACAAATCAAGTGTAGACATGTGGAAAATAAAGCTATATTTTTTTTTTTTTTTTTTTTTTTTTTTTTTGTAAACTTTGTATGATTTTTATTACGTTTTTCAATAAACCAACATGTTTATTTCAATTATAAGACATTTGCATATTTTTTATTTTTATAAAATATATAAAAAATAATATCCTGATTTTTTTTTTTGCAGTATTTAATAATCTAATAATATGCTTCTTTAGTTTTAGTACATTTTTATTTTACAGCGAATTCCTTTTACTTATAAGATATTTTAATCCTCAAACAATTTTTAAAAGGCAAATTAATGAATCTGAAGGCACTTAAAAAGGATAATAAATTTCAAGTCACAAGTATAGACTGTCAAGCTTGCATTTAGATAAGCATTAAGTCGTACACCAGATTGAACTAAATTGACCCCACCCCATTTGTGAATAAGTTAACACATTATTCGTGTGCATTGCATTTTTTTAGTCAGATTCTTTACAGTTTACTTAGAAATGTGTTATTCAAAATGTAATAAGGAATTTAAAAAATGACTACTTACATATTAATATTTAACTTACACGTAACACTTTAAAAAAATACTGAAAAATATCAAGATGTTTCCAAAAACCTTTTAACTAAACACAAAACTAATTTAGGAGAAAAAAACGCGTTAACTACTTGCAGATTATAATGAAGAATAATAATTTCGTAAAAATGCAATTGAAATTATCACTTCTTTAAATCATTAAAGTGTAAATATTTTACACTTAATAAATTATTTCTAAAATAGCTCGAGCTAGAAATAAAAAACCTATTGTATCAATGAGATTCAAGGTTTAGCAAGCATGCTTTGCTATTATTATGTAATTTACAGAGTTTTAAGAACAGTTAATTGCACTGGGGGTTACGGTAGTAGAAAAATAATAACTTAAGCGCTGCCATAAGAGTTATTGAAAACAATCTACATGATAAAATAAATACTTAAACACCAACGATTATCACAAACTTCATTCCTTACAATGATAGCCTAGATATTAGGGCATTATCTTTCCGTCCGGAAGGGTGGGGTTCGATTCCGAATAATGCCGCCAAAGATCCACCGAGTACATGCAAAATACGGGCTCGTTAAGTCTGTGAAATAGACGGTCCTGATGTCAGTCGTTAAGCAGTAACCATAGGCGTAATAGTTTGGAGAAAATTTTATCCCCCTCCAGATCAATGTCAAAATTGATAAAGTGGATCCTGTGGTGGTGCCATCTATCGGAGGAGTTTTGAGCAAAATTGTACTTTCACCTTGTGGTGCTCTGATTAAAGGAAAATTTATTTTTAATTCTGACTTTATTTCGCATATCCGTCGGCTAGCGAACTTGGTTTTCCAAGTGTCTGTCTTAAGTAACAACAACAAAAACTTCTTTAAGTTGAGTAACATTAGCTTTTGAAAGGAAAAAATCTCTCATGGCACAGTATTTTTAACATCGTTTTATTAATAAAAATTTTCATGTGACAGTTCACATTATTGAAGGCAATTATAAACAATCACAATAAAATGGAAAATCAACAATAAGATATTAATAATAAGCAGAACCTTGAAATAAAATTCAAATATTGTAAGTCCATTTATTTTCATTGAAATGATATAGAAAAAAAAAAGTTATGACAACAAATTTAAATGGTACACCAAATCTCTGAATCGATTATTTTTCTCGAAAGATTTGTAAGTTTAACTTCAAATTTAGTGGAAGAATAATGATTAAGTGGAACTGAAACGTTTTTCATTTTTTTCTTAAATTACCAAGAAAGCAAATAAGTTTATATAGGAAAGTTATCACATCATTTTTGTTTGAATTTGCCAATATAAATGGTTCTGAAATTCAACAAACTGTTTTGAAAGAGGAACTTGTATATTTTAAAAACAAGTTTAATAGTATAATTTATCTCTTTTTAGAGTTTAACAAAAGCAATGGTAGAATAGCGTGCATATTATATTCAAGAAAAACACATTGTAATCATAGAAATTTGTAAAAGCAGTGATTTCAATCCGATTTGTTATGAATATTGATTTGTGATTTAGAAAAACTAATAGAGTAGAAAGTACATTTTACAATAAATTATGATATGATCATTAAAAAAAAAATTCAGTTGAAGAGTACGGAATAACAGATGTACATAAATAAATCGTTTCAAAATGCTCAAAAATAAACGTAAATAAATTTAAGTATTACAGTATGCGTTATTGATTGATCTAAATAACGTTGTGTATTGATATATTATCTATATGTAAATATATACAGATTATAAATACATACATTTATCATATATGCAAACATACAATACACAAGTAATATAGGTAACATTTTAAAATACATTCAAAGAAAAATTTTCTTAAATTTGCAAAAAACTATCCAGTAATTTTCCCAACCGGATGGTAGTTGGTTCTATACCAAAACAGCTAAAGATCTGTAGTGTTCACTAATGTTGACTGGAGCACATAAAATACGCTCTATGTCCACGAAATGAAATGACACCTCTGGGGGTAACAGGTCAAGTCTAGGGGTTTTCTGCTTCGTCCTTAAAGTTATAGCCTGTCCCTCCTATCTGCATGACACACACTGGGTGTTGTTCCCTCATGCAACGTGCCATTATTTCTGCCCCTTGTGCTAAACGGCGGGACATAATGGCGCCATCGCCAAATAGATCGATTATTTGCGAATAATAATCTGTTCTTTCACTTCAATTTTATAAGCTATACTAAAGAACAGGACTCAAGCGAATCGCGAATATTCTCATCAAGATTAAGGTTAGTTAATGAATCAAAGATCTAACCATTACTTTTTGACCAATTAAATAACCAAGAAACCAAAATTAAAGATTTTGTAATTTAAGAGTGATAATTACGTAAGCAAAAGCCTATAGAAAAAATTTTAATTCACTTAGATTTTTAAAGAATCGTAGCATTTGCGACTAAAAATTCATCAAGAATTTTAAAAAAATGCCACTGTCAGTTGTTACAACTTTTGGGTTTCTCTACCACACTAATTAATGTTTTACGCTTTAAATCTCAAAGAAAGCCACATGAGAAAAATGTTTGCAAAAAAAATGCCAGACGAAGATGTTATTTCTACATATAGTTTAATATATAAATTTCAATATAGTCAAATACTTTGAAATTAGCATATGGTGAAATGTAATCTATAGATATAAGATTGTAAACAAGTATTTTTTTAGGAATGTGTGTAGAAGCATATTTTGTAATTTCTCCGAGTGATTGCCTACACACTATCAGTGATTCCAAATACACGAACCTGATAAAGCACAATATGTATTTGCACAATAAATGCATATAAATGTTAAACATGCCTTATAAGTACATATATTAATTTATAGTGGATGTTTCATGTTTAGATAGATGCCATTTGTAACTTTAAAAAAAATAGCAAAAATTTAAGGATATCTAAAGAGTATCGATTAAATGGAAATAGTTTTGTAAATAATATTTGCAAAAATTTCATAAAAAAAATTATATAACTACATTTAAAAATAAAATAATGCTAACAATAAACATTATTTAACATAAAATTGAGAAACTAATGATACGAAATTTTTAAAAAATATTCGAACATGCACTTTAAATACGAACCTCAACAACATTCATAAAATGTAGGTAGAAAAAAATTTAACTACTCAAGAAATTAACCCCTGAAATTAATTAAAATAGCAAAAAACATAGAATGAGTTTCAATACACAAAAATTACTTAGTGTTTAATACTATCTAATGTCATATTTTTGAAAACTTTATTTAAAAAGTATTTCAAATCTTCTAGATAAAACCTTTGTACATAAAACATACATATTTTATTTATATATATAATACATATAAAACCTTATTTATATACAGTACATTAGCTTGACACCGTAAGGAATTATACATAAGTCTGCTTTTTAACTTAATGCTATTCTTTTATAGTACTATATTTCTCTTTATCTGGCATTCAATTTTTATGTTGTGTTATTGCGCTTTTATATGTCCAATAATTTTAGTACAATATGTCGTAAAGAATTAATATATTCAAGAATACTTCAATTATTTCAAACAAGCAATTCTTCTATTTCAAAAAAATATTAATAATTATCTACCCATTATGTGAGACTTAATTTCTGCTTAATGAAAATATAAGGAAAATTGTTCACCAAAAATACACAAATATCTAACTATTAATAAGCAAAAAAAAAGGTAATAAATATATCTTCAACTAGAGAGAAATCTTTAGAATATTTTTAACTTTAAAAATAAAAGACGCAATTTGAAGAAACGAAAATGGGTTTAAATAACACAATGTGAAAACAAATTTGTTTTATTTTTATCCCTCGCACACAATTTTTCCTTTGATTACGAAAGGAAACAAAAAAAAACTGCTACAAAAAATATTTCATTAAATTTATTAAAAGAAATTTTGAGCGGGAAAAATTAAAAACAGTGACGATGGAAACGCGAAACAAATGCGCCTGCAGGGTTTAACACAATGAGCTACGTAAACTGTTTTTGAGAGAAACACATTCAAGAAATCTTTTGTACTTGAAAAGCAAATATTTTGCTGGATCAATTAAAAGAACTGTAGAAGCTTTAAATTAGGGGCCTGAGCACAAATTAAAACTGTAATCATGCATAACAGATTAAGCCGCCGAAACAAAAAATAATATCGATAATTATAAACTCGTGCGAATACAAACATCAGATGATATTGTTATTAATTCGAACTTATCTGTGAAAGGTAAAGTAGAGAAAATAAAGAAAATTTTCAAATAAGTTTAAATTCTAAGCTATTAAATTATTATGACGCATAATTTTCACAACTAATTTATTACAACAAGTAGAACAGTAATGGAAAAATATATCAAAGTATCATAATACCCTACAAAAGAATATCTCCATGGAATAAAAAGCATTTAAAGCTCATTATTCCTAAAATAAAAAACATAATTTGCAACAAATGAATTTGAAGTGAATTTGTTTGTCGCTCAACAGTTATTTTTTGCACACGAGGGCTAATTAGACCCGGACCTACGGCTTAAAGTGAATTCCGAGCCACTACAAACATTCATGCCCAAGGTGGGATTCGAACCCATGAACTGTTGAACCGAAGGCAAGAGCGTTGCAACAAATGGTTCAAGGAACAAGAGATTTTCTTTTAACATTTTCGAACAGCGAAATTTTGAAGTTTCTAAAAGTATCAATATATTATAAATTGCAGTTTCAAAAAAACAATTTTATTTGTGTATTAAATAAAATTTAAAATATTTTATAGTATATATAGAACTACACCAAATGTACTTAATTGAAAACGCATTTCAATTTTCAAATAGGATTAACAATTAAAAGATTCTGTTATTTATTTCCTAGACTTTTTAGACAAAATTTGATCTAAAGGAATATAATAATTTTCATATCTAAATGAAAATTCAGTAAAACTAAAAGAGTCTTTTATAGAATCAAAATTAAGCCATTAAATTTCCCAAAACCTCTAACGCTTTCAATTTCTTAATCTGAATTTTAAAAAAATACTCGATTTTTAAAAAAAAAATTATTTAAATTCTTTAAAATGATACACTTGAATTTTAGAGTTAAAAAAATGTAGTTAAACCAAATTGCATTTGAAATTGGAGACAAAATAGTAGTAACTATTTATACTGATAGTTTTCAGTCCATATATATTCTCCTTTAATAAAGTTGTTAATTTTAAAATCCTATTTGCGTAATTTTCGTAAAATAGGCAGCAACTATTAAAATTAATATTCATTGGGAAATTCATTTTTTTACTTCTTTAAGATATACCTTTCTATATTTTATATAAAGTGGTAAATTATAAGTTTCAGAAACCATTACCTTACATAAAGTCACCTTTATAAGAAATACCATGTTGAGTTTTTAACACTTTTATAGGGACTTAAATTATCCTTGTTAAAATATTCGATTATAAAATATAACACTTTATATATTACAGCACAGATATGAATAAAGCCACTGAAATATGAATTCTCATATCAATTTTTCGCAAGCTTTAATGTCTAGTCAGTTTTTAGCAAACCATTTCTATACGTTTTTATTCCAGTATTTTAAATTACGATTCGATACCGAATGTCAACAAATAATAAAGCATTCTTTTGTCTGGTAATAAATTTAATTGTTATACAATTATAAACAGCCATGTTATAGATTTTAATGTGTAATATGCATGAAGTATTTTACATAATAAAGTTTTCCTTTCACAAATACACAACTTTGTTAAAGCTTCCATTATGAAAAATGTTTCACCATTAAATTAAGATGCAAAACAAAGTTTTCGATGAGAAATATTTCAGCGGAAATAAACAATATATGAAACAATGCCTTCGGGACGAGCTGGATATTCGTATCATTCAGAATCCACATTTAAAATCAAATATTAAAAAAAAAAAAGATTACTAATTATAGATTGTGTTACATCCCCAAAAAATGGCGACAACGTAATCTAATCGTCGCCAACAATAACTTCAAGGAACTCATCAAAGATCAACTGGAAAGAGAAATAAATGTGAGGGAAGCCCGCATTCGATTGAAACTAGTTCCAACCCACCCCACAACAACACCGTCATTTGAGAAGACGGATAAGGCCTGGTGCACGGGCACCCAAACAAGACTTTCGACAATAACAGCTCGGCACGAAGAGCAACACATCCCACACCAGCAGAGAAGAGCAAGAGCGAGATAGGGGTCTACCCATCCCCCACACGACTGTGGATCCCGAGCCTCCCCCATCTGGATGCAGCCATTTTCGTGGGGATGGAAGTCGAGTCCGAGATCGATATGCTCTTTTCCCTCTCCTGTTCCAGAGTCCGGAGGTTGAACGAACTGGCGAGACAGGCCACTGTTTCAGAAGAAGAGACAGTATTGAACGCTAGTACTGGAGCTTCTGACAGTAGTTCACCACTAGGGAATTTGTTGAACGGAGTGCAAATTTAAATCTTCATTAGTTCCTGGAAAGAAGATTTGACAGGTACTGTAGAAGGAAAAACTGGATGATGTTGCAGTATCATCAATTTTATGGCCGCAAAGAAAAAAAACTGCCTTCAAAAAGACATTTAGAAGTAAAAAAAAAAAAATCTGAAGCAGTACAGATGGTGCTTTAAATTCACTATTCTCCAAACCTATGATGCTGCAAAAATTTCGAAATAGGGAAATTAGAATTAAAGACAGCATAAGAGATGCCAAATTTGAAATTTCTCCTAAAATGTTTTCAGATCAAATTAAAGACATTAGTTTTATTATAAAATAAAATGATTCTAAAGTATATTGCAATTTAAAGTTCTTGACTTAAATTAACTAAACGAGTTTTAACACTTTAATATGCGGAAATTTCAAAATAATTCTATATTTCACACAAAAAAAAAATTTAAATATTGAAATAAATTGTAATTATATTTAAATTTGTGATAAACACTGCTTTAATCTTTTGAAAATGAGAACACATTTAGATTTTGATTTACATAATTAGAATCAATGTTTGAATAGTATTCTTTCAAATTAATTCGCTATTTTAATTAATACAAATTTCAGATTTCATTAATAAATTTTAACAAAATTGTTAAGTACTTTATTTATTATATTTTTAAGGTTAATAGAATACGAGAAATTTAACTGATTAGAATAACAGAAATTATTGTTTAAGAGTGAAATGCTAATGTCTAAAGTTGTTTTTCATTCAGCTCCAAATAGAAAGCACATCAGAATTGAGTCTTTTGTGTAACAAAACCCAGAAAAGACTCAGTGGTAGATTTTAGACTCCTGACAAACAAAACAGGGTATGACTGTTTAACAGAACATCAGTATAACATCAAAATATCGTCTCCCAAAACGTGTCCAGTTTGTAGTACCTTGATTTCTGATCACTTCCTAACGTGTTTACAATTGAAAGTACCGTAATAACTAATTTACTTCATATTAAAAAGCAAAATATAATTGGAAGTTCCTTTTTACTTATTTTGAAGTTACTATAATAATTAATAATTTTCCATAATGATTTTGATCAAATAAAAAAACAGTTTATAATTGATCAATATTAGACGATATCAGTTTGTTAACAATTGTTAATTTCAAGAGTAGTTATATTAATGTAGCTATAAACTTGCGGAATATAATAGCATCACTAATTTTTGATCTTTTAAAAAATCTTACAAAAGTTTATAATTAAAATTTTTCATATTAAAGAATTAGAATAGTTAGTACTTTCCGACAAGATTGTAGCACGATATTAGAAGATATCTAGATATTTCAAATACAACGGATTTCCACCCACTACAAACCATCCAAACCCAAAATGACAATCGAACCCACGAACTGTTAAACCGAAGGCAAGAGTACTTACCATTCAGCTGCCAGCTCAGCGAGATATAATGATCAGATTATGCATATAGAAATCAACTGAAATAATTCTTCAAACAAAAATAATCAGTGATGACTATATATGAAAGTATTACAAATAAGATTTTTTGGGGAAAAAAATTACTTCTTTAATAAGAGCAGTTAAGAAAAGAGTAAAATAACGACAATTCTGCACATTCCATAAAAAAAATAATATGCTACCAAAGTCATCGATTCGTTCGACTTATTTTGAAATGACAAATTTCATTTAAAAAAAAAAGGATTTTAAAAAGTAGCATTTAATATCTATTAAATTTCTTAAGCATTACCTAGGCCATACAAGCAGAGCACGAATTTCTTTAATACCCTCTCTGAGTGCCACTAAAAAAATAAAGAACGAACACTAATAAAATAATGGATCATGGTTATAATTTAATGAGCACCCATCATAAATCATTAATTTATGATATAAGTTAGAAATTTTATGCCAGTATTTTTTAATTTTCTAGAAATTTATTTTTTCTTACTTCCGATGTTTATTTACCGTAACCAACACTAAGACCGTATCCAAGACTTGCATCATTTACTTTTCTCGTGCTTATTAATCTCTTTTCTTATAGCCTCGAGCGCAAAATAAAAAATTTATTTAATTTTACATTAAACTATACGTTACCTTACTGTTAAGAATTTATTAACACAAAAATAGTATAGATTTCCATAAATAAAAGATTTTATCATATATGATGTATATATATATATATATATATAATGATATAATTTTTATATAGTATAAAATAGACTAATTTCCGAAATTCCATCAAAATTGGAAAATATTTCATCAATCAAAATGTGGCAATTTCAATAATTTCTAATTGAAATCTAATAATTCTAAAATGTGGAATACATAAAAAAAATACAAATATAATTAACTTTATTCTTGCAAAATGCTTCACTTTGATAAACATTAAAAAAAACTAAATCCATATTTCAATAAGAAAATAGTAAATAAAAACCTAAAAATTTTGATGAAAACATTAAATATATCAACACCAGAATACTTCCTTTGAAAATATGCTCTATTTACAGATAAAATATTCAGAAAAGCTACCAATATCTGAAATATGAGCTGATGCTTATTTTATTCCAACATTCAAAAACAATTATAATCTAAATATTCAAAACACGATATTTTCCATAAACAATGAAATATTCCAAATTCAAAACAACCTTGAACTTCAACCGACCTTGTGCGTAAGACACCACTATCAATTCCCACAATCCACTTCGATACACCAAGCCCGAAAAATTGATTTCAATAATATCTTCGATAAACTTCCCTGATGGTTGAAATTTATAACCTGACACATTCGGACAGCATGCCTCCGTAACGCAGCAAAACTCTGCCTTTTCTCCAAAGCAATTACCATAAAATGCAGTAACATCCAACTACAATATCTCTTTGGCATCGCGTGCCCGGCCGCGGAAGAATTAATCAGTCAGCTGCAGTTGGTAGAATTCCGTAATTAGTGGACGTGACTTGGGATACCATTTTTGATAAGCGAGCAGATATTAAGCTAGCAGTCACGATACGGAGAGAAGTAAATTAATCGGGAGAAAAATCATTATATCTATTTTAATTTTCAAAAGTGGAATGAAAAAATGCTGTGTAATACACTTTTCTTTAACTCGAGTGTACCTTCGATTTCCTCACACGAATGTACTTAATCACTCACGAAATCATTTCTGTGGCTTTTTTCGACTTCTTCCAAAAAAAAGAACGATGTATTCAGAAGAGCTTTCATTTCATTCTTACGTTCTGCTTCCTCAGCCCAACGGTAATTTAAACAAAATAGGAATGAAAAATGATTTGACTCGATGTTTGTGTCACTAATCACTTTTTTTCACATGTGGGTTAATTAGTACCTAAAGTTTATATAATATAAAGCAGATTCCAAGATTCCAAACCATTATAAATATACAAGTCCTAGGTGGTATTCGAACTGTTGAGTCATTTAACCTGAACGCTAATCATTCGAACATGCAAAATGATAAGAATGTGCATTTTATCAAAATAAGCTAGAACACAGAAGTATTGTTACGAAAAAATGTAAATATAAATATTGTATGAATACCTTATGTTTATATTTATGCCCCCTTCCAATGAATTGTGAAATTGCCTATTTAAATTTGTGGAATTATTCTTGAAAAATAGCAGTCTACAGAGAGGAAAAAAGCTCGTGAAATCTAAGACAACTTAGCGAAATTTGGAGAGTAAAAATGTCAATATTCTTGAAGCTTTGAGTCGATATAGTTGCTGTAAGTTTATTTCAGGATTGTTCTGTATACTCCAGGGCTTGATACTTACTGCTTGCTTGAGGCCGATACTTTTACAATTATAAGTATCGGTCTCAACCAAGCAATAAGTTTAAAATGAAACAAGAAGTCAATTAGAAACCTGAGTTATCAACTCATAAAGTTGCTGTGTTTCTGTATCAAAGAATATATACTTTGAGAACTTATTTAGTTATCATATTTAGTTATCATACGACTTATCTTGGAATACGGTTTCCCCGTTTACTGATGTGCCTCCTCCACCAATCTCCAGAAATTGGAAAGAATCCAACTTGGTGCTTCTCACATTATAGCTGATTGCACAGCAATTGCCCGAATTATATTGCGTTGTATGAAACAAACCTTCAAACTCTTACTCTAAGAAAAGCAAACCTTGGAAAATATTATAATGAACTTTTCTGTTATGGCTCCCAAAATAGAAATTCAGAATTTCTGCAGTATTGGAGTAATAACCAAAGATTTAAGAAATGTTTAGATCCGTCTGAGGGACTCCCTAGAGTCTGGTTTCATACGGAACTTTCGTCTCAAGTTTCCAAGAAAAAAAGATATTCCGGCTCTGCTACGACAATCTGCCTTGGAAACTATACACACAATTTCCGATGAAGCCACCCTTATTTATACTGATGGGAGTAAAAGCGATGACGACTGTCGTTCCGGTAGTGGTGTTGTCATTAAATCCACAAATGGAATTGTCAAAATAAAGAAAAGAAATCCCGACTTTAGTTCGGTTTTCAAGAGTGAGTTTATAGCCATCGAAGAGGGGCTAATCGCTGTTTTGTCCTTTACAGATCTTAGGGATGTTTGGTTTTTGACAGCCGAAGAGTTAGTGATAGGGCCGGAATTGCAATTCTTAGCAAATTTATATAGGTCTCGCCACTTTGTGAAGCGCACTTTCAGTGGATTCCTTTGCATGTTGACATGGTGGGAATGAGAGGGCAGAAGTTCTGGCGAAGGAGGGTTCTGAAGAACAATTACCAGCTACCGATTCCCTGACATATCTTAAACTGTATTCCATTAGAAGATATGCTGACAGGCAAAATTTGCTCGTTCCCCCGAGTCATCCTTAATATCAAGCAGGTTGTCCTGGAAGATACCTTGTTTTTGATTGCGATAGATATGTTCAGACAACACTTTCCCGATTCTTCAGTGATCACCTGAAAAAATTTGAGAAAAGTCTCAAGGTGCACCCGAATATTCCTAAATGTCAAAATGAACCGGCATCACAGGCACATATCCTTATGTGCCTGGGGTTGTCTCTTGAGGACCTATATAGGTCTCCTACGCTTGTTTGCAACTTTCTAAAAGTAAATGGACTTGTGGCTCTCGTCTAGTATATTCCTAGACATGGAGATTAAAAAGGAGAATATATACAAATTTTTTTACCATGCGTAAAAGCTTCGAGCTGAAGTAATTGTGACTGAGAACTGAATAAAAAGTGCTCGTTAAGAAAACCAATCTTCTATTTTTGGATTATTAAATTCTTTTGATAATGAAAAATAACAGAGAGAGTATAAAGAACATACCACATCCTATATCACACTCTTAAAAAGCCTCAAATATTCCTACAAACCAATAGTTAAAGCAAAAGATTTTATAAAAATTGGGATACAGTAAGATCTTTTTAAGAATCTGTATGAAGCCGTAAAAATAGTTCATAAAATACATTTACAAAAGAAAATTTACGTATAATATAGAGAATACATGCATCTGTGGAGTGATTTAGTATAATTGTGTACTATGAAAAATACAACAAAGTTAAAACAATTCATTTATTAGTATTGTAACAGACATGATTTTTACCTTGTTTTAAAATAACATTTTATTGTAGATAGTATTCCATTTGAGTTACCGAAAAAATTTCGTAAATACAAGCGTAAATTAGAAGGATACAAAAAAAAAAGAAAAGAAAAAGAGCGGATTAGTATCAGAATCTAAAATAAATACATTCCTAATCAATTCATCTCATTATAATTCAAAGGCAAGAACGCAGCTGACGAGAGAAAATCAGACCAAAACAACTATCCAGAAATGCATGCTGGACTGGAATTAAAGTAGACTTCCACAATCAGAATAAAATAAAGTAGAATTCGTAGTTATTCCAACCGAAAGGAAAGAAACATCAATTTACAAGCAAGCTTATCACGGGCGAAGGTAACTATAAAAATCTTTACGATCTGTAGGAATTTGATTTTCCAATACATTACAAGAATGTGAACAGTTTCCGTTGGCAACCCCAAGAAATATTAATGGGCTGTGCTCTAGCGTTGGATCAGAATTAATCTTTCGAAAAAGATTTCCTGCTCACAAAATCGAAAGAGAAATGCAGCGGACATTTTCATGAGTACAAGGTGAAACAGCTGAATGAAAATAGATTCTGAATTTCTTTGGGCACCAGTTAGTTTCTACATGTGCACGTGTAGCTGATTAAATGATCTCAGAGTATGCAGAGTTAGTAGATTGAATAAGATATTTTGGTGCGTGAAAGAAATATTCATACAGTATGAAAGATCATTGATACGTCGTCATCCAGATAATCAATTATTCTGGAAAATCGACGATTTTCGCAAGTTTTCTTTTGTTAGAGACAGCAATTTCACTAAGTTTATTCGTCATTTAATTAAACAGAATACCGGATAAACACTCACTTAAATAAAAAAAAAAAAGTACTATTGGAAGGGGAGGAAATAGACGTGAGAGTTGATTGATGTTTCAAAGAATTCCTGGAGAAAACGTTTGGAAGAAATTTTAGTAAAATAGAATTTAGAAAAAAATTAAAAAGAATTATAGTAAAATAGAATTCCAGAAGAATACTAAAAAACATCATGTGAGGATATGTGGCACAATCAAATAAGTTGAAGAAGGGATACATTTAACTTTATTACAAAATATAATATTTCAAATTAAAAATTTAAATTTGTGTCAGATTTACGCATATTAATGCGAGAAATGAAGTATCATCATGAAAAATATTGAAAGAAATTTTTCAATTGTTATCAAATATTGAAATATTTTTTTCAAATAGATTTTTAAAAAATTAGAAAAATGTAGTCATAAGAAATATATGCGGTTCATTTAATTATGTAGATTTTATTACCTCTGTTAGTCAAAATTTGTTCTTTAATGACGATTTATCAGTTTCATTGCAGAGTAATTCCTTGAATAAATAATATCAATGGTAACGGGAACATTCATCAAAAGACTTGAAAGATAAATATTTAAATACAATTGAGTCAAACTACTGTCACTGTGAAATGACAAATGGTTAGACTTACCAACTGGTGTCATAAATTAAAAATTAAGGATACATAAATGTGATCTTTCCGGTACCGAGTCTTTAGATTGGTGTTAATGCCCTGTTCGTCGATGTCACTGATAACAGTCATGTCTGGCACCCCATCTTCGGGATGGCAGCCACCTGTAAGACAAGATTTCATTAATCACTTAAGGAAAAATTAAAATGAAATTATAAAACAGCAAAAAAATGCGTAAGATTCCTGTAAAACGAATAGCCATTGGTTCACAACTGTTATTTTCAATGAAATGGTAAAGCAAACACAGTTTAAAGAAGTATTAATATACACAATGAATATTTTACATAAATTATAGTTTCTTTTACATTCAGAGTAAAATAAATTATATGTATATATTGATGTTATTAATTATAAAACATCGGCACAGATGCTGTATAATTCAGAATGCCACAGTTCTGAGTTTGGTGATTTTTTTGGCGGATTATCCTGTTTATCTGGCAACCTGGTTTTGATTATGTTATACAGATGAACATAAAAATTTTGCAGAAAATTCTATTTTGGCAACCCTACTATTAACGTCATCGCGCACAATACCTCATCTTGCCAACATTTTTTCATCGCCAAAAAAATTCAGAATTTGACATCCTGGATTATATGGCTTCTGCGCCAAAATATAATTTAGGTATTTGTATATAATTTACTAATAAATTACGCAAAATTTTAGGTAATATTTTTTAATTTAGAATTGATTAGGCAGGTATTTTAAAGACATTACACTTCCACTAATAAACAGTTAAAAAATTGTCTCCTTAAAAGCTTCTTTAAGAAAGAAAATCAACGTTAGATATGTTTTGATATAAGAAGGTTAAAAAATAAAAAGGAAATATCTCTACATAATTAACATTTTAGCAAGATTTTTTAACACATTCAATCATCAAAATATAAGCTATAAAATCTAGAATTAAAACTAATTTGCTGCTTTTCTTTGTATTTCTTTGGCTTTCACTAGCAAGTGAAACTAAATTCAATAAGTAAAAAAGTTTTAAATCTTCTAAAAGCTGTCTGGAATTTCGTGTAAGAAGAGTAGCTTTCAAATATACAGAACTTTTCCCAAAAGTATTCGCATTTTTTTTTTCTTTTATTCATCTTGCTAAGAGTTTCACACAAGGAGCTTTGGTGACAGTAGAAAATAAGAGCTTTCACAAAATGGAAACAGTTTTTAAAAAGATGTTATGTACCTATCGTTGATTTATTTTTTAAAAGTTTAAAATATTTATCTGTAAAAATAAAGAAGTCCATATACTTCTAGAAAATACCTTTTCATTTTATAACAAATGCATCCTTACTTAGTAGTTTAGTTATTAAATAAGTATAAAAACTTAGATTGATAAAATACATTAGAACGAAAATAATTTTGCAAAGCTTTTTAAATATTTATAAATAAAGAAAAGGACTAATAATGATAAAATGAGAAGCTTTGTTAAATGTTGATTGTGCAGTATCTAATGCTGTATTATTCGAACAATCAATTTCTTAACTGATACTTTTATTATTTCAGCAAAATCATTTTACATACAACTGAATACAGACTTTAAACTAAGTTTAAAAAAAAATTTTACAAAAATATTTTACGAATTCTTTCTAGATAAAAAGTTAGATTAAATTTAAGTATGTCTTCACAAATGAATGTTAATGATATTCAAAATGCAGAATATAAAAAAATCAATAAATTTATATATAAATATATATATATATATATATATACATATAACAATTTTATTTATATGGAAACCTATAAAAACAAATACACAACAAGAAAAAAATTCAAATCTTCAGCAGTTATTACATTAAAATTCAATTTTAATTGTATTCTGGATAATTACAGACATCCATGGCCAAAGAAGAAATCAAACTTTTAAATTGAAGAACAAAACGATAATCATTCACCTCCTGATTGGAAAATAATTCAATTTCATATTGAGTTTTTATATCGAAAAACATTTCATATAAGAACTGATTGAGGTAAAAAAAAGTTTCAGAACCAAACAGCTATTATATACGAATAGTTACAATGAAAATTACTTTTTCGTAGCATTTAATATTTGGTAAAAATCGTTACAATGGAGATTTGTTTTTTTTTTTAACTAAACAGCATCTGGATGTAAAATATTAGGTTGTTCGGAAAATTACTTCATTTTTTATAAAAATGAAAAACGTATTGTGAATGAAAATTCAATTGAATTATATATTGTCAATTCTAGAGCAATAATTATTGCCCTCTTTTTGGTAGTACCATGAATCCGCACTCTCAAAATAGTTGGTTTAAAAAACTGATTCAGGTGCGAAAAACGAAATTACTTTGCGAACAACCCAATAGAATAATCTCATTAGTGATCAGTAATTATATATTTTAATGTTTTTAGTTGATATAATTTATTAAATACATTAATGTAAAGTGTAATAATTACATGAATTATTATTTGATATGATAATATTTAGTGAATACATATAATTAATTTATTTCCTACAAATTAAACAAGTGCATATTACGTTGATTTGTCACCTGAACGAACATTTTTTGCACACGAGGACTAATTAAATCGAGATCTACGGTTTAAAGTGAATTCCAAACCACTACAAAAATATAAACTCCAGATGGGATTCAAATCCATGAACGTTAGAATCGAATTCAATAGTGTTAACCATTAGGCTGACAGCACGACTGAAATGCTTATTAAGCAACATACATATTGTAATTGTTTAATAAATAATTATTAATATTATAATGTATTAAACAATAGTTTTGAAACGATGTTAGTGTATATTCAACAATATTTTCGCAGCAGTATATCGTAATAATTGTTTAAACTATAAATCTTCAAAAATATTCTACTTACATAATAGTGATTAGAATATTTGAGGATTTGATTGTAATATAGATTATAAATAATCTAAACTATTACAATGATATGAAATATTCACAAATCCTGAAATATTCTGTTCTATCACAATTTATAAAAATTTTTTACAGAAGCATTAATATAAAAGTATATCTGATGTTTTTGTTACTTATGACACTTAGATGATCCTTGGCTTTGCGAATTTAGGGAGCGTCTTTCGTTTTTTAATCAGAGCACCACGAAGGTGACAGTACGTCGTTGATCTTTAAATCCTCCGATTGATGGCAAACAGATGATCCACTCATTCAATTTTGACATTGATCTGAAGGGGAAGGAAATTTTCTCCAGACTATTGTACCCATTATAACTGCACAACGACCGATTACAGGCCTTCGATTCCACAGATTTAACGAGTATGCGTGTCGCATGTAGTCTGTGGGTTTTTGGCGGCATTGGGAGTCGAACCCCATCCTTTCGGATGCAAGGCGAATGCCCTAACCACTAGGCTACCACGGCCCGTATCTGATGTAATGGAAAGACCAACTATCTGAATAGTCTTGGATAACATTGGGCAATTATGAATCACTGAACTAAATCCACTAGACCAAAGTCTAAGTCATTTGATTTTAAAAAATTAATATAAATTCATAAGCTCAGTTTTTAATTAAAATTCAAAGGTAAAAAGGCTAATCTATTAGGAGTATCGCAATTACATAACTAACAACAAACATTTGAGAAGCTTGTCTTAAAGTAAATCACGAAATGTTTTTGTTTATCCATGGAAGCATTAAACTGTTCTTTCAGAAAATTATATATATATATAAGAAAATATGAAAAATATGAAATTGGAAAAACAGTGATATATAAATAAGATAAAACATGAAAAATATGGAAAAGCAATGAAATATATGAAACAGATGAAAATAAGAAAACATAGGGGCCACGTTATTTCTTTTAGCATAGCTGGCCATCTCCCTCCTGATGAAAACGTGGCCCCTATGTTTTCTTATTTTCATCTGTTTCATATATTTCATTGCTTTTCCATATTTTTCATGTTTTATCTTATTTATAGATCACTGTTTTTCCAATTTCATATTTTTCATATTTTCTTATTTATATTGGCAAATCTTTCTTTAGCTGCTTTTGCGCTGGCTAGATTTCCTATTGTATTGTATATACTGTATTGTATTTTTATATATATTTATATTCTTATATATATTTATATTTTGTGCTATATGTATATATTTTATGCTTTATAATAATATATATATATATATATATATATATATATATATATATATATATATATATATATATATATATATATATATGTACTACCGGTAGATTTTTTAGAAACAGCTACTTTAATATAGATCTACAAATATTTCACTTCATTACATGATTTTACTATTAATAAAAGTTTATTAAAAAAAAGTGTTATTCTCGGAGTAAATTACACAATTTTCACATCCCTCGAGAAGTAGAAAAAATAAATACGTGACAGGAAGACACGAAAACAATACTATTCCACTATCTCAATTAATATCTTGAATCTGGGAAAATACACGATACACACAAACCGAAAGAATCACGGCAACATTCGAAAACCTCGGAACATTTCGAATGTCGAAACAGTATGTCATTTAAACAAATGCCTCCAAAAACACCGAAAGAAACAATATCCATTACCGAACAAAATATCAGCCTCCAGAGTAATGCGTGCCAAAATAAAGGCTTCGGAAAGAAAAAGCACTGGCGAAAGAATAGGATGTGAAATTTATTTCGAGATAACAAAATTATGGACATTTTTCGATACTTTTCATGGACAAGAGCCAATTCAGGAATTCTAATATTCATAAAAGGCCAATTTTCGCCACTCGTAAATACCGAAAGTTACGGGCGCATTTATGATTCGCGGCACGGTGTGCACATTTTTGTGGAATATAATCCAACTCTCTCCTTTTCATAGGCATTTTTCGAGTGTGAAGTAAAACGTGACTTGTGTTTCTGCGGGAGGGAGAAATAAGTTACAACTTAAAAGTTGCTTTTTATTAAGATGAATGAAGAAAAGATTCTACTCTACATGACAAAATAGTAATTTTATTTTTTTATCAATTGAAATACTGTTATGGACATGAGGTGCAACTAGAGTTTATGGTCCAAATGACTTTTTCAAAACATAATAGAAAGTTCAATGGCTGAAGACTCTACTGTAAGGTATTTTTAATATCCTCTGCGTATTATAGCCTTCTGAGAAGATTTTTCAGACAATATTCACATATTGGAAGGAAAAAACTCCCAAGCACCCACAACAAAAGAGCATGCAGAAAGCAGCACACAAGGCCTACTATTAAAATGTGCCTGGGATCGAACCGGAAAATTCAACTCCAAACAGCACAGTTCTATATTTATAAGGTAGATTACTTGCAAGATGAAGTGATAAAATTATTCAGTTTTGCAAGTGAATAATTTCAAAAATATCCCTAAAATATTTTTTTAACACTGCGTAAGTATAGGCAACTAATTCAAATGTATGTCGTACCCATGTTAAGTATCTACACTAAATTAGGATTTTTGGGAGTCTCTTTCATACTAACATATCGCAAGGGAGAAAACCCAGAAAATTAACGAAAAGCCATCTCAAATGCGCAAGAAGAAATGAAATTACCTCCAATTCTTTAAAAAAGGATTAGAATTGAAAATGTGTCGTTCTTGGGAGCATGGTCTTATTGTTCAGATACAATTCATAGCACTTAGCAAAATATGTGCAATGCTATATAACAAATGTTTGGCAGGAAAAATATTTCTCTCTCCACAGTAACCAATAATTAATGTTGGTGTAAGTAATACATTAGTCTTAAGATTTAAAAGATTTTGTTTACAAATATTGTAATAGTTAATGAAATTTTTAATAATTTAAATCGCCCTTGCCAATTTAAACTAACCAAAAAGTGGATGTTTTGCCTTGCCTTTTACATTTTGCTTTTTCTTCTGTTCTATCGCAAACCTGTTGATTGCTTGAATCAATGAAAAACTGCTTCTCAAGAGCCGATGCTTTCTTCTTAATATAAGAAATCATTTTATAAGCAAAATGGACTTCGACAATATTCTCAGACATTCCATAGTGAATTTCGCATTGTTTGCTGCCGTTCGAAGAATGCTATTTGAAGTCAGGCAGCAAATTCGCTCACAAGTCAGATTTACGACGCCGTCTGTGAATACGATGTCGTAATTAACTATGCATGACGTAGCTGAATAGCTACCTGACGTTATGGACACTTTAAACCAATGAAAATAGTTGTTAAGCGGCGTAGTCATGGTCTCAACTGGAAAGAAAGAAACAACCACTTTAGGGTTAATAAAAAAAATATGACTGCATTTGATTTAATATATTTAATATCGATTTTTGTATTAAGACAGTATTTTGAAAAAGAAAATTTAAACATTTATAAAATCTTTTTAATAAAATGTGAACTCTAAATAAACCAATAAGTGTTAAACATTATAGTTCCAAAAACAACACAAAGAATTTACTTCTTTTAACACAATATTTTTTTTTAATTGGAAAACTGGCCTCATTTACAAAAATCACATAAAAAACATCTTGTACATATATTACTTTAATTCTATATTCTTATTTAATTATCTCTTTTGTTAAAATATAATAATTCATTATGGTAAATACATGCATCGGTAATCTTCAACATATATTAATTCAATTTAGTTTTCTCCTGAAATATTATACTTAATTCAGAAAAATGAACCAATAAGTGTTCCATAATCAACTTATTAAATCAAAATTGAATTTTATTTTATAACTCTTTTTAAAACATACATAATCCTTGAAACAGATTTTGAACAATAAAACTAGATAGAAGTGAAAAGAAATGCACGACTATTATTTCCTAGCCTTTTTAATATATGAAAAGGTACGAAACTTCAATGTTAATAAAATAAGTTCATCAACACAAATAAACAAAAACACAATTCAACACAAATTCTATAATAAAATAAATGAAATGGATTATTATTTCATTTATCGTTCAAATGTTGTATTTTAAGCACGAATGCTAATTAAAAAGGAACCAACGATTTAAAATGGATTCCTGACCATTACAAACATCCAAGTCGGGAATCGAACGCGTGAATCTTTGAACCGAAGATCAGAGCGCTAAACATTCAACTGCCAGATGGCTAATTCAAAATGATTGAAAATATATATAATTTAAAATTTCAAAATGCAAGAAATTCGCTTCCCTTTTAATATTTGAACAATTATTAACAAGCATAAAAATCTAAGCAAATGGATTGTTTGTAGCTACAAAAAAAAGCAAAAATGTATACTTTAAGCACAGCTGAATATCATAAAAAATGACCAGTTATTTTGATTCTAATACAAAGACTGTGTTTATGCATATAATATTTCAATAAAAAAATTCACTTCTTCAACTAACTGTGTTTACCACAGTCAAGAGAAAAACAGTTTGGAAAATGCTTTCCGTTATCAAAACAATTCCACAAAATGATCAATAAAAAACACATTTTTACTATTAAAAGAATGGAATAGCTTCTCATTCCCTACATCCAGCCACTTTTTTCCCTGACGTCACTGTATAAAAACCCGAAGATTCGATTCTTCCCTATCATAAATGGGGAAGACAGAGATAAAGTTACCCGAAGAGTCCCTATTTCGGGAAGAACTTTTTCGCCAGCTATGTGCTGAGGTAAGCGGAAAAGAGCAAAAAGTTCCGCGACCAAGCCATATTACAGGGCAAGAATGCCTGTAAGTAATAAGGCAGTGAGTGAGGAAAGGAGGGGCGATAAAATAGCTGATATACGACCTGGACAAAGCCTTCATCTTGTATCTTCAAAGCCCTTCCCAAAAAAAAGAGGGGGCAAGTATAGATAACAGAATTATTATAAGTGCTGAACATTACATTTTCTTCCCACGATAGTACTAGTGACGGAGTTATTTAATATATATACAAAAGGCAGAGAGGAAAATGTACATTCTATTTCTGCTGTAATCAAATTTTAAGAATATGCCCCATTTTCCGTTAAAATGTATTAAAGAAGTAAATTCGTTTACGACTTAAAAGATGTTTCACATTATGAAATAAAGTACTCTTCAAAAATGTTTTACGAGATAAAATCTGATTAGATACCAATAATATCAAGTGCTTTATTTTCCACATAGCAAGTTATTTTTCAAAAAAAAAAAAAAAAAAAAAGACATATATATATACAGGGGTTGGACAAAAATATGGAAACACCTTGTGAAACGCATGTTTAGAAAAAAAGATTGATTTTAATGAAATATATGTAGGTGGCGCTGGTGTTTTCGCCTACTGACGCCACCTATACAGTTTCGTAAATGCGCTGCACAGTTCAGTCGTTGTCGGAGCACTGTTAAGGAGATTGGCATAGCATTATATCAGAGTTAACAGACTTCGAACGTGGCAAATTTTTGGTGCGCATATAATGTGTGTTTCCGTAAGCAAGGTAGCCGAGGTGTTTAGTGTTTCAAGAGGTACTGTATCGAAGATTAATTCAGCATATTTGAAATGCGGAAAGACATCATGCGAATCACAGCGCGGACGAAAGTGTGTGCTGAGCGATCGAGAGAGGCGATCATTAAGGAGGATTATCACGAAAAATAAGACCCCAGCCGCAAAAAATACTGCTGAAATGAATGCCATGTTACCAAACCCTGTGAGTACCAAAACAATACGAAGGGAGCTTCATAAACAGGGAATTGTTGGCCATGCTGCAATTGAAAACTATTCATCAGAGATAATGCCCATAACAGGAAAAAGTGGTGTTTAAGTCATAAAGCCTGGACTATAGAGCTGTGAAAGAGAGTAATATGGTCTGATGAGTCTTCTTTCACACTGTTTCCCACTTCTGGTCGAGTTTACGTCTGGAGAACGCGTTCTCAAGCCTATAATACAGACTGCTTGTTGCCAAGAGTGAAACATGGCGGGGGTTCTGTGATGGTTTGGACAGCCATGTCATGGCTTTCTTATGGCCCTTTGCAGAACAGATTACTGCCAAGACTTATATGAACATTTTGGCTGATCAAGTCCATCCTATGGTACAAACTTTGTTCCCCAATGGTGATGATGTCTTCCAAGACTACAAAGCCCCAGTTCACACAGCTCACATTGTCCAGGACTGGTTTTCTGAGCACGAGGATAATTTGTCGCATCTTTTCTGGCCACCACAGTCACCAGACATGAATATTATCGAACCTTTGTGGGCTACATTGGAGGGGAAAGTACGTTCTTGGCATCGACCGCCAACATCGTTATCTGATCTTGCCACCATTCTGTAGGAAGACTGGTATAAAATTCCCTTGGCAAACATACAGGAACTGTATTTATCTATTCCGAGAAGACTGCAAGCTTTTCTGAATGCCAACGGGTTTCCTAAACCATATTAGGCAAGGAAACGTGTTTTTTTTTTTTTTTTTAAGGTGTTTCCAGTTTCCATATTTTTGTCCAACCCCTGTATGTATATATATATATATATATATATATATATATATATATATATATATATAAACGCAATACAAATGCCGTATAATCATATAATCAGCTATTTAGAAAGAGATATAGCCGAAAAAATATAACTTACTTTTTTAATAAACAATTGAAATTTAATGCTTACAAACTTTTGAATGTCTAACGTCCGATATTTAATTTAATACAATTTTAGTTTAAAAAGTACATAAAATTTTGAAGAAAAAAAATTATAGCTTTCTTTTGAAAACGGTGGTAGACACTATGACTACAAAGAAGATAGTTTCGATTTGTTTATTCGTCGCTCAGCAGCCATTTTTGAACACGAGGGCTAATGATACCGTGGTGTTCTGATTGATAAGGGCGTCATTTTCATTATTGGCAGGTAGTGAGTTCAAAACACGGGCTCACCGAAGATCCGACATGTTCACTAAAAGCGGCTAGGGCACGTTAAATAGGTCGTGGTCGCAATGTCCTCTAAGTGAAATAATACCTCTGGGGTTAGAAGGGCAAGAATTAGAGAGTCTTCTGCTTGATCCCTGTTTCTAAATTACGAAGACAACCACCCGGCTGCTTCCACTAACTCTTACACCCAGGTCAAAGTACAGGGAAGCATGCTGGTACAACAATACGAGGACTAATTAGAAGGAAATTACGATTTAAAGTCGCTTCCGAACCACTTCAAACATCCAAACCCAAAGTGGAAATCGAACCTACAAACGACTACACAGAAGAGTACAATTGCTACATTAAAATTTTGACTGTGAAAAAAAAATTATATATATATATATATATATATATATATATATAATCAATGCTATATTAAATCTTGATAGTGTAAATTGATGATACAATTAATCATACATAAAGACATTCAAATCATCAATTATTCTGATGATTAAAACGCACACTTTGCTATAAATAAGTTTCGCTTGGTTTGTCTATCAGTCAGTGGTGATTTTTTGCACACAAGGGCTAAATAGACCAGGACTTATGGTTTAAAGAGGATTTCGAAACACTACAAACATCCAAATCCAAGTTCGGATTCGAACCTACAAACTGTTGAATCAAAAGCAAGAGCGCTAACTATTCGGCTTGAATAAATGTTGTATTTCATGACATCCTATTAAGACTTGACTGCCATGATTTAGCAATCAAATCATGTGAAATGTAACAAATTTTGAAAACAATTAAGCTTTTTCATGGCAAGTTTTTTGAAACGAGACAATTAAATCATTTAATCATCAAGATTTGCTCATCCGAAAGTTTTACATGTAGATTAATTGCTTGAAAAATATCAGGATGTAGCGATTATAAAGAGCATTTTAATTTGTTCTCAAGAATACTAGATAACCTTATATTATTGACCTAAATTAGATAATAATTCCATCAAACATTTAAGTAAAATATACAATTGAATTCATTCAATCAACGTATCAATCGTTTTAAAAAAACATGCTGAGCATGTTATTTCAACTATGAGTTGAACTATTAACTATTTTATCACTCAGAAAATTACATGCTGATTTCATTAATCAAGATTCATTTAAAGGGTTCCTGTATTATCTCATAATTTGATTGTTTATAATATTCTTGCCAAAAATATTCTTCACAAATTTTTCTACTGTTCAAATATATAACTGAAAGTTGTTGTTGTTGTTACTTATGACGCTTGGACAAGCCAAGCTCGCTATATCTTGGCAATGCGAATTAAGTCAATAGGCAGCGTCTTTTGTTTTTTAATCAGAGCACCACAAAGGTGAAAGTACGTCTTTGCTCTTTTTTAAATCTTCCGGTAGATGGCACCACCACAGGATCCACTCCCTCAATTTTTACATCTGAATGGGGTGAAGGGGAGGAAATTTTCTGCAGACCATTGCACCCATGGTAACAGCTCTGTCGCTGACAACAGGAGTTTCGATTCTACAGATTTAACGAGCACGTATATCCATGTACTCGGTGGGTCTTTGGCGGACCCCGCCCTTACAGATGGAAGGCCGATACCCTAACCACTAAGCTACCACAGCCCCATCAATAAAAGTAATTTTACAAATCAAAATACAATCTAAATTAAAATAAAGAAGACACCGAGTCATTAAAAGAGCATTTGATTTGTTTAATTTTCGTAGATTTACACAAGTTTATTAATAGAATCTGAATTACACACACGATAAAAAGGGGAAAACTTTTAAAAGTTAGATGAAAAAGACATTTGAAGAATTCAAAACATAATATTTTCTTCCCAAAAAATATTCATGGTAGCTCTTAAATATAAAATTTTTAACGCACTCTGAAGAACATTCTTGATTAATCGGGTGGATTTTGCATTAATTCAATACTTTAATCTTTAAAGAAGAAAAAGGGTTGAATTAATATAAGAATCACTTTCTTACGAATCCTGCATTAACAGAGAGTAAAGCATTATTCTCTCACGGCCAGATAAAAGAATAAATAAAACACTTACGCATTAAAACGAAGTGTTTGGTGAAGAGTCTCTTAACTTCATCTTCCTACTTGGTGTCATCCGCTGCTGGATTTAATTGAGCGGTGGACCCGTAGGTCAAGTCGACACGCCCTTCCCCCACGCACCGTTTCTAAGGCTTACAGTTTCGGGGATCTATTGGCTCTGCCGATGACAGAATCGATAAAGAATCGAACCATGGAATCTTCTCTAGGAGAAGAAAGAAAAATATTCCTTTATAAAGAAAATCAGTCAATGGAACTGGTAGGAAGACCACTTCAAAGGCACCGCCGAGTTATTTAAGTGAATACTTCCGAATAAAAGCTAACCAGATGCGTCAAATGTATAACTTGTAAAAATAGTAAGTAGTAATAATAATAGATTCTTTGATTTTTCTAACGCAAAAGAATATACAGCAAGTGCTTTGAATGACGTCTTATACTATATTCACTGAAATCAATTTATTATGTGCCGAGTTCCTACTGTACTTAAAAGTATAGCATTTTTAAACGTGAATGGTGTCGATGAGGCTATAAATCAAGAAAACATGTAGGATGTTGTTCCAAGAGAGCATTTAAAATGATCAAATAAGGATAAGTGCAACCATGCAGACCATGAAGAAATCTAAACTTGTCCAAAGCATTCCAATTATATTGCATTTACTGAGATTAGACACGATTGATGTCAAGTTGAATAAATGCCAAGAGAGGCAACGCAAGTTAGAAAAGAATGCATTAATCATAACGCAATGCTGTATTTTTCAATGAATCACCAATAACTTAATCAAAAATCAATAAATTCCAAATCCATATTTTTATTGATGAAATAGTTAATTGAATTACTTTAAAGAACAGGACTGCAGTGTTATGCACATTCTCGAACATCTCCAGAATTCTATTTTCTTCACAACAGAACAGAGGACTTTTTTCCTAAAGTTAGATTGCATTCAAGATCATCTTACATAGATGAATTCGGATTCAGTTTAAACTCTGCATGCAGTTGTATTTCTGTGTGTTTGAAGCTTTCACGACAGATAAAGAGACAGTTCGTCTCTTTATCTTTCCTGTTGCGAGATGGTTATCCATATCTGAAAATGAGTACTAATGTGAACCACCATTTTTCTTTTTCTTAAATTATTTATTTCCAATCATTCTTAAAAGAGGAATTCTGTAGCCTAGAGATACAATTAGAACACCTTGGAATTTGTGTTCATAGCAAAGCGTTCGGAAATCTTTTTCAATTTGATTGAACACATCTAGTGTATGTGACTCTTCCACAAGATCATCGGTTGGTTGGATGGTTTTTATGGCGCAAGGTCCAGATAAGGACAAGCTGCGCCAATCACAAGATAGCTTACACCAGTTTTTTAAACCCATTAAAAGTATAAAATAATAATATAATTACAAGATCATCGGAGGAGAGTCTAGAACAAACTGACTTTTCCAGCCCCAGTACCTTCAAAAGTATTTTGTCACAATCGAATGCACCTGAGATATTGTACTGAGTTACAACTATGTTATAGAAATATACCAAAATTTAAAAAAAAGCCGTTTTTACAATATATAATATTTTAAGCTTCTGCTTTAAGGTTTTAAGCAAATTATAATAGCACAAATTCATTTGCGAACATTTCTGTATAAAATTGCTTTGTTT
Organism: Latrodectus elegans; assembly: GCA_030067965.1. Taxonomy (NCBI): domain Eukaryota; kingdom Metazoa; phylum Arthropoda; class Arachnida; order Araneae; family Theridiidae; genus Latrodectus; species Latrodectus elegans. Next base: position 49,256,184 of record CM057821.1, read on the forward strand.
ACCATTTAAAATGCCACATACTTTTTATCAGCAAATAAAATAAACGAAAGACATTACGCAAATTTTCGAGTAGAAATGTATTGCTCTAAAATTAAAATACCAAATAAATGTCTTAATGTGTATCCAAAAGTATATATTCCAATATTTTATAATGGCAACAAAATATTAAGTAATGAAAATAATATACTCTGAAAATTATGCTCTTAAAATGCAACTGAATTCAAAATAAAAATCTTTAAAAATGAAATTCATTTCGGTAAGAGATTAAATTTCGATATTTAATAAAATTGACAAATGTAGAGATCGTAATGCTTAGCTTAAAATTCACAATGAAGTTTTGTAACAATCATTTTTATTGATAAACATGATACATTCGAAACTACATACTAATTACTCGTACAAGCTAATGTATTGTACTATTCTACGAACTTTAATTACGCATATAGTCATAAATAAAATACATTTAAAGTACATAAAACGCATGAAATACTATAAATATTTGTTTATATATAATAAATTCCAGTGAATACTGAATATTAACTTTACCAAGCGATATAGGACTTATTTGAAACAAATACGAAATTATGATATTTGTGCTCCATAATGTTTTTTAGAATCATAATAAATGAAAACATTATACTAAACCAGGGATGCGTAAACTTTTTCGGTAGCGAGCCAAAAATTGAAGGGGGAGGGGAGGAGTTGTCAGGCCAAGATAAATTTTTCTAACATCTTTAAATCAATATAAAAGTTTTACAATTTAAATCTGTTAATAGAATGAGTGTGTGAAGACTGATTTCTCTTATAAAACTTCCAAAAATTCCTAAAAAGTTCGAAGTGAGATGTACCGATTCTAAAGAACGAAACTAAATGCTTATCTGTCAGTCTACTTCTGAAATGATTCTTTTTAATGATTTCCGTCGATTTATGCTTTGTAGAACAAAAATAGAAAAAATAAAATAAATAAAAAAACATCAATCCTTTGAAAAAATAAAAATAAGATTTAAACAAAGTAGAATAGGAGATGGATATAATATATAAACCATATTTTCTTTTAATATCCGTTAGATCGATAAATTAAAATTCCATACGCGGGCCGCATATAACCTTCCTGCGGGTCCTATTTGGCCCATCCCTGTACTAAACTATTAGAGAGTATAATGTTTTTTTCATAAATTATCTCCCATTAGGCTTGTAATAAATACTACAATATGGGTAATGTTATTAATTGTTAATAAGTACCGATATACTCGGAAGCAAATAAGTTTAAAACATCAATTTGACATCAATAGTCGAATCAATTCATTCCGTCACAAAACACTTGGAAACGCGGTTGCATAATAAATAACATTTCTTTTACAGCAATCATTCACGGGTGCGTCAGGATTGATGGAAGACACCCCAAGGAGAAGATGCAGAATAGTTAACTCTCAAACCAGATTTAAAAAAGTTGGAAGTCAGCAAGAGTCCATAGAAAATCTACTCCCAGAGTAATAAAATCTCAACAGAATCCTTTCAAATGTAATTGAGATGGTAAATCCATTGGATTCATGGACACGGTTCGACAATTGAATAATTGAAGTCAAGTGGCAAATGACTGCGGGGAGGAAAAACTCTGGAAAGAGGAGGAGGAGGCCCTGTTGGTGGGGAAGCTTTTCCATGTACCACACATGTTCTGGAAGAAATGCAGCGGCACTGAATGGAAATGACATATTTTTTTATCCACTTTCAGCGCCACATTTCCAACAGAAATAGAAATGAAGTAAGAAAGATTGTGACTGTGTCCCATAGGTCGCCTCTATCCTTTTTTTTCCTCCATGGAGGATGCACTTAACAACTCACACTTTCAAGGGAATTGACGAAGAGATATATTTTCACTTGCTCGCGAGGTGATGTCATTGATTTATTTTTGAACACCGACACACTGCAACACGGTTAAATTCATTTCTTTCGAGGCAGATCGTATTTCAATTCTTGAAATCGGAAGTTTCAGACAGACATTTATCCATACTCACGAGAGATTTTAAATACTGCGAGAGAAATCACAAGATATATTCTTTTATATGTTTCTAATAACTGAACAAGTGACCATTTAGGTATTTAGAAATATTGCAACTTTATAGATTACGAAATGGATGAAAACTATAAAAATACAGGTGGAGTACTCCACTCCACACATTCGAAAATCGTCCGAATCTCGATAAGTATTCGAAAAACTCGAATCCTATACTTTTCAACAATTTGAATTTTTCAAACATCTTTTTTTTTAAAAGGCTTACTGAGTTTATTTCCTTGTTTCTTTTTAAAGGGGAAAAAGATTATACGTTTTTAATTCTATAAAAGCAGTCATTTCCGACGCATCGAAGAAAATTATTTGCTATATACAGAACACTTTAAAAACAAATCACATTGTCTCCCATTTATTTGTAACTTAAAAAAATTAGAATTAAATTAGTTTAATAATTTAATGATTTACATATGGAAGCCGAAATTTAAATTTTGTTAACCCCTTTTTAATGAAATTACCAAATACATTTTGAAAACTAAACAGAATTCTGATATAATTTTTTAACACAATTTTTAAATTCTATTAAAACTTCTGATAATGAGAGACTGATTTTATTTTTATTCTCACCCACATAACATATATGATTTCAATTATTATATTCTGATTTTATCAAATCAAAAAACCGAAGATTTTGCAAGTTTATGAAATACTTTCAGATTTTTTAAAGTTTACTTTTTCATTAAAAAAATTGCTATTATTAGAATAGTTATTAAAATATTTAATTCTATACTTAAACTCATTTTTCATATTTTCATCGAAAAACAAACTTCATTATTATATTCAAATTTCCTTAAACTTAAATATTAGTGACGCAGTACAGAAAGTGACATTAAGAAATGAATGAAAGTACAACCTACGTACAGAAAGTGAGCATTAATAGTACATTATATATTTTAAAAGACAAGCAAATTTTGCAATAAAAAGTTAAATTTTTAAGCAAATGATGATTTAATTTAATGAATCAGTATTTTGAAAACGATTCTCAATCGACATAAAACAATAATGTAAAAAAATAAACTGTTTTTTACTTAAAATAAATATTGCTTTAAATAAAATGTGTGAATAAGAAAGCAAATTTAGCTTCGGTAACTTTATTGACATATTCGTAGCAAATGAAATATTAGACATAATTTCACTTTTTTGGTAATTTTTAAAATTGAAATCACTTTATCACTTTTAAAAATTAACAAAAATTCGGTAAAAAATTTTGGTGATTAATATTTTCTGAGAATTTATATTTTTGACATATTTAAAATATAAAACTTTTGGTAAAAAGTACCAGAAAAGTAAACTTTTGATAATCTTTCAATACTTATTTTTTTTTAATTTTTAATTATTAAGCAATTTATTAGAATATTACGTAATACTTTCATCAACCACAACTTTAAGTTTGTAAAAAAATATGCAAGTTTCGTTAATTTGAAAAGGAGCTTTAACTGACTTTGTTGCTCTTAGTCATTCTTTGCACATGATTTTTAATTCGAACAAGATTTATAATTTAAATTGATATCCAAACCGCAACAAACATCCAGGCTCGAAAAAGGAATCAAATTCACAATCAGTTATACTAAAGATCAAAGATCTAATTATGTAGTTGTCAAATCAAGATATGAAATAACGGAAACTTAAGAAATATAAATAATCCTAAATATGATGCATTTGTGTGAAAATTATAGCTCATTTTACTCAGTTTATTTTTTTATTTTTTAGAACTCAAATTTTCGTCAGATTAACACTGTAATTGGTTTCAGAGATATTAATATTGAGTTGCTTGGATAATGAACAAAGCAAATTATGCAATTACGCACGAATTCAAAAATAAATGAAGTTCAAAAAAAAATGTAAACAACAATTAAAGAAGTATTTCCAATATCGAATTCTCTTTAAAAAATAAAGCCGTTTAAATCACAGTGGACGAAAAAAAAATATTTTAATAAAAACATGTAAATAAATTCACAAATTAAAATTAGATATTAATAAAATAAAGCTTCGGTGTTTATACTTATAAGTATATATAGGTGAAATTTAAACCGTCATAAGTTTTTATGTGAATGAATGAAAAAAATGAAATTTGTATCGTAGAACATGTTAGACTAGAAAATTAACTAACTTACTTAACGTAGTAAATTTTCTCATTCGAAAAATGCCATTTTGTGGAAAATATTTGTACTTGAGTAAAGGCATTATTATCGATTTAAATACTGATTATTGTATTGGCGCTGGCAATCTTACCATGCCAATCAAAGCACCATCGCCAAATGTACCATCATTTCATAAATCTCGCACTCCATTTTTTAGCCTAATTGCGGTAAAACGCAATATTTGTCTATTAATTCGTTGCATTATAACACAAAAGCCTTTACAATGAATATATTTTATTTCTAACTATAATATTTAGCAAGGCATTTTCCGTTAAAGAAATCCCAACTAAATTTCACAAATGAGTATGTATATATACAAGCACATAGTTATGTATGTATGTATGTATCGAATTTACATATAATTTTGAGGACACATACAACACATGAAATTAGTACTAAATATATCAATTTAGACTTCTTTCATTCGATAAAAAGTAAACTCCAAGAACTGGAGTTTTTTAGTCCTCTTTGCATAAGAGCTGATGCAATTGTGGATTATTTTCTATAATGAACACCGTCTACACACGAGATTGGATTTGAATCGGCAAACTGTTAAACTAATGACTAAAGACCTGAACGTTTAGCTGAGATATTAACACATGATCAAGGATCGAAATATGCTACTTAAAATCACGAGACAAAAAACATTACTTGAAATTAATTATCTACATATGGAATAAAATAATAGCTTACCCTTATTATACGGGTAAAATATGTTAGTCATTGGAAAATAACTGAGGAAACGTATCTGGGGAACATGTTCAAAAAATTTATTATAAATAAGACAAGAAATAAACAATACAATAACTTATTTAGTTGGCCAAAATGAAACCTCGTACTTTAAACAATTTACACATTTATATTCATAAAAAAAATGTGCACCCAAGACTACGCAAACAAAATGGCACCAATACCTAATCCTTTTATTTAGAGAGCGCAAGGAGCAAAATTATTCGACGCACTTTTAAACCTATTATCATACACGACAACCATTTGGCGAGAATAAATTGCCACTAATACCTATAATTTCTGACCACTGGGACGATGGTTTGAACAACTCCAAATGCTAAATAGCAACTCGTAAAAAAAAAGGGCTAAAACAAAAACGCAGAAAAAGAAGAAATTATCTCCAGGCTTTATCCGGCAAGGGGAATGAACGAGGGCAGCTTCTTCCATGAGTCAAGGCCGGTTTTGTGCGCACTGAAGAAAAATAACAAATCACAGGCGACAACGATGCTCGCAATTGTCCGAAAGGAAAAAACAGCGATTGATATTTCAATTTAATTTATCCAGAATGTAGCCTGTGGTAATTGAAACTGAATATATTTCGTCCATTTCTATTTTTTCTTCTAAGTTATTTTTTTGTGACCGGCAACAGAATGAAGACAATTCTATAACAAAAAAGGAAAATATTTAACAGCTGGAATTAAACCCTGTAATTTCTTCCTTTAATTTGACTCCTTTCTTAATTTCAATAACTTTTACTTGTTTCATTTATAACAAAAAAAAAATTATAACATCTCTTTAGTCACTCATTTGTATTTTTTCAATTAACCGCAGTGACTACTTTTTTGCGTAAGAAGAATTGTCTATATTACAAAATTATTTTTTACCAAATAAGTTTGATTCATTTTTTTTACCATAACAGGGCTCATTTTATATATATATATGGTATCTTTCTAACTGTCACTTTTTAACATAAGCTCAGATTAATCCAGACTCACACAATATAAAATAGATTTCAAAGCACACCAAATATCCAACCTGAGATCGGATTTGAGCTCATGATCTATTCAAAGGAAGTCCAAAACACTAACCATGTTTCGATTAAGATTTAGTCTAATATGCATACCTACTTGTTTATAACACTTAACGATCATTTTCTGCACACGAGGGTTAATTAAACCAGGCCACACGATTTAAAGTGGATTTAGATCAGTTTAATGCGGATAAGCATTCGCATTTTAGTATGGGAATCGATTGCACGAACTATTAAAGTATATATACCAGAGCTTCAACATTTTTCCATCCTTCAATTCATATCATTGATTTGGTTTTATTTGTTGGTCACTCAAGTCATTTTTTGCACATAAGGGCTAATAAGACCGGGACGTACGGTTTAAAAAGGATTTCGAACCACTACAAGTATTCAAATCCAGAGTAGGGTTCGAACCCCAGGAACTGTTATAGAAAGCAAGAGCCCTAGCCATCAGCTCGGCAACCTATACACGGGAATCCAAATTTTATTTTAACTTTTCATGCTCCCAAATGAATAAGACCATTAGCTCGTTTTACAATGAGTCAGATTTATATTAATATAAACACGAAGGGGATGAAATTCGAATTTTGTGTCTGTTTTAGCTAATGGTAGCCCTGACTGTTCAACTATGACTAGATAAGTTTTGAATTAATTCAAAACATCTTCGTATTTTCCACAACTGTTCTCCTTAGTATCAAAATTTCCAGAATTTTATTCATTTACAACAATTTAATTTTCTTACTAAAAAATTCATTTTATTATTATACGAAAGAGAGTTGATGTAAGAATACGATAAAACACAAAAAATTTACGAAACTTATTTTTAAGCTAAGATGAACCAATCGCTCGATATGCTCTCTTTGGAATTTGTGCGATTGGAATTATTTTCAATTATTTATTAAAAATTATGTTACACAACTATTATTCAAATTTTGTAAAAAAAGAAAAATAGTTATTCCTTGCTACTCATAAATAATAATAATGAATTACACATTTATGAAAAGAGTCTTTGTAAACTACAATTTAATCGTAATATTATGAAGAAGCTATTTGCTTCGATAAAATTCATTTTAGCTTAAATTTAATTCAGGTAAATACCTGCTCATTTGCGTTTAAAATGTTATTTCAGGTTTTAAAAGCGCGACTGAATGTTAAAATAACTAATTCCTACACCCATATGTTGCACATTTGAATTAAATATTTATTCTAAATAATAGCGTGATGAAATAGTGACAAATATTATATTAATCTAATAAAAATATATCTAAACTTCTTTAATAAGAAACCTGAGAAAAGAGAATTATGGGTAGTTCCCAATTACCAAAGGAATTGATGGGCATGTTTACCGTAGATAAGCCGATTATACGGATAATCCACAAAATGATGAAAAAAAAGGAAATAAATCAACACAAATATGCATCGAAACAATTTATAAAACCTCTCACAATACCTAAAATTAATAAATTATTACTTGAGGTATAAAATTATTAACTATCATTTAGGCTTGTTTTTTATTCTTTAGAAATTCACCAAAACTATTTTTTTAAGCATTTCTTTAATAGAAATTGAAAATTTTTTTGACATTTAGCCATCGCGGATAATTTGAAGTTTATTATATTACCGTTTATAGAAATTTCGGCGATGTCCAAAATCAGAAACATTTTTCAATCAAGAAAAGTGATATACAAAATTTATAAGGCTTAAAGAATACATTCTAGCAATAACTATTTATACTTAAAAGAGTATTTATTTATACTATTTATTTATTTATTTAAAAGAATAAAGGTATCAAATAAGAGTTTAAAATTTTCATGATCTTGTAATTTATAAAACTCATTCTTAGAGTATAATATTTTCCTATTTTTGGATGTACAAATCTTTTAAGATTCGAAATACTATTACAAGATTTGTGGTTGAAAATTCATTAAATAGCTCTCATACATATTTCACTCAATCCATTTTTAAACAAGGATTATTCCCAAAGATTTCGCCATAAAAATTATTTAGGGCTTGGAAATTTATAATGTCAATGTTTACAGAATTGTTTTAAACATTATTCCAGATATCGCTTGGTAATTATTTTTATGAATATCATTTTAAATATTACTTCAAAAAAATTTATCAAAATTTTGAAATTTTAATTTTTATTTTATTACTAAATTTTTAATAATTTTTTGTTAAAAAATTATTAAATACAAGAGAAATACAATTAATAATCACAACTAATATCAAAATGTATTAAGCTCAAATTATTTCTAAAGATAAAATGTTATTTTAAAGAAATTTATTTACATTAAATCCATACTTCTTTTATGGTTTCATCTATAACTTTAGTCGAATAAGCAAATTATAAATATGTCGTGGAAATAAATATTACATAAACTTCTGCACAAGTAACATAACTTCTAAACCTAAAATTATGTAGAATAAAACATAGCAAGTTTTAAAAAGGCTATAAATTTTACAAGCATTTTTTCTGAAAAGAAAAACTCGTAAAATTGTGTACATATAAAACTCAAGAAAGCTTATTGGATTAAAAAAAAAAAGGAAAATGAAATTGAAAATTCCAGGCGAGGGTGTGTGAATATCTTGAGAATGACTCTATAGTCTCTTAAGCACGTCCACGAAATTCACTATACCCTTTCTCAAAAATGTAATCTTAAATAATCCTTGAAAATAAGAATTTTATTTCTTTAAAAAAAAGTTGGGTATATTTCGAAAGAAAAGTAATAAATGTTTAAGGGCATATCTTAACAAGTTGTAAAATGGAATGAAAACGTAAGATGTATAGGATAGAAAATTGTTATAAAGACCCAGCGAGTCTTGTATTTAATGTATCAAAATATTGGAATAAGAAAAAAAAAATTTTTTTATATAATAATAATTGGCGGCATAGATGCTATGTAATCCAGGAGGCCAAATTCTGAATTCTTTGGCGACATAAAATTTGAAAAAATATTGCCAAAATGACGTATTTTGATGTCTTCTTATGACGTAAATACTAGGGTTGCCAAAAAGAATTTTCACAATAATTCTTATAAACTATATTGCTGAATAAAGCCAGAAAATCCGCACAAAAATAAGAAAAAGAATAAAAAACCAAACTCAGAATTTGGTATTCTGGATTATAAGGCATCTGCGTCTAACTGGCTCTTTATAATTTGACTTTGTTGTTATCCCTTTCATGGGAATGACTCAGCACTGCCTATGAGACTATTATTCTGTACGGCCATTTTTAGCACACGAAACCTAATTATAATTCGGGAGCTACATTTAAAAGTGGATTCTACATACCACTACAAACATATAACCGCAAAGAGGGATTCGAATCCACGAACTGTACAACCAAAGCTGCCAGTTCGGAGTCTTAACTTTGATTATGTATATGAAAAACCAATATTAAAAGCATGCAAAGTAGGGTAAGTGCTGTTCAAAGGCCTTTTGAGCAACTACACAGCGAATAGAAACATTTCGTACATAGTGAACTATATTCTTGTTATAAAGGAGGAAAATAGGGAAATTTTCACAGATGCAAGCTGGTCAAATTAAATTACCACAGCCAGTGAATATTCAGTACGAGAAAGATTTGAATAGCCACAGTACAACAAACAACCATACCCAAGGTGGGATATGAACCCACGAACTGTTGAATCAAAGGCAAGAGCGCAAAGCATTCGGCTGTCAGTACGGTGGGTATGTATGGGAAGATTCTATTAATACAACCATGAAAGCGCACAACAATGAAATTCAACTACGACTCAATATATCTTGTATTCTATCAACTTTATATATAACAAATGTAAAATAATTTTGAAAACTCAACACTTTATGGCCATTTTTAAAGACATATACTGAACATGATAGGTAACAACCACTTCAGAGATAGTTTTACTAAAATAATAAATTATTAAATTAATTTTAATATTTTTTCGTAATTTTTCTCAAACGCATTCGACTTAGTGAGACTTGCCAATAAAAATCTATTGTATAGCATAGCTTAAGAATAACTGAAGAGATAAAATATTTCATTACAATGATTTAATACATAAGGTTATTTTCCTGGATGAATTATAATCATTCTTACAGGAAGTATTTAATTTTATATTTTTAACTCACAGGAAAATAGGTTGATGACTATATAACCAAAGACTAAATACAAAACCTCTCAAAATGCATCTTCAAGTAATTGTTATTCCATTAGTTTACACCTCTTCCGCTACATTATCAACAAACTGATAAAACAAACCACGAAAGTACGGCATAAATCTCATCTACCAGAATCGACCATGGGGTCAAGACACCTTAAGCAACCGGAGATGGAAAGCGATAACGCCTCCAATAGCCAACCACCGAATTAATATTCTGATCAGTACCACGACAAACCCCGAGGCCAATGAGACTGGAATTAAAAGCTCCAGAGATTGATTGGAGAAGGAGCATTCTTTTGTGTTCGTCGATCCTTTGTTTATCGTCGACAGCCATCAAGGTGGCCATTGATGCTGCGGGAGGTTCGAATTCAGAAAATAATCGCGAGGAAGTGGGTCTGGGTATCGGTCAAGCATGCGACAATTAGATTGGGCAGGGAGGGATTCCTTCAGTTCTGAACCCAACAAAGAACGCCACTTAGAATCGCAAGTGATCCAACTTGTTTTCTTTTATCTGAATGTCTCCGGTTTTTGATAAGCCAATGATTGCTTTAGCATAGAAAATTGTTTTGTTTTGTTTTTTTTTTAAATCAAATGTGCGCACGTGCAATGAACAATATTTAAATTAATAGAATACTGTATGCATAATTATAGGTCAGGTGGTGAATTACTGATGCATGCAACGAACAATCGAATTTCATGAAAATGAAATTAACAATTAATGAAAAAGAGATGATTAAACTTTTTTTAATACGGTGAGTTGATTATTTTTCCAAACTCCTGTAAACATTAAAGAACTATAACTGAAAGTAAACGAAGAATTTGTATACATTGCATATATAATTACAATTTTTTTAAACAAAAATAGTACAGTTAAAAGCTGAAAAATTTGGAGGGAGAAAACTTTTCCTGTACTATATAAACATTAATTGTGCAAATTATTTACATTTTTCTGTCAAAACTTCAATACAATAAATATTTGAAGTTACAAGGAAGAGTCAAAATGAAAATTAGTTCAAAAATTTGGATTCCTTCATAAAGTACATGCAAATTTTTTGCTTCAAATTTAATTACTTTTAAATGAAAATGTGCTTTAATTTCATTTGAGAATTTCAAAAATGCAAAGAGTATATATTATATATAATTACAATGATTACAATGATATCATAGGTTCTAAGTTTATATTGTATTAAAATATTTTTAATACAATATAAACATAGAACCTATGATAACGAGATTACGCATTTTAAGTACTGTGTTTCAATTAGTGACATTTAAAGATCAGTTTTTTTACCATAAAAACTGCTTATTTTTATGATAAATGGTATCTTCAAACTCATTAATATTTTGGATCAGTAACATCAATTGACGATATATGTTCAGATATCTGGATTCCTTCAAGGCAGAATCTAATAGAACAAAAGTTTATTCAGATTAACAAAAGTGCATATTAATTGTATGTGAATAACCAGGCTTGAAAAACGAAACCTAGTCGTCGAATCAAATTCAATGCCATAAATCAAATTAAAGATTCACGAGCAGCAAAGATAACTTATTGATATTAACAGCAATTTGAGCAGTAAATAAGTTCACTTAGTGTCGAAGGTTTTAGAATCAAAACCAATTGACTAAATAACAAAACACTTAATACATAATACAGACTGTAAAATAAACTAGAAATCAAAGAAGTATTATGTAATTGCTTATCATGGCTTGTTTGTCCCTGGTTGGTTTTTTCTTACATACGAAGGCCAGTTCAATTAGAACTTGTAGCTTAAAATTTCAATGCATTGTCTAATAGTCAAGGTGAAAATTGAACTCATAAAATGTTAAATATTAGAGTTTACATTCAATATGAATTCGGATTTAAGGACTGGCAGCTTTTTAGAGAAATATTTGTTAGGCATTTTTTCTGATGTTTCACCTTTTCCGAAGTTGATTTACCAAAGCTCTATCATATTTTTATGAATGTCACAAAGCTGCGTCTTAAATCAAGATAATCTTATTATAGTTTCAATGACTAATGAAATATTCGGAATTTTTAGGTTAGTAATGGCTGTACACGCATGCATGTATGTATACGTACGTACTTATACATATCAATATACAAAACAGATGAGACGCATGAATGAAATAAAACAAAAATTTATGCAATAGATAATATCCAAATTGAATAACAAAACAATTTCCTCCCACAGCATTTCATTCAAATGTTCGAAAATGTGACAATCGACACCCTAGTAAAATGACAACTTACACGAAACTTGCATTTATAATTTTTTTTCAATATATTTACACTTCACTACAAATGCATTCATCACGCTGAACTAATTCTCAACAGTCACGCTCAAAGCAACTTAAAAAACGGCAGTGTCCTCCCTAAACTGTTGAAATTTCGCGCACGGTAAATTCCAAAGAGACACTTTCTTCGCTTAAAAAGATGTACTTTCTTTGTTGCGAGCAGCAAAAGTTCTCCTTAGAAGCAGAACACAAGCACAGACATACTGACAAGTTTCACGGTTCGTCTGATGACACAATTAAGTGGCTCAACATCCCGTGGCAGTTAAGTTTTCGGGCTTGAGATCCGAAAAGTTTATTTTCACTGTCAAAATTCAACGGCGCTGAACAAAAGCGCCACACTGCCCCAAAGAAAAATAACCTTTCTTCTCGTTGCCAGATTCATTTTATGCCAGCGTTGACAGTTAAAACGCCCCAGCAGGGAGTTGAAAATGAAATTTTGGTGCTTCTTAAAACGGTTGAGAATTAATGTTTAAAATTTTATTAAATAAACCCCATTCGGAGAAGACATTTCAATTTCTCCGCAGAAGAAGTAGATGAATTTGGAAAGTGACAATATTTGTGCCCCAAATAATTTGCTTTGCTGGATGATGTTGTGGAAATTGGATTAAAACTTCCGTCGTATTGGTTTAAAGAACTTATGTACATTTTAATACGTATTGGATTTAACTGCAACCACGACTAAATTTAAAAATATATAAGGTCCTCCTACCATTAGGTTTAAGAGATAAGAGCGAACGTGTGGCAGTTAAACGACCGGTAGTTGGTCTTTGTTATTATGTATTATATCTAGTTTTTTTATAATTATAAATTGTTTTAATAAATGTTTTATCCCTGCATAAAGATTTCTTTAATTAGATCTTTTTAGAAGAATTATAGATATTTTTAGAAGAATAGCTGTCCTATCAATGGAAGATTATAGAAAACTTTGGATTTCACCACATAGCCGTAGCTCACTTCAACATCTTCACAAATGGTTTCTGATCGGTGACCTGACTAGCATCTCAATCTTGAATAGATTAAAACAGATATCGTAGCATCACGTGATTCATTTACAGTGGATCCCTTCACACGTAGATATCCTTGGTAACGAGCTTGCAGACAAACTTGCGAGGGAAGGATGCAATCAACCGATTCCAACTCCGTCTACCCTTTCCTTTCAAGCGTTGTACTCCCGAAAAAAGGAACAAATTATGGCGCGCGCGCGAATTGGAAGATTCCTCCAACTCACCATTGGTATATGGGTAGGAAGCCGGGAAATGCCCAAGCCCTCGACTGTGATAGAGGTTCCTAAACTGAGCTAACAAGACTCAGCAGTGGGCACGTTATGTGCCTCTCGTTTTTTAAGGGAAGAAAGAAGTACGACTCCTGCACAAAGAGTGTGGGGTTCATGAAGCTTCGCCACGGCACATTTTGGATTGTTTGGGCCTCTCTATAGAGGACATCTTTACAACTCCCCTTCTTGTGCTGAACTTTTTAAGAGTCAACGGAATTCTAGATCTTGTCCGACTCCGTCAGACTATGGAGGATAAGAAAGAAGAAAAGAATTATTTCTACATACATCTACCAAATTCTACTGCGTTTATACTCCGTACGTCTTTACTCAGACAGATAATTCATTAACTTAAACTTATTTTTTGTTACATAAAATATTGGATGTTGATTTCATTCCTCAAATGTTACATTTATAAAACGGTGTAAATTAAATCTGTTGATATGTTTCTACTAAAACTGCTAGAATTGAATTTATTATAACAATTACGATCTTAGAAATTATTTACAGAACAGCAGAGAGAAGTCCATATCTTTGTGTGAAAAGCTAAAATAGCAGCCAAATATTAAATATAGAGAGATTATGATGTCATTAAATATAAAGAAACCTGAAAGCTTAAAAGGTGTTCATACACTATGCATATTCTACAGCTATACTGATCGTGATATTCAACAAAACTATCACAGGCCTTTTGTAAATCTACTTGTCTCCAGAATTTAGGTGAATTCTTGATTCATTTGAAGTTAGATATGGATGTCTGTAATATGCAAACCATAGATACGTACAGCTGCTTCATCTACTATTGAAACAGATACCCTAAAGATTCATTGTTTCATGTCTTAACAGATGAATCCTGTTTGATGTTAAAGAAGGCGTAGTAGCTGAAATGTATACTGTGATTTTTCTTGTCTCCCTCCCATCAAGTCTCACACATTACGACGGCGAAATTGGAGTTGTTCACACTGCATTAAAGGAACTGTCTGACAGTCTTCTTTCCATTGAGCGGTTATCATGTCTAACTAGACTTTCGGCTCTCCAATCTACTGCAAATAGATAATATACAGATAGTATCCACATTTTGCAGCGTGGACATCTAGCAAGGTCAATGTCTTTTTTCTTTCAAGTGGGTTCTAGTTCATTGTGGTACAACTGGAAATGAGGATGCTGACTTTTTGGCGGAGAAAGGTGCAAGGGTCCTTAACAGACCTTTGAATACTCTTTATTTTCATTTAATAAAATGACTGATAAAGGGAACATATGATGCTAGAATAAAGCAGAAGTCATTGTGTGATTCTGACAGAAATCTTGGGCATTCCTGATGAAGGGGTTCTGCCTTTCTGAGAAGTGCTAGCCTGGCATTTTTAAGCCTTTTTTACAGATGACTGTTTGCCGGCGTATATGTATATATATATATATATATATATATATATATATATATATATATATATATATATATATATATATATATATATATATATATATATATCGGTTTAAACTTTGGAGTTATCCCTTGTGTACATAAGATAAAATTACTAGCACCAACAATTTGGAATTACCATGGCTGCCTTAATACATTTAACCCATGATAATTTCAGCTTATGAGCCGTTTTATAATCGACAAATTTTCTTTAATTTAGCAATTTTAAGGTATACAAAAGACAAATAACCGATGGCTTGAAATTTCACAAAACAGTAATTTTTCCGGGTGTGCCGTGGCATATTGTTTTACAGAAAAGACAGAAACAACGGTTTAAAATGGAACTTTTTTGGACTAAAATTCAGAATGGTATACAATAACGTCAGAAGAGAGAAATCAGCAGACACATACTATTTTCAATAACGATAAAAATGAAAAGGAAAATAAAAATTTAATAGCCGATAACTTTAAAAAAAGGAGCAATTTAATTTGATGTTTAAAATTTGATTCGTAATGAAATACTGCACATCGTATCATTTCAAACTTTTTTTTCCCACATTAATTCCAGAATTGAAATTTTAAAAAATTATTAAAATAACACTTTTAAATGCATTGAAATATTTTCAAGTGCTAAAAGTTTACAATTAAACGAATTAAAACTAAAATTTATTACTGTGCAATTACACAAGACATATCGCATTTATTCTTCGTTCAAGTGACTAAATGAGTGTAAGTAGTAAATATGAATAAAACAATATCAAAATATTATAAAGCATTAAGAAAAAATATTAATATTTACACCGCTACTAAAAAGACCTTAATTCACAAATTTAAAAAAAATATTTTTGAATAAAAATAGATGTATTAATACGGAATTATTTGATATTTTTTCTTAAAAAAGGAAGTAAATATTTTTCTTAGAAATATTTAAAAAGAAACTTCACATACAAAACAATGATTACAGTACACGAATCTTAAATATAACAATGACATTAATACATGATGAATAATTTAGTGTTAGCAGGACAAACAGAATGTCCATAAAATAGCGAATAAATATCTTAATTTGCAGTTATATCCGAGAAATGAGATAAATACAGGGCACAGAAAAATCACGTCTCCTTTATTATACTTTATGTGTATTTGTTACGTGTTATACCATCCTAAAATACTTTATTTAATAAAGCCAAAATGCATTAAGTATTTATTTCTATTGCTTTTGATCTAGTGAAATATTTACTAGATGAAGTTTCGTGGAGATTACATAAAAATATTTTATATCACTTTCTCCAGTAGAGTAGATTTATTTTTCGATATTTTATGGAGAAATATGTTCGAATACGTGAAGTTAATTCTTGGGAACAAAACTTTTCAGAGCAAGTTTACTATATTGTTTCTATTATTTTTACTATACATTTACTTATTTTTTTGTTAAAACACTCTTGATGTTTTTTATTATGAATTTTTTAATAAATAATATTATATATATTTCTGATTAAATAAGATTTGGCCATTTAGTTTACATAAAATACAAAATTTTATTCTTATTGTACAGAAATGAAAAAAATCTGCAATTTTAAAGAGAGCTACTACCAAAATTAACTTTATATAAGAAAGCACAATGGTTATATTTGTGCAAGCACTTCTATCAGTACGTATATATAACAAAAAATCACAATTTTATTACCATCATGTCAAAAAATCGCCATGATTTGTTAAAAAAACAAAACTTGGTATTTCATAAATAAAATGGTGTATTATAAATTTATTCAGGTAATATTGATTTCACATATTGCACACTAAATATTCTAATTAAAAATAATTAAGTTTCAAGAAAAGGACAACATTATTAATATCTTCAAAGCAGACAATATTTATAAAACATTCAAATATAAATTTTTCCATCGAATGTACTTTAAAAATCATTCAAGCATAAAACAATTCACGTTCATAAAAGAAAAACACAGTCTAAGTAAACTTAAAATTTATTTAAAATGCACCACACGAATTTAAATGATCTTTGCGATTTACCTATACATGCCTATACTGCATTGATTTACAATGGTTTTATTCAAATTGGCTTTCAGCTTCCTCCAGAGCAACTTAAGTGTACCAAAAACATCTAATTCTAAAAGCTCAATAACTGCTGTATTAAAGAAGAGACTAGCTAGCTTAATGGTTTTACAGGACATTGAACAGTTTATAGCAAGGATAATTAAGTACTGATGATATCTGCAGAATGGTACAAACTGAATAAATTTGCAATAGACAAGATTGCATTAGATGTTAAATATGTACATTTGAAAATTTGCATTTTCCAGTGACACTTTTCGCACACAGTTCAAAGGTGGTTTAAAAATCCTTATCTTGTGAATGGAAGCATAATAACTGACAGAACGTCACACAATTATGACACATCTGCCTAACAAGATATAGCTTTTTATTCATACCGCGAACAGCTGTAACGAGCATCATATGGTTTCTACAAACCGTTGAGAAAGTCTTCCGAGGTAGAATTTACCCAATTCTTGCTAATTATAAAAGGAAATATTTATCTTTTAGTGCTCGAAGTTGATATTCCACAACTTAAAAGTGTTATGCAAAATAAATTTACGTCACGTCGAGGAATCGAGACAAATTCATCAACATATTTATTGAGCAACAATAACGCATAATTGACCCGATGACAAGGAGTTTTTGATTGGATGATTAGTTTGTCCATAACGTCACAGATTAGTTCTGAAATTGTCTGAAATTTAGCGGTCATCTCTTACTAACGAGAGCTAATTCGAAAGGAATCCATAATTTAATGAGAATTCCTAGGGACTACGAGTATTTACGTCTGAAGTAGAAATTGAATTCACGATCTGCTTAACCGATGGCTAGAATGTTAATTATCCAGCTGTCTGTTTGTTTGTAGCTCAACGGTCATTTTTTGCACACGAGGGCTAATTAGACCGGGACCTACGGTTTATAATGGATTCCGAACCACTACAGTTGTCAGATGGACACCAATGTCTAGTTTTGAATGGTAAGCAGAATTATCATGGAACAGTCAAAGAACTACGAGTATGAACACTATTGTGTTTATACTATATAATATGGTACCATTTGTATATAGCAAACAGTAACCGCCATTCATTTTTACCGAGAATTTTGTCACCACCGACTATCTTTAACAATCACCCATGTCGGAAACACTTTCAGCTTGCATTTTTATCCTCTTTCCACTTTTTAGACATATTGAAAATGTCAGTTTTCAAGCCTTTTTTTAGAAACTGTTTCACACATATAAAAAACTCATTCCTACCTATTCAGTCGTTACTGTTTACCTTTGGTCATAAAATAAGTTCATTTCTTCATTTGGTAAAATTACAATTGACAAAATTTCAGCATTTACAGCCATCCTGAAGCGCAAGTAGCGTCATTGGCAGACGACCTGGACACTATTTCCAAACAATTCATTATAGAAGTGTTGGGAGGACCGTCATGTTTTTGTTAAACTATAACGTCAAATCAAAAAAAATGGCTTTCCAGTACATTATTTAAGTTTAATATTAGCTAACTGCAAATGGTTACACGCGCAGATGCAGAACTAAATAATGTAGCAAAACCTCAGAAATTTTGCTTTCTTTTAACTTAGGTTTGTCGCACAATTCTTATCCACAATAAGAATTCGACTGGGATTAGCAAATTGAAGTACAGATTTCGTAAAACAGCAAACATCGACGTCCCAATTGAGGAAGGAAAAAACTCACGGCTTAATTGCACTGAAGACCAGAGCGCAAAACATTTAGCTGCCAGCTTGATACAAATGCAAATCAATTAGGAAGGTTACAATTTTAACTTTTCAATACACTGAGTTTCATTAAATTTTTTAATTTCCTCCTCTCTTTACAACTTATATAAACAATGTAAATATAAAAATACTATAACTAATTTAATAATCAAGCACTTGCAGATATTTCTACTTACAAAGGTTTAATTTTTTAATTTGCTTGATCCATGTTGCCACCAAGAGCAGATTCATTCCTCTAAAAGAAAGATTGATTCCTAAACGAAAGATTAAGATTTACCAGTCTCCAATTGACTTATAAGATATGTGGTACATCGGGAACACCATCGATAACCAACAGCTTTCCTTGAAAACCTACCCATACCACAAGTGCTTGGCCTTATAAAGATACGAGTGAATGGATAAAGTGCTCGTGAAGAGGACCACATAAAGAATCGTCTCATCCATCAATTATTGTTGAGGCGGAGACAGTTCTCCTCTCACTTCTCCGGCTACTTGCGGATGCCGTGCGCATCCAAATGTTTTGATTTTTATGGTGAGGATGTGCAAGAGAAATGATTAAGATTTTACGATCTCGGTCACGATCAGAAGGGGAAATATGTTTCAGGAATGGAAGTATCGGCGCTCAACACCGTAACCAGAGGAGTCGTTGGAGTGTGAATCCCTTCCAGTCGCAGAAAAGAAAACAACTTCCAATTGGCAATTTCTAATATTTTTATGCTTCGTATGACTCATGTGTTAGAAAATTTAGTCAAACGTGATTATTTTTTCTGAACAAATTCAGACGAATAGCGATTTGTATGAAAATTTATCATCATAATCGTTTATAGATTATTCTCTTATTTAAAATTATAAAAACTCAAAAATATAAGTACAAAAGACTTTTATTCGAGCATACAATTAATGAAACGTTCTAATCCTAAATATAACTTATCGCTTAAAATTCTCTAAATATTTTATAAGTCTTTTGAAAATTCTCTTACATACACAATGGTATATAAAAAATAGTTTTCCTTTTTTCAAAAAAAAAATTAAACATTAATAATTTAACAACTTTTGTCATAATTTATAATGATGCATCACTCATATAGTAAATATTTTTCAATACCATGACAGCTAATAAGGAACGAGCAGATATTTAAAGACATGAAAACAGTAGATTTTCTAATTTATTAATTGTGCTTGATGGAAATGTGTTTAAAGAAAATCAGCAAAAAATATCAATTACAAGAAAATAATAAATCTGAGTAGTTTAAGACCCAAGCCATTTGACTCAAACGAATTCCCAGCTCGAGGAAATTTAAACCAATGAAGGATTGAACTATAGAATAGACTATGAATATTTTCGTAATAGTTATAAATCATAAAAATAAAAATTCGTTTTTTTTACTTTAATGGTGTAACTGTATTACATTTGAGATGTTTCGCGTGTATAAAATTAACTAAATTTAACTGTGAATAAAATATTATGACTATTAAATTAACCAATGAAACTTATCCTGCAGCTCTATTATCACTCTTTGCACACATAAGGGCTAATTTGAGTTCGATTCACAGTTTAAATTGCATTCTGTAACCGCTACAGCGAAGTGAGAACTGAATCCACAAATTTTGAAATGCTGGCCAGGATGCTAACCATTAAAACAGCACTTATATTTGAAGAAATACAAGCATTCATAATTAAAGTCGCGTGCGCGAAGTTGAGTCAACAAACTACACTCACTTTCAGTTCAACAACCATTATGTATTACATTTATTTTACATCAGAGAATAACATAAGCTATAAAACAAAATGAAGTTTAGATGCATATAAATTCATCGAGCTTTTGTCGTATATAATATTTGATTGGCATATTTTCATTTTTTTATTTAGAAATCTTACCATTCTCCATGGAATTTCGAAATGAGACTGAGATGCTCCCCATAGGGTAAAATGTGGGTCTTCTATGACGGTAAAAAATTCATGGTGGCGGAATCCTTTACTTTCTGGTATCGCCACACCCGGAAACCTATCCGCTGTGCCGCTCCTGTGTCCAGCATTGCCGTCCACAGCATTCCAGTAGGCACTCCCAACTCTGAAGCAGCAGCATTAAACAAACCAAGCCGCAAGAATGATTGTCCTGACAACTCAAGGGGATGCAGATGTGGTCCGGAATCACCCAAGAGGTCATTTATCGTTCAACGCACACGGTTTTACTCGCAGTATCAGACATGGTTGTTGGCTTATTTGCTTACTTGAGTATGGTTAGGTTTTCTTGTCGCTTAACTGTCACTTTTTGAACACTCGATCAAATTAGACTTCTACCCACAGCTCAAAGTGGATACCGAACGACTACTAACACCCAAGTTGGTTGGTTGGGTTTTATGGCGCAAGATCCAAAAATGAACATGCTGCGCCAATACTAACAACAAAGATCCAGGTGGTACTTGAGTGCACGAGCTGTTGAAAGAGATATTTTTCCTAAATGTATTAATAATCAGAGTCCGCAAAGATTATAAAAAGCATTCAGAATAAACAGAAACCTCGAAAGCAAAAAAAATGTTCACCTATCTCAAACATATGAATCCAAAGAGAGATTTACGCATACACATCATTTACACGGCTAATACAAAATTTTATTCAGTTTTTATCTTCTAAATATGTATTAAAACAAAAATTACGCAAAGAAATTACATTTATATAATTGAATATTCAGGCGGTTTATTAATAGTCGCGTAATCAAATAATTTATCTAGAAATTGTTATTTTTAGACCATTTTAAAACAATATCTGTAGAAAAAAGCTAAAATTCAGGAAATTAAATAGCAAAATAAAAATGCTTATTATCCTTTACATTTAAAAATTCCTGATTTTTTAAAAACAATCCAATGTGTTATCACTGTATCATTATTTACACGCATATGTTTGACGCTTTCCGTTCGCTTTTTGTACACGAAGAAAGTGCGAGAGTTTACAGTTTATATAAACTGGATTTCAAACCACTACAACCATATTAAAAGTTGTAATCAAGCACACGAACTGCAGTAGCGAAGATAAGAGAGCAAACCATAGCAGCTATAGCTCGGCTATAATACAAATTTTGTATACTTCATGATTATCGTAGAATTTAGCTTAAGGCAGTTATTTCAATGAGCCAGATTGTTCTACGATACATTGATTATACAATTTCATTAGATTATACATAAACTAATGATTATACATTCATTAGTTTATTATTTTATAAGCAATTAATATCCAATCAAATATGAAAGATGCATCAGCAATTGTTTCTTTCAATGAGGTATTTACATGATATAGTTTGCTGTTCAGAAGATTTTCAATCAGAAACTTTTGAAAATAAAACAAAGATGTTTATTTGGAAATCGTGATTTATTAAGATTTCTATTGTAGGATTATCTTATTTATTTTGTCGTGGCATTGTAAAATATTTCAAATAAGATTTTAAATTTTCAGGCATTTTTGGGTGGGATTCCGAGCTTACAATTCTCTTATTGGTTGAAATGAAAAATTCGGTAGTTGAAACTATCGCAAACAAGTTCAAAACGTACGTTCGACCTTTAAATCAAATGTTGTTTGTTGAATACTTTTTCGAACGTTCATTCAAACATTCACTAAGATATTGATTTTTGTGACAACTAATTCAATCTATCAGAATAATTCCTTGTTTAGAAAGAAAAGTGTTGAATCGCACATTGATTTTTTTATCCGTATTTAAAGCCAATGCTCAATGATTTTCCGTGCATGTGATTTTCAAAACCCATTAGTTTATTATTTTATTGTCATGAAATACTTTTGAAATTACTCCCTCATGAATATTTAATATTTTTTTATTTATTATTAAATTATCTACTGGCATTTAAAAGTCCAATTACAGAATGTATCAATCGTTAATAGAAGTTTTATTTTCTGTCAGCCCCAATTTTTCCTTAAATTAAGAATACTTCTTGTAGATTTGAATAAAAAATTTGTTTGACTATTTCTGAATTTTGCTAAATATGGGCCACCAATATGATATACAGATTCAATAAACAATTGCTTCTTTTTTTTTTCTCAATACAAGAATGTTTCTTTTTAATCTGATTTACTCGAATTGGTAAGCACTGAAATGAAAAAAATTTGAAAAATATTACAATTATTGTAAAAACAATTAAACTGCTCTATGATCTAAGAGTAATAAAAATCTTCAGAACATAATACGAAGAAAAGAAAGCTGATATTATAAACTGAGAAATGAATTCAAGATAATTTTTATTTTTAATTTATACTATATAAATGGGTACTGTTGCATCAGCATGCTTTCTAGTTTTACCAGTTAGGTGGGGGGGCAGCAGTTGAGTGAGAGTCTTCGTAATTTATAAGTAGAGATCAAAGTAGAAGGCCCCTAATACCTACCACACCAGATGTATCATTTCACTTAAAGGACACTGTAACCACCACGTATTTAACGTACCTTAATGAACATATCGAATCATCAATTAAGCTGGGATTCAAACTCACTGCTTTCCGATGAGGAAAGCCCTAACCAAGCAGGCCATTGCGGCCAACACGTTATAAGTATTTTAAAGTAAATGTTTATTTTTGAAAACAAAAAAAATCTAATTCACTTAACCTAAAGAAATATATTTTAGATTAAGGCAAAAGTGATCTTATTTTATAATCGCTATATTGGAAAATTTAAATCAGATGATCGTATCATTTTGTAACAGTTTATTTTGAAAAGTAACATTTTTGTGCATTTTTTGGTTCCAACATTTGAAGAGGTGATAATTAATCTCATGAAAGAAAACAGCCCATTTCAAAATCCACAAAAAAAAAAAAAAAATGGAACATAAATTTTAATTACGCCTCACGTACGAAAACCAATCATTTACGCAATCTTCAACGTGGAAACTGTTGACTCTCATTTAATGATCTTTGGTATACCCAAGCCATCCACACTGCAGGATATTTATGGCGTCGAGATAGTTTGCTGGACCCAGCCATTAATCATTGACTTTTGCATATAACTCCAAATCGATTTTTGCGGGCACTCTCGAGGAAAAAAAAATATGTAAACACTCTTACAGTCAATGCCCAACGGAAGAAAAATTAATGAATGATCCCAGGTTGCCATAACAACAGAGAAATGGAAAATATCAGAATTATTTTTCTATGAAATGTACTATACTTAGCATCTTTCTCTAGTTTGATAATTTAATTGTTAAATCTTGAAAGATTTCTATAATTAATTGTATTTTGAACAGGTTAACAGATAATATAAAAAGTACATTAAAGCACATAAAAATTAATTTTAAGTGTAAAACGACAATACGCATTTAAAATAGGGACCGTTTTGTTTTGTCCATTTTATGGTCACTCTCTGAAACATTGTTGCACCAGCATACTTCCCTTGACTTTGGACGTCACATATTAACGTGGAAACGTCCATCCCTGAAACACAATGAAAAGTGTATTCCCATTTGCTACAAACACACACTATGTGAAGGTCAGGTTCAAAAATGTTATACTACACACACAGAGACAAAAGTATTGACCATTTAGCAGAAGTGGTTAAACTTTCTGATATTTAATTTCTTAAAGTAGAATACTTGATGCATTTTACAGCATGAAAAAAACTATAAAAATGAAGATTTATTTAATCTTATTCATTTATCCAATCAATACAAAGCTTAAACAGTTTTTAATCCAACTCAAATTCACGTTGAAGAAAAGACTTTCAAAAAAATACATGGGTCAATATATTTTACTTTAAAATATAATTCTTATTTTAAGAGATGGATGTGATGGATAAAGAAAAGAAAACGAGACTGCTGAATGAAAAGATTTAAATTTCAAGGACTTAAAAATAATAAATATTTTTAAAGTGACATCAAACAAGGACACGAGACGTGATTGACTTTTACGAGCTTTTCAAGTTCTTCGTAATCTTTATACGCCAAAACAGCTCAATAAGCGTTCTTTCTTGAAAGTTGTTTAGAAGCCAAGAAATCCTGTAAGTCTTTACAATTTCTAATATTTTCAAATAATAGAGCATTTTAAACCAAATTCAATGAAATTCTAGTAAGCGAAAAGGAGTTTTCGTCATTTCTTTCGGGGAAACTGAAGTTAAAAAACGTTCGGATAATTTAATTAAAACTTGACGTTCAAATATTTAAGTTATTTTTCCCCAAAGGGAAATAAAATTATATTTCCTCGTAAAGATAATAAAATCACGAAATAAAAACTTAAAGCAGCTTTAAAAATTCCTTTAATTGATAAAAAGAAAAAGTACTTTTCTACTTTGTAGGAAGAGATAATCAAATATATTTGAATCTCCCCCCCCCCTCCTTTCTACTTGATAATTAACAATTGTGTGTGAACTAAAATAAAATTATAAAATAAAAAATTATAACAGTAAAATATTTTATTAACCTTTTGCATGCATGTTTTTAACAATATAATTTTTTATACAATAAGACTTGCTAAGATGAAATTTAAAAAATTCAATTTAAAAACAACTTGATAATCATGCAAACTTATTTTCGATATACACACAATAATTTTGAAACAATATTTTATTTTTTCGAAAACTCGCGAGTAATTAGAGAATGCACAACATTATTACCTCAACATTTAACTTTAAACAGTAAAAGATAAAAAGTAGCCAATAAATATGAAAATGTTGGTTTGGCTTGCTAGTTGCTCAACAATCATTCTGTGCGCATGAAATTCGATTGGGCCTTAGTTTAAAAATGAATTCTGAGCCCCTACAACCATCCGAACCAGATGTTGGAATAAAAACCTTAAACTGACGAACTATTTGCCTACTCGCTAAGCATTAGGCCGGTGGGTATGAAACGTTTGACAAATACATGCTTACGCTGATCCAATGAACTTTTAAAAATCATTAAGCAATTAGGTTTTGGAATTGCTGGATTGGTGGTGAATTGTTTGTCGCTCAACGGTCATTTTTTGCACACGAGGGCTAATTAGACCGGGACCTACGGTTTAAAGTGGATTCCGAACCACTACAAACATTCATGCCCAAGGTGGGATTCGAACCCACGAACTGTTGAACCGAAGGCAAGAGCGCTAACCATTCGGCTGCCAGCTCAGCTAGATTCGAATTGCATTCTTTGAAAAAAAATGCTATTGTTAAAATATTACTGTGTGTGTGTGTGGTTGTATAACAAAATTTGAGGTTTCCTTTTATTTCAACATGCACGTTTATCTTAGTTTAGATTGTCACTTGGCGATTAGTTTTTACGCAAAACACAAGTATGATTTAGATCTACTTCTTAAAATATATTTAACCACGTCAAACATCCCAGTACTGAGATCTGAACTGATTTCACATGAACCACAACATACACCCAAACCAAGGTGGGGTTAGTTTAATTTGCCTATAGTTCTCGATTTTTTTTTTTTTTTTCTTTCTGCAAACGAGAGCTAACTAGACCGGACCTACGGTTTAAAGTGGATTCTGAACTACTATAAATATCCAAAACGAATTATTACACCAAAGATAACTAACCTTTCGATTCATATTTAGGGGGAAAATACTAAGCAAACCCAGTTTTTTCTCTTTAGAAACACACGATGATAACTACAATAATTGATTTGTTTATCATAGCAAGTAATAAAAAGTCAACAAATTTGTACAATTAGACTAATTGAATTCTCGTGAATCGGTTATGAGAAATGTAACACTGTGTGACTTCTGTATAATTTGTTACAAATTTTATATCAATTAAAACATGTGAATAGTTACATCTTTTCATCAAAAATTATTTTAAGATCACTACGGTTTTATCAAGATGAAAACTTTTACAGGGAAAAAATACTGATTAATCTCATCCATCTTATTCATTGTAGCAGAATCCAAGAGTCGATGAATAATTTTCAATTAACTGAAATTCCGTTTGATCAGAACAAACGATGCACAGCTTCCGTTTTATTTCTCTTATCAATTTACATATAATAAATCACAGTTAATAAGCAACGATTTATAGCTCAGGATTTAAATCCCGAATTAGGCTTTTACCTGCTCCAGTGACGCATTAAATCAACAGCTGGAGAAGCAGCGTCGAAAGGAGAGAAGCAATCATTTCTCTTTCATTAAAGTTCCTAACTTTGCAATGCCGAATTTCGATATTACATAAAGAGAAAATAGATAGGAAATTTCAAATAAGCATTTTATATAAATAAAACCTGACTGAAATTTAAAATGTACACATTAAGTTTAAAGGTACAGTGATTGTATGAAAACATTCGATTTCCAAATTGACGTTTTCATCGTTTGTAGATGTTTACAAATCTTATGCATGAGCAAAATTTGAGATATCAAAGGGTAACTTTTAAGAGGATTTTTACTTTCATACGAAATTCTTTCCACATTTCACCAATTTTAGAGATAAAATGTCTTCTATAATTCTCAGTAGTTGAATGGTCATCGCGGCGATCCCCTTTGTGTAGGAATGTTTGAAATTGTACTGAATTTACTTAAATATGAAGAACTCAGTTGTTATCTCTTGTGTACTGTATGCACGCACAGGGGATAATTTTATTGAATAGAACGATAAAATATAGTTTTTTTTTTTTTTTTTTTTTTTTAGGAAATAAACTATCTGTAAAAAATAACAATTGTTCTTGGAACATTTTAGTTTTTCTATTTGGCAATAAGTGGATAAATAGTAGTCTTTTTCCTTTTTAGCACAAAAAGGTTGGTTGGGTTTTATGGCGCAAGGTCCAAAAGTGGACATTTGCACAAAAAGGCTAATTAGACTCGGCCCTATTATTCAAAGTGGATTTCGAACTACTAAAACATCCAAGCCTAAGGTGGGATTCGAACCCACGTATGAGAAAACCGAAAGCAAGAGGTGCTGACCAATCAACTGGATGGGAGAAAGATTAAATGAGAAGCACAAATTATTTGAAATAAATCAAATGAATATATAATAAGCACTTTCATAGATCATTGCCAAAAATAATTTCAAATAAAATTTTTAGCATCTACAAGATTATGTTGTGCATTCAGTGTGTCAAAAGTCTGTACGGTGTCTGAAGATTAGTGATAAAGTGCCAGACAGATTGCGCTCTATCTAGTAGTTACTGAACACAGGTAATACGCAAGGTAATATGTCTAACGAATATTTTCAGAGGAAAAGAGATAAGTTACGAATTTTGTCCATTGCCGGCATATTCGATGACGATTCTTTTAATTACAATCCCGATACAACCTGCTAAGTTTTCATTATATATTTACATATTTTTATTTTTGAATTTTTTTAATCATTATTATCATCAATTTAGATATTTAGATATAAAGTTGAATTTGAAGCTGAAGAGGAAACTCCTCGTCAAATCTTCCTCAACGAAAAGAAAAGTAATAAGTTTCCATTTATCCACAAATGTGTAAATGCATATTTTATAACATATTGTACTTATAATTTATGATGAGTACCCATCAAAGATTACATAATAAATCGCGCAAAAGCTTAACAGGTCAAAAAAATTATTTTGCTACGATTCGGTTTGTCTATCAACGGTCACTTTTACGCATAAAGGCTGAATGGAACATAGAAATTTTAAAGTGGATTTCGAACCAAAGTCGAACTGTTGGACGATAGGCCAAAGCTCTAATCATTCGGCTTATATCTTCCATGGAAACCTGTAGCCTAATTTCAGGCAACGTGTGCTAGCCGATTTGGCTATTTACTTTCTTTCTAAAAATTATTTTAAGAACTAAAGCTCTGTATTTTAGAAAGATTAAATTTGTCATCGCCTAAATAACTGGCAAAGCTTCTCAAGCTGGTGTGCTGCCTACTATTCCTAAATTCCTATTCCTAAAAAAGTTTCCTATTGAGGGGAATAATTCTATTCCCCTCAATAGGAAACTTTTATTAAAATTCAACATAAGGTTACAAGAGATTTGTACACACATTCACACAACGCAAGTATTAAATTAAAACATCCTCTAATAATTATAATAGTTATTTGATAAACAAATTCTTGCCTACATATTAAAGCCCATTCTTGAATACAATGAAAAATAAAAATTTAAATTTATAATCAGAATACAAATTTATATATATATATAAGCTATTTACAAATAATTATATACATAATTCCTTTAGAAGAAGTATTCCAATTACTATGCTTATAGAGCTGTTAAATTTTTCATGAAGTTGGCAATCCAAATCTGATTCGGAAAACAGATTTCACTCTTTCATCTAACTCATTATATCATTTCGAATGAAATTCTTTGATAAGCATATTTAAATTTTAAGATTCCCTATACTTAGAATGTTATTTCAATTGAATTCTTTCATTAGTTAAATTTTAAACACTAGAATAATTACACCATATATATATATATATATATATATATATATATAATTTCTCTTTACAGTTATTACAATAACAAAAAGGACAGTTTTTGAAAAACTTGCCCTTATTTTTTTACAAAAAACAACCATACTTTCATAATATGTGCGTTTTTTGGATGTACTTTTCACCGAGGTCAAAGGGACAAAACCAGAAAGTGTGAAAAAACGGCTAAATTAGTCTTAATCGACACACGCTGTGCAAACAGTCAAGGAAGTCGTTATTTTAATCCAATTACCTTGATTTAAGGTAATTCACTGCTGAGACAGAGGAGGTCCGCCGATCTGGAAGGGCAACACTCGTGTGCGCTGGCTCACCTGGGGCAGGGGGTGGGAGCGGAGGTGGGGTAAAAAGCAGATGCGACAGGTAAGTGGAGTGGAACGTGCTTCTAATAGGCGTCCCTGCACGAGTCGCCTCGTCAGGACACATCTTGACAGCTAATGCTTCCAGGTGAATCTCTGAAAATGAAACATCTGTTGGCGAGCAAAGGGGGCTGCATACAAAATATAATGTTGCAGAGCGTGGATTACACCGAAATGTGGCGTGAGTTATTTTAAAAGATTTTCCACGTGGAACCGTGAGTCCCACCCTCCTGTTTCAGAAACTGGTATGGGTCGTCGATCCATGGATGCAAACACAATTTAGATTACCAGCTGTTTGATGGGAGATATTAAATACAGTTTCAGTTGTTTTGCATTCATTGTTATAACAACAGAGAATGAATCACGCGGTAACATTATATTTTACTATACATTCAGCTTTTATTTTGATATCCTCTCCATTTCAGGAATGATATCAGTTTCATCATGCACAATTCATTTTCAGTATTTACTACAATTTTAATGTAATTGAATATGCAAGAACTTAAAAGGGAAAAAAAAATTCAAAATTATCAGTTCAGAAAGTGATAAAATCAGATAATTCAGAATTGTGAGTTTAAAAATAAATTCGGACTTCAAATATTGTGCAACTTGATGTAAGCGAAAAACTTTATTTACATGAAATTAGGATAAAAAAAAATTAATTGTATTCCGAGATTTCTCCGATTCCAGGATTTTTTCCAGGATTCTGGTTTGGTTGGTTTGTTTGTCATTCAATGGTCATTTTTTGCACACGAGGGCTAATTAAACCAGGACCTACGGTTTAAAGTGGATTCCGAACCACTACAACATCCATGCCTAAGGTGGGATTCGAACCCACGAACTGTTGAACCGAAGGCAAGAGCGCCAACCATTCGGCTGCCAGGATTTTTGTCTAAGTGACAAAACTAAGATGTGTCTTGTTGTAACAAGATTAATGAGAGGGATTATGTTTTAAAGTGCATTCCGAACCGCAACAAACTGCATCCCCTGAAATGGGAATTGAACTCAGGAAGCGATGAACTGAAGGGCAAAACGAACATTATAATACAAAATCGTAAATAGGATGCTATTTTTTAAATGATAACCATCCAACAAAAATTAGTTGCCAATAATAAAAAATTAAAAATAAAACAATGTGAATCTTTGCAAAGTTCATTGTTGATTTATCAATACTTATCTTGAAGTGTAAAAAAAACGATAATTTATAATCAAACTAGAAAGGAATAAAACAATTTATAAAAATAAATTCCAGTATATTTTCTAATACCATGTCTGTTCATGATTTAAGATAACCCTCATAAGTGTATAGAAATATTTTTCTAACAGGAAATTAAAATTTTTCTTACTTTTAAATATTTCAATATATATATATATATATATATATATATATATATATATATATATATATATATATAAGAAAATCACACAAAAAATTTTAATTACAGATCAATCCCTTCCAAATAAAACGTACCATCCAACAAAAAATTACAAAAATCTAGAGACAGATTCTCCTGGTTATTTTAAGACACCTCTTTAAGACTTCATCAAGATCTTCGCAAAGCGAGATAGTAGCTAATGGCCCGCATCTCTGTCAATCCATCATTCCTGAGCGGCGAAACTAGTTGATAAAAGTGAGCACGTCACCAAAACTTCAGCAACTTCACGAGTAAGTTTTAAAATGCTAATTGCTAACTAAACTGACAAATTAGTTTGAACGAGCGTAGCCAGGTTAATGAAGGCAGGGCTAATGAGAAACGTTAAATTCCTCCTAAGAACTCGATTAGCGGGAAACAGGAAAGCGCTTTTATTTGTACAAGATGTAACCTTGAAGACCGATGCTTCTCTCAAGATATACACGAGAGTTTACTGTTGGGAGCTTATTTACACATTTAGAGATTTTACCGAGAAGTCATTGGAGAATAAATTGGAAATAAATGTATTGTACACATTTCTCTTTAGTAATCTTCCGAATATAGGACACAGTATTTAATAAATCGTAATTCTATTATCTGTTTATTAAATCAAATACCCCGATTTTCAAGAGAAATTTTGCAAACTAAGATACTTTTAACAATGCATAACCAGCTTAAATATTGTAATTTTACGACATTTTTGTAAGAGACAAAATACGTTAAAAAAAAAAAGAAAGAAAAAGAAAAAAGAAAGAAATATACGTGAAAATTAGTGAAAAATAATTCTCAATCACAACAAGCAATCTCGATTATACACTAATTTCAAGAATTGCTGAAGACTCAGAGGTTAATTGCGAAATTTCTGCTAAAAAAGTTACGTAATTTCGTAGAAATTTTCATGAAATCATTTCAATAATAAAATACAAAACCTAAAAATTTTTTTGAAAAAAATACGAATAAAATATAAATTAAGAAAAATATATGTAGGACTTGAAAACATTGACTTTCCCTATAGTAAAAACTTTATAAATACACTATAAACTGAAATGTTTTCTTTTTAAAATAGAGCTTATTAAATGAATATGCAATAAAGCCCACATTATAAAAGGAAGCTTGAAAAGAAATGAATTTAGAGCCGCGGCACACACCACAACTATAAGGATCTCAAACGTGCTCAACTGGTTTGTGGTCTGGAGAACTTATAGGCCAATCCAGGTGTATAAGCTATTCTATGAAGGTAAATCTCTGTTGAACAAAATATATGCTTATAAACATTCAGTATCCTTAATATATACATCTTTATAATATATTATCTTTATATTATACTTTTGCAGCATATTGCCTAATAGTAGAAATCTACATAAATCTCTTTTTTAAAAAAAAAAAAAACTATCTAAATAGATTGAACAATTATGAATAAGATTGGTGGTATATTGGTATACAAATCACAATAATTGCTTCACTAGAGATTTTTTTTTTCATTCATCAATGAGGCATTTGTCATAATGCCCAATCCAGGATATAAGGAATATTAAAGGTATATCCAATTATTTATTTAAAAGTTAATTACATATCTCTAAAATGCTAAAATAGCCCATCAATTCAAAAATGCTTGGAACGAATAAATACAAATTTTTACACAATCGCCTGGTTCTCCGTACTGGTAAATATCAATTTTCACTATCATGTAAAACCAATAAACTTCCTCGTTGTATAGACGAGTAACTTTATATAGCTGTTTAATGCTGAACAACTTCCTTCGTTGAGAAATAAGCGTAAACACAAAATAATTAAAGCAAAAAATATTTCGTGTCAGTTTCACTGCTTCCTATGCCTTGTCTATATTCTATAAAATTTATAAATATCGGTCCCACAAAATACTGAAAATAAAACTAGTTCTTTAAAGTGGATGTAAGAAACACAAAAATAGAAAATGTATAATTTCCTTCAAAATTTGCAAGACTTCTGAAAGTCCGTCTCAAAACCCCAAATTTTCAGAACTTGTCAATTATGGTAAAAAAACAGATTTTTTTTTTTCTTTTTGCTAGGGACAATATATAGAAATTACATGAATAAGGGACTGTATAAAAAGTTACATTAAATTTAGTTTAATTGTTGGAATTTATGCAAAAATCTATTCACTATATTTTAATGTAATTATAAAAATTATATATGCGTTTTAAACATTTTATAATTAAAGCTGTGACTGTAACGGTTGAAGAAATGGAACTCTATCATGATAACTTCTACACCCGACACTAAATATTAATTATGATGA
Source organism: Latrodectus elegans (assembly GCA_030067965.1). Lineage (NCBI taxonomy): Eukaryota > Metazoa > Arthropoda > Arachnida > Araneae > Theridiidae > Latrodectus > Latrodectus elegans. Next base: position 49,289,499 of record CM057821.1, read on the forward strand.
GCGAAATGCTAAGAGAGAAGTTTATTCCGGTAAGAATTCAAAATCCACACTAATTATGAATGCCGTATTTTTGATTTTATTCTTTACTGCTGCTTTTATTATTGATTTTTTTAAATGGGATTTAGCACATTTGAAATAAATGGAATTCAATGACAGATCTTGTGTGAAAGATTTAATATTTGTTTTCCACTTTAATTTTTTGGATGAGAATTATACATTAATCTCTATACTAAAGTTCACAATAATTCATATTTAATACAAAATAATAATTTCCCCATTTATACCTTAGAGAATTATTTTTATTTGTAAAAAACATTATTAAAAAAAGAATCTTAAGAGTACTGAGATACTTAAAAGTTAATAAATTTGATAAAGAGTTTATATTTTAGGCTCCTATAAACAGTCATTTAATTCAACAAAGAAAATTCTCTAAAATCAACTTTCCAATTTCCGAGTTGCATTAAACAGGAGCTAGGTTCTTGCCGAATTGAAAACAAAAATAAAGCCAATAAAGCATCTGGAATGGAAAATGGCCTATTTTAAATATCACCCCTTAAATTAAATGTCCAGCAGGTGGTAAGTCAGCTGTAACAATCTCTGGGCGCAACTTCACAGGTGGGGGAAGGCTCTGTTATCAGCCTATTTAATCTACTACGGAAGGTCGCCGGCACAAGGTCACAAGGCGAATCGTCTACTTCAATGTATTTGTGAAAAATGAAAGATGGCATATGTAAGTGTGCCGCTGTTACTTAGGAAACTAATACAGACCACGGACATAAGATTCAAGAGCGATGACGCAATATTAATATACCATATGGCAAACTCTACAAAGTACGTTATCGACCTTGGAAAACCGCAATTTGACCATATCAAGAGTTTCATTCAATTCTGGAACAATGAAACCGTACACGAAAAAAAAATGAATGAAATAAAGAATAATATGAATCCCAGTGTTTAAAAGTTACAGCAGAAAAATATAATTAAACGCTGTAATTTATTTGATTTAAAATAAAAGATGTTTATTCCTGTGACTATACATGTTAAACGAATAATTGAATACTCTTTATATGAAAGGTTGGTCGGACTAAGATAATTTTCGCAATTTAAATCTGATTTCGATCAGGAGCTATTGTTTAAAGTGGATAGATATTAACTCGTTCATTAAAAAACACTAGAATTAGAATAATTAAATAAATATCTAATAATAATCACCTTTTGCACATGAAAGCTAATTAAACCAGGACTTAAGGATTAAAGATTGCAACAAATACCCAAGCCCGAGGTGAGAATCGAACCTATGTACAGTGGAATTAAGAAATTGAGTCAGTACTTTTATCAAATAAGAATGATGAGCAATTGATTTGCGTTTAAATGACCATAGATTTCCTCAATTAAAGCGATTATTTTCGATATTACAGAACGGATTTCAATAGATGGAATTAACACCCAATCCACAATGCTTTATTTATAACATTTTGATAAAAAAAAATAATAACGTACATTTTCTAAATTAATTACTAATTAGGAAAGTGAACACTATTAGAATCTTTAAATAGACCATGAACATGATCCACAACACTAAATAAGAAAAAAAAACCATTAAGTTAATGGAAAGAGTTGCATTTTTGTGTCAGTAAAACTCTAAACACATCAAATCGAGATGGTTGAGAGAAAATGGTCATGTTTTTTAAGGCGATGAAGGGAAACAAGGAATAGCATGTTTCTGGCGTTGTCAGTAGTAATTTTCGGAGGAAGTCACTTTATTTTTATGCCGGTGTGAACATGGAAGTTGCAGGCGTTTAAACACTATAATTTTACCAGCTGTTGAAGGCCGACCGCTGATTATTTGAACAAGAATTATGTCTTCGTTTCACGGAAACTTCGAAAAGAATAATGTGGCACTTAACTCAAGGTGTTCAATATTATCAGCATGAACTCGCATATGTGGAAACAATTTGTAATTACCTGATTAACTTTCTTTTTTATTGCATAGTAAATACTAAACTCATTAATTATAAACACTAACAAATTGTTATTAATATACACTGTAATATTGTAATGGTATAACACTAGAACTCCAATTATCCGAATCGAGACCGAACCCCATTCGGATAATCAGAAATTCGGTTTATTGGATTTTTTCTGAAAAAGGTATTTTAATTGTTTTATGTTGGTAATGAGAGGAAACACTATATATTTTAAAGAAAAAGTTTTATGAAAGGGCAGCACTTTTGCATGTTAAGGTTTCACAAGTGCAGTACATTCATACAGTGCTGTAAATGATAGTTATGGCTCGCTGAACATTTCGGTCAAAGTAAGCCATTTCATTGCCTTCAACCGTTTTCGGGCATTCACAAGATCGTGTGAATTTTCAAGTCATCAAACACAGGCTGACTCTTTAGAGCAGTTTTAAAAGTGGTAAACTCTCCAAAGCAGTTTTAAAAGTAATAAATGTTTCACTAGCTGATGTTCCATGTCTGTTTCAACATGTACACTAAAGCCGTCTTCTTAATTAGCACTTTCAATAAATTGACCATCATTTGCAATCTAGAGTCTCATACATAATCCATTATCCTAATCTTAAGCACTAACTTCAGAACATCCAGGAATTTTCAAAAGACTACTTGTACTGTTTCTTTAATCCCTCAAGAGTGACATCTCTTTCTTATTCTAACCTTCTACCTTATCATACTTTTCCTTTTTTAAGGCCTTTTCTTTTTCTCGTTTTTTGTCTCTTCTTCAGTGTAGTTTATTTTTCTGAAATTCCGAAAGCGATTTGGATAATCAGCGGATCAGATAGTTGGGAGTTCTTACGTATTTACAATATTGTGTGTGTGTAAATATATTTAATCAAATAAAAATATTCAATAAATTTTTCACAACCTCTGGAATTATTCCTTTTTTATGTGATTTTTAAGATTAGGCTATTTATAAACACAAATGACCATATTTTCAAATAGAAAGAAAAATATCTTGATCAACTTTTCTAATCACCTACTTAAGATTGTTCGTTGTACTGAAACTATGATTACATAAGGATTCTCCAATAAGACTTTTTTTCAGTCTTTATATTCATAATAAAATGAATTTATATATATAATAACATATATATATATATACACACACACACATATATATATATATATATATACACACATATATATATATATATACACACATATATATATATATATACACACACATATATATATATATATACACACACATATATATATATATACACACACACACACATATATATATATATACATTAGATTAGAAATAATTATCCATCCCAAAATCACTATAGCACTCTTTTAGATTTTATCTTGGCTTCAATTTTGTATCATAAAATAAGCACTTTTGTGTAATAATAAATTGGACAATCAACAGAAAAACATTACAAAAAACATACTTTTATATATTTTGTATAATATTCCAATGTCGGAATATCTTAGACTCATCAGTCCTACCAATCTCCGTCAAATATTCATTTCTTATAATCATTTAGTAAGAGCTCAAGTCATAATTACACTCTTTTGAATTTTCATTTGATGAACCATAAGAAGACTTGCTTACGTTGACTATTTTGACAGCGAAATCAACTGAAAAAATTTCATAAAATAAATAGAGAGCAGCGTAAACTGAAAATGCATTTTGCATTCACAATTTCGCTTCAAATGCACCGTGTAACTGCATACGTTGCGAAAATCTCCGATTAAATATTTTTCTAAGTTAAATGTGTAAAATCATAATGCCTATAAATAAGATTTCCCCTTCCAGAAAAACTCTTATTTGAATCTTATTACAAAAAAAGTAATTTTTTCGCAAATCATAGCTTACACATTAATACTGAATCGGACGAGGAAACGATTAGGGATTTCAAAGACAGCCCGCATCTTTCTGAAACATACTTATGAATCTAAATTTTTATATATTAATACCAGTGGATTCCTGCCTATTGTATTTTGGGCAATGAAAAGGCTGATTCACTGGCTAAAAAGGGAGCCTTGATAGATCAACGCATGAATCGCCCCCTTTCATTTCTTCATTTCATTCAACTAAATTGCTTGTTAACATGACTCTCAAGAAGACTATTAAAGATATGGTTCAACGTGCGACGTACAAGAGATGGAAGATTTTGGGGGAGGAAAGAGTTGTTCCCGATTTTCCAAGAAAGACTGCGGTGGCCCTTCTTAGAGGTCTAACTGGACATGATTGTTTGCGGGAACATCTCTATAGGATTGCAGTGGTGACTGTGTTTTGTGTGACTCTGGTCAACCAATGACTTGAACATTTAAATAATTGTGTGGTTCTTTCTCAGTATGAGTGCATTGTTGAACAGTATTGGAGAGCCCGTAAACTAATGCCTTAGGCGCTAATGTTCGGCATTTGTAAATAATAATAATATATTATACTTTGGATTATTTTCTTATTTCCTGATAATTTATTTTCGTGTCAGAAATAAAATCTATTTCATAGGAAAGTGCTTCGAAAACAGATTTTTACCGGAATCAAAACTTTACCTCTTTATGATTCAAATACATTTATTTCACAACCTATGTTTTTACACTTTTTTCATCCGTTAGTCAAATCTATACAAGGTTACTAGTGTGATAGATGGATTTTACTTTTAGTGTTCAAATTTTACGATACTTAAGGTCTTTCTACTATTCTACTGGATTCGTTATTCTACTTTAATAACATATTTACAAATGAAAAGCATTTAAATATTTAAAATTAATGGACATCTCTACATTGAAAGGATTCCAAGGCATAAAAGATTTGGCTTTAGAACTAAAAGGAAAGGGAAACAAAGAAGACAAAGGTGAAAGTAGAACAAGTTAGTGGGATTAACTTTTTGTCAAGAGAAGAAGTCTGTGAAACACAGTGTAATGCAGCTCATCCGTGGAAACGGAAATCTGATAAGAGAAAAGGACTTCTAAGAGCAAAACAATGAGCTACAGTTTCGAAAAAAGAAAAGAACAAAATAAAAAAAAGCAGGAGTGAATGACAAAAGCGACAGAAAAAGTTGAACGATTTCAACAGCAGACGAAAAGTTAGAGAGCATGGAACTAAGAACAAAATTTGGAAGGAGACAGAAAAAGGATGGAAAAATCGATTGCAGGGGAGACACATCTTTAAGGAATTTTAACCTACTAAAGTTCCTGCAAAGGTTTTTTTCACCCAGCTATATTTTACAGGCTCTTTTCATTCAAACATTCAAAAAATAGATGGTAGTTTTTCAAATGTAGTATCCACATACATATAAAGCAAGATATTTTATTTGTCGATTAACACACTAAATTCAATTTCTAAATAGAATGTTGTTTATTTGAAGGCTTTTCATTTTTTTGCATAATGTATATTTTGAAGATATATTTTCTTAAGACAAGATTGAAAAAGAGATCATAACTATTTCACAAATATATAAGAAAAAGATAAAACTTCAGTTTTTGGATTAAAAGTATTAGAAATATTATAAAAGTTGATTTAGCAATAGACAAAAACATTCAATTTCAAACAAGTTTTCAATGCAATAAATATATCGATTTATATCAAGAAACATACAAAATATACTCACTAGTTGTTACTTTTATTTAACTTAACATTTTTTCCTTAAGTTTAATCTTTACCACAGTATAAAAATATCTTAAATTACAGATGGCGGATTTTAAAGATTAAAATTAAAAGTATGTAATAATAATTGATGATATTAATTTATACTATCATTCTTAAATGATGGAATAATATCAATGTCTTTTTAAACTTATAAATTATCTTCGAAAAAAATGTTAAAAATAAAGCCATTAAATGAGAAAAAAAATTTAAAGTTTTCAAAAATTGTTATTTATAATCCATTCGACACTGATACAGTAAAACTATGGAATTATTATATGTAACCATGGAGTTCCAAATATAATTTTTGTAATGGAAACAGCTGAAAATTTTAGGATGGCGATGAAATTTAGAATTTTTAAATGGCAACACCCACTTTTTTCTGCGAAAATTGATAAATTCATTGATAAAAACAAGATTGGCTTTTGAAAAGAAATAATCCTGATGAAAATGCAAAGAAATTAGTAAAAAGACAAATGACAGTCCAAGAAAGGAGATTTAAATAATAATACAGTTTTATTAAAATTCCAACGAACCTATTTTCGCAGGTATTAATGGATTATCTTTGAGGGTGATAACTAAAAACATTGACGAACGCAGCATCGCAAAAGCCACGTGTATAACTTCGCTTTACGGCAACTTTCAACTTTAACACTTCTTAGTTTGCCATAGCTTACTGTTGAGACAACAAGAGAACCCATTTCCGCATTCTGATACGCATGCGTCAAAGAGGATGCTTCGACGCCGCAGGCGGACAGCCTACTCGCGTAGCAAGTGTAAGGCTATTCATGTCCGCTGAAAGAGGATGCTTGGGAATCTTTCTTGATTTTCTTTCTTTAAATATGTAAAAACGAGTCTATAAAATGTTCTCCTGAGATGACAATAAATGTTACATGGCCTACCAGCTTTTATATAGTAAATCACTGTAAGCACTCACACATTGTATCCAAAAAATTAGTGTTAGAGAACATTTTAATGCTTGTAAAAATGACTTATTCGAAAAATCACAAAATGAATGTGCTTTTGATATAACTTCGCAATCACTTTTAGTTTCTTGAAAAAGGATAATGGAGTACCGTTTAAGAATCCCTCTAAAAGAATTTGTTTAATTCTTGCAGTTACGTTAACAGTTAAGAACTGTCTATAACAGATATCGGACACTAGAATGATGGAAAAAAAATCACCAAGTTGACTTGCTGTTGCACCAAATGCAACATTTATGCTTACAGAGAACAATAGGAGAATTAAGGAGTTAGGGACGCCATGGTAGTCTGGTTTGTTATGACGTTTCTTCTCGTTATTAGAAGAAAAACAAGTTCGAATCCCAAACCAATCGAAAATCCATCATGTTCATTAATGGCGATTGGGGCACGTTAAATATCTCCTTCGAGTGAAATGATACTTCTGAGAATCTTTTGATTGCTCCCTGCTTCTTAATTATGAAAACCACATTCGAGAAACGATGACAAACTCACTGGATGCCTCTAAACATAAGTTACCATTACTACCGCTCTTTGTAGTGCTTAAAAATGAAAATCCTAGTAGCTGGTCATTATATAACAATAAAATTAGAAAAGAATTCAGGAGCTTCGGTACTTTGATTTACGAACCTCAACTTTCTGATAACAAGCTGTTTTTGTTGCACCAGCATGCTTTTCTGTACCTAACCCTGAGTTGAGCTCTACTAGTTAGATAGGATACCAAGCTGTACACAACACTTGCTACATGCAGTGTGGACTTGTAGTAATCTAATTATGCATTCCAGCAACAACTTCAACGGGGACAGATGACTGTGCAGACCGCAGCCTATTGTATGCGCGTAATATTTTTACAAATCAGATATGCTTATGGAACATAGACCTTGACTTATGATTTCGTAGATAACTTCGGCTGACTCTTTCGGAATTCCGACTCACTTCTAGTTAATGATGCGCAGAATCATTGGCATTACATCATTGGAAAATTTTGACAGCTTCTTTTGAACTATCAGAATCGCGCGCGTATATCTTTAAATAATGAAATTTGGAAGTTCCTTATGATTGTTTAAGGATATATTGCTAGTTCATGTAATTGGTAAGTTTTCCATGACCATCTTGTGCACTGGTGCATGTGCATGCGTAAATTTATTAACAGTACGTTCTATTAATCGCACCATAAGCAATACAGCCAAACTGCCAAGAGTTATCCGATTCTTTAAAGCATAACAAAAAATTACAATTTCGCAAGTTAACTTTTCATTCAGCCATCAATTTCACTTGATGTAAATGTTTCTGGAACCATTTCACTTTGATTTGTTTGTTCGGAAAACAATTGTGTGGGAAATACTAATTCATGCATTGGTATTCATTCACATTAGATTTTTCTCATGGAATAAAATACAGTTTTTCAATATCTGGTAAATATTTTGTTTCAAAATTTCAATCGATAGTTATAAGTTTTAACGGTTTGGTTTTTTGTCGCTCAGTGGTCACCCTTAACATACCAGGGCTGATTAGACTTAGATTTTGAAGTGGATTTTGAACCACAACATAAAAATTACAATTACCATGCTCAAGGTGTAATTCAAATCCATGAACTGTTGTACCAAAGGTAAGAGCACTGACCATTTGGCTAACACTTTGACTTAGATTTCATAAAAAAAAAATGACTATTTAAATTATTGAATTGAGTTTATACTATATACTATCGTTATACACGATTGAAAAGTATATAATTTAAAATAAAATATACAAAATCAATTTCAAAATGTATAATACACAACAAAATTTTCATAAAACTACTAGGCCAAACAGTTTATTGTAACATAAAAAATCATAAAAACAGATTTATTCAAATATTGCCTTATATTGAGGATAACAAAAAGATTGCTTGTGTAAAAGAAAATGAATGTAATATTCATCAAATTTCGTTTAGAATTTATTGGATTGTATTAACTTAAGGCTTATTTTCTTTCTCTATGTGCTCATATTTTGAATATGTATACTAATTCTATATAAAATACAGAACTAAAGCAAAACTGGCCATAAATTACACATTTACAAAAAGTATCAATGCTTTTAATAAATTCAAGAAACAAAGATTCATATATTAATTTAAATGATACAGTAAAGCCATTCTGTGATTAAAAATTTGAGTCCAAGTTAATGACAAATAAAAAATTAATTTATCATAAAAATAGATAAGTTACGATATTTCGTTTTCATAATTAAAGTGTCACAAGAATTTAAAGTGACACAAAATTTATGGTACATAAAAATGTCAGGTCTTCGATTTTACATTATGCGACGTTAACATAGAAATAATTGATACAAGTTCGATTCATATTAACAAAAACAAGTAATTAACTGCCAATTTGCCATAAGCTAATCTGCATAATGAAGTAAATGAACGCTTTTCATTCACACTAAATATTTATATATTCCTTTAAAGACAATTTAGTCGTCAAACCTTCCCAATTGATATGCATCTGTCAAGTTTATAAATTAGTTGCCAAAACACTATACAATAGATTCTAGTGTTTAAATATATCGCTAGATTACTTACAAAGTTATATATACCCACTCTCATTATGTAAACAAAAATACAAAATTACTAACGCTTCAAAAGTACATAAACCAATATAAAACTTGGAAAAATCATCCGGCAAGGTATATTAAAGGAAATGGAATGCTAAACAAAGATAAATATGAAAACTCGTTTCATTCACTTGTCATTAGGGTACGAAGTATGTAATTTCTCTAACACACAAGTAAGGGTGTACCTTAAAATTACGTACAAAAAAAGGATTCGGTTTTGTTTCCTCATTGCTAAATTATGAGGAAGCTGAAAAATAATATAAATGTGAGAATAGTTTCCTTGTAATACATATTTTTCAGCTGTGCGTTTTTTTAAGCTTTTAAAATAAGATCTCATATAAGATTATTAAAAGATTTCTTTTATTAAAATCCTTAACAGCCTTCATTTATTGTTCAGAATCCCTAATAAAATGTGCGAAAATATTTGTAAGCATATTTTGCTGGACATCCAAAGTTCTTCCACTGATAGGCATGGATGTGGAGAGGGTGCCAATTCAGATGCGACCTCGTCACCTGAGGGTAATTCAAAATGGCAAGGTACTTGGTGATGGCAAGTATTTCACACCAGTTTCGAATCCTAGCTGACCGAAGATCCTCGTGTTCCCTAATGGTGGCCGGTCACGTTAAAACTAGGTGTGGTCACAATGTCCTCCAAGTGAAATGATACCTCTGGAGGTGGCAAGCAAAGTTTTGGGGGTCTTCTGCTTGGTTCTAGCTTCAAAATCACGAACACACCGTGGCTGTTTCTAACTAGCAGAGCTCAACTCAGAGCTAGGTACAAGGAAGCATACTGGTTCGACAATTCCAAACCCTTTAAACTTAGGTTACAGTTCACCTGCACCGCTATGTATGTAAGTATAGAAAAATTTAATGTTATAAAGCATTCGTATAAAAATATAAAACCATAATTACTCATGTTTAATTTTCCTGTCAAACATTACTTGTAGAATTTCACTTTAGGTAATAAATATAACCGCACCCCATACAAGATCAAAATTTTTATGTAAATAAATTAATTGAATTTTACCTGTATATATAAAATTATATGACTTCATAATCATATAACTAATCATTAAAGAAATAAAAACAATCCATAAAAATATTGCTCGAAATTCTGTCTAGCAAAATAACTCACAACCATGAAGTTAAGAACTTAATTCTTAATCGTATTCCAACGACTCGGTTATCTCTAGGACACACAGAGGACTTTTCCAGGCATTCAAAAAAGAAAAACTAACCAGGAAGAAAATCTGTAAGAAGTACTTTTCTATCGCACCGTTATGTATGGCAAAAAGATGAAAAGCTGTTCTGTAAATTGAAATAAGTCACACGCGATGCTGCCACTCAAAGCTACTGAATTGATCGTCTTTGTTGTGGCCCGCCCAACAGCACAGTGAGAAATGACGTCATTTCTGTTACCTAAAACGTGTTGTGGTTTAGTTTTGTTTAAGTCGATGGGGCGTTGGTTATATCCGATTTTATTCTCATTATGAAGTATATTTTTGTAATAGGTTCTCCCGAAAGTTAATTCAGCAGAACCCAATTCTTTTGAACAAATGTAATAATGATCGTAAAAATTAAGGAATTTGCAAGTGGGAAATGTGCCAATTTTCTTAATGGATATACTATGACCGCGAAGAATTCTTATTTCTGAAATATCTTACATGCGTTAAAAACATTAGGAATGCCATTGAAAACATGGAAAAGAAAATCAAATATAAGTATCGTAGTTCTCTACTTAGACATTGGTATTAATAAAAAAAATAAAAAAGAAAACTTTTTTTAAAATTAAATTAACTAATTTTACTTTTTTAATTTAACGTTTTTTAAAAAATTTTGACATTTTCAATCTTGAAAATGTTAAATTATGAAAGATTGAAATCAGTCTAAAATAGTAAGTATACAATGTATAAAAACATAAATATATAAAATGTCAGCTTAAAATAAGAAAAATGTAATTGATCTTAAAAAACTAGTTGGGTGTTAAAAAAAATATTAGAAATTATAAGGGAATTTCCAAAGTTTATACGTTGAACACAAGAACTTATGATTCATCATATTTTAAATATTTATCGGCATATCGGTTCAGTTGGAAAAATGGAGCAGCGCACCCCATAATGCTAGCCCAACTGGCACACGACAACATCAGCAAATATCAAAAATTGAGTTTTATGTTTTTGAAATCTTAACTTTCAATCATAATACAGGAGACGTCCATTTTTACGAACACCTATATACATATATATAGGAACCGGTAAAATAATTCTTAAAATCGAACGTTTAAATTTAAAAAAATAAAAGTTTTAAAATCTACCACCTTTAACCACACTTTGTCAGTTCTATTTAAACTATTTAGAGTGGATTAATCTCTATATCTATGATGATCTCTATATCTATGATATCTATATCTATGATCTATGATGCCGATAAATATTATGATCCTATAAATAACATGCAAAACAAAATTCATATTGTAAAAACATTTTTTTCATTTTATTGATGATAAACCAAAGGTTTTAAAACAGAAAAATTAGTTATTTGCTTTTTTTTTTTTTTTTTAAGTTCAAAATCAGTTTTTAAAATAATTTTCTTGATATATGTAAAAAAAAAAAAAAAATTCCAATTTTGTTTTCCTCAAATAGCATCTCAATCTTGTTAGTTATTCATTCCTCAACTTTTTTTCGCAGACGGTATGAAAAAGAACGTTCAGATATCAAACATAATAAAATCGTTATATATTTATTACGTTTGATATCTGAACGTTTTCATTCCCATTCATGATGTTCTCTCAATTATCTTACGAACAAAATGCATCTGAATCCAGATTTAAAATGTCCTGCAGTAAAATCACGGGGAATAGATTTCTAGAGAAATTCATGGATGGATAACCCCTTAACACTCAAGTTATTCGATCAATTATTTTTGCTTCAGCTCTGCACCCAGAATGTCCATTTCATAAAGCGATTCCAAAACATGATCACTCCTTTTAAAGGTATCCTACGATATTTTCACCTGAAGATAGTTATTAGTCAATGCAAAGTCGAAAGTTATATTAGGTAAAAAAAAATTGCAAACGGATTGCTTCAAGGAAATACGGGATGAATGTTATTTGAGGTTGAAGCGTTTTAATAGCCCAAAGTTCTCACATATATCACATAAGAAATTATAAAAAAACATTTTCATTAAATTTTGATTTTAGAGTCAAATCTACTTTTTATTCATAGCACAGATGATTAATATTTGATGTTGTAGTTAGTTATCCACAATTCTAAGGATTTACGATTATCCAATATGTCAATACAAGTTTCTCAATCATATCAAAGAGAGAATCGGGTGATAAAAAAATGGTACAGGTGTCGTATATAATCAACGATTCTAAATTCTGAGAATTTTTGGCGGATTTTCTTATGTATTTGGGCAACCTCGATATTTTATTACATCAAACATATGGAAACCTATAAGAATTAAGCAGAAAATTCTAATTTGGTAACCGTAGTATTAACGTCAACGCGCATGTCACAATCTTGGCAACATTTCTTCATCGCCAAAAAAATTTAGAATTTGGAATCGTGGATTAAACGGCACCTGTGCCAAAAAAATAAACGCAAGAAAGAGTTCATAAAGAGATTTTTCAAAAATTTAGTTCATAAATGGTATTTAAAATTCTATGGGATCCTGCTAGGTATCAGCCACTAATTCGTAAAATAGAGGTCGTGTTCGTAAAAACGAGCGTTACTGAATAAAACAAAAGATAGTAACTTACTTAAAATAAGATATAAATTTTAAGTATAATAGAAAAGCCCTTGTAGGAAAAATCCGTCAACAAAACTGGTATAAAAAGACTGGAATTTAATGCCAAATAAAATCAAGTAATAAATAAAAGAAGGTGCCCAACTGTGCAGCTTCCTAGGACAACTGAAAGCCTGGAACAAAATTTACAATTGAAAGCATATATGTACATACTAGGAGATTATCATAGATAGGTGTCTAAAAGGATTTTGCGAAAAATATTCAATAAAAAGGATTGATAGATACATACTTTATTCAACACACGTGGAGATATTTCTTTCAAGATGTTTTCTTGAGCAATGTTTAGCTTTCATTTATTAATAGAAATGCAATGAGGTTGGTTGGTTTATGGCGCAAGGTCCAAAATTGGACAAGCTTCGCCGAAATGCAATGAGGAACAAAAACTGAAAATTCCTGCATTAGTAAATTTACACCAAACCTTGGGGTCATGAACAGGATCATGAATATGCTTGTTTTTTATCAATATATTGTTAGTTTCCCATGAGTTTCTTGAGAAAAAAAAATCACTAAACGAAATGTATGCACCACAAAGGGGGAAAAAAGTACTTTTGCACGTCTAATACCGAAGATGTGTAAAATCGTCAGACACCCAAAATCTTTAGTAAATGTAAACAATATAAGTACAAAGATGAAAGGGTTAGGGTCAACTACAGGTTTTCCGATTCGATAGCAGTGACCTTTGGAAAGTGGTTTTACTTCCGCACCATATGTTCAGCTTACAAATCATCCAAGTAAATGGACTCTTCTCGCTATATTTCGATTTTAATTTATAATTAGTAAAAAGGAAAACAAAATATTATAACATCTTTTTAACCTAAGACTTAATATTTTAGTGCTTATTTTCATTATTTCATAATAAAAACAAAGAAAATCTTCTCTTTAATTGGAAGCATAAAATGCTTATACAATAAGCTGTAGAAAAAAATTCCAAACGCTGATTTTGAATTTTTACTAAAGACAAAAAAAATAAATAAAAATAATATCACAAAATATTTTTTAGCTTAATAAAAAAATTTAAGACTCAAAAATAAAAAATTTTTAACATACGAATAAAGATATATTTTTTACACATTTTTATTCTATATTTTTTTACACATTTAAGGCAGATATTTTTTTTACACATTTAAGAAATAGAAAAAAAAAAACTTGTAACACAGTTAACCGCATGTTTAGATCATAATTTAATTTTTTTCTCCACCCTTTCCCGCATTACACTGAGCCCTACAAGACAACCACAGATGTCGACAGGAAAAAGTAACAAAAACAGTCTTCCAGAGATGAAAGAAATTGCTTCACCTCTTCAGAACTTCAACAAAGACGCGCTGTAGGTTCGCTTTTCTGCTGAACTTTCCTCCTCTAGATGTTAACTTTTCAGCACTTCCTCAACCAGTTAAAGTAAACAAAAGTGCGATCATAAAACTGCGTAAATTCGGAAAAGTTTATAAGCAGGAGGTATCCAGCAAGATGAAAAAAAACGCTATGAAATGAAACGAATCAAGAAATGTTTATAATTCGCTCCATCTCGTAAATATACCACAGCGTTCAGTTACTTAATTTACTGGATTTATCCGTTAAGCTGCAAATTGTATTAGTTTCTTTTTATTTAGCAGAAAAAAAGCTTACTTGTAACTAGAATGAGAGAAAAGGTATTTTTTCGAATTTTATATTTTTCAATAGACTATATAGACATTTTTCAAATAATATTCTCTACCATAGAATACATAAGAAAATAAATGAAAAAGTTCAGTAATGTTTCCAATAATTATATTAGCAGTTTCTTCATTAATTAATTTTGAAAAGATTATATAATCTAATATTAATTACGTAATTGCATATTTTAAACGTCATTCAAAAAATAATTAATGTTACTGGTTACACAAACCAATCACATAATCAATCCCAAGGCAGATATAGTTTGTCGCTCTGCACTCTTTTTTTCACCAAAATTATAATACGATCGGGAATACAATTTAAAATGGATTTCCTATCATTACAAACATCCAAACGAGGGGGAATCGAACGCACGAACTGGTCAACTGAAAACCAGAGTGCAAAAAATTCAGCCGCTGGAATAATACGATTTAGGTTTTGGTTGTTTAACCGTCATTTTTTGCACACGAGGACTAATGAAATCTAGGTCTATTGTTTAAAAGTGGATTCAGAACTACCATAATCATACATGAGAATCGAACTCATAAACTAATAATCACAAGGAAAGAAATGCAACTAAGCATAAAAATCTTACTTTTGTAACTTTTAATGATCTTATTTTATTAACTAATTTGCGTCATTGACTATTTTTACATAACTTTTTACAATTATTCATGAAATATATACATACATATATATATATATACATACATATATATATATATATATATATATATATATATATATATATAATACATTAAATTTTTTTACTGAATCCAGCAAAAAATCACAGAAAAAGAAATCTATTTTAATAATTTCTTCTGATTAGGATTTAATTCTAATGAAAATATCCAATAAAATGCCAAAAATTATCAATCTAACAAAAAAAGATAAAGTTAGGATCGTAAACAAACTTATTATTGAACACGCAAATGTTAAAATGAATTTATTTAACACTACTTATGTTTCAAATAAGAAATTAACTTCAGGTAAAATGTGTGTGCATAAGGATTTCTTAATTTTTAATACCCGAGTTCACTATAAATGTATAATGGAATTCGCTAATTTGAAACAAATTGTTTTCTTTAATTAAGCCGCTTTATACAAAATCTCTGACAGTCTTCTCACCAATCTTTCACATCTAAATACAAGGCAATTTAATAAATAAAGAGGTGAAATGCAGTACAGTGTAAATGACAGAAAAGTAGAGTAATAAAAACACAAAAATTTCATACAAGAGTAACAAATTGAATTGTTGCTTTACAACTTAAATTCCAAACTAAAAAAAAAATTTGGAAGTTGTTTGTTTGTCACTCAACGGCCATTTTTTGCACACGAGGGCTAATTAGACCGGGACCTACGGCTTAAAGTGGATTCCGAACCACTACAAACATCCATGCCCAAGGTGGGATTTGAACCCACGAACTGTTGAACCGAAGACAAAAGCGCTAACGATTCGGTTGCCAGTTCGGCAAAAAATTTAGAAGCAGGAAAAGAGATGAGTTTAGATTTGTCGCTTTACTTGACATTTTTGAAATTTACTTCCACCTGAACCAACGATTTAAATTTGATTTCGAATTACTTGCAAATAGCCATATCAGAGGGTGAAGTCGAACCCACGAAATATATTGAAGTGTCAAATTATTAATCATTCAACAACCAGTTTGCTAAATAGAAAGTTTAAAAAAAAGGTCTAGCTGGTTGGTTGGTTGGGTTTTATGGCGCAAGGTCCAAAAGCGGACATGCTGCACCAAAAAAAAAAGGTCTAGCATCGATTACTAGAAATCAAGATATATAAAATTAGACTCATAATTCATGTGAAGCTTGTTCTTTTATAATCTAAAACGATAGGAATAATATTCGTTGTAACTGATCTTCATATATATATTTACAAAATTAAAAATACCAGCTAATGATGTGTTTAATGATTGTTACATTAATTACAATACATTAATGTTCAATTTTCTCATAAACGCCACACACAGACAAAATTACGAGCATTTATTCCCTTATTTGATTTGCATATTGATTGGTAGGATTTATAAATTAAGAATATAACTAGAATTATAATTTTTTTAAAAAAAATCGGAATTTTAAATTTTTATTTTTTAAGATCCTTTTTTTTAAAAAAAAATTGAAATCAACATAAAAATATTTCCATTTTAATCACTGAATTAATGTAAAGAAAACAAAAATGCAAATTCCTATGAAGGAATTTTTATTATTTTTTTTATTTTTTAATGAATTGGTTTAATGAAACTTGTAATGATTAAAAAGTAAATTCGTAAGGAAAAAATGTAGAAAAGAATAGATGTTCTTTAGTTAATCTTCTCCTAAAAAGAATCAGGCAATGTTTCCGACTCATTAAGACTACATCCAAAATTTAAATTGGTGGCTTTCGCTAGCCTTTCATGAAATAAAATATTTACAAAGTACAATATCCACATACAGTTCACATATTTAAGAATATCTCACTCTAAAACTCATAAAAACCTCATTCTCTTAGTCCAACAATTCCTTTACTTTCGCTTCACTTCACTTTACGCGATTTCATCCGACAAAATCGTTTTCTTTTAGAAAGCCATTTTCAGAAAAACGTTCCGACGACTGAAGATGGGAACTTGGCACGCAAGGATAATACAGCAACTATCTATAACCGTTGATGTATGACATTTCGATACAATATTATGAGGACGAATGATAATCAGAGTTATACTGACTTGTTGAACGAGTATTTTTCCGCGAAGTATAGAAATTCGAAATTGTTTAAAGAATAAGTTACTAAGATTTTTGTTTCTTTTTGATCATTTACAAATGTATATTTCCGTATTTTAATGTCCATGAGTGTGATTTTCAACACATTTGAAAGCAAGTAAACTGAATAAGATAAAATTTAATTAGTCTGTTTTTTTTAATTGGTATGTCAAAACTAATATTTCTAGTTGGCATTAAAAATCATTTTAATCAACAATTTATGATCTGGAAAATTTATTAATATGCTGCTCGTTACTATATCAACCAGTCAGAGCATGACAAAGGTAAGAAGAAGTAAAAAAGGTAAGAAGTAAAAAAAGAAGAAGAAAGAAGAAGAAGTATGTAAAGGAAAATAAATGTAACATAAAAACGTTTATGATTTTAATAAGATTGATAGTGTATTCACCTCAATCAAGATACAAAATTTCAAGAATTTAGCTAGGTACTATTGAAATGGATAAAATAATCAATAGATTTTATTAAGTGAAAATAAATTAAGAATTAATTCTAATTTTTATTCTAAATAACTAATGCAATCAAAAATCTAAGGAATCTGGAACTAAGTCCCGTGCACAGCAAAATTAAAAGTGCGTCAACATTAACTTCAAATTTAAAAACAGATTCAACTTTTAAAATATACATAATAATCTAAAATATTTTTTGAAATAATTGGAACTCATTTACAAATTATTTCATCAACTCTTTAAACATTATTAAGCGAAACAAATGTTATTTCCCCAAATAATAAAAATTTAATATTGCACTAATAATTTGGCACACACAATTCAATTTAGTTTTTTTTTTTTTTTTTTACACCAATTGCTAGATTTGTGTTGATTACCAGTTTACGGACATTTTTTGTATACAAAGGTTAATTTGACTACACTGCAAACATTCACACCCTAAACAAAAATCTACATCTTTCAAAGAATATGATAACATTTGAACAAAAGCCATTATTTTAGATTGTAGTTTCCTTAGGATTGGTATACTTCAAGGTCATATTCTTCAGTACTACAGTATTAAACAGTACCTAGCAGTGACAAGGCTACATTATTTTCGATTTCAAAACAGCGGTAAAAATTAGTTTTCAAAGTTAGCCTTAGCCACTGAAAACACCAGGCTGACACATGATCGTCGTGGTTGCAATGTCCTCCAAGTGAAATGATATCACTGTGGTGACAAGCCAAGTATTGCGGGTCTTCTGCTTGGTCTCTGCTTCAAAATCAAGAAGAGCCCGCCAGGCTTCTTCTAAATAACAAAGCCCAACTTAGCGCTGAGCACAGGGAAGCATGCTGGGCAGCAAATTCATCAATTATAACCGTCCTATCATAAGAAATGAAGCTTCTATGTAACTAGGAACTGGGTTGCTGGACCTCAAAGGCTTGGGAAAATGTACGTTAATCTGTGATTTCCAAAATCGTTCCGCTGGTCTAGCATGGATGTGGAGAGTGCCAGCACAGGTGTGACTTCGTTACATAACCGTGGTTCCATAAGATAAGCTTGATCATAGGCGAGTATTCCAGAAACCGTTAAGCTTAAGATACAGACCGGAGCTCACCTGCACTGTTATATATATATATATATATATATATATATATATATATATATATATATATATATATATATATATATATATACAACACCAGGAACTTTGGTACAGATATACCTAGCCAGTCACTTAACAATAACTTCTTGAGCAAGAGTTTATTCAACAGAGGTTTAAGTTTTTAAATTTAAAAATATGGATTCTAAACACCATTCACTTGGGATCGTATATGCGAACTGTTGAATGGAAGCCTACTAACTCTTCAGTTAACAACTAAAAAAAAAAACAGATGCGCCTGTTTAAGTAATCGAATTCTGTATCTATAGATACCTGCATTCAGTTATGTGTAGATGATTATTAAGTGCATAGATAAGCAATATAAATTAGTAATGAATCTGCTCTATAACAGTATGACTGCTGAATAATATTACAATATATGATTACTATTTTTTTTTAACTTTGTGCACAGCCACAAATATACGCAGCATCTTCTTATTCAAACTAGACATTTTCCAAATATCTAAGATATGAATGATTCACGAATGTTTTTCACTTGTTTAAATGCACATTCATTACCAAATGAAAAAGAGCTGCGAGCTTTATTTACGACCGGTGAAAATGGCACTGGAGTAATAAGTCGACGACCACATTACCACGATTTATGTTCCACGCCCATGACATCTGATCGTAACTTACCATCAAAAGTCGTCTAATAAATCGCCAAACTCCCTAAAGGCAAATAGTTCGGATAAGATAATTTACTTCATCGCTTATCTTTAAGAGAAATTATTTTGATATGTGAAAGTTATTTGTATTTCTATTATGTACTTGTCGTAATTGAATAAATTAGTACATGCATCTAACAAAATTTTTTCTTTAACGAATTTTTCCAAAAATTTAGTAATATAATTACAAAGAAACACTCTTCTGATTATCCTTGCAGAATGATATTTTCCTTAACAAAAATACACTAACTTTTCAAAGTTATTCTTCTCTAGCTTTAACAAGTTTCACTTGCTATTAGTTTCTCACCAATATTTATGGAAGCAAGATAACTAATAGCTGTAATAAAAAGAAGCACATAAAATACAAAAGAAAAACACCATTGAGAAAAATAACTGGTGTGATTTTAAGGTACCGGATTTATAACCAAATACCTTCTTTTTAACACAACTGTCGGAATGGATCTTTGATGTTTTCTGAAATTATACTTTTCCCTATGATAAGTGAATATAAAACACTATCAATGAAGTTTTCTCGGCAGTAATTAGGTGGTGGGTGTTAAAAGTCTTAGGAAACTTGTAGTTAAGACTTCCTATAAGGGAAATGCGAAATTACTTGCATTTCTACAAGGAAAATTAAAATTTTTCTTACACAAAATACAGATGTCGATGTTTTAATCTAAAGGACTAAACTTATTGTAGGTGCACCAGAATACGATCACTAGATAAATATTGTACCTAGCCCAGAGTGATTCTACCAAGGAACCAATATGTATGGAATCTATTACGATCGAGTTTATCTATACTTAAACAGGTTTGGTTTCTTTATCACTCAATGGCCATTTTATGTACAAGAGGGGTAATTTGACCGGGAGCTACGGTTTAAAGTGGATTTCGAACAAGCATCTAAGACCAAAGTGTGAATCGAGCCCATGAACTTGTTCAACGGAAGCCACGAAAGCTGATCGTTCGAGTACCAGTTCGACTAACAGTGATAGAGATTGGTATTGCTTTTCACCTACGAAATATTTCTGCCGACAAGTGTCATAAGTTTTTAATTACATTTTGTGCATAGATACACATTTCAGACTTCAAATCGGAAAAAAAAAAAGTATCACAAAAATTTCAATATTATGGTGCTTTTTTTTTTTTTTTTTTTTTTTTTGGTATAATTTAAGGGAAATCTGTTCACTTAAAACCAAACTTGAGATTTACCCTTTAGTTGAAAAGATTGAATGGCAGGATTAGGCAAGATCATACAAGATTAAACACGTGTTTCTCTTTTCGGAAAGAAGATTATATATAATCCTTAATCCCCTACTCCGTTTAAAAAAGGGGTTGTCTCTCAAAAGGAATCGATTAAGTGCCCTTCAGATAGGTAATCTTACGATTGATAAGTCAACCCCACAGACGGTCTTGGTGAGATTTACAGCGTTCAATAGAAAGAATGCGAAATATTTTTGCTCAGGAAAAGACAAGCAAAACAAGTTTTCCGAAAATATTGATGAAAGGTTAAAATATCTGCCTTAATAAAGTTCAGTTAAGTCATTTCCTGGGTGTTTGAAAGAATTCAACATTAATCGTAATCAGTTATATAAAACGCTTATTTACAGTTTTTAATTTTTGAAAGCGATAAATCTTATGTAATGTATTTTATCACCTGCTTAATCGCGTGTAATATTACTTCCGTTTTCCCATTTTGAAATTTGAATATTCTGATTCATTTGATTTGTCTAGTGTATACTACGATCAGTTTTTTTTGCACTCAAGTCCAATTTGATTGTGATATATTACAATATATTCTAAACCAATGAAAACATCTATGCTTTAAGTGAGTGGAAACTAAGAACTGTTGAACTGTATTAATTCGACTAAGACTAAAGTGGATTAAGAAGCAAAATAACCATATATTGTAAGAATCTAACAGTTGAAGATCTGTTGATATAAATGACAACTTAAATATTCTTAAAATAAATTCGTAAGAGGAAATACTTTTCTAAATCAAAATAACGAGTAGCATACGCTATCTTGTTTAAAATATTTTTTTATATATGTCCCAGTTTGATAATTTTTAATTTGAACTCTTAAAATTAATCTATCGATTTTACTCAAAACAAAATGGCAACAAATCGGATGTCCTGTAGGATATTTCTTTCTAATTAAAGGATGGGAAGTGAATCCACAAGAAAGCAAAACCGTTGACAGAAATAAGTCATCTGTCCGGCCAAATGATCTCAATATATTATCATATCCGCACAGAGTGATAACCTCGTAAATAAGAGTCATATGTCCGGTCTATTTCAGAAAACAGAGTTCGAATTTCCCTTCTACAGAACGATCGTTGAGACATTCTTTTCGAAAAGAGAAAACTAAGATAACGTTTTAAATGGCGCCAAGAATTGATAAAATTCCCCCAAAAATTTTCGAAAGAATTCTGAGAAGATAGAGAAATGTAACATGGCTATATCAATGCTATTAATTATAAGCAATTCTCTAGTTAAAAAAAATTTTACCATTCTTTGTAAAAAGATTTTTATACAGAAGAGAATTTTACAATAAATGGTAAAGATAAAAATTAAGAATGACTTCTTAATAAGCTAATTTCAATTAGCATGAAGTTACTTGCTGACAAAGCTTCCATAGTGAAAAACATAACACAATTATATCAAAATTTCAAATTTAAAAATCTATTAAAAAAGTTCACAATTATATTCAAATCTCAACACCATAAATCTTATATTGTAGACTGCAATAATTAAATAATATTATGAAACTATGTTATATTAGAATTTTTTTTTATGAAATAGTAGAAGAAATTTAACTTTTCTTTAATTTCTAAATTAATTTAATATTTGTAATCAATAGATAAAGGTGCACAAATATAAATAATGCAAGTTCAATAATTTTAAGTAACTTGTTTGTTGTAACTTTCATATTTTTTACTTTGTAGAAAATATTTTAGCTTTATATATACATATTGCAACAAACCATGATATCTATAATACAAAAAAATATCAGAAATTTAATTTTATTTGCAAAATTTTAGAAAACTTAACATTAATGGAATTGAAAAATTCTAATTTTCAGGTAATCTTAAGATTTTTAAATTATAAACAAAACTGAAGATATTATGTTAAGCTAATTGAAACACAAAACAAAGTTTTGAGTAAAACAATTTTTCATTCTCTTTTGTACAATGTAAACAAACTTTAGTATGCAAGTAAAAGAGTCAATTTATTTTTAACAATTAGGATTTTAACAATTAAATTAAAATTGAAAGGAATTTATGCTTTATTATGGATGTGTACTAGCTTAAGTTTTGGAAAAAGTAAATTTAATTAGTTAACAAATATAAAAAAGAATATTTATTACAAAAATATTTTAGATTAAAATACTTAAAACATTAAATTAGTAAGAAAACTCAACTTTTTAATACTAAAAAAAAAAACAAATCAATTAAGCATTTATTTTAATATCAGGTAACTTATAAAAGTATCAAATTTTCGAAATATTTTAGAATATTTGACGTTTTATTAAAGTACGTAACATGTAAAAGAATACTGCAATCAAATATATATTGAATATTAAATGTTTAATTAAAAATATTAATATTTTTGTTTAATAAAACAATAGTATTTAATTTTGCCGTTATAGTAACTAACATTACTAATAGAAACAAGCAATTACTTTGGATTAAAGATTTGGTAAAAATAAATGGAATTAATATATTTAAAGGATATTAAACAACGAATTAAATATTCGGTTTTATATATGTAAGTACTTTAACAAAATAGATCAATATGTTGATTGCTGTTAACGATAATTTTACTTGTTTATCGTTCTGAATTGCAAAATTATCTAATATTGATTTACTTCTCCCGCCTTCCATTTTCTACTCAATCACTTAAAAAATAAATGGAAGGATACATCACTCGTGACAAACGAAGTATCCGAATTTATGACAAAAAAAACTAGAAACGTGACTCGTAAAATAAGCGTTTATCGTATTCAAAATAATTAGAATAAAACCTAACTCACATTTGACACAAGGCGTACAACTATTGTTAAACGGCGTGATAAGAGTTGGTTTCGCCGGAGATCTAAGTATCCCCAAGCCGGCGGAAAACGCATTTTAAGACGGTAAAGCGAAGACCAATCAATCGGCTGGTACTTACCCCTGAATCCGCGGTCATATCCACAAGTATCCGCCATAACAGTATATTCCAAGTTTGTCTAAAGACACATAGTTCTTATCCTTTGCTTGTAAAATGCATTTTTATCATCACCACACCCTCTCGAAATTTACACTTCTCGCCACAGCCATATTCTAAATCGTTCACTGTGGCTCACACAGTGATGGCCGCTGCGCGTTGGGGTTGCCGAAGTTTCTGGAGACTCAGCCAAGCTCTCGCCAAGAAGGAAAACAGCTGTTATAATTGGCGATATTAAAACATAAGAGCGAAAGATATAATGTTGCTTTTTTTTAATTAAGATTTTTTTTTTTTTTTTTTTTTTTTAGCGCAGGTGTGTGTTCAACTTTCGTTTATTATGTTTATTTTTCGGTGAAAAAGTTTTTTGGGCGTGTAAAATATCATAGCTTCACTAGTAAATTTATTGTAAATAAAGTATTAAAATTCTGCAGTAATTTTATATTCTCATTATTTTTTTAAAAAATTACACATATTAAATTAATTTAAATAATTTATACATTTTAAATTTATCTTAGAATAACATATAACTTATCCTTAAAATGTACATAATATTACAATCAAGTATAAATTATTTTAATTTAAATTAGAAAACTAGTTTTTGCTTGCTTTAAATTAATTTTGACTAAAATAAGTAACTTACAAGTACATTGTCATTATATTAACTAAAATTTAAGCATACTTTTAACTTAAAATGATTGAATTATATTTTTAATAACTTTTATTTGAGAATCAAATTTGGAATTTTTAAAAAAATTTCAAATATCTTTTTTTTTTTTTATTTTATTTGCTAAGGAGGAAAAATGAATTCGAAATTATGCATTTAAAAGTATATTATTTTGGTTCAATTTATACCCTTATTTAGTATGTTTCTTGAGGGAATATTTCAAACCAGCTTTCTCAACTCATGTCATAACATTATATATCTTTTGAAATACAAAATCGAATATTCAAAATCCATTCCAGAAATATATAACGCATGTGGTGGATATGTGTATCAAATATGACATGTTGTTAGTAATAAATGGCTTAAAAAAATTGGAAAGTATATAATTGAAATAAGATTAATTACTCATTCTATTTCACAGTACCGTTGTCCAATTCACAACATCGAATTTTTATTGTTTACAGGGTAAATACTTAACAGTGATTACATTGTATGCATAAAACTATGCTCTTCTATGCTAACTAATTAAACTCATCTTAACAGTTTGATTTAGGCCAGAAGATTTAATGGATTTGATGTTATATTAAAATAAAAAATACACATGTAAAAACTCCATTAATTTAGATAATGTATATTTAATAACATAACATTAAGATATTATCTTAATTACAATATAAACCATATGAGAGGGTTCTCAAAGAAGATTAGATAAATTTAAAAATTTTCTTTTAAAAAGATTTTAAATTACTATGCTTTTGTCCAATTTTTCCCTACAACTAATGGCTATTTTAATTTTACATTTTATTAACATATAAGTAATTATAAGAGATGTAAAAATTTCACTAAAATATTTTATTTTTCGTATATATAAAGGAGTTTCTTAATCCTATTTTACAAGTTTTTTTCCGTCTTATTTTTAAATTTACATTTTGAATAGATTAATTTTTGAAGAGTATACGTTTTTATTTTTAAGGAAAGCAGGCTAATTTTAAGTTCAAAAAAATAAAGATTCAATTCCGCATAACTAAACTTAATTGTATAAGTTTAATATAATTAATTAAATTATTTTATTTGAAATTTGTATTGAAAGTCATTGGATAAATGTAACGTTGGTAAAATAAATCCGACTTTTATTTGACTAAAAAGAAAAAAAAACATTTTGACTTTTTCATTGAGAATATTGGAGAGAGAGAGAGATTTTTCTAAAAATATACTAATACTATTCGCTAGAAAGATACGAAAGGTAAAAAAAATTTTATACATTCTAACAATAGGAAACTAAAATTAAAATGCAATGTGTCGCCCATTTAATTTATTCCAGTTGTAAGAATAAAGAAGGAATATATATATATATATATATATATATATATATATATATATATATATATATATATATATATATATATATATATATATATATATATATATATATATATATATATATATATATATATTCTTATTGCAACTCTTAATTTAATTAATTAGTGCATAAGCCGGTAGCTAAACTTCTACAGCAAATGGAAAAACTAAATTAATCTAATTAATTTCCTTGTTGTTTTCACATTTTTTGTGTGTTCTTGTTTTTCTGGCAGAGTTTGCTATGTTTATTTGAATTCTAAAAAAGACAAGGATTAAACAACTTTTACACAAATTTTATGCTAAATTTAAAAATTTGATTTACCAAAATTTTAACTATTATATTGACTTTTTTATTTTCGCTTTACACTCCTGCTCATTACAAATTCTTTTTAATTTATTCTGTAAATTTCTGTGTATCTGGGGGAAAAAATATCCAATTCGCAGCATTTTATTAACTGAGCTTTTGAATAAAACTTTTTTTTTCAATTCAAAATTATGAATAACTTTGCTCCAACTAATAATAATAATAAAATCAAGCTATTTTCTTGAAATTTTTCCAAATCTTTTTTTTTTTTTTTTCCATATTTATACATTGGAAAAGATAAATTTTCCTCTTTTGATCTGTAAATAGTTGTAAATCAAAATATTATTAAGACAAATTTGATAAATTATAATTACGTTTTTAATGGAATTTTATTTCTATTTATTGTTAAGAATTGCATAAAACAATTTTGCTTAATTTCCTGTATTTACAGAAGTGTGTTTATTTTTATTTGAAATTTCCTCTATTGAGAATTGTAATTAATCTTTGTATATATAATATAATATTAGAATTATAAGATCTGAGCACTCAAATGAGAGATTTTTGACTAAAGTTGACAAAAATGTACATTTGTATACCATAAGATATAAAATTTCAAATAGAGTAATAAAATGAATGCTTCGAAAAAATTAAATTGTAAGCGTAATCAATCTTCTTAAAATTGCAAAAAAAAAAAAAAAAAAAAATTCTCCATATTCTGATTTTTCTTTCCTAATAAACTGCTTCTTAATTGTTGGTATGATGTATTTTCACGACAAATCTTGAAAAAGCTTTTAATCTTTATTTTAAAACGCATAAAATAATCTGGTATTCCTTTAAATTTACTTTAGTTTTATAGTATTTTAGACATAACATTTACGTAATTTGGAACAATCTTACTAACTTGCATACATAAAAGATTTATTTAAGATATAATAGTTTTGCATAAAATTTTATTTTATTTTATTTTTACATAACTGATTTTAGTTATACATATTTAATTAAGACATTTAAGTACTTATAAGCATTTTATATCGATATTAACCTAAAATCTTTAAAATTTGTATATAAGTTTTACTTTTGTTATTAAATTACTTATCGCATAAAAATTTTAAAGAACTAACGGATTTAGATCTGATATTTTTCACAAAAAATGGTTATGCTGACAAATTATGACATAAAATTAAATTTGATGCTATCAGATAAAGTGAAGAAAATGCCAGCCGTGATTTATTATTAATTATTATTGCCTATTATTATCCATTTTTATTGCAAACTGAATGTTTAATCAATTAATTTAAGGAAACATAGATCTCCATTCTTGGATTTTATATTAAAATTTCGATATTGTTATGTACGTTCAGTAGATGGCGCCAGTATATCATTTTGGTGTCTTTCTAACTATTATGTTTCAAGCAGATATCAGTGGAAGCTAATTGAAGTTTCTAATAAATTTTAAAGAAAATCTATCGCGCGCACGTATAAAGCTTTAAAATGGAGGATATTATTTTAGATTTAATTCGGATTTATTATTTTTTAAGTTAAAATTATTAATGCTTATCTAACTTGCGAGATAATAAATTAATATTTTTCCTTATTTTTTTTCCGTGACTGATAAATGTAATAACTCATCTTCGTAGGATGTTATATATATACATATACATAAATAAGTAAATATATATATATATATATATATATATATACATATACGTGTATGTGTAAATAAATATATATATACGTATAAATTTATTTTTTTACTATAGGTTTAAAATGTGTTAGACGCACTGGGAGTTGTTACAAATGTTTGTATTTCGTACAATAAGCCGTATTCATATACGGCGACAAAATGTCTACTATGATTTGGAAGAGTAGAGAGTAGAAATCTAATTTCTGCCTAGCTAAAAGGATTACTACGAGAGATGAATCTCGTAAATCAAAGAAAAGATTTACCGAAAAAATCTGACCGAATCTCACTTGCAAACTAGTTGTAAGTTTCGAAATAATTTCCAAAAACTGCATGAAAGACATCATACTTCAAGCTATTTTAATAGAATTTTCTGGTTTTTTTCCTTTTTTTACATATTTAAAAAGAATCAGATTGTTAGTTCCTAATACACTTCCAAATTTGAAGTCATTGTAAATGATTTTTACCTTTTATCATTTGTCTCTGATAGTAGAATTGTCATTATTATTTTGACGTCGACTTAAAAAAAAAAATGCAGTAATTAAAATCTAATTTTAATCAAAAAGAACCATATATTTTTTTAATTATAGAATTATATCTTCTTCTTTAATAGAGTAACAACCTATTACATGTCTTAGCTGCCTCTACTGCATGCTTTTTTCAGCCTAGTCTTTCCAGAGCGATATTTTGATAGTTCCTAACTATCAGTATCTTGAAGTCATTTTCAGTGCCAACCATTTTGTTGCTAGCCAATATTTAGTGCTAGCCATTTTGTTGGTGGTCTTCTTCTGGCACAGTATCCTTTCGGGATTCTTAAACGTTGATATTCTAGAGGGGTTGTTTTCTCGGCTTTAATAGATATAGCCATGCCCTCTTAGCCTGTTGTTTCTGATAACCTGGGTAATCTGGGGCTGGTTATACAGCCTATACCATTCAAAATTATATCTGGTTCGCTAACAACCCAGTTCCTGTACAGGCTCATATAGATAGTTCTTAATACCTTCCTTTCAAAGGTTTCCGGGGTTCGCTGTATATCGACATTTAATGTCGGGTTTCGCTTGCATATAGTAGCACGGGTAGTATCAGTGTATTGTAAATTCTCAGTTTTGTTTTTCCACTGATAAGTTTAGATTTTAGTTGCCTTTTCAGCCAAGAAAGCATTTATTAGTTGATTTGATTCTGTTGGTGATTTTAGCTTTCAGCTTGTTTTTATCCTTAATAATTCTTCCAAGGTATTTGAACTCACATATCTTTTCAAAGGTATGACCGTCTATGTAAAAGGGAGTGTTATAGCTCACAGTCGAAGATGAATAGAATTATATAAATTGATTTATAATAAAATGCAAAGACAGAAAACATTACAATAAATCTTGAAAATTAAGGGAAAAGGTCAAATTAATTTTATTAATAAATTTCAACAAAATTTTCACTTCTCTTGTTGTTGACTTATTCTACCCGAACTAGCTGCAGACTTGTCCAGGCTCACGAGCCCAAATATCTTCAAATAATTATAAGCCAAAAGAGAGCAGAGAAATATGCCCTCTCTGGCAAGACCCGCACAGTTCATCAAGTCGTCCAGAGAGACCAGCACAGACTTGCATTTCGAATAAGTCACATAGACTTTTATCCATTATCAAAAGAGAGGAATTTAATGTGTCCCCTTGTAAGCCTACTAATGGTGGACTGAACGACGCTATCCGCCTTGATGGAAAAAACACCACACGAAGCCTGGCTGTTATACCAGTGGTGGGTCAGGAAGTTTTTCATGACTGCTCAATCAGAATTTTTATTTTGGAGTAGACTTCAGAGAAAGTCACAGTATTACTTGACATTGGTAATTTAAAGACTTTTTACTTGGCCAAAATAACATCAGTAAACTTCTAATGAGTATAAAACTTTTTACATAGCTAAGCAATTTTCCCCCTATAATAGTATTTCTCAGCAATACTTGTTTTTGACGATGATTTCGTACATCAATACTTCTTGCAATACAATTAAAAGATGGTTGGTTAGTTCGTTCGCTCTCGTTATCGGATGGTAGGTAGTAAGTTCGAATCAGTCACAATCAAAAATTGGTAGTGATTACTAATGACTGTTAAGACACATTAAATATATAGAGGTCGTGAAAATGTGGTGTCCTCCATGTGAAGTGATACATTGGGTGGGAAGCCAAGTCTTGAGGCTTTCTGCTTGATCCCATGCTTTTAAATTACGTAGATTCCTCCCCCCCCCCTCTTGCTGCTTCTATCCAACTGGTACAGCCCAACTCTGGGCTAAGTGCAAGGAAGTATGCTGTAGCAACAACAACATCATCTGACTTGCAAAATCTTGCGAAAGTATTATATGTTTCATTGATAAGACAGCAAAATTTTGTCCGAAATTTTTTACTATACTGTTTCTACTTTCAGTCTAATTTCAGAAATTCTGGTTACTATCTAGCTTCTAGTTTCAAATTTATTGAAAGTAGAAAAGAGAACAACAATCTTTGAAGCACTAAAAGTTTTTTTTTTTTTTTTTGACAAGTTTACAAATAGTAAAAATCTTTGAAAAGATGAGAATAATAAGGATAATATTGAATTTTCTAAGCCCTTAGATATTGCTGATAATCTTTTGGAAACTTTTTAATGTCCCAAGCCAAGGTAAAAAAAAAAAATTATCTCCATGATTGCTCTAATGTGTATCGGCGACCAATTTTTATTCCATTTGTTGATGAATTAATCCTAGATTCCAAATCCCTTAGAGTAAAGAAATTTCATCAACAAAAGAGATTTGCCTAGTGATAAAATTGCTCTTCTAAATCACGTATGAGATTAAGCTGAAATGATGACAATATATGAATATTACAATATACGTATGACAATATACGTATGAAAATAAGCTGAAATGCTGACAGTGAAGGTGAAAGTCACCAAGTAACTGCTTAACCCCAATTATTTCTGTTTTTATTTCCTGAAATCAGAAATTCTCAGAGACATTTGCGATATTATAAATTTTGTTAATTTAAGATAAATGTGAAGTCTATTTCTCTCCTCAATCCAATTGCGATTTTCTCAAGTGACTTTTGCAATCGATTTTGGTCCGATTACTGTCTTCCATTTACAAATCTGCAACATTTTCATCTCAAAGATCTTCTTTAGGATAAATGGAATGCGTCATTAGCAGCTTTGGTAATGTGATTCCTAAATCTTTTGAATTAGAGGCTGAATTGAATGCAATGTCACAAAAAAGAAGAGAAAAAGGTTTTTATCACAAATAAAAACATTTAATGATATCGTAATTTTATCTTTAATATAACATTACTCAAATGTACTAATATTTTGCAATATTTTTTATTTTAAATAGTTTTATATTTATGTTTTTATATGAAGTTTATATTTATGTTTTCATATAAAGGATAAGACTGTCTTCTTAAGCACTTGTACCGTCTTCTCATAGTTTCAAATCCGATCTGCAACCTCTGTAATCTGGGACGGGACATGGATCGTGACCATCTACTCCATTGTAAGGCGTTATCGAAATGCTCAATTGCGGACCGCTACTGGGAGGCCAGGGGCCTTTTAGATACATAGACACAGCTATTTATTTATACATAGTTACAGCTATTTTATTTCACATTTTCTTGTTGTTATTTCTATTTTTGCTGTAATTGTCTTTTTATTTGTAACATTGGAAATAAAAAAAATATTTATGTTTTTTTTCAATATGTTTTAATTGTAAATTTAAGACATTTAATCGGAGAATTTGAAATGGCATTTTACTTTTAGAGTTAGATTTCAAAGAAGCATGAGAACATTGTAAAAATATTTTTTCCATGTATAAAATCTTAAACATTATGTCTTTAAGAAAAATCTTGACTCGGTCTCTTTATCTTGCACTGATATGTTATTTACTATAACATATCCTTATAAAACGGATATAATTTATCAGAATTCCCACATTCTCTCTTATGATTTATTTATTAAGCACTTCATTTATCATTGGCATTATTTCTTTTTTAAAAACTTTATCACGAAAACATCTTTTAATATTTTTTCAAAATATCAAGATTATTAATTTGGGATCAAATTCCAATTATTTGATTAAAAATGTCTGTTTTAACAAATTTTAACATGTTTCACAAACTATATGTATTTCAATAAAAAGTTTCTAATCTTTTACTATTTTTTCAAAATATCAAGATTATTAATTTGGGATCAAATTCCAATTATTTGATTAAAAATTTCTATTTTAACAAATTTTAACATCTATCACAAGTTATAGGTATTTCAGTGTACAAAGTTTCAAATCTTTATAATTTTATAAGTAAAATACTTAATGATCTGAAAATTATAAAATTTTTTATAAATTTATTTGAAGAATATAAATTAGTTTTATCTTCGTGATGAGAGTTTTTAACTTTTGGCTCAAAAGTTTTTTACCAAGTGTTCACATTATTTAACATATTAATTTATCTTCTAAACATTGATTTCATTTTATGAATTTAGAAAAATAAAATTTGCGAGTGTTGTATCTGGAAATTAAAAACAACATTTTATGTTGAACTTGTGCTTCTTGATAATAAATTAAAGGAAATAATTAATTCATTAAAAAAATTTAATATTCAATGAAGTTCATTAAAAATTAGTGATACTTTTTTTTTTTCTTTTGTAATTACTACTGTGGAAACACGAAGAGTATTCTACCTTATAATCTCCATCGCTTCCTTAAGCTTCTTTTTACTGTGTAATTTAATTTTTACAGAAACACTTAAAACAAACTCGAAAACGAATATAAAAACAAAGGAAACGCTAGTTCCTATTATTTTAAGATTTAATCTTTCCTGCTAAGCAGTTAGGCGGGAATGTAATTTTTACAGAATCACTAGAAAAGATGAAATACCAAAAGTCGCCAAAATGGCGATAAGTAGATTCATCTGCAACAATTTATCTGCTCTGCTGTAGGTATGCTCTTAGCGCCTCCTAGGAAGCGGAAATTGTATTTAGTCAATGAATGACTCACTGAAATAGCAATCCGATAATATGCTTTTACTGATTAGTCTGGATGTTTCCAATATTGTTTGAAATTTATATATAAAATTATTATATGATACTTTTATATAATATATTATCAATTAATATTTTGGTACTGTTTGTTATAAATAAAACTAAATTCTCAATTTTGTTCTTATTTGTTGCAGAAACATGAATATTTTTCCAAAACATGTAATTATTTGATCTTTTGTTTTATGATTTCATGATATATTTATATATATATATATATATATATATATATATATATATATATATATATATATAATATATATATATATATATATATATATATATATATATATATATATATATATATATATATATATATATATATATATATATAGATAAGAATTAAATGGAGTAAAATAAATTGAAGTAGAATTCTTAATCATCTAAGAAAAAAAAAACTTTAATCTACTTTAAAGGTTTTAGAGATTCTATTAGTTTATGGCGGAAAGTCTTTGACTTTATCATTGAAATATCTTTTATATATTTGAGAAATATTTTATCTAACAATCCCAGTTTCAAAAAATGGAAAATTGGTCAAAGGAGTTTTCTTAAAAATATGTAAGTACTAACTTTTCGTGAATTAAGGACAATTGTTCTTACAGAAAATAATGTAATAAAAACTATTAAAAACAAGATTTATTTCAACAGAGTTTATTTTAACATGTCTGTATGAAAGAATCATTGCAAAATAAAAATAAAATCGCTACTGAAATGTCGACAAAATATTATGTAACAGCCAGCTCACTATTCTTAATTTTAAAATTTTTTCTAAAATTATGTTATGAGCAATGTTTTCTGATGTTAACTTTGTGGGAAATATAATTTATTGTTATTAACATTGTTTTGTTTTTGTATACCACATGACTTAAAAATATATCGATAAATCTAAAAACAAATGAAAACAAAATTGATTAGGAATCAAAGGGAAAATTTACCAATGTTTACAAAAACACTCAGTTGCATTCTTTTCATTTGTCTCATGCTGCAGAGTCAATACTGATTCATTGTGGTGCATTAGTTGTGTTGATTAAATTAAAGCCCTGATAAAGATAATGTTTCGTTGCTTAGTTGAAGATAGTGACAGAAAAGAAAATCTTTTCTGTCACTATCTTCAACTATCTTAAGATTTTCTTAAAAATTTTGTTAATATGAGATAAAATTTTATTTTAAAATTATGTTCCTAAATTAGGAACTATAATAAAAACAATATTTATAATCTTCAGAAAAATTATTATCAGTTCTTGATAAATGTAGCAATGACAATATTATTTTTTTAAATATTTTCTGTGAGTACCATAAAATATGAATTTGAATTTCTTGTTAAAAAATACTTAAGACAAATTATTACTATGTGATTATTACAAATTATTTATATAAATATATATATATATAAATTTCAAATTATTTATGTTAAAAAATTAATATGTAAAACAAAATTTATTTGTGTAAAAAATTTAATCTTACTTTAGGAAAAAAACTAAGTTAAAAGAATTCTTATTATGACAAAAATTTTATTTTTAAGTTGGAAAAAAGGAAAATAAAAATTGTAAATTTTATAGCAACCTAATAATTTTATAATGTTTTAATCAAAAATTATTATTTAAGATATTGAAAATAACATAAATTTATTTCCCAAATTGTTTTTATTTATCAAAAATAAAGAAATTCAATTATTAATTTTAAAAACTCAGATTTATTAACTAATTTAATTTTTTAAAACGCTTTAGAATTTTCAATCAGAGAATGTATTATGCAGAACACTCTCAGACTCTAAATTCTTAGAGTTATAATAATATAAGTAAAAATATATAAACGAAATTTCATAATAAATCACATTATTTACTGAATTTGATGTTGAATAAAAATATTATTGCAAATAATTTTATTGCATATTTTACTAGGAAACAAATTCTATTTACATTTGATATTATAACCATTTCTTAAATTAAAATTTGTAAAATAAAAATCAAAATATCGTCGGAAATGCAGTTATTAAATTTTTAATTGTTTAAAATTTAAATTAGTAAAAATGTAAGTTTTCGTGCCTCATTTTTGCAAATATTATCTTTATTTTTTAACCTTAGATTTATATTACAAACTTAAATAAATATTATTCCACTTTTATTGTTATTAATGTAAATAATCAAGAAAGAGTTACAATGTAAGATTTTATTTTTATTTATTTATTTTATTTTTTTTTTTGCTTTTTATCATCCCATGATAGTATAAATTTTATAGAAAATTTTATGATGTATCATTCAACAATGTTTGGAAAACAAACTATGGAAAATAATAAATGTTTCATTATAGATTACACTTAAATATTGTAGAGGAGGATTATGAGACAAGCGGGTGGATAATAGAAAAATCTTATGAAAATTATATAGCTTCAAATTCAAAACATTTCTTTTATCTCTTGCTACTATTATTCATATATTTTTAAATATACCATACAAGTAAATAATGTCTTTCAATGGAAAACACAACTAATTTTTAGGGAAGCATTGTGGTTTGGAATAATAACAATGTATATTGTTTGCTTAATTTTGTTCTAAACCACGTTTCATGTCACAATGTGAGGCCTCACATATCAATCACCAAAAAGCAAATCGAATGGAATGTGGAGTGCTTGTAAATTCTCTTTAGTTAGGAAATTATTAAGTGTTGAAGTTAGTTTTATTCCTATTCTCTTCTAATGCATTTACGATCGGAGACATATTGGAAAAACTGAAATCTCGTTCGCTGCAGTGAGAGTATGAGTATTTTTTCAAATATAGAAGAAGAATAAAGACCGTTCATAGGAAAAAATATTTATGAGGGAAAGTAGAAAAAATAAAATTCGATAAGGTCCGTATTTTTTTTTTTTTTTTTTTTTTTTGCTTCAAGCAGCTATTGAATTGAGTTGAAATTAATTACATAGCACTATATGTAACTTAACAGTGAATTAAGATCAGTTTTAATAACTGTTTAAATTAATTACAAGCGCCATAATGATCAGAATACTGATATAAACTTCATTACTTTCTGTAAGCCATTCTCAATTCAACTGCTGACTAAAAAATCGATGGACACAAAGAGTACAGATTTTAATAAATATAGCTATAGTATGTATAGCCATATACTACAATTGATGAAAAATTTGGAAATAATCATTTATATTGTAGGTCTTTATAAATAATTGCTGCAGGAAACGGAAGAGAGATAAATGTTTACTTCAAACCTGATCATTAATATCTTCTTGACGCGTGTATTGTTTGAGTGTGCTTGTGAGCATACCACGATAAATACTCTCCGCATTCAAACTGAAATAAAATATAATATATTTAATTTTCATTTCTTATAATTATCTATATTTTTAAATAAAATAAATTCATTGACTTAAAAAAGTTAATAATATTGAGAAATCCTATTAGAATTATATTAATTTAGAAAAATCATTATGAATCCACCAAAAATGATTCATTACATCAAAGCTTCGATGTAATGAAATTTCTATTTCGAAACACTTCCTTAACGAAAACACTGTTTGAATTTTAAAGGATTTTCATTACGTTAAAAGTATTTTGCTTCATCGAATTGCATTGTAATGAGATTAGATTAACATTCAATAATGAAACAAAACAACATTGTTTAATTTAAGAAATAATTCTATACCAACAATGAAATTTTCGTGGTTCAATTCCTTACCAATAATTCTATACCAACAATGTACCTCGAGAAATTCTATTTTTAATAGGAAATTGCTTAAAAGAATCCTTAATCCTCATTCTTTTCGTTAAATAAAGATTTGTTAAAACTATCATTCCAATTAAAATTATAATGATGTGTTAACAGATCAATAACAATAACAGAACTTACACCTGGCGCTCTTATTCCTTATTATTTTTCGAAAGATAAAATTCATAGCAAGATTATTTAATTAGATTGTAGTAAAAATGATTAATTATATTCCATCATAGAAAATTATCGATAAATGAAATATATTTATACTCTTAGTTAATAGTTATATAATCAATTATTTGAATATAATTACTTATTATCTTACAAAGTTATTTATTATGAACAATGTTTCAAGCAATTTTTTAATCATTCTTTTTGTATTTTGATTTAGGAATTTTAAGTTGGTAAGATTATGTCATATTATATACTTCACGAATTGTTATCATATCGTTTTTATGTTTTGCATATTACGAATAGCTTAGGATAATGTTTGTTTTACAATCTTTTTATGAAAAAATATACATTGTTTGACATTTTTTAATCACTTCTAATTTTATAATTAATTTTTTATTAATATTTATACAAAGAGACCAAATTAAATGAAGACCCATAGTCTAACAGATATAATGTTTTAAATTGTCTGGCATTATCTCACGAGAGCGCAATGCTCAAGCAGGTCTTGTGATTATCGCGTGAGATGGAATGATTTGCGCTTGGCTCACGTGATTATCACGTGAAATTTCTTATGCGTTATCAAAAATCGTGCAGTTAGAAACTTATGAGTACAGTTCCATAAAATGTCTTAATCACTTGAACAAAGAGTTTGTTTGACAAAGACATTCATCGGAATCAAATAACAAAGAGAATTCTTGAAATTTATTTCGTGTTCATCATTTAAAATGTTAACTGTACAAGATCACAATAAAATATCTAGAATTAGTTGTTCTTGCAAAGAGTGCTATTCTGATATCGATCGCTAAATTTAAAGCAATAAGTTCAGTCGTTAATGCCAACAGTGAACCAATAATTTTTATTCGAAAAATGTTAATTTGATAAACTATGACAACATGTCTACGAAAATAAGCAAGGCAATCTTTTCAGTTGAACATCAAATAAACGTCATGTCAAAACAATTTGAATCTGTTTCATATGAGAGTTTAGAAATTGAATATGAAGTTATTTTTAAAATTTACGGCCTATGAAAGGCAGTTAAAATGTTGCTATTAATTATTCAAAAGCGTCGCTGATTTGAAGGAAAATCTTTTCTTATTTCAATACAAGCCTCTACTTCACCACAAACGAAAGTCAAAATACACGCTATTAATCAACAGATAGTCTCAAGGAATGGCTTAAGATGCCTCTGCATGATTTGAAAATAGTATTTTGGTGGGCAAACGAATTATTGGACTCATTTTCTTTAATAACACCGTAAATTTTCAAGTATATGTATCGGAAATCTTTCTTTACATACAATTGAACGTTTACTGAGTTCATAGCGCAACTAATGGAGAAAGAACAATAATTCACATTTATCCAACAAGGTGGCGCATGCATCAAGTTTTTCGATGTCATACGTCGACAAGGCTTTTGGAGAAGAACATACATTTTCTCACAAGTTTATAGTCTTCCATAATGTCCATCTGCCTACCTGCAAATTTTATCAGAGGGTAATTTAAGGCATAAGGTCTACAATAACAACTAATTAACAGTTCAAGAATTGAAAGCAAACATTTTTAATGTCATTGGAGAAAATTCTTCAAACGAGTTTGCATAAGTTTCCGGAAATGATATTAGTTAAGTGTGTAAAGTTCATGGGGCGCACTTCATCCTCACCTGTAATATGAGGACCAACTGAATGTTTTTTTTTTTTTTTTTTTTTACTTAACTGTATTCTGTATTTACAATAAATTGAGTAAATAAACATAGGGCCTCTTTCATGTTGGCCATCGTGTACTGCATAATACCAATCAAGGTTACATAATGAAAGTAAATAACAAGTAGAAAAGAAATTTTTGTTTATATATATACAATTTCATAACAAGCAATTCGCATAAATAATCTTAATTATTTCTATTTTTTAAGTGTTAAAACTTAAAAGTAGAATTAAAACACTTTTTTTTAGTGGTTTACATTAAACGTTCTACTTCCAAATTTCGTTTAGTTGCCAAAAACATCTCTTTCGTGAAATTGCTTAGTCAAATCCTTACTAAAATTCCTAATTAATATAGTAAAAAATTAACCTTTCAAGCCATATATATCATCACTATCATCCACAGAACTCTAACTTTGATATTTATTTTAAAAAAGATAGAATAGTTTATTAAGGTTCTTACTGTCGACTGATATTGAGTTCAAATCCGTATTGAATTTAAAAATCAGTCGGGTGTTCTTTAAATATGGTCCTCCATAAAGCGATTGAGCTACTTTAAATAGGTCGCAATATCTTCCAAATGAAATGATACCTAAGGGATTAACAGTTTAAGTATATGGAGTCTTATGCTTAGGCCAAGGTTCTAAACTACGAAAATTCTTTCCTAGAAGCTTCCATCTACCTGGTAGAGCTTATTAACTTTGAGCTATGTAAAGAGAAGTGTGCTGGCTCTCGCTGACCATAAACAATTCATGAGAAAAATTTTAGTATATTTAACTTTATAAGATCATGACACTAA
Source organism: Latrodectus elegans (assembly GCA_030067965.1). Lineage (NCBI taxonomy): Eukaryota > Metazoa > Arthropoda > Arachnida > Araneae > Theridiidae > Latrodectus > Latrodectus elegans. The sequence continues at coordinate 49,328,825 of CM057821.1, forward strand.
GAGAATATGAAATTATTTTATAAAAATGATAACATGGAATTCCATGAATTTTTTTCAAATTTTCATTATTTAAAAATTAAAAGTGGGAAGAAAATATTTTCATTTGGTCTACCATTAAAATAGAACTTGTATTCATTGAATTGGTAATTAAATTTAATAATAATAATAAAAAATATTATCATTTTGAAATTCTAAAATTGGGAGGTACTGTAGCAAAGTATATGGTCCTCCACAAGGCTTATTTCAAATAAACTTCTAAATACCCATTCTTATTGATGAAAATGAAGTATGTAAGTAGAAAATCCATTACGCCTACCATTGTTCAACAATCGCTAATATCGAAGCTGAGACATTCTCACCCGAAAATCTTCAGAAATGTACTTGCGTGGTTGAACTCTGAACCACGATAAACCCAGATTTGAAAGATTTAAAAAACATTTAAATAAATTTTAAAATAGGTTCTATATTTAAGTTAATTTAAGGGTCTGTTATTTGCTTCAGTTATATAAATTGCTTGTGTATCCTTAAGCGTTTCATTTTCATTTTTCAATGAAATTAATGAGTTCTTTTAAAAATCATTTATCTAAATAAAACTGTTTTCTTAAATTGCTTCAAGAATTCCCATTTTTAAATACGAAAATAATAAAGTATTAGCTGAATACAAAAAGGAATTGACTGGCAGAATAAATTAGCAACGAGAAGATTAATATTTTTTATATACTCTAATCTTATTTGAAGATAGAAAACGCAAGCTATGCTGTAACCCTCGAAGATGAGTAAAACGATTGGATTTGGTATATATCAAGCGAAACGAATACATGTATACATGAAACACTTGGACATTATATAAAGTTGACCCGATTATGAATGGACCCATCGTAATAATTAAAGATGTGAAATATATACATTTTTTAAATAATAACGAATCCAAATTTGTAAGACATAATTTTTTACATTGCTTAAAATACATTTTTATTTTCGTTTCTACCTACAGATATTTATTTTATCACAGATGGCACTACTATACGAAATATGTTAAATAAAAATATGTTAAATAAAAATATGTTATATAAAAATATGTTATACGAAAGAGTGATTACGAATTAAATAAGGAAAATATGGATGTGTTCAGTATTCAGTTGCTTCCTTAGTTGCTATTGTTACTGTAAATATGTGTTAATTATTTTCATAAATGAAAATAGATTAGCATTTGTAGATATGTGCATAAACAAATTAAGCAGTTCTCTTTTTATCAATTTGAATCAAGTAGTCCAAAATTGCAAGAAAGAAAACATATTCATGTAGTATACAATTATTTAACAAAAGTTACACAATACTTTATTTTATATTTGGAATTATTGTAAAGTTTCAGAATTTGTAATCAAATGTTATTTGTCTAAAATTGTTTCCAGTCCATCTTAATGATAGGAGTTTGAAAAAAAAAAATGATATTTGCTTTTTCATAAATGCAATTTTATTCTTAAACTTGTCTTCTTAAACACGACTGCATAAAAAATTCTCAATCCTTGAAACTTTAAAAAAAAAAAAAAAAAATTTGTCACATGTATGAACAGGTAAAATTCTGAATGAATTTAAAAGGCAGTGAAATGACAATATAATTTAAATGTTGAACATGAAAAGTAATTTTAAATTTTGAAAGGTTAACTCATAAAACGAGAATTTGAATTCTAATGAAGTTATTCTTAATGAAGATTTAAATTGTTGGTGATTTTGAAAAATAATTACCATGGGATATAGAAAAAATAAAAATAATAAATTCAAGTTTAATCTTAAAAAAAAAATAAATAAAATTAGGCAATTACTTTAATTAAAAAAGGGAATCAATTTATTTGTACATTTATTTGTAATTTTATGTATCAATTATGTATAAAACTATTTTGTTAGAAAAACTGATAAAAAAAACTTTTATTTTTCTAGTAAAACCTTTTTGATGCAACTTTTTTTTTTATATAAAAAAACTTTTATTTTTCCACAGATACTTCTAATGATTCAGAAAAAATTCTCTGGTGTATTATTTTACGCTTACTGAAGACAAAATTATGTACTTTATCTAAAAGCGCATTAGCAAATATATATATATATATATATATATATATATATATATATATATATCTATATATATATATATATATATATATATATATATATATTTGATTGTATATTTGATATATTATATATATATATGATTGTATATTTATATATATTTGATATATTTGATGTATATATTGATGCTGATTTTAAAAATAAGTTCATAAATTTTGTAAGTTTTCAGAAATTGTCGTGAAAAAAGTAAAGTTTTAAAAATATTCCTCAATAAATTTTTGTTCCAACTTTTTACTCTATGTGGCGCAAATTACATTTTTTTAGCATATAGTTTTATTGTCCCTTTTAAATATACAATGTCTCTTGCAATGGATATTTAACTATGTTAATTATTCAATTTTATCATCATAAATATCGTATCAGCTTAACGCAGTTTTCATTTTTTAAATAAAATAATGAACAGCTTAAATTTTAGCATCATAAATAATGCATCAGCTGAATGCAGATTGGATTTTTGACACAGAGTAATGGACAACATAAATTTTATCATCATAAATAATGCATCAGCTGAATGCAGATTGGATTTTTGACACAGAGTAATGGACAACATAAATTTTATCATCATAAATAATGCATCAGCTGAATGCAGATTGGATTTTTGACACAGAGTAATGGACAACATTCTAATATCCTCTAAGAATAGCTTTCAGGGAGCTTTTTCCCTAGATAGTGAGCCTTTAATCACATCTCACAAGGGCGAACACCCAGAAAACTATCAAGCATCCACCCTGTCAGATGTTAAGACAGAAGCTCAATACCCATCTCCTACTGTTCAACAATAACTGGAAATCAAAGCCAAGACCTTATGCTCCGAAGTGCGGTATCGTACCTCTAAACCACGGTAAGACCTAATGCAGATTTGATTTATAGAAACAAATATTACAAACTTTTGGGCATCCGTTTTAACGATAGTTTACAATTCCATGCTTAAATATATTTATTCTAAGAAAAGAGCTTGTAAAAACTGATGTAAAAAAATTTTCTATGTAAAAATACAAGAATTCTCTTATTTATTTATTTCTTATATGTTTAAAAAAGAAACTAATATGATTAGGTTAAAAATTGTTTCCCTGTTAAAATTTTTCGCTACAATTAAAGTTACTTATTTTCTTTTAAGCTTGGAAATTTCTCACTTTAAAATCAAGTAAAATAATTTTAAATATGAGTTATCGTCTTTTTGGAAAGTTTTTAGGTATTTATTATATGCATTTTCAGTTAAATTCTCGCTGAATTATAGATAAGTGCTTTGATTTCTGTTCACCATTCCGATGGTTCAAGTCTAACCATGGACATCAATGCTTGTAGAGTGTTTAAAGAATCCACTACAAAACCTCTACGGGCACAGGTGCCGTATAATTCATCATGTCAAATTCTGAAATTATTTTCGCGATGAAGAAATGTTGCCAAGTAAATGTCTCGTGACGTGCGCGATGACGTAAATACTAGGGTTACCAAAATAGAATTTTTCTGCATAATTCTTATAGTTCTCCATATGCATGACGTAATAAAAATGAGGTTGCCAGATACTTAAAAAAATCCGCCAAAAAATCGACAGTCTCAGAATTTGGCGTCATGGATTATACGGCACCTACGTACAATTTAGAATAATCTTCGTTTGCAAAAATGATTGTAAAGCAACAAACCAAATTATCTACAAGCACTTTCATTATAATCCTGCACATGATCTTTGGTCATTAGGAAAAGCTGTGACATATAGATTCGATCAATTTACTTCAATATTTAGGTAGCATTTAATTTTAATTATTTATGATTAATCATTGATGAAGCACTAAAAGAAACTATTACAATCTGCATTAAGTTTGTGCATTTTACAATAATTTATTTTGAGTTTTTTCAATGCTTTACAAAAATAGTTTTTAAATTTATGGAAACCTCATAAATTCTTAAATCAACCCTTAATAAAATTTATGAGTTTATTAAATTCTTTAAATGAATTCAATTTTATTTTTGAAAAACAAAATTGGGAATAGTTTTTGAAAAAAATTTAACTCTTAGAGAATTGTTACTGACAACAATTATCTTACTGACCGTTTTTACTGGTCTAATCAACAGCATGATTCAGAGAATGAAAAGGATGAGATTCGTGTGATATTCCCCACTGAGATAGTGATATTTTGTTTACAAAATAATAGTTATCGCCAGTTTAACTGGAAAGAATGAAATGGTGAAAATCTTTTATCGAATGGAAGATAAGAAATTCGTTCAGAATGATTACAATATACTATTGTGACTGGAACAAAATCAAAGATTTAAATTTTGCTTCGATTCCAAAGAGACATATATGTAGATAAATATGTTATCTTGACAATGACCGTTTATTTTTCATGATGGCAACATCTGTTTGAGTTCTACAAATTTATTTGCCTTTTTTTGGTAGGCAAATCTTTAGATTTAAAACCGCATGGAATGTTTGAGAATTAAATCTCCAAAAACAAATTTTTTTAGATGGCTAGCTATTACTAACTACAATGGTTTATAAGCTGTAACAGCTGTTTACGGTAGTATTTGGATTTATTTGTCGATTTTTGTGGTGATGTGATTAACTCGTTTCTGATCTTTTTTCCTCTCAGAGAAGAAATTAGCTATTTTTTTTCTTCAGAATTTACAGCACAAATTATATTTTGTTCTTATTGGCAGAAAATGTGTTCACTTTCATTAGTAATGCAAGTCAACACTAACAGGAAGAAAAGAAATAGAAAAATATATTATTTAGAATTAAATAATATATTTTTCTTTTTCTTTTCTTCCGAAATATATTTTTCGCATTTATATGAAATTGTTTGTTATAGGAGTAAAATTCAATACAACCCTAAAACTAAATTCAGTACAATAAGTTTTCCACATGCAAATTTCCACACTATCTTCATTAACAACAATGGAAGAACGAACATAAATGCTATGATAAACTTAGCTCTAAGGAGAGTCGAATGTACAATATATTTTATAAAAATGGAATTTTTGATATTTATAAACTTATATATTATTTTATACAATCAATCAAACCCAAACCTAAAAAGTATCCAATCTTTAATATCTTCCATGCTTTAACTCTTTTACCCCAGAATTTATTTAATTGCATCAAACTGTCCAAAATTTTTGATGACTATGAACAAGTTTCTGGATTTCATGAAAAACTGTGCAAGAAAACCATTGACAACGATAAGGATAATATAAGTTGATGTAAGGTTTACAACAAGTCCCTATATAATTTTAAAACTCTTTGATTCTCTCTGTAAAATATAATTACTTTTAATAACTTATTCTGCAAGTGATGTAATTATTTTTATCATTTATATATCGCCTACAAAGAAGATTTTCAGTAGAAAATGGTCTGTTACAAACAATTCGAGTAACGAAAATTTCCTCCCAAAGGAATGAAATGCAATAAGGGAGGATATAAATCATTAATAAATTGGATAGATTTATGGATAAGTATTTTTTATGGTATTTCAATGTCAGAATTTAATCAAAAAAATTCTTTGAGGAAAATACTGTAATAGTTTAAAAAAAGTTACTAGCCTTCTGTAAAATAATATATATATATATATATATATATATATATATATATATATATATATATATATATATATATATATATATATATATATATATATATATATATATATATATATATATATATATATATATATATATATATATATATATATATATATATATATATATATATATATATATATATATATATATATATATATATATATATATATATATACACACACACAGATTGGTGATAAATTTTCTACTATGATTATTTTTTTATATTTCATTTAAAATGTTGAATAATTTTTTTAAATATACTCAAAGAAACTTTTACTTTTTCTAAATAATTTACAGAATTTGTTATATATATGTTTCTTTGAAAGAAAGAGAGATTTACTCTTAGAAAACTACAACATACGATGAATTAGGAATTGTTAGACACGATGATGCAAATATTTGTGAGATCTAAATAGTTTACTCTTATCAACACTAGATGGCAGTATTTTGTTTCGTAGGGTGAAAAATTTTTCCTGTTAAACTAGAAAATAAGACATTTTAATCATTAAATATCTTTCGCAATAAAAGTATTGTTTTCCTACATTTAGTTAAACTATTTTCATATCAATTTGCTCGCAAAAAACATTCATAATGAATTAAAAATTATTTAATATTTCATAAATATCAAAGTATTTCGCTTAGAAAATTATTTATACATAATAAATTGGTATTTCACTGACTAAAATAAATTAATAAATGCTATTAATAAAAATTTTTGCATTTTTACCCTATAATATTATCAATATAAAATTGTTAAACAAGAAATATTGTTTTCGATTAAATATGAAAAGAAACCAATATTATTGTCTACCGTTATTTAAAATAGATGGCAGCACTAAATATTTTATTGAATATTCATCGAAATTCTTAAAAATTTGTTCATAACTGATAAAGACATTTTGTTCCTTTAAAAAATTATAAATAATTTTGTCTCAGATTTCTTTAACTCATGATTATATAAATAAAAATCAATAAAAGGAAATTAATAATGCTCTATTTTAAAAACTGCTTTATTTTACAATAAATAGATGCTATTATTTTTTTTAACAAAATAATATAAAAAATGTTATAGATCAAACCTTCTCCTTACTTTAATAAAATTATATTTAACACAAAATCTTTTCAAAAAATATTTTTTTAAATATATTTTTGAAGCCAATAAAAACATGAATTTCCTTTGTAATGTGAAAATCAAATAATGTATTGGTTTTATTAATAAATTTTCGACAAAGGTTGATATGGAAAACTGTTTCACTAATTAATTACTTATTGCAAATATTCTAGATAATTTCTATATTGCATACTGGGTTAAAGGAAAAAGTGATATTCAGAAACTATGCCATAATTATGTGAAGGAACAAGGAAAAAACTTTTACTAACGATTACTTCCATGGATGTGATTTGGAGAATTTTTTTGATTTGGCTGGGATCGAACCCAAGACCTTATGCATTTCACAGAGCATTATTCTTATTATTTACCTTCCAAAAATGAAAATTTATTTTGAAGTAGTGTATATTTAAGGAATAACGAAAATAATTTACATTTTAATGCCCAAAACAATTATTTTACTATTTATAGAAACAAAAAGTTCAGTGCAATACAGTTAATAAATTTTTCTTTGTCTTATAGAATTTAATTTACTGCTTTCAGAAAGAGATGTAATAATTGTTATTTAAAATTGCTCTCTAAAGTTAAACAACATTTTGAAATATATTCTTCAATAGTTTCTCTGAAAAGAATATTTCAAGCTATCATACAATTTAATGAAAAGTCTAATAATATCTAAAAATAACAATATAAAATCTTACCATCATATTCTTTAGAGTGAAAATGATTTTTTTCAGATTTTCAAGTGTCATACAAATTAACAATCAAAAATTGGCATCGCAAATATATTGTAATTAAATACGAAAATATTACTTAGTTCTCAGGCTGCTTATCTCATCTAACAGAAATAAAATATTTGTTACAAAAAACAACAACACACTTATTAGATTATTTTTCCAAACTAAAAACTTTATTAGTTTTTGATATTCATTAAAAAAATGAGAAAAAATATCAACAATAAATGTACTTATATTTTTGATAATATAACAACTGAGCAAGTCAAATGCAAATAACTTATTAAAAATAGAAATTACGTAATTTATAAATACTTTTTTTGCGCTTTTTTGTTTAAAATTTATATTACTTAATTAAACTATATTTGCTATTATGGTATTCATGAAATACTAATAAATGTAGCAATTATATAAATTAAATACAAACAGTTAACTCAACTTTAGTTTTATGACAATTACAGAGTTTCACTGAATAACAAAGTGAATGCGAGACAGTTTGGGTAAACATTGAGTTAAACTGTTTTTAAAAATAAATATGCCCTCTAAGTAAATAAAATGAAGAAATAAAAGTGTGATTCCCGCTTTTAAATAAATTAAATTGAATGTGTTTGTGTGTTAATCAGATATTGATTACTGTTTTTCTAATTTTAACTCAAAGAAAATTTATCTTATTGTCAAAACAAAAGCAATTTTCCTTTCAATTGCTTTTTTAATATTTTCTTTAAAATCCAACTGCGAGGATTTTATTTTAACTATTTTACTATTACGTTTGATAGGATGAATATGTCAAGAAAATTATAAATACACTCAAGCATATATATATATACACATACATACATACATACATATATATATATATATATATATATATATATATATATATATATATATATATATATATATATATATATATATATATATATATATATATATATATATATATATATATATATATATATATATATATATATATATATATAATATATATATATATATATATATATGTATACACATATATGTATACACATATATGTATACACACATATATTTATATTTTTTTATAGAAAGATGATATTTTATTTAGAAAAATAAAATTTTTCAAACATTTTCAAGTAATTTTAAACATTTTATTCTTAAGAATTTGAAAAGAAACAGATGGTTTGGAATAAAGTTTACAATAATCATTTGATTTAAAAATTTAAATGACAGTAACTCTATTGTTTGTGCGCTTCCGTAGATATTTTAGCCGAGCTGGCAGCCGAATGGTTAGCGCTCTTGCCTTCAGCTCAACAATTCGTGGGTTCGAATTCCACCTTGGGCATGGATATTTGTAGTGGTTCGGAATCCACTTTCAACCGCAGGTCCCGATCTAATTAGCCCTGGTGTGAAAAAATGACCGTTGAGCAACCAACCATAGATATTTTAAGAAAAATATATTAGATAATAACAAAAGTTGTGTATCTGGCATGAAAATTATTGAAAAATACAAAATGATCAAAATCACTAAAAGTAAAATAAAACTTAGGTTGTCATTTCAATAAATGCTTGATTTTTATTTAAACAAAACAGAATTTTAAATTAAATATTAAGTAGTACTTTACGTCTTTTAATTAACAAAAAATTAAAGTTATCTGCAATAGTACTTATAGATAACTTTTATTTTTTGTTAATTAAGAGACCTGGGAAAAGAAAACAATTTAAATTATCACAATTTATGAAATTACTCAAATGTTAAAACAAATTAAGTCTATATTCTAAAAATGTATTTATTTATATTTACTTGTGGGTTTGCTTATCCAGATTCATTAAACTATTTTGAAATTTAGAATTACAATTTTTCAGATTTATTTTATGTTTGCATTTATCAGGTTTGCATTCTCCAATGTAAACACATCGTTAATATTACTGACTTTCAGAAAATTTATTTTCTAACACAATCTCAAAGTAATATTAATTGAGCTAGAAAATCTTCGAGTAAAATTAATTTTTCTTCTCAAATTGAAAACTGGTTTCTACTACGAATATTTTTCTTGTTTTGTTTCTAAAAGATAAATGTTGAATTTCTAATATCATCTCTAATTATTTCGTGCTTAACTTCTTGATTTGTGATGTAGACAGACTGATGCTTTTCGTTTATCTGTGTCACAAAAAAATAAATAAATAAATAAAATGTACAAGAAAAAAATTTAAAATTTGAAATTCTCAACGCCTTTTTTGCGCGCAATTTATAACTTTCTTTAACACTTTTTCTATATTTTCTTACTTGTTCTTGCCTAGTCAAAATACAAGTCTGGTTAAAATGGATCTCTTCTTCATTTAAATCACAAAATTAATTTCAAGTAAACAGTCATTTAGCAATAGATCATTAATTTTCTGTATCACCTTTTACTTTATGACAATCCTTATTAAACTATTTATATTAGAGCTTTGAATTTCTTCGCATTAATATACATTTTTCTACAAAATAACCAGAGCTTATCCCACTTATCTAATTATATTATGACTCGAAATTATTCCCATAGTGCTAAAATGAACTGTTATTAATTTTTTTTTTTAGGAAAATAACTTATCAGAGAGAAAATTTCTAATAATTGATATTTACATTTTTTTACTTGTACGCGACATTGGGAAAGACGTTTTACCATTGTTTTTAAGAAGGCATTGCTTAGCTAAACGTGGTGAAAATAATTTTGGTAAGGGATGAATAAATTATTGTTTACTAAAACAAACATTTAGTCACTGACAAAATAAATAAGTAAATAAATAAAAAAAGAAACATAAAAAACAATGTACCGAGAAATCGTGTAGCTTGGTATAATATTTATAATTAATGGGTTATTTGTTTACCGTAGTGGAAAAGAAAGAATATCATTAATATGATGGTAAAATAAGCTTGTGGTAAAAATCGTTGTAAACCATTGTTATCCAATTAGTTTACTTTATATTTTATTTCGCATTGTTGCATTGTTTTTTGGTACACACACATTATCTTTTCAACCACTAATATTACCAGGGATTTTGTTCTGAAAAATTTGCTTAGTATTATCAAAAAATGCTTATTTTTTAAAGTTATATAAATGCACAAACTTTTGAGAAAATTTCGTGATGTAATAATTGGCACCAGCTTGAGAATTTCACCTAACAAAATCGTTACGATCACGCAAATTTTCACAGTTGGCGAAGTAATGCTAAGTGCCGTATTCTTTTTATACATATTTAGTGATTGATATACATCTTTTGTGTGTTTGATATAGATTCAACTTTACAATAGACTTGTTTTCACCATGTATATTGCAATTGTATAAAAAAGTAGGTAAATTGCAATTTTCGCAAAGATGCTTAGAGCATATAAAATATTCTAATTTTTTAAAAAGTATCACAGCAATCGAGGATTTAAAGCACATTTTTTAATTTCTCAAATGTCAATCATTGGATCAAATAATTTTAAATTTCGATTGAATTTAAAAACTCAATTTTATTAAAAATTGCTTTTAAGTTAGGAACTGCGTGACATTTGAATGTATAAAGGTATCACCAAGCAGTGATATCAAATTTACAAAATAATCCCCTGAGGTTAGTGAACATTCTTATGAGTATAAAGTTTACTAAATTTTTTCTACAGTAAATAACTTGCAACAAAATAAGTTCAGTTGACGGCTTATTAAATGATCATAACGCATAATTTTCATTGCCTTTTTTTTAAAGAAGTTAAATGGCCTAATGGCCTAAATGACCTAAGCCTAAATGGCCTAAATGACCTAAATGGCCTAAGCCTTCCTTCTAAGAAATATTGTGTGACTATGTGTGTGTGTAAATCTAGTTTTAGTTAAAATAATCGGATTGACTTAGATTATTAACAAAATTCATCCTAATCAAAAACTATAATGTTTATTATTATAGAAAAGTAATTATTATTTTAAACGTGATTTTACTCAAGATCATGATTTAAATTTCATTTGAGGTGCCAATTAAGAAAATATTTTTCTGTTACATTTTTCAAAACAGTTGATTACATAAAATAAATTTATCATTAGATAACTGATGATATAACATGATGATCTCAATTTACAATCCAGAATTTCATCTTTTAATTATTTAATGAAAGAAAAAATCTTATATTTTTATAATTAAAAAGATCATAGTAGCATTCTTTCCGCAGTTAAATCAGTTGACTTTTCCTTGTTAAAAATTTATTGTAAAATTTAACTACTTAATCGCCTTGTTTTACGGATAACTGGTTTACAAATGTAGTAAAATAAATGCTGTTTTTCATCTTAAATGTCACCTCACATGTTATATTTCCTTTTCCTTAACTACAAAGATTAGTAGTCAAATATAACAGATTATAAAATAAAAGATATTTATTTTCTGTAGCTAGATCATAATAATTAGCTTAAGGGGAAAATAATATGTCATATACCATAAATTACTTGACATAAAGCGAGGATTTCCTCAAAATAGTGCTATTTTAACAAATTATTCGGAAAAACCCTTTGTTTTATTTATTCAGTGCGCATATGAAAATTGCAACTTGTAACTAAAAATTAAATCAAAATATTTTATCAAATATGAAGCAAAATTTTATTTATATATTCTCTTTTTAATATTTATTGTTTATTTTAATTACTTAGCTATGCTTTGGAAGAGACAGTTAAACTTTCAAAACTTCTTACTGCGTAAAGTATATTAGAATGTTATTTAGAGAAAATGCCATGCTGAAAACGAAAGAGAATTAGTTAATATTTCAGACGTACTCTCATTTTTTGAGCAATATATTTTCAGCCAATAAGTATCAAAATAACTAAATAACTTGCAACAAAATAAGTTCAGTTGACGGCTTATTAAATGATCATAACACCTAATTCTCATCGATTATTCTAAAGAAGCTAAGAAATAGAAAACATTACCCAAACATGCTTTACTGATTTAAGTTGCACTAAATGATTAATAGCAATAGTTTTAAATTACTTAGAAAGAAGTAGTAATTAAAAACTCTTACTTATTAACTTTATTATTAGAACCATAGAATTACAGAAAACTTCAGAAAATGCTTCCCTGGAACATATTTTGAGCTGTCTTCATCTCCACTCGTGATAACTTAGTTAGAAATCCTTTAATGTTTTTTGGAATTTTTAAGGATTAAACATATCGTGGACTTTGCTATGTTATTGAGGGTTAATAATCTCATGGACTTAGCTATGTTATTGAGGGTTAATAATCTCTCTCTCTCTCATTTACTTTGCTATGTTATTGGGGTTAACAATCTCATTGACTTTGCTATGTTATTGAGGGCTGATAATCTCATTTACTTTGCTATGTTATTGAGGATTAATAATCTCATGGACTTTGCTATGTTATTGAGGGCTGATAATCTCATTTACTTTGCTATGTTATTGAGGATTAATAATCTCATGGACTTTGCTATGTTATTGAGGATTAATAATCTCATGGACTTTGCTATGTTATTGAGGGCTGATAATCTTATGGGGTCCAGCGAGTACTAGACATGGACCTTGTATAGTTGTCACTGGACATGAAGGATATAAACCAACAGCAACAGAAAACTGAACTAAACTCAGCGGCACTATAGCCCACATGAGGTTCAAGACCCACAAAGGACATATCTTTTTTCTTCACCGAAGTCTTTGGGGTGAAAAACATATATCCTGATTAGGTACTCAACCTAACTCGAAACCCCCTGTGTTTAGCTACCAAGCATGCTTGGTACTCAGTTTTATCAACCCACTTTCGCATGAAAAAGCTGAACCAAGATAACAAGAATCAAACAAATCCAAACTAGTAAAAGATAACATTGAAGATAACTAATGTTAATAATGGTTAATTGAAGAAGGTTAATGTTTCTTGATTGAAAGCTAGAAAAATTTTTTATAATTTGAATTTTCGTAAGAAATTGGGGAAAAAAAAACACAAGATGTTAAACCAGTAATGAATATAATTCTATATTATGTGAATTTATTAATAAAATTTTGGAAACAATTGTAATTGTGTAATAGTTGCTTATTGTTGTTGCACTAGCATACTTACTTCATTTACCACTAGTACCATCTACTCAAAGTTAGGCTCCACTAAGCAATGGAAGCAGTTGGATGTGATCATAATTTAGAAGAAGGAATCAAGATTTAACGTTCCCTGGACGCTTATGATGAACACATCGAATCTTCGGTTAAGCCATGATTCGATCTCTCAATCGTCTGGAGACAAGAATGACGCCCTCTCAAAACAGGCTACCGTGGTCACCAATAATTGCTTCCGGAATTTTCGTTCTTGTATTCATTGTATTATGATATGAATATTAACACTGAGAAAGATACACTCTTTTTCACTTACACTTAATAATACTTCCAATACTTAAAACAGATAATTTCTTTTTAAAAATGTTTTAAACTGGATTGGGGGAGGGTGCTTATTCTGGACGATTTAGTGGATATATGAAAGGAGTTCCTTAATTTTTATTTAGAAACTTTCTCTTTTTATTAATAGAAATCTTTACTCTTAGATACACGTACATAATATCTATTTATAGGATAATATATTCTCCCTATTATTTCAGCACTATAACAGATATTTATCTGTGAATGGTGCATGTAGTCTCAAAGCAGGAACCTGTTACTTAACTGTTCTCAAGACACTAATCTATCTGTTGGAATAAGTGTTGCACCAAAAGTATTTCAAATGTCTGTTTACATTTTATATAACTTAAAATGATTTATTTGAAAATTCATAATTACTTAAAATATTTTTCTATTTACACTTTTTTAAAATAGAAAATATTATTTCGGTGACTGCAATTAACACAAAAAGAAACTGGTTTTATTGGAGATAAAATTTTGGATGTAATTATAACATTGACCCTGAACTACTCGTATTCAAGATATACTTATATAACAAGATGGATGCATATATTACGATATTTTATCATTTGTAAGCTTAAGCATACTGGAAAAATGCCAATTTCTATAGAAATTATTGTGTAGAAAAAAATAATATTTTATGAGAATAAAATTTTTTAATTAATTTAAATTCATAAATTTCTCAGTAAACATTTTACATGTAACTTAAGTTTAATATATGTATAAATATATATGTATATAAGTATGCATATCATTTCAGTTTAATGGGTCTTTTTTGCCTAAATTTCTTTAAAATCAAAAATATATCCTTTACTTCACTCATTTGATATTCAGTTTGATAGAATTTTAGTGGTAATTTTGAATCTTTTGAATCTTTAATTAAAATATTGTTAAATATTTCGGTTTCACTCAGATCACTTGATCGAAAAGAAACAATATTTAAAATATAAAATGCACTACACAATAATTATTGTATATTAGGTTATCCAACGAGGGATATCTGAGGTTTAAAGTCAATACTTTTGGTACTAGTTTACACATTTGTTAGTTTATCTAAAAACATGATTTTTTAAAATTATATCTTTTTTCATCAAATGCACCTTAAGCTCACATAAAAATGCGCACCCAAAAATGTTAGGGTTACGCCGTCCTAGTTGATTAGGGCGTCATTCTCACGATCGGAAGTTTGTGAGTTCGATTCCAGGTTAAACCGAAGACTCATCCTTTAAGCAAAAGGCGGCTGGGATGCATTAAAAATGTGGTGGTCGCAATATCTTCCAAATGAAATGATACTTCTGGGGATGGCAGACAAAATATTGGGAGTCTTCTGTTTGTGGTCCCTGCTTCAAAATCATGAAGCCACCACCCGGTAGCTTCTATCTAACTGGTAGGGTCCATCTCAGAGCTAGGTACAGGGAAGCATGCTGAAGCAATAACAACACAATAATGTTAAAATATAAATTTATGAAAAAATTTAAGAGTAATAAAAATACATAGTATGGTACAAAAATTCGTGAAATCAACTATTAACTCATTTTACTCATGTATAAAAAATTAAATTAAACCGTATTTATTGTAGAACTAATTTTTGTCTAAGTGAAGAAAATAATGTTCTCATTAAAGTAAATAACTATATTATTTTAGGAATAATTTTATTAATGGAAGTTGTAAAAAAACAATATTATTTCCTGGTGAAAATTTGCTGCAAAGAAAATGAGAGTTTAATAAGAATTTTTTGAAACATTTTTTCAATAGATTTATAAGATATAACACACATATCAAACGATGTATGCAGGATGTGTGACTTTCAAATTCTTATATTATTACTTTAATTTTGAAATGTTGACAGTCATGATTATAAAAGAAATGTAGAGAGATATCGAAAAGCACCCGTGAGCTACAAAATGAGGCGACGTGCTATGACTTAGCTCAACTTGTGGGGTGTGCTCCTCAAGGACGAGGAGTACACTATAGGGGGCGCGAACATGAGAAAATATTATTTAAAAAAATTATTAACTGAATGAGAAACGAAAGCGCACAAATAAAACAAAACACATTTGAGTATAATATTTGATAATCAATTTATTAAATTAAAATAACTTACTAAATGAAGATTTATTCAATCAAAACTTACCAAATTTGAAACAAATATGAGAGACATCCTTTGGCCTGTTTTATAGAGAATGGCTTTTGGAAAGAAGGCTCAATATTAGAAATAGCCACTCTCAGTTCCTTTTCTATATTTAGCTGAGATCTATATTTTGTCTTCAACGAAGTCACAGCAGAAAATTCAGTTTCACAAAGGTAGGTTGTTGAAAATGTAACAGAATACGAAATGTCCTTTTACTTTTGGTGCAGAAATCTCATCGTCTACTGCAGCTCAAAATTCAAAGAATAATTTATTGATAAAATGTCTTTTGGTTTCGCCATTTGTAATGAAGTCTATGAAAGTTTCTTCCTCGACAATTGAGAGTTTTTTGGGAGTATTATGAATTGGATCCCTTAAACACTCGTAACTTGCAATCAGTTTGCCGTCAGCAATAAAATACGTTTTAAAATTCTTTCCCAGCATGATAAAATGATTTTCAATGGTTACAAAAACAATTACTATATGCTGTTCTAAAGCCTTGTAAGATTTCCTCTACACTTGCAAACATGGTTAGGTTTCCCTGCTTTAAATTTCTACTCCATAATTCTACTTTTCTACAAAAAAGCATTTATTTTATCGCTCATGTTCAATATATAATCATATTTCATCGTTGGAGTTTAAAATTCAAATTATTTGATTTCTGGTATATGTCGACCAAATAGCTTAATATCAACACAAATAAAGAGTCGCGAAAATTCTGACTTCTGGTCAGATTTCCTCTTTTAGGAAAATAGCGATTTCTTCGCTTAATTCATAAACACGTTACAAAAAATTTCTACGTGACAGCAATCTTGCCTTTCAATAAAATAGTAAAGCTGAATGTATTGTATCCATGTCTTTACAAAGTGCTGAAAAGATTCTTGATTTCTGTGAGGTCTTATTTTTAGATAATTTATTACGGTTACAACCGTAGTTAATACAATATTCAGACCAGGAGTCATTTCCATGGAAGGCACATCTTATGTCTGAAACATGCGATGTGTTCAGATGCTCTGTGGTGTGATTTTGTTTTAAAGTACTTGTATACGATGGAATCTTCTGGACATTGAACGAGCGCCATCGGTGCATGTTCCAACGCAGTTTTTCCATTCTATCTTTACTTTGTTCATAAAATCCTTTAATATAGCAAATAATGAGAGTGCTGTTGTTTTGAGTTCTATTGATTTACAGAAAAGTAATTCTTCTGCGACTGACGTATCATGGAAAATCGAACAAAGGTAATAAAATGAGCATCTTTATTGCTACCGGTTGCCTCATCAAGCTGAATTGAAAATAAATTGTCCCGCAACTTCGAGAAACGCAGACACTACACATCTTCAGCTTTATCACCAATTTTGACGGGCAACAATATCATTTGAAAGATGTATGGATTGCATTTGTTTTGCAAAATTATTTTCGACAATATTCGAAGACATTCGATGGTGAATTTCGCCTTATTTGCTGTAGTTCGCAGAATGATATTTGAAAGCATCCAGCAAATTCATCGACAAGGGGGATTTACAACGCCGTCTCAATACCATGTGTGAAGTAGATGAAACGTTATCTGACGTCATGGTTATTTTAAACCAATGAGAATCGTAATAAAGTGGCATACTCAGGCTTTCAACTGTAATGAAAGAAACAATCACTTTATGGTTAATAAAACGAAGCGTTTTGAAAGCAATAAAAGACTCTTTTGACTGATTTTCTAAAGGAAACCTACATATTTGAAAGTTATGAATAAATGCATTCTTCTTTAAGTAATCAGAATGCTTATACTGCCTATTGTATGTATAAATTTTTCAAATCAATTATATTTATTGTTTAAATTTTCTCACAATTTTTGTAATTATTCACAAAATTAGGTTATAGCAGCTCCAGCAGATTTCACATTAATCTGTTTGCTGAACTTGTAAATACTGAAAAAAGAGAAAAATAAAATTTTGTGTTTTCTCCGTATTTTCACGATTATGCTTGATTTTCACACATGCTATTTATATTTTATCTCATTTGCAGATGGCTTTTGGATGTTTCAAGTGAAAAACTGAAATCCTCTCCTTCCGGTAGAGATAAATCTACTACTGGACGCAAACAATTTAAGATAAAGAAAACTTCCTTCATAAGTTTATTTATTTATTTTTTTTTACGAATTTTTAAAGAACTTAAATAAAATAAAAAGATAACTGCAAAACTTTAAATAATTTATTGGATGGAAATGTTCAGATTTTCATGGCAAAAGTTTGATCTCCCTTAATTTATTTTTACTCTATATAAATCCTACCCGATTGAAAAAAAATGGCTGACTTCCTTAAAACAAGCGGAGGTGCATTCTTTTCAAAACATTGTTTCTAAACAGAAGTATCCGAACCTCCAAACGCAGCCAATTAACACAAAATGTCCCGCAGAGACCAGCCAAAAAGACACGTCTTAAATAGGTCCTGAGGCTTAATTCATCATCGACTTGAGAGTCCAACATTGTACCAATCAATTCTAGTACCAGTGGACAAAAGATGGGGACTAGGTGGAGGGAGGTGCTGATTTTCTATTCCTAGAATTTACCACATCACTTCATTCAAGGGAATTTGAAACCATCCAATACAAATGTTGCGTGGGAGGCATGGACGAGTGATACAGAACACGGTTGGTATTGTACCACGAGCAATGAATGACTTACAACCTATTATTGGTATACCATTAAGACTATCTAGAGATATCTCCTGTTTAGTATGGAGACAGACGCTTTACCTGGAGATTCAATAGTATTGTCTTGTGCCAGCTAGGCTGCCATCATGGTGTGCGTTGCTCCACTTTTCCAACTGAACCGTAATTTGGCGTGGAGTCCGACTTCCTCTGTACACACATGCCATAGGTACCCGTTTTTAGGGTAGGCAACCATTCACAACCCATTTATACATGGAAAGGACAAAAATAGGATATATAGAGAAAAAGTACACCCATGCCTGAACTGGGATTCGAATCCAGGACCTCCCTATGCGCAATCAGGCACTCTGACGGCTAGAAAGAGTGGGCGGCAGCAGTATTTGCTAATCCCTCTAATGGGAATTGACCTCCAGAATGCCTGTCTTGATCAGTCTTTTTCATTCGGCGTTGCTATATCAGAAATGTGACGTTTAACTTAGAGAGAAAGATAAATTCTAACAAAATATAGTTATGCAAGCATTTTTTTAGCCTTAATTGTTTACTCCTCATTTAAATGAGTTACAGATTTGTTGCTTGAGGTAGCAATATGTTTGCATAAAACAACTGTGCTTTCACAAACTATCAATCACATCTTAGAATAAATATTTCTCACATATTTTAATTGTGGGTATAATTTTTAACAGTTAATGAATATTATTTTATTACCACTAATTTATTGCCATTCTGTATTGAATCCTTAGTTATTCCTTTAACACAAATAAATTGAATATAAAAAATTATCAAAGCTAGGAAACCTCATTCATGTGTTCAATGTATATTTTAAATGAATTTTGAAATCAATTATAAACGCAGAATTATTTTTTAGATTTTATACAAAAAATTAATTATTTTTTTTTGCATAACCTTTGACGGAGATATTATGGGCCGTAAAATACTAAAAAATCAATAAAAATAATTTAATTGCTTATTGTTACATATAGATAATACATCAATTTTAAGGAAAATGGTTTGAAATATAAATGAATTGTTCATATGTAAACAGTAACGATTAAAATTATGAGAAGATTATTATGAAGTTATTAAATATTGAAATTATTGAAGTCAAGAATCCTTTCACACCCACGTTTTAATGCATTTCCCATCGAGAGAGTATTGTGAAATGTGTAACATTTTCTCACACTCACATCATCACTATCTTACAACGAAATTTTCAAGTATTCATTTTCTTGGTGCATGTTTTATGTTACAACAAATACAAATAAAGATAATATTATATTCACGGAGTTCAATCCTCAAATGATATCGTAAAATGTCTGTATTTACTGACATCGCAAATCATATCTACAGAAGCTTTTATAAGTAAATGCTTATTGTTTGAATTTTTTGTCTATTTTTAAAACTTTCATAATATTCTCATGTACTTAAAACATCAGTAGTCATCGACATGTTAGGGATGAATTGAGTTTGAAAGAAAGAAAGAATTGCAATGCAATTTTCGGATGTTGGCGATCGCCAAAGGAAATAGACTTTCATTATTCTTTCATTTTTAAAAAAACGAAAAGCTCCAATGTGCGCTTGCTTATTGTTAATTCAAACACATATCAAGTCTGTATAAAAGTTTAATTCTCAAATTCTCAACAAAAAGTTAATTTTGCTTCATTTTAACTAGCTTTGCTTACTACTACTATTTATAATCTGCTGTGCATTTGAATATAAATATTAGTGATCTGCTAATCTATTGTTAATTGAATAGAAATGAAAAAAAAATTCTCAAAATTGAGCTAATTCGTTTGCAATAAATGCAGCATTAAAATAATAATAATGAGGATAAATAAAAATAATGAGGATAATATATTGTAATAATTATTTGTAAGCTGTTTGTGTTGGATAATACTTTTAATTTATGATATCATTTGATTTTTATATATCGTCTGTTGGTGGAATTTTTTTATTCTAAAGTTTTATTTCCTAGAAGAATGGTTTTGGCAACGAAAAGCTCATTACAGCACTTTTGTTTGAATTTTCATGAATCTGGTGTTGAATGCAACGTTGTGATGTTAGACTTTTTCTTGTCAAGGTTTTTTTTTTCTTTAAAAACAGATCTTGGTAAGGTCTTAGACTCGGTTATTGTCTCCTTTCATTTTTCTACTTTTTATTCCTTTTTCTTTTACAGAGATCTCTGAACTCTTTTCCTCTGAACTATAGTTCTAAATAAAATCCGAATGTGATGTAAATGTATCTTCAGAATGAAACCTCAAAACAGCTTCAGTTTTATCCTGTAGAATAATTTTGTAAGAAGCTAAAATAAAAAATGAAACCTCCCACCTTTCATTTGAATGTGGGTGAGTAAATATTATTATTTTCATTTTTTGATGGAGCCGAAGCGATCTACAGTTACTGGGTGTGCCATTGTGGCATCACGACTTACCATTTGTTCTAGAAAACATTTTTCTTACAAATTAAATATATTTTTTGTTAAATATTTTTGGGTTACGCTCTTTATGATTTTATTCTTGATTTCGTTCTCATTTTATTTATAAAAATGCAATTTTCGACATTAAATGAGAGTGAAACCTTGCGCCATTTCTTAAAGTAGAATAGAACTTCTTAATTCTCCGATGTAAATCTTTTATAAACTGAAATGATTTATTAATATATATGTACAAATCATAATTAAATACAGAAAGCTGATTAATATTAAAAATAAATAGTCATGGGATTAAATATAGTTAAGAAAGATGAATCAATAGAAATGAAGCAAAAGTAAGAGATAATAAATAAGTACAATATTTATTATTATTACTAAATTACATATGATTTGTTTGGATTATAAATAAAAGATATCGGAGCTGTTCATTTATTTTTCAAAAAAATATAGTTAATGCTGGTAGTTAATTAAATTCAATTACTTGATCATGGACAATTAATATATCATGAGACATTTTATGTATTGATATGAAAAACTTTTTTTTTTTTTAGCAAAAGAACGGGTAGATAAAAATAACGGCATCATAATAATCGTTATTAATATTTATTTGAATCAGAAAAAAATAACGTAATAAAAATATTATTTAACCACAGCTCGTTGTGCTGAGTGTGTGTAAGTAATAATCTTGTGCTTTTATAGTTTGGCCCTCGTTAATTCATCTCTGTCAATTATGCTTGGAAAATATTCCTTAACAGAAGCATAATATGAAATACTCAAGTACAGATATGTTGCCATTTGAAAATTGTTTACTTAGTTGGAAGTAAAACGAAAAAAATTGATTTAATCACCTTTAACTCGCATATTTTTCAAATGAATTTAGTGTCAAAAAGTAACCATTCTTTTTTTTATTTTTTTCTTCGTGTAAGAAATATTGACTTGTTTTCTTCAGGAAAATTGCGCTAGTTCTAGATTAAATTAAAAAAACAAGAAAATAAAATATAACAAATTAACATATATGAAGAAACATTAACTCCTAGGCACTGGAACTGGAAGAACCAGTTATAATGTTCCAAGAGTATAAATAATAATTATAGACATACTTATACAATCACTATTAGACTGCATTGGAAAAAATGTTGTCAAAAGCTCTTATATACATAAGAGCTTTTGAAAGTGCTCTTTAGATGTCAAAATAAATCCTTACATTATTTTGACATCAAAATTTAATGATGCTCATTATTGTTTTACATTGAAATTTAACTATGTTTATGGACATTAGAATAAGCATAATGATAAAATACAAAAAAAAAGTTTAAATTTTTTCACAAAAAAATCATATTAAATGAAAAAAAGAAAATCACAGGAATTTGAAAAATCTGATTTTTTTTTGTTAATTATTTATCTACAATTGTGTAAAAAAAGATGTTTTTAATCTTATTAGTAAAATATTTCCTTTATTTTTTTTCACGTAAAGTTTTTAGGCTGAAAGTTACGCAATTTTTACCCGTATTGTATCCGAAATACATAGTTCGCTCATAGAGAATGCATCAAACACTGAATTTCGAATTTCTTTTATGTAGAAAAAATATACATGTATTCATAAAAATATTTCAAAGGGTATGCCGCGTTAATGAAAATTAATTTTATTCAGTTAATTAATAATTATATTTTATTGTATTAATGAAAAAAAATAGGCGACTACACATTTTATGTGTAAAATTTTTTCTTGATATCAGTAAAATATATATTTGTTGCTTTTCATTACTCATAAAGGAAAAAATAAATAGTATTATTTTCCAGAATGTCACTTTCAAGAATTACTAAAAATATTAAGACATAATATTAACATAATGTTTTTATATTTATGTTGTTAAACTTTTTTGTAATACGCGTTACATTTTCGTGGAGATAGCAATGATTTTACATTGTTTTGATGATTTTGCAAATGTTGACTAAATATTGCGATTGAAAACAGATTAAGCTGAAGAAATGACAAATAAAAAGAACTGATAAAAAAGAAAACATCTATCAGAAATGTATAGATTAATTTAATTGGTAAAAAAATAAAGAAATATTTCTTTATTTTTTTACCAATTAAATTAATCTATACATTTCTGATAGATGTTAGAAAAAAGGCAACCATAATTTTGTTCTGCTCAGTTTGTTTCTTTCTGGAAAAATTCGAAAAAATAAACTGGCATTAAATTGTTTTTTTTTTTTTTTTACTTTTCTATACATTATTTACAGTTTGTCTATTAGATTAATTTGCAAAGCAAAATTAAATAACGTTTTTTTCTATTAATTTATCCCCTTCTAATCAGCCGTATTAAAGTGTCACAATAGAGGAAACCTGGAAAACACTCAAGCACTTACTCGACAAACATGCATGTTGAAACTGCAATGTTCATTTTCATTATACAACATTTTCTAGATTTCATACAAAACCGGCCACGCTTTAGAATGTCTATCACCTTAATCATCTGGAGTTGTTTGTTAACACCAGCATGCTTCCCTGAGTTGGGCTCTACTAGTTAGATAGAAGCAGCTGGATGGAGGCTTCGTGATTTTGAAGCAAGGACCAAGCAGAAGACCCTAAAAATTTGGTTTGCCACCCCAAGAGGTATCATTTCACTTGGAGGACATTGAGACCACATCCAGTTTTAACGTGCTCCATCCACCTTTGTCGAACATGACATATCTTCAGTTAAGCCGGGTTTCGAACTCACTACCTTCCGATAATGAGAGCGACTCCCAAACCAACCAGGCCCCCGCGAACTCCATATGGGGATGGTTTCGAATTTGGAGAAGACGATTCTTTCCAAATTCGTCAATTTCCTTCTTTTCAAAGAAGACCCAACTATTTTGACCCTACACAGTAAACAGTCAAACAGCTTAAAATGGTTGCAATACATTTTAATATCCTCCGCGTGAATTGTCTTCCGAGAGAACTCTATAGATTATTGACTATATTCATACGTCGCAAGGGAGGAAACCCGGGAAACTCCCAAGCTTCCACCTAGACAAACATGCATGCAGAAAAGGAAAAAACGCAACATTCACCTCTTTTTGTTTAATAGTGCTTTGGGATCGAACTCGGGAACATTTGTTCTAAAAATCCCTGTTCTACCACTAACCCACGATTCGGTTTAAATTGTTATTTATAATAGTAAGTGCTGCATATTATTATATTCAAATTATAAATTAAAGCTAAAAGTTATTTAAAAAGATAAAAGGAGATCCCGCTTAGCAAAATTTGGGAATTTGACGCAAAACTCTTTTTAAAATGTTCATCGTAAGTCCCATTTATGATTTAAAAATTTTAATATTTTGGTAGTATTTTATTAATAAAACCTATGGAACATATTGTGAATATTTAATAGTTCTACTAGTAAAGTTACAGATAAGCAAACGATGTAAACTGTGATCGCTAATTTTTAAAGCTCAAACGATAATCATTAAAGATGATGAATTTTAAATGAAAATTTTTCTCATACGTGTTTTATATTCATTTGTAACTTCAATAATTGAATCATTTTTTAATTGGTTCTCTAGTTTAAGGAAGCAATGGTTATATAACGGCTTATAAATATATGCTTTTTTCATAGCTTATTTATGGAGATCATAAATAATGTCGATTATATATAAAAATGAATAAAAAAAAATTTATACTTGTTTTAATGTCAATTCTTTCATAATATAAGAGTTTTAAACCTTGCTCCATAAACTTATTCACAATTATTCTATTTCGAATTTTCTAAAAATTTCTTAGAATGTGAGGAAAAAAGGAAGTTCTTTTTATTTGCTTTTTATGTACGATAAGTATCATCACGATATTTAGGAAGTAAACATTCCTAAATTTGAATGTCGTCATTAGAGGCGTGAGTTATTACGATGTTATGAGTGCTTTTATGAAGGTCAAAATATTTACACTAGACGTGAAGTGGTTAAGAACTACACAATGGCAATTTAATTTCTCATTTTTTCTTTCCCTTTCCTCGCAATTAAAACAATTTCTTCCCCATAATCAGCATCATTTCGATATTCTATAACTCTTAAATATCAAGATAATAACAGATAGATATAATTCGTTTTTATCTAAATAACGGTAATCCCTTTAATAAGTATTTTATGCAAAATCGCAGGTTTTAAAATGCTATCAGGCTCTGTGATTTTAAGCGATTAATTTACTGTAGGACTGGTTTCGTGAAAGCATGTAAAAGAAAATCACGTTTATTTAATTTTCTATGCATAATAATAGTTTGATATTGCAAGGGACTTTTATAATCCATGTCATGTGCTTTAATAATGGAATTAAGCTGTTCGCACTGTCAAATGTACCAGGTTCGAATCCAGTCACTATTAAGCATTGATAAATGGTTGTTGCGATTCTGCTTCTGCGTGAAATTTTGCTGAGGTGGATTTTAACTTAAAATGGCTTAAAACAGTTTTCAGTTTTTATGAGGTATTTGTCACTATGGAATTTAATACATTATTCATAATTTTTTTTAGAAATTGTGTATTCAGAAAAGCTTAAAAGAATGATTTCCTCATTTTCCTGAACTAATGATAAGAAATTCTATAGATATTAGTCTTTATAATAAAATTTAAAAACTTTTAATAATTTTTTCCTATGAGAGTTGGTAGGTAAAGAAATAAAAATTTATTCTGAAATGATTTTTTTCATCAATTCTACGTTAATGGGGTTTGGTTTACTTTTCTAATCACTTTTTGCACATAATTTGATAAATTAACTGGAAGCTGCATTTTAAAATTGGCCCTAAATGAACACAAGAAAATATGGCGATAAAATTCGAACCATCGAATTTATATAGAACTCACAGCATTAAATATTTAATTCTTCAGTTAAGGGGATATGGGAAAGTAAGAGACCGAACCTAACAGGAAATCATTGAGTTTTAAACATTAAAAGCAGAATTCAAATTCATTTCGGCTTTCGAGTTTTCTAGAAATAAATTCAATGTCACGCTTCGATATTAGAATCTTCGCCACATATCAAATATTAACATAATTTTATGCGACATACTGACTTCTAATACCTATATTAACATTACATTAAAATTTGTCACAAGGTTGTTCGTGGCTTGGAATAAAAAGAAACACCTGTTACTGGGTGTTTAGGTGATAAAATTTCGTCACATCCAGAAGAAATGATAAACGAATTGTGTGATTCGGTTTTTTTTTTTTTTTTTTTTTTTTTTTTTTTGTCACTCAACGACCATTTATTGCACAGGAGATCTATGATTTCAAATGAACTCCAAACTACTGCAAACACCCAAATCCGTGGTGGTAATCAAACCCACGAATCGTTGAATCGAAGACCAGAGCGCTATAATTATTTGACTTACACATTGATTATCTGCTATTCAAAGACGGGGGATGGAAAATAGATGTTTAAACATTAAATCGCATGCACACACACAGGATATGTAATATAATCTTTGATCCTGAGTACTTTCTTTAAATTTTTTCCCCCAATGGCAGATTGTAGTCAGTTACCACTGCAACATAGTCTATTAATCTATTGTTCCTTGATACCCAAGGAACCGGCTAGAAACAGCGACCTCTTAGCCGCCGAGGCGTTGCACCGGGTGCACCACAGGGGGTGGGCCACCATCGCACCCTCACACATACCATAAGGACCCGTTTATAGGGTAGGCAACCATTCATACCTTATTCATACAAGGAAAGGATAAAGACAGGATAGAGAGAGAAAGTACATCCATGCCTGAATCGGGATTCGAATTCAGGACCTTCCTATCCGTAGTTAGGCTCGCTGACCACTAGACAAGTTGGCCGGCACTTTGTTTAAAATTTATATTAATTTTTCTTCAGTAATTTAAATGCAAAATTGTTTTTCCGTAACCTCTTAATATGAACATGAGAAACTACACGAGTAATTTGTCCTAACAAATTATTGAAGCAATCTGCGATTGACATTTGACGAGTCAAAAATAACAGTTAGAGTTGTTCTAATTAAGTTTTCATTAACTTAACTATTGATTAAATTCACATTAATGAAACGTTGGTATTCTTGTTAATTCAGTAAACACATACCAGAGTTACTACAGTTTGAGGAAACTGAACTTAAATTTGTTTTATAAATTAATGAAGGTAATATAAATTTGTCACTCAAATTTTCTTTTATTTCAAATGGCCGGATGCAACAATGGGGTGCTACCGTTGCTCCGAAAGTGGGTGGGTGGGTTTTCGTAATTTAGAAGTAGGGACCAAGCTGTAGATCCATAGATATGGATTGCAACACCAAGGTAAAGACATTGCGACCATAGCATGTGCCACAGCCAACATTAGTAAACATGACGAATGTTGTGTTGGGATTCGAACTCATTTCCCAATAACGAGAACAAATCCCCTCCCACAACTAGGCTATCACGGCCTTATTCTTAAATACTTAGTAAGAAACTGTTAATTTTCCAAAACAAACAACAAAAACAGTCGGAAAAAAACTTTTTAACTAATGAATTCGGTTATTTTTAATCATTATATTTTTTGTGACTTAAAACATAATCAGGAACAATTTTCGATCTAGACGTATCTGCTAAAAAAAGATCATGGATTCAGTTCTGTAAATATGAGTTAAAATGAAATATGTAAACTATTTCTAATATTCAACTGCTTCTAGTAAACAATTTTAGTGTTCAATAATATAAAATATGCAAATTATTTCTTAAATGCGTATAATATTTATAATTACTGCATTGAATGGATTATAGAAATCTTGAGGAACTTTTTTGACAGAACATAGAGTAAATTTTTTAACACTTTGCCTATCTGATCATGATTTTTTTATAATATTTAAATGGAGCTTTTATTTCCAGCGGGCCAAAAACAAAAATCATTACTATTGTTAACAAATGAGTAGCAGGAATCAGGATAATGCGAAATGCACAAACAAAATCGTCAAAATAATTGGCTTACAAAGATTGATGGGATTGGGACAGCGCTTTTCAGGCTTATGAATACTACTTAGAAACAGACTGCAAAAACTTGTTCATTCACCGTGAAGTCTACATAAAAAAAAAATGTATGAAGCGCATTTAGAGATCTAAATTTAAGTATATAGTTTTCAAGATTTCCATTTGTTTCATTAACTCAATATTTTTTACCGACAAAAGAAAATCTTTAAAATATCAACATTTCCAACAGTTGGCCTTGATTAGGATTAAACAGATTTCAATCTCACATCAAACAACTTTTTTATTCACCTATTATAAACATTAAATAAAGATTCATTAAAGAAAGCTTTTAATCTTTAATTTATCAAGACTTAAAATCTTTATGTGAAAAGATTAATGAGAGATAAAGATTGAATCACAAAAGAAAGCATATTTAATCTGTCCCGAAAAAAACTATAAATAGCTCGGTAAGTTTTCTTCAACACTCCTGTATTTTAAATTCTGTACTTCACATAACTAAACATCCTTTTCGATTTCATTCGACGTTAATTAATCCGTTTTCAGTTCATCAAGGTTGAATGAATTTTGTTTCTGACAGCCTAGCCAGAAATATTTTAATGCCAATAATTCGAGCTAACACACAAGGAAATTAATAAAATAAACTAATCGGAAAATAAGTCCTTTCTTTAAATACTTGTTTTTTTTTCAAAATAAAATACTAAATCCCAATTAAAGAAATTTTCTAAAAAAAATTTGCTTTTTTGTATACAAGTTTTACTAAAGAGCTCTTAAACACATTAAAAATTTTTTTACATATTTAATGCATAATTTTAGGTAATAGCTGGTCAAAAATTTAAAGACTGCAATCAAATGCAATATATTGATTTGGAGAAATAAAATTACGATGAAAGGTATTTTCTAATTTATGGATATAGTTTGGAGGAGAATGTATAATAAAATTTTACATTTTAATGTAGCTAGTTTTAGTTTTTTTGTTTATATGGTCTCTATTTTTCTTTTTTATATTTTTTTATATTACTTACTTATAGAAATAGCAATTTTTAGAGTACGATTTCTCCGATTCGAGCCTAGTCACAGTTGAACAATAGGAAATATTAAGCTTCAGCTTTTTTCATGTTAGTCTGTCACGTTCACGCCAATTAGCTTCCCAGTACCGAGCTCAGACGTCTGTCAGGTAGGTGTTTAGTTTTCTGGATTTATTTCCATACTTCACTTGAAGATGTCAAATACCGATGAAATCTTCACGGAAGTTAAATGCGCACTAGATACTTATCTGTTGTTACGCGGTGTCAGTATAGATAGAAAAATTGATTTTAGTTTGCCGCTCAATGGCAAGTTTTTTTTTTTTTTTTTTTTTGCATGTGAGAGCTAATTTGACCAGGACCTACGTTTGGATTCAAAGTGGATTTAAATGTGAAACGATTTTAAGTAGATTTCGCGTCACTATATAGCTCAAGGTAGGATTCGAACCCACAAACTGTTGAACTGTAGGCATGAGCGCTAACCATTTGAATACCAGCCATACATGAAAAAATTATACTAGTCAAAGTTCCTGAACTTGATTTTCAAAATAAGAGCAGGCGGGTCGGTTAACGAACAGTTCGGCCTACGAGAGAATGAATTGGACAACGAACACATATTTAAATAACCAACTAAAACGAATTCTAACGAACACTTCTCAGCTCCCGGAGGATTATGTGCAAGGTTGACAAACCAAACGGACCAAAAATCGTTTTTCATCTCAAAAGATTTATGTTGCTTGCTTTAAAAAAAAAAAAGTTCTCTATACTGGAAATAAAAATTTTTCCTATAGAATATTTATAGCCAAAGTCGAACATCAGTTTCGTTTATTTTGATCATCTCCTCCCCTCGTTCATTCATCGAAGAAGTGGGAGGACGTTAGATAACAATGGATAGTACTCAAACCAAACTGATATCAGTAAGGTTTGGGATCTTTACAGCAACAATGCTATTAATCTCTTCCAGAAAGTCTTTAAAGAGAAAAGCAATAAACATTGAACATATCTAATGCCTCATAAACAAAAAGAGTATAAAAAGGACCTATTAATATACAATAAACATATGTACTTATTACTTTTTATAATAAACTATCTAAGAAATTAAAAATTAAATTAAAAAGATGTATTGAGTCTCCACAATGTGATTTAAACGATTTCACAAAAAAAATCTATGATAATCGGTTAACGAACAAATCGTATAGCCAACATAGTTTTGTAACAGATTATGTTCATTAGCAGACCACCCACTGTTCTAATTTTTTGTAAGTTGGATAGAAGAGACAAGCCAAATAAGCTATAACTCATTCGTATGGCCCATCGTCTCGTCAAAGAATGTTTTATTTTATGTCAACCATACATAGAAAAAAAAAACTGAATTTCCTACTCATTTTAAATGATATTTTCTTCAAAAAAGACGGAGACATCAAGCAAAATGTTAAAAAACTTTAATGGTTTTTAAAGCATATATACAAAATATACTTATAAAAGTACAGCACAGGACATAAAACCAAATTTTGAACAGAACATATCAAAAGTTATAACAATACAAATACAAGTACACAAAATTATTTGTATAATAATGATAACATGCTAAAATCTTTAGAAAATTTGTTTCTTAAAATTATAACACTTCAAATTCATCAGAAATTTTATGTGATTGTACTGGAAGTATTATCATAATATGAATCATATTAATAAATTTTTTAACTTTTAGCTTGCACAAGGTATATTAATATTAATTGAAAATGCATAGTTTACACGTAATTCTTAATAGTTAAAGTTAGAACTTTTTGTTTAATAATTAACTATGCCGAAATACTATTTTATATTTACATTCTTTAAGCAAAGAAAATTAAAATTTATCATACATTAGGTAAAATTTTCTGACACAATTAAAATAAAATACATCATATTTAATAAGAGATTAAATAATATATCACATGCTTCCATATAACTGGCTTTTTGAAATTATATATATATAATGTTTACTTAACTATTAATTTCCACAATTCTAGTCTTATATTAATGAATTCGATTCATGCAAAGAACGTAACATCTTGAGTTACGTCATAAAATTCCTTTAGAGAGATTTTTGCTTGCAAAGTGCTTATTAGAAGATATTCTAAATTAAAAAAATTTAATTCATGCACTAAATATACCTTATCATAACTTCCAAGATTTTTTTTTATAGGAAGTCTGAAAAGGTATATACTTAAGACAACTTCCAAACAACCAATAGCTTCACACGTAATTTCGACTGAATTTCCCTTTTAAAATTCTAAGAGCTATCAAAAACTTATCTCCTTTGCAAGGAATGGTTAAACTCTTAAAGACATATAATCTGCTTTTACCCGAACAATCATTACAAAAAATATAAAAAAACAAACAAAGAAAGCTATTTTACAGATTGAGAAATGTGCACACATACAGTAACAAATGATAAAAGTAAAATAAGTTCTATACAGTAAAATGAATTTAAAAAAAATAGATTATTACTCAGAGATTATGAAATAAACGAAATCAAATTTCAGTTTCTTAGACTAGATATCATTCGCAAGTACTCCACTCCTTATAGGAAACAAAAAATAAATCAAAGAGTAGCATCGAACGCTTTCATCACTCACTCCTTAGAAATGTCTTTTGATTTCGAACTGGCTTCTGAAGCCAACTGGCTAGAAAAAGTGATCGATGGCCGCTCACCAACTAGAGAACATCATGGTGTTGGTCCAGTGGGGCTCGGTTGGAGGAGGCTTGGTCTTGCAGCTGGTGTTGAAGGATTTGTTCCATTGCTTGGGATCTATGTAATAATCCGGAGACCCATAGGCAGCAGCTGGGCTCATGTGCGCCACACCCATGCCGATGTAGCGACAGGTGGCCAGAGTTGCCTGACGAACCAACTTCCATGTCCTCTGCACGGAAAAAGAAATGTGAAGATGAAATTAGCATATTTTGATGAATATTATTTTGAAATTCAAACAGAACCACAAGGTTTGAATTTTTCATCTATGCATTGACATAAAGCTGAAAATACAAATATTGATGGTGTAAACAATGCCAATTAGCTCAAACATTAGTAGGTTGCCAAGGCAGGTTTTTTGGTCTTGGTCAAGTTTGAAGATCTTAGCTTCCAATAGATAACGTGTACTTTACTTTGAGTTAATTTAGGGCTGTGATTTATATGAATCACACTTATACTAACAATTTCTTAATGATATGTTCTATTTATTTAGACAGCTCTAGTTTGCAGCAAGAAACTAGCCTTACATATAGATCGGTTAAAAGCAAATCGAATGAGGTTGACAATTCTCTTTCGATACGAAGTCATTAAATGACTTCGTAAATTCGGAACTCCTTTTATCCGCATTCCAACTGATTTCCCATCGGTGGCGTAGTGAGAAAAACGTAAACACACACGGTTTAATGTTAAAAACAATACTTGTTGGAAAATATAATTGTAAATGTCATTAAATTTTAGAAAATATGTAGAAATTTTAAAAGGGTTCCAAGGTTTGGTTTGTTTGTCACTCAACGGTCATATTTTGCACACGAGCGCAAATTAGACCGGGATCTACAATTTAAAGTGGATTCCGAACCACTACAAACATCAATGCCCAAGGTGGGATTCGAACTGTTGAACCAAAGGCAAGAGCGCTAACCATTCGGCTGCCAGCTTGGCTAAAAGGGCTCCAATGGCGTAAATGCATTTTTTCCCTGTGCTCACCTGTTTGTTTATCGCCATGAAGGTAAAACCAGGACTTACAATTTAAAAAAAAGTAGATTTTAAATACCATAAATACCCTAGATAAACGCGGAATCAAACCAAGGAATTGTTGAACCGAAGTCCATAACTGATTAATCATCTGCCAATTCAGCTTTCTACTCTGAGCGCATATGCAAAGTTCGCATGCATTTGTTCTTGAAGCAAGAGTTGCGAAGAGAATCAAGACTTCTGAGAATGGGGTGTTACATTATTTAGATTACACCTTGCTAAAAGTAGGCCAGAAATTGCTAAAAATAGAACTAATAGTTATTCCACTGAGCAGAAATAAATTTCCTTTCGCACTATAAATACATCGTCCCAAACTTCCCGATATCAATTCTTAGCACGCGCACTTTTTCCTTTTAAAGTATTCATATTTTAATTTTCAATTATAGCAAAAAAAAATTTTTTTTCATCTCAATACATTAGTTCTAAATTCTAAAAATGGCACGATTCAGCATAGAAAAAAAGCGTAGTTGTAAATTAACTTCATCAAATGCATTAATTCCGAATTCTTAAGTTAAAATTCAGTTTATGGTTGTGTAAGGCAGTGAGAAGGGCGAATTTAGCCATAACTCAGTTTAAAATGGATTCCGAATAATTATAAAACATTCATATAAGAGGTGAGAATCAAATCTGCGAACTGTTGAATTAAATGTTAAAACTATAATCCTTAACTGCCAGCTCGGCAAATCAAAATTTATATCAGATTAAATAACTCTGAAGAAATCAAATAATTTATTCTAAGTATTTGCTCAAAATTACTTTTAAAGTAATTACAATATAAAGACATCATTCATTGAAAACATTTATTAGATGTTTATATTCATAATTAAGATGAACACTCTTCAAAATCCTGTCTATAAATATAATTATTTTTCCGCACAATAAATTCGGATTCTTTTTTACAGAAATCCCCATTTATTGTGTAGAAAAATAATTTTTCCCTCCTCCTTTCCATTTTCATTAATCAATGTCTATCTAATCAATTTGATAAAATATTTAAGGTTTTTGTAGTATTGTATTGAGGCGAAAACAACTTCAGAAGAAAGCTAGTATTAAATTAAATATATTTACTAAATATAATTAGCTCTTTTAAATTAAACATTTAAGCGCGCATTAGGTTGGTTGGTCACTCAACGGTCATTTTCAGCACACAAGGGCTAATTAGACCGGGACCTATGGTTTAAAGTGAATTCCGAACCTCTACAGACCTCCAAATCCAAGGCGGGTATCGAATCCATGAACTGTTGAACCGAAAAAAGTTTTCTCAGAGAATTGAAATATCTATATTGTAAACATATCATGTACAAAATTGATATTGTAAAATATCATTGCAATATTGTACGATTTTAAAGTATAAAAAGAGGATTTTAAAAATCAAATTTTATGCATGTTTTAAAAATATTTTGATCAAATATATCTTCGGTTTAAACCAATTTCATATTAAACTCTTAACTAAGACATTTTAATAAAATATTTATAGCCAAGAAAGATATTGATTAACTTTACAGAATTCCATATAAACTATAATTCCGAATCCTTTCAATCAGCATTTAACGTTTTAATTTGAAATCTCAATGAAATTAAAAATGATCAATTAAAACTGTCAGTACATTTCCCCACTCAACTTAAACACAACGAGGAATTTCATCAGATTTTCGTCACAAGATATGGCAATAATTTCAGGCAATTAATCAAATTTGTGTTTCAGATCATTCATTTAAACACTTCAAGTGAACAAAATGAATAGATAAATAGAGCCGAAATGAAGGCGAAGTCAAATAAAAGCTAAAAGAGGAAAAGCCAATTTTGAGCTGACCTGAACTTAGTCACACTAACCTATTTCCGACTCGTTCATTTCATAACTTTCACAGAATAACAATTACAGATGGAACTCTGTTGCAATAAATTTCGATTTTGTGCACGATATTAACATTTCTGAAGTTTTAAAACAATGATAATAGCATTGTTTCAAATAAAAAAATTAAAAAGTTGAAACCGATTACTTAACTGAATATTTTTATAATAAATTTGCTATTAAAATGAAAGTTAAATACAATATCGAATTTAATCGACCAAAATAATTATAAATTCAATTGAAAATGATAAAAGAATTCCATAATTTAAATGAAATAGTTCAATAGATCAAAGTAAATCT
The DNA here is from genome assembly GCA_030067965.1 of Latrodectus elegans. NCBI lineage: Eukaryota > Metazoa > Arthropoda > Arachnida > Araneae > Theridiidae > Latrodectus > Latrodectus elegans. The sequence continues at coordinate 49,363,854 of CM057821.1, forward strand.
TTATAATTAAATTCATTAAAGTAGATTAGTTTCCATAATATATATAAACAAAATTATTATATATTTAATAACATTTATTACATTTCAGTAAATAATTTTTATAACAATAAATAATTATTTTCTCAAACTAGTAATTTTTAGCCGAACTTTAAGCAGTTAATACATTTTAATGCACAAGATTAAAATATAATCTTGTTTAATATCCAAATTAATGTCTTAAAAATCGAATATACAATTTTATTAAACTGTTAAATCAGCTTTAGAAGAATAATCTACTTTATTTTTAATACTCATTTGAAATATTTAGAAAAGATTAGTTTGAGATTATCAAAAATAAATTGTATTTAAGAAATATTAACTATAATAAAATAACATTTAAGAACATAATCAGTAAATAAAATCTAAAAATATTGTATTTATAAACATTATGTAGTTAATTATAATTTAGTTTATAGTTTAAGCTAATCGCCAATTGTTAAAATTACTGATTCTGACAAGAAACTTTCAGAAAAGCAATCTGAAGTCATTTTTAAAAAAATGCGAATGAGTCAATGATTTATAATTTGCTGGAATATAAAACATTAAGATTAAATACTGCAGTATTATTTAACAACGAAAAAAATACAATTGGAAAATACTTTGCATTAATTTTTAATTTAATGTTTTAAAAAGAGATCTGAATATAAAGTTTAAGAGAAAAAAAACTCTTTTTTTATAAAATAGCAATTTGAAAATTTTTATTTTATTTGTCAAACATTCACACACACAAATTTCTGCTTAAAAACAAAGTTGGTCCTTAGACTACTACAAAAAATAGTATTTTAATTTTAAAAGTTATCAGATATTTAATATAAAATAAATCTCGAAGTTAAATCTGTGTACACATCTTTCCTAAGAATAGCGAGCTGTGAAAAGCTCTGGTTTCATAATCCCTGGTTTCTCAATTCAAAACAAGGAAGCAGACACTCAGACGCATATTTTTTTTAAAAGGGAAGTTATCTAAATCTAACAAAATCCTGAAAATTATGTTTTGTCAAAAGGGAATGAGATTCTAGATAAAACAGTTTGTTAAGAAAGCGAATACTATACAACTATAGGTTAATAATATTCAGTAAAAAAATATTTCAAAAATTAAGTATAATTAACTTATTATTTTTAACCTGAATTTCATTTTGAAGGAAATAAAATTTTAAAAAACAAGTAAACATTTTATTTAACATTGACTGCACTGTAAAAAGTTTTTCACTTCATGTAATCAAACTTCTACAATCATGAACTTTGGAAATAAGAATCGAACCCTTGAACTTGTGGCCGAACTGGCAGCCGAATGGTTGGAGCTCTTGCCTTCGGTTCAACAGTTCGTGGGTTCGAATCCCACCTTGTGTATGGATGTTTGTAGTGGTTCGGATCCACTTTAAACCGTAGGTCCCGTTCTAATTAGCCCTCGTGTGCAAAAAATGACCATTGAGCGACAAACCAACCAACCTTGAACTAGTGAACCAAAACATTGATTATTTAGAAGCCATATCGGCTTTACAAGTGAGGTGGTCAACAATATTTATACATGACATTTAAATTAGTAAATTTAATTTTATTTAAATCAATAAATTTATTTACTGTAACAATAATATTAAAGTCTATTTTGTTGAGAAATCTATTTTCTAACACTTAATAGTGAGAATTTTAGTAAGCATTCTTATTATTTATTATTTAATTGAATGTAAAATACAAAATTGAAATTCCACATTAAATGTTTGCTAAGCTATAAATATTTTTAGTTTTCTTAAATAAATTAAAGCATGAGATTTAAAAACAATTATTGCATAAAAATAAAAACAGTTTAGCGCATAATTCTATTTTTAATTAAGTGATCTCCACAAATCTCTCATATTCAGATGCTAATATTCCAATCACTTTTAAATATCAGATGCAATTATTTTTTCCTTGTTTTAAAACTACTGAAGTGTACAAAATTATACTTTCCCAATGAAATGATATTACAAATTCCTTAATCTTCTTATTTAATTGAGAATTTATAGAAAATAAATGTTATATTCACCTTCCTCTTAGCCTTCTTTTCGTTGACATCTTTATTCTCCTTATTACTCGACTTCTCCACCGATTCCAATTTCTTGGCAGCTTTCTTCCTCTTCTTGAGCTCCTTGGCGTCATTGTCCATACGCTCGTAGGGAGAAGAGGCTCCGGTGCGGGTCATCTTCGACAGAAACTTGAACTTCTTGTGCCCGAAGCAGCAGCTCTTGAGCGTCTGACCGCTCTCTGTGCTGTTCGTCTTCTTCAGCATGGCGGACCTGTTGCAGACGGAAGAAAGCGAGGGTGAAAAAACAGAAAAAGAACTTCCACCGCCAAGGTAAGCTTTCAGGTCGCGCTTCCAGATCAAAGAACAGTCTGAAGGTTCTTAGCCGTTGAACTTTGCACTCCCTCTTGTCTTCCCTTCACGAAATGAAAGCTTGTATTTCGCCTGAAAAACAAGGAAGTTGACTTTTAATTAGGAAAAAAGTATGAATCATTCTATTTTTAGGGTTAAAAAGTCGAATAACGCGAAGTATTTCAAAGTCAGAGCAAAATCTATTTAAAAAGCCTTGTTAAACAGTTTAATATTAAAAAAAAGTTTGCTATGCCTTTAAATTCACTCATTTTTTTTAAAAAAAATTATACGCATAATGCGTGTTTAATTAGTTTAAGCTATTTTATAGTGAAAATGTTCACGAGTTGTATCCATGGTTTGAATTTATAGTTCCATGACACACACCTAGTTTAAGCAGGTCCTACATTCAAAATGAATATGGAACCGTAATAAATATCCAAGCAGGAATCGAATTCAAGATCTACTGTTAGCCATTCAGTTATTTTTTCAGTGGCTGAAATTACACGAGTTATAATAGTGTAATAAATATTAGTCCACATGAATAAATTGCATAGGATATAAACTATTGATGCACGAGAAAAATTACTTTAAATATATTGAAGCTTAAGAATACTGGAAATAAAATATTGCTTACTAAACACATAAAACATTGCTAGATATTATACGTAGCGTGACAATTCTAGAGCCATTATCCATTATTTCATTTGTGAGTTTTCCAGCATTAAATTTTTACTTAATCTGAAATTTTAATCACAAATTATGAACAAAACAAATATAAAAATGTTCACTCTTATAGGTTCTTCTCAGTGTTCCAATTTCTATGTTGAGCAACGTAAATATAGCCTTAATTCAGAATATCGGACGCATTTTATTATACATTATGAATCTACAACCATCGCCAAAAAGGTCCTTACGAATTCTTTGAGTACTTATTACAGATATGTGCAAGGAACAAAAGTATTTTATCTGTCCAAATAACTTTAAATTTTTATAGTTTTTTTTTGTGTCATTATGTTTATTTTCTACTGATATTTCTGCCAATAAACATATTATTTTAAAACACTTTCTAGGGGCAAAGTCGATACCTGAGCTGGTACTCTCTCCTCTACACTTTTCCACCATAACAACAGAAGGATATTAGATAAGGCAAACATTTAATGTGCATGGTGATCTGTTAGGGATCAAGCATTAAATTCGCTATCTTCTGAGCATGAATAATGCTTTTCGCCCCACCAAGGTATCGCTTCATTAATTTTTTTGATAAATTATTTCTCCACAGGTGTCTAAAATCTATTTTTTTTTTTTTTTGTAAAGAATCATCTGCAGTAAAGTTTATAAGTAATTATAAGAATAATTCATATTTTGGATTTCTATACACTCAGGTGTGATAAATAATTTCCTTTTAATTTTTAATTTGTAAATTCTTTTGCAATTAAATTATTTTATTCTTTTTTCTTGTGTTGATAAGTTGAAATTTGACGGTATATTCGTAGAAATCTATTCTATGTTTGGTATTATGTCAACCTCTTAGTTTCACTCATAAGAAATTAAGAGTGAAATTTTAAAAAAAAAATTTGCAATGGTTATACAAAAATATTTGAAATAAAACGTGCTATAGTAGAAGTTTCCACAACAGCTAAATACTTAGGAATAATATCTTTCTTTCTTCAAATGTAAATCGAAAATTACTTCGTGACTTAAATACTATGAAAGAAACAATAAATAACACACTCTGAAATTAAATGTGGCTACCTTTAAATCTCACTGTATAGGCAGTCCATATAAAAATCCTCATTAGAACGACGCATTTACTGCGCACATGAACCACAAGTCTTGGAACGTTTAGATACAATTCTAGCACGACAAAATTTCGATTAGCTATTCTTTTAAATTAGCAATACTTTTCTCCACAGTGCTTATTTACCACACATCGCGGGAGAATATTTACAATGATTTTTTCCAAGGTCAGCTCTGGGTGTTTATGGAAAAATTGCAGCAGGTGATAGAAAGAAAACAGCATGAAAACTAAACATAATTAACCTTCGTTCCGATAATTTTTCTTTTGGCATCACAATGGGAAACGATTTTTTGGATTTTTTTATTTATTTATTTTTTTTATCAAACGATTAACCACCTTAATCAGCATGTTTTAGCAATCATTTGTTTTCGTTTTAATCATTCAGCTGTTCGTTGATTCAAAAACATTTGTTTCATGATTGTCAGTTTATTGAAATTTTCATGTACTGTAATTTTTAAATGTTAAAAGATAGTAATGAAACTACACATGGAAATAAATGCAGATATTTTTTACCTTGAAAAAATGCCTAACCATGAGTATATATTGGTCCATATCTTTTGTCAGACGAATAATTTTCGTATATTTTATATAAATTGACCATAAAACACATGTCTAACACATTTTTATGTTGAATATAAAACATAAAACAATAAAGCTAGAAATAAACATAAAGTCATTTATCCAAATGATAAATATATTTTTATAGTATAAATATATGTTTCCTTAAATAATTTTTTTTTCCTCACACATAGAAAAGGCTCATACATAAGAATTCACCGACAAGAGCTATATATTCTTTTGTATCAATATAACTATTAATCTTATCAATTTAATTATAGTTATTTTTTTATGATCTTAATTCTCATAAAATGATAACACATAAAATATTATCAATATTATTAAATCTTAATTATTTTATTCTTTGATTTATTGAACATCAAAATATATTAGACATTTTATAGGTACCTCGTATTTTCTTTATATATCTATAATTATTATTTTCAACTCTGATATATATATATATATATATATATATATATATATATATATATATATATATATATAATCAAAACCATACAGCGGGTAAACAACAAACGAATAAAAAGAGAAAGTATTTTTATTACACTTATTTATAAATAACTATAAGAAAATAAATTGAAAATTTAGTAATTTAATTTCATACACAATTTAAATTTTATTTCTAAATTCATATTAATAATCTATATTTAAATTGAGTTTGCACACTATATTTTACATATATTAATATTTAATGTTAATTAATTTTATTATTAAAATTATTTTGTTACAATATTTCGTGGCACTAGTCGAAAACAGTGCTACTGATGGAATGCAATAAATGCAAGAGTTATGAAATAAATATAAATTGGATTTGATTGAATTACATTTATTAGTTAATATTAATAATTATATTGTACTCCTAAATTGAGTGTTTCCTTTTCAACTAATGAAACTTTGTGTAATAATTTTTAATTGTTAAGAGCAGTTTTTTAAAAAAAATTGTTTCTGAAAATTCTATTGAAAATGAACAGAATGTTTTCCAAATAATGAAGTTAAAAAGAAATATTTTTGAAATGTTTTGCTGAAATGCTCTGCAGCAGAATAAGTAGTTTGGAATTTTAAAGATAACCAAAGGCGAATGAACTATGACCATAAAATAAAATGCTTCTTGTCAAAGCTCTGAAGAAAAATATTTACTTACCTTAGAAAAATAAGAATTGTATCACAAAAGCGTGATAAATTCTACAGTATTTTACCATTTCTATACTTAATAAACTCTGAAAACATAAGAAAAATTCCTTTTAAAGATTAAAGATCGTGTTTTCTTCTATATTATGTTCTAAGAAAATACTATATTTTATCATTTGAGTCGGAGATGAATAAAAATTAAGTAAAATAATTTAATTGAAGATTAGGACTAAAAATTTAAAATCAAACTAATGAAAAAATTTAGATAGGATTATCAAATGCGAGAAATAAATTTTCACTTCCCATTTGAGCTTTTACTTTATTTTTCACATACGACAAACACATCGTAAAGTAACTAATTCAACTGATTATTTTAATAAAAATAAATACATTTCAGGATAAGGCAACAGAAGTTAAAAATCAATTGGAATGAAAAATAATAATATTGAACGGCCTTGGTGAAAACCAATCTAAGCGAAGTCTTGTTTTCCACATTCATTCAACATTTTCCTTGAACTTAAAACCTGACTTTTGTCCTCGAGGTTAGCTTTACCTCCTTATGAATTTAATTAAGTTCCATTAAGCATGCTGTATTTATATTGTTAAGTATAATCTAGTTTTATCATCTGCTGTTTTTGCGGTTGGATTCGCCATTTATTAAACGTGACAAATTAGAATAATTATTTCGGGGTTCTATATTTATAAACTTAAATAGAAAATTCATTTTTTAGTCTTCATAATTTGAACTGTTACAAAGAAGGGAAATGAAATATTTCTGATGGCTATTCATACATGTATATCTAATCGAAGATAATACGATTATAATTTGACAACGTTGTGAAATTACAATCTACGCTGCTAAAATTGACAAAGAATTATTTTAAAGATAATGTATAAAAGGTGATTTTACTGAAAGGTCACAAATTTGATAATTTATTTCTCAATTAACATGTCAATGATAAACAACAGCCAAACATTTTTCACACATTCAATCTCGTTTCTTCCTCAATATATTTCGATTGGTTGAACGAATGTGTAGAAAAGGATAATATATAAATGATTAAGATGTAATGCAAAAAGCTATGTTAATATATTTTGTAACAAAAATGTTTTTTTTTAACTAACAATTTTTTCTGTTGAATTTTGCCAAGACGTTTCATCAAATTAGAATATTAAATATTTTATTATTATTATTATTTTGTACATTTAAATCGATTAAATGATAAAAAAAATATCAATATAAACTAATGTATAAATGATGAGAAATAATTTCAGTTTAGCAAGGAATAATGTGTAAAATAAATTATTTCAATTCATTTTTAAAGTACTTTACTAGGTTTTAAATTTTCAAGCTGCCAATACTCATAATTTTAAACAAAAGTCAGTTGGCGAAACCGACATCGATATTATGCCATAGAATTGAAAGCCAATATTTTGAGAAACTGCTTCAGTTTTTAAAATAGAGTAAACATGAAATTAATTTTCACATTTGCAAGGTTTTTTGAATTTGCGATAAAGCTCTTATGCACGTATATTGGAAAAAATTTAATAATAAAAATATTAATAATTTTTTTCCAAATTTATTGAATTTTTTCTATTTCTTAAAAAAAAATTGTTTTTCTATTTCTTTAAAAAAATAGTATTGTAATAATAATTTAATCCAACTTCAGTGGCCTCATGACTTTTGTTGCCAGCAAATGGCAACGAGAATAATAAATAATAAGTAGTACTCGTACTGCCATAATGAGATTCCAGACTTAAATATTAAATTTTAAATTTTGTCCTTAAACACAAATTTTTTGAGAATGCTCTTGTGTTATTTTGTTATTCAATATAATGTAATAAAGAATTTTCAAGTTTGTTGGCTTTGTTTTTATTTCAAGAACGGTTACAAAATCCAAATTCGTATTTTCATTTGAATTTGCGATCGCATCTACCATAATAAACTAAAATCCTTTATTAAAAAATAATCGCAATATCACAATATCAAGTAATTATCAATAAAATTTAAAAGTTTAAAACTTGGATTATATAAGATTATTTAGAATGAGCAATAAGATGTTATAAATAGATATCATAATTTGTGATAAAAAATAAGAGTTAAAATAAAAAAAAATGTACAAGTTTTAAATTATGAAAAATAGACATTGATTAATATATTACTTATATAAATTAATTTTTAGAAAAAATGAAATTAATTACAGTGAAATTTAAATAAGTTTCAATACTGATTTGATATTATTATTCGAGTAATTAAAAATAATTTATTTGAACATGTGGGTAATAAAATTATTTCATTTATTGTTCTCTTATTTATACTAGTTTGTGTTTTTAAAAATACAAAATTTTAAAAATTGAATGATTTATTTTGAAAAAGAAGTTTTATTCTTATTCATTTTCTGCTCGTCTAAAAGCATTCCGAACTCATAAATCACCGATTTAGTAATGGCATTGAAGAAACGCAGAATACAAGGCTATGAGAACGAGTGGTCAAAATGGCGATTCGACACACTCACCTTGAAAGTTCGAAAAATTATCATACAACCTTTTATCTTTCGTCTATGATCATTCATCGAACGGCAAAATATAAGTAAAAAAAAGTCATAAATATCACATACTTATCAAAAACTTATAAAATCCAAAAGATTTGATAGTTTAAATTTGAGATATAGATAATTTTTGCACCCAAAACTCTCTCTTTAAAAGGAGAAATTCAGTTATACAATTTTTCAAACGCTTCGTAACACTCTTTTTTCCTTTTATTTCTCGATCCAAAAGAAGATGAGAATAGCGTGTTTCTTCGACACGTGTCAGATAATGCAAATAAAAATATCGAAAATTTTGTTGGAATCGTGATCTGAATGCTAACTTCACCTATTTCACATTATGCAACCCAAATATAGCTAACATCCTTCTTTATTTTTTTTAATTTGAGTTCGAAGCTGAATGGGAAGGCATCTCAAAAACGCTGTATCTAAGCCTGTGATCAATGTCACGTGATTATTATTTTTTTTTTTTCCTTTGCTATTTATATAAGATTTTCGTCTGTGTGTTAGCTGCGCTGTCTAAACACCATCCCTCTTCTTAATCATCAACACAGCGATTATCTGATTCAAGAAGTCATACTCGATCGCTTGAAGAAAAAAAAATACCAGGTTATTTTTATTTATTTATTTTTATGATAGCCGCATGTGAATCGCGAATATACATTTGCATGATCGTAAATAACAATGTTTCCCCGCAGCGTTGTTACGCAATCTTCTGGCTGTTCAAGATATGCTGCTTTTTTGGAATTTTTGTGGGAGTTATTGTTGATGTGGCTTCTCTGATAAACATGTAATAAGTCTCAGAATCATAATCGGAACTCACAGCTGCGTTTTTAATAAATATGGTATTTGAGCAATTCACATAAACTTTTATGGCAATTTTTTAGATGAAAAGTAGAAGGAACAACAATGGTAAAATAATAATAAAAAAACAATTTTATATGCACAGTCTCACTCTAAAATGTCGACTAGCAAATATTGAATTTTTGGAAATTTATTTTGAAATAATTTTTAAATAACTAAATGTAAAACAAAGATTTCATTCAAAATCTGATATCACACTATCACATACGCAACAATTAACATAAAACTTTTATATTTATAAAAAACTATTCCATAAAGACAATATATGCACCAACAAAGCTCCTTATTTCGTTAATATATATATATATATATATATATATATAGGAAGAAATAATATACAACACTACATATTACAAAATATAAATTTAATGTAATATCTCTGTAAACCAAGTATTTAAAAATGCATTTATTTCTTAAATATACTACTTTATGTGCTTTATCATGATATATATATATATATATATATATATATATATATATATATATAATATATATATATATATATATATATATATATATATATATATTAAATCTCATTCGTAAACAAATTTTAAGCTTTCTTGGGCTTTTAAGTAGTTACTTCATATATCAATTTAGATCCTATCTATAATATTTAAATTTGGATTATTACCTGCCAAATTGATGATGATATATTGAAATTTTATTCTAGAAATATATATTATTATTTAGAAATATATATTATAAATTAATTGATCTATGTTTTTATGTATATATATATATATACATAAAAACATAAATGTAGAATATACTAAAAATTTCGGTTAATCCCCAAAATTAAGTGGTACAATTGTCGCAAATAAACCCCGTTTTGACTGATAATTTGCAAAATTATAAAATAGAGGATAAATCAACACATAACTATGCATTTGGACAACTTATATACACATTAAGTAATATAAGCATACATGCTATTTGAAAAATAATAAAATTGTTAACTTTTTTTAAAAATTTATAGATTCATTTAAAAATTCATAAAAAAAATCTGCCTTTTCGATTGCAGATTTATTTTATCTGGAAACGAAATATACTTCAGAATTAAGAGACCATAGATAATCCACAAAATATAATTTTACTGTATATATATATATATATATATATATATATATATATATATATATATATATATATATATATATATATATATATATATATATATATATATGAAAATTACAGTGTAAAATGCCTCGTTTACTAATTAGCTTTTAAAAAGAAAATCATCATAATGCCTAGAAATGTAGCTGCATTTTTTCATGTATAACTTGTCCCCCCAAATACTAACAGGTCTGTTAATCTTCAAATATATCATTAAAAGAAAGTTTTTGAGTTAAAAAATGTACTACTTCTAATGGTTATCATAAGTGCAGGGTGCTCATACTTTTGCTCGCCAAATGACACCAGAAAACAGTTGTCCAGTCATCGAAAAACATTTTCGAAGATGATTGATCCATTCAAGCCAAAATTTTCCTCGTGTTTTTTTAGGCTAATGTAATTTTAGGAGATTTTTCTAGCTAATGCGACTGAATTAGGTCATGACACCATAAACTTTAAGTTAAAGAAACTTACTTTGTAAAATAATAGAAATTTATACAACAAAATTACATGTTTCATTGCATGAGAAAATAAATAGTAGGATTAAGAAAAGTGTGTTTATATAAATACTCAAGAGAGTTATGCTTCATTGAATCATCAATTTAAATGTGTCTTATTACGCATAAGAATAATAATAAAAAAAAAACATATTTTAATGTGGACATTTTTTTTCAATTTCTTTTTATTTTCCAATATGAAATGAGTTTGACTGATAATGGTTTAACATAGGTGTTTAGATGGGTTTCACTGATTTGTAATTAATGACAAATGTTTGTAATAATGGTAATAATAATGAATAATATAAAATGAGTTTCACTGGTTTTTAAATAAAAATTAATTTTGCTCATAAAATACGAACTGTAAAAAAATATTAAATTAATTGTGGTGTCCCTGTACTTGAAATCAATGAATGAGGTTTGAATTAAATTTTCTTTTTATTATCATTTATTTTGAAAAAAAATTTTAATAAAATTACTACAAGATAAAATCTTAATCAAATGACTTTTTTGAAGATTCATTATTTATATTTTATATTTAATGACTGTTTTATATAAGGAAGAAGCGTATTAAATTATTTTGTCTTTTAGGTAGATACTACCCCCCTTAACGTATGCTACATACAAATGTAGGCCATTATATGTCTAAAATCTTTTTATTAATTTAAATATTTTTATAGTTGAAGTAGCAAAGAAAATTAACAACCAATTAAAAAGAAAAACATAATTAACATGGTAATTAATTTTATGTCTATTAAGAATAATCTGATAGAACTGATGTTTTTTTCTGACAGATTTTGTAAAAACTTTTATGATCTATTTGCTTTCTGCATAAATAGTAATTTACGCTGCATGCTAATTTCGTTGGATGACTAACGATTACCAATTATTTATTTAAAATGTGGTAAAAACGTACATCGAAACAGATTGATAGTATTTATGTTTTTTCTTGTGCTAATAAATTTATGCAAAAAATATGTACTTTTTAGTGGTGTAAAAATACATCGATATGCTTCTTAATTAAATTTTCTTTTATGTTTTTTTCGTTCACACATTCACCGCTTAATTTCAAATTTTATGCATTAAAAATAAGAATTCCTGCATTTAAAGGTTAATAATTCTTAATATAAGCTGAAATGAGACTGTTTTATTTGATTTTTAAATAAACAATTTTGTATTTGATGAAAGATCTTCTTTCATTTTTCCATAATTTAAATGCAAATTAACATCTGAACAATCAGCCTGACGGCCTTCAGTTCACCAATTATTTAGGGCGAATTACATCTCGAACAAGGATGTTTTTCATATCTCAGAATCTTTTTTGAATAAAAAAAAGTAAAAAAAAACTCAAAAGGATAAACCAGACAGTAACTAAAATATTAATTTAAGTGTTCATAAAAACGATGTACGTCATTATCAAATATATTCGAATAAGTTTCACAACTAATAAATATTATCATATATATTTTTAATGCAATGGTAATAACTGGGCAGCGAGCCTCATTCTTCAAAATATTTCATTAAAAATATGGACATTTAAAGAATAATTACTTGATATGATGAAACGTTATTAGCATGACTTGTCAGGTTAATGAATTCTTACAGGTTATATATTCGTATAATTGGTTGTTGTCTCCCTTTATTGCTTGTACATGATGTTAAGCAATTAAAATATTAACGAAAGCAAATGGGCTGAATCAATTAGAAGGCATATGTCACATTGAAATGCATACACACATACAAACTTTATCATTTTTTTATTTGTATGAAAACTTTAAGTCATTTTATAGGGAATACACTTGTAGAAATATCATTTATTTAAAAATGAAAAATACTTAAATGAATTCTTAATTTTATTTTAAACTTATTTAAAAAATTTATAGAAAAAATCAATTAACTGTCATTTTTTTTCTGCTGAATATGTTTTAAGTTAATGATACAAAACTAAATATCAGTGAAAATTATTGTTTCCAGAGTAATTATTGGTGAATCATTATTTTATAATTATTTTTCAAACTGGCGCCACAAAATCATGCTTCCCAGTTATTAACCATAATAACAAGTAGCTAACAAGCAATTTAACGTTTCATTTGTTTATTATTCTATGGTAACGTTTTGCTTACAAGGAATCATTCATGATCTACGGGTTAAAAAATTTCTCAATCACTACAAACACATACACTAGAAGTATTGACCGAATTCACGTACTAGTCCATTTAAGGCCAAATAATGACGATCTTGGCTAAATTGCTTCTAGAATTATATTTTGTAACTGAAGTTAGAATCATTAACCTTGATCCCCAGTTAAAAAGAATCAATCTATAGCGTTAATGTTTTAGAAAATCAACGTTCATTCTCTGTTAACTCTTTCCAAACTGCAACTATTATTATTTACATTTATTTAATTTGTATTTGAAACAAATAATTTTAATGGAATTTTTTTTTTTAGAAAATAGCAATTGCTAAAACAATTACTGGAAAATTTACTTTTGCCAAGGAGTGTCACCTTTTTGACATTCCTAATGAAAGTAATAAAACTTGGGTAGGGCAAATAGAACCTTGGGAAAACTATTAGTCACAAGTTATTTGCAACTAATTTATGGAACCACGCTCTCCAAGTAATGGGTGCATTAAATAGTATATATTTAGCATCTATTTCAATGCCAATGGGTTCTCAAATTTCACACTATCACCTGTTGTTATAGCCAACTGTAATCAGAAAAAAAAGAAGTCGTACCTTTTATGCGCTTGAGGTCAGCATCAATCAGATCGTATCTAACGATCAATTGTTATCAACAGAGTGAAACGCGCGTTGTAATATCTTATCAGTTATCTTCTAAAATTGATATGGTGTCACTTTCTGAGTAAATAACAAACTTCCGTAAGTTTCCCCTATTGTTCAGTTTGTTGACAAAAAATGTGCAACAAAACTGCTTCAATTTTCCTGAGGAGAAATAATCTAATGTGTGTGAAAATTAAGGAAAAAAAATAAAACCATAATGATGAAATTTTGATGAAAATTTCTAAAGTTGAGTCAAATAAATTCTCCGATATCATGATAGATTATAAGACGAAATGTAATTCTTATTTAAAAACAAACAAAAGAGACTGAGAAAGAAAAAAAAGGAGAAGACTATATTAATGTATTTTGTTCCATCAAATAGAGAAATTCGTCTTTCTTGATTTTATTAAATAGCAATTAGCCGCGCGCGCGCGTTTAAAATGATTTAATAATGGGCAGCACTCAGAAAGATTAATATAAAATCCTTGTTTGATATTTCAAATTTCAAAATTTTTGCTCCACCTGGTGGAAAAGTGGGAAACTAAATTAAATAATTAAATGCGATTTGATGCAACTCTTGCTCAAACACATATTTTAGATAACTTAACTGTTTGATTCCTCCCTATCCGTTTTATACAAGATCCATTTTTAACTATGCTGCACTAATAAATAAAATTTATACTCTAACAGCTTGTATTTAGTTTAACTTAGATCTTTTTTTTTATATACAAAACGGTATTTTAGTGTAGTTGATGCATAAAATATTGCGTTTTCAAAAATTTTAAAACAATGATATTTCTCGATAATTCGAGTTTTTGAATTTGTTACGTTTTTTCATCACTTGAGGTCGTTTTTTCCTGGCTAAATTTGCTGTGAGAAACGAATTACGCATTTTAAAAAAAATGAATTAGATTTCCTATGCGACGACGGTGGTCATTTGCACACTATCTCAACCTTATAACACGAATGACTTAGTTTCTATCTGCTAAATGTTATGTAATTCTGTCACCGTATTTCTGTCGCAATCGATTCAAGGGCCTTGACCTTAACGTGAAAGTTAAGAGATTTGCAAAGAAGTGGCATATAATACTGAAAATATTCCTATCTCATGGAACATAATTATGCGTTCGTTTTTTTTAATGAACTAAATGACATCATGACTTACAGTTTGATGAATATGATAGCAAAGTTAAATGAAAAATGATTTTTTATACATTAATATAACATTTTTTTATGATAAATGTTTGAAATGTAAGTTTGCTAATTTACAATAAAATTTTATTTGGAATTCATCAATATATTTTAAGCTGAGATATTTTTAAATACAAGTGGAATTCGAATAGATAGAAAATTTTAAAACTTGTTGAATTTGCCCGTTAGGATGTCAATTAAAATATGTTTTTAGAATGAATTTTTAAATGAACAGACACACACACTTAAAGTAGAAGACTTTTAAATGTAGGTCACACATATAGCTGTACAAACACCTGCTACAGCCAGTTAACTGTAGAGCAATAGCAAAGTTATAAAATAAATATATTGATATTTAAGGTAAACCCCGTAAAATGGCACTGTCCACTAAAAACTTATTACTTTTTTAAAAGAATCATTTAAAGACATAGCTATTTTATTAAAATGATAATATATGTACAGAAAGAACAGAAAAGTCTATACTTAGTATCTATTCTTATTCGAGTTAATATTACGCTTTCAAAAAATAATGTATGCGAAAAATATTTCATGGAAAAATTTTATGCTTCATTAATGCTTGCTATTTATGATTACAAAAAGATTAAAAGAAATTTCATCAAGAAAAAGAATACCTGTGAGTAAAGCAAAACCAGAATTAAGTTTTGCAATAAGAAAATTTAAAAAATTCATTTATTTAATTTTAAAAAATAAATAACATTACTCTTAGAATTTAAAACAATTATTTATCCAAAAAAAATGGAAAAAAAAAGAGAAAGAAATTGAGATAAAAGTTACACCTTTATTTTTGTGATAATTTTTCATAGCTAATAGATTTAGCATTCAATGATTTATTAAAAATGGTTCCGTGATTTGCATGTTCATAGAAAGAAATATCCAAGACCAGAAGATAAGAGCGCAGATGGTCCTAACCTGTCCGGATTCATTGCCCCATGGAAAATGTGACACGTTTCTCTACTCCACCCATCTTATTAATTCATACGCAAGTGTGGCTCTTACATCATCAGACTAAAATAGTCTTAGCATTCCAAAGACCTATTGGAAGTCCTTTCATCATAAGAAATTTTTAGATGGGTGGAATGAGGAATCTATTTCATCTAGTAATCAAAAAGTTCATTCCATGGATTGCATGATCTCTTAATCAAAAAGTTCATTCCATAGATTGCATGTGATCTCGTAATCAAAAAGTTTATTCCATGGATTGCACGATATCGTAATCAAAAAGTTCATTCCATAGATTGCATGTGATCTCGTAATCAAAACGTTTATTCCATGGATTGCACGATATCGTAATCAAAAAGTTCATTCCATGGATTGCATGTGATCTCGTAATCAAAAAGTTCATTCCATAGATTGCATGTGATCGTGTAATCAAAAAGTTCATTCCATGGATTGCATGTGATCTCGTAATCAAAAAGTTCATTCCATGAATTGCATGTGATCTTGTAATCAAAAAGTTCATTCCATGGATTGCATGATCTCGTAACCAAAAGGTTCATTCCATGGATTGCACTATCTCGTAACTCCAAAAAGTTCATTCCATGGATTGCATGATCTCGTAACCAAAAAGTTCATTCTTACTATTTACCATGGATTGCATTCCTAGTCCTTCCTCTCAACCAATTTCAAAATTCCTTAATTTTTATCAGGTTGCGAAAAATTTCCAAGATACTTATTTCGTTTCCATCTAAGATTAAATAACTCATGTGAATGCTCAAATAAAGTATCTCAAAATATGGAGCATGTGATTCTCTCATGCATTTTCCATTTATCTGTTTTTTGTAAAGTCCAAACTGCTCTTTTATGCGTTTGTTCGCCTTATACCGGTAATATTTAATGTTCTAATTAGTGACTTCTGTGTTTTACATCTATGGTGCATGGAAAGAGTGTATATGATCGAAACAAAAACCTAATAAAAAAAAACTAAGATAGTCAATTAATCAATCTATAGCTCCGCTTTTATTTTTTCAAGCAAAATTAATTCCTCAAGCAGTTTTTCTCTTCTTGGATGTTCGGTTCAACAGTTCGTGGGTTCGAATACCACCTTGGATGTAGATGTTTGTAGTGATTCGGAATTCACTTTAAATAGTAAGTCCCGGTCTAATTAGCCCTCGTGTGCAAAAAATGACCGTTGCGCGACAAACAAACCAAACCAATATCTTCTTGCATGAAACTTAAATGTAGTTAATAACTCATCAGTTCCTGAAAATATGGGGATGGCTGCAGCGGGCAAACCAGGCAACTGAAAACTTAAAACTATAGCTTTCAGTTCGAATTGTACTTGGGTTAAACTCCCACACTGGGTGTGGATATTTACATTGGTTGAGAATATAATTTAAATAATCGGTACTAGTTGAGTTAGTTCTCATATGAAAAATTGATTTCAGCGGATAATTGAAGGAATATAAAATATTGGGTCGAATTTCTAAATATTTTAACTGAAATTTTACAATTATATATATATATATATAACGTTTTGAGCTATTTTCTATGCTGTGTTGAATTACATTTACGCATAATATCAAACATAAATACATGCAGAAAAAGATTATTTCAACACTAAAGGGAAAATAAATGCCTCATAAGCAAAATGGGATTTTCCAGATTCAATTATTAATAATGACGTGCTATAGACTTATAACTTATATACATCAATCATCCATTAATTATTTAAAGAATTCTAAGCGTTTTATGAAAGCACAGCTTTAAGTAAGTAGAAAATATGAGATATACTTCCTTGCTTAATCATACAAATGAATTTAAATAAATAATTAGACGATTTATACACGATGCCATTTTCTTGTTACTGAAAGTTTTGGCCTGAAAAAAAGATACAAAGTTTTATCAGAAGACGTCTCAATAAATCTGTAATTCAGTTGCGCTTTACTATACCACATGCATTTTTTAAGCCTGGAATAATATGTTAATAATAGAATAAATGTATTAGAAATAAAATTATTTTAAGGATATTAGTATTTAATATATCATCAGTAAAATCTATTTATCAAAGTTCAGCAATATTTTCCATGAATGAATGATGTTAAAAGTAAAATGATTTAATAATCTTCAAATGCTAATTATTTCTATTAAGAAAATTATGTTCATTTGAGAGCCTTAGCAAAAAAAGAGGCGTAGATTTAATAATCAACAGAAAAATAATTAGCCTAACTTAACCATATATATGATTAAAATTAATGTATTATGTAATCATTTTTACATAACTTTATAAAAATTAGCGTATAATCCCCAACAATGATTAAGATTAATGTACGATTATTTAATAATTTTTACATAAAAATATAAAACTTAGCATATAATAATAATCTGATATTTTTCTAATAGGATAATAAAATTCTGAAATGAACCCTATTATGGGAATCGAACCCAGATTCTTCGAATAGAGAAACGAATCGTTCATATATAAAATTTTATATGCACATGTATTAATTTAATTCTCTTTTGTTTAATATAAAGCTCATCATCTTTAAATTAAACATTTATCAGTTTTAATAATATTTTTTAATCTTTCAGCTATTTCTAATAATAAAATAAATAATTAAATAAAACATTAACAAAATATCAAAAAATAATACCTTTTAGAAAGTAATAAATACATAGTGAAAAACGACAATATCAATATTAAGAAAAAAAACATTTATTTCCCATTCGTGGTGTAGGAAATATAATCTATATATATCTATATATCTATCTATCTATCTATATATATATATATATATATATATATATATATATATATATATATATATATATATATAAATATATATATATATATCTATATATATATATATATATATATATATATATATATATATATATATATATATATATATATATAAATTATTCTCCCACACTCGATTCTCCATTAATTTGGGTAATATTAAATTTTAAAAAGTATATCTGAAATATCCTTAAACAGCAACAATGTTTTGTAACGAAAATGATTCGATATTTTTCTAACTGATCAATGTCTTTTCACGTCAGATGTGAAATGATTGCGCTTGTACAGACTTATAAAAATCAAAAGAACGGTGATACTCTGCGCATGGAAAATCTTTAATGAATTTCTCAGATGTTTTATATTAAGTTGATGATATTATAAAAAAGGTAGTAAATTTATTTAATATTTTTAACGGATTTAGTTTTTGTTCACTATTTAAAAGAAGAACTTATCATACTGAAACTTACAAAAATAGTCTTTAAAAATTTATTGCATTTTATCGGTTCTTTAGGAACACATACGTCGTAATGGGAAGTATATATTATCAAATAGTGGCTTTTTACAGAATTTATCGATACTGTAAAAAGTGACTATTTGATAATATATACTTTCCATTACGACATATGTTCCGAAAGAACCGATAAAATACAATTAATTTTTAGAGACGATTTTTCTAATTTTACGCTTTATAAAATTTTGTAACTTTGAGAGAATTCTTTATAAGTTAAATTTAATATATATATATATATATATATATATATATATATATATATATATATATATATATATATATATATATATATATATATATATATAGCTAAATGACAGAAACTTATAATAAATATAAGAAAACATTCATCAAAAAAATATTAAAGTTAAGAGAAATGATGCCTTTTCTAGTTATGTATATTTTCTTCCCACACAAATAATTTCCTACACTTTTTTATACAATATTCAACAAAAGAACTCGCAAACTTAGAAAATTAGTACTTAGTCTGGTAATAACTTCGCTCAAATGTAATAAGAAAAAACTATCACGCTTAAAGAAAAAAATTTTTTTACGTTATCCTTTGAAATTAAAATTTAAGTAATTATTGAATTAGAATGCAAAATTTAATGATTCATCAAGAGATTTGAATTCATGTTATAAACATACTAAGAACTGGAGGCTATTCTATCACTTTTTAATATCCACTGCGTATGTTCTACCTTTCAGCAAGACATTCCTTTCATAGTGGACAGCATTCACATATCAAAAGGAAGAAAACCTGGAAAACTATCTAGCGTTCTCTCCGAAACACATGAATTCATAAAATAGAACCCCAATGCCCATGAACTGCTGTTAAGCAATGATTGTGATCAAACTCAAGATTTTCATTTCCACATCTATCACTTATCAAGGAGCTGCAAGTATATCACATTTTGAAACACAGAAATCCGAAAATTCCTTATTCTCTGTGTCCATCGGTTTTTTATATGGAGATAACTGAATTAAATGGATTGAATGATGTTGTCTATCTCTGGAAAATCTTAAATCATGATAATACGAAATGTTCTAAAATCATGAACAATTAGTTTTTCCTTCAAAGCTGGATTCATACTTTCCAAAGGAAGTCACAGCCAGCGGAAGCGTGGAGGTTTAATAACAGACAATAACTTAAGTTTAACAGAAATGCGATTGTGATGTCCAAAACTGCAAAACTATTATAATGTCCAAAAACAAACACTAGTAGTTCATGGATAGTTTTAAATCTCTTGTAACACTTTTTTTAGCTCCCTCAATTTGATACTCTGATGTTTAGTTTTGGGAAATTTATAATGCATTTAGTGCTTTTTGAGTTATGAAACAATAGACTTATAAATGTTATGATTCAAAAAGTGAAAAAATCTTAAAAATGAAGTCTTGTATATTAAAAATTTAATGATGAATTTAAATGCATTTGGCAAATATACCAATTGACATAAAACTATCATTAGTAAAAAAGGCTTAAAATATTCTAAAAAGAAAAAAAACTTGTGAATTCTATTAAGAATTTTTAGGAATATAAATTTAACGAGTTTTAAATTGGGAATTTTTAAACGTGTAAATTTTAATTTTAGTTTAGAATAATATTTAGAGAAATCTAAATTCTAGGCCATATAGATCAAAGGAAGATACTCATTCTTTTTTTCTTTTTCAATTTTATTTTCTTTCAAACTTTTAGGAGATTAACTTACAATAAATTAATTACTTATTCAAGCTATTTTCAATTCTTAGATATATTGTATTTTAATTTAAATATGTTAATGTAATTAAAATAATCCCCTTTTCAACCACTTTTAATCATTTCTTTGAAATTAAAATCAATATCAATATAAATATATTAAAATAATTTATGCTTATCGTTGATGATATTCATGCCAACAATAAACAATCAGTTGTTAAAATGATAACTTCAAAACAAAATTATTTGAGAATCCAAATTTTTTTTTTTTTTTTGCTTTTGATATTTTTAAGCTTTTGCGCAAGACTGGCCCTTCCACTTTTCCCAATAAACAGGGCTGTTAATGTTCAAGAAAATTCTGTTGTCCATGAATTTAGAAATAAACAATAGAATCTAGTTCGTTATGTAAGCTGTTGCAGTAGTAGTCGAATTTCACTTTTTTTTTTTCTTTTTTTTTTTGTTACACACTCTTAGAAATTGACCTTGATTTTCAAATGCGAAATTATTCTGTGACCGCGCTCTTGACATCTTCACAGGGGCACAAAACGGTTTTCCATTCTAAAGAACATCCGATTATACAAACATCCCAAGACGTGTTCTGAGAATCAATTATGTAAAGGTGACTGTGATCTAATGAGTCTGAAGAAGATGAAGCGTGTGTATCTCTTCAAAATTAATCAGCATATGGAAAAAGAATAATGTATAGAAAGTGACGTGGGTGCCACCGCGAATTTTCTTAGGTGGGGTTATGATTTGTTTTTGGTGAATGTGTTCAGTTATATATAGAATTTGAAAAAAAAAAAAGTTTTGATGGAAGTGTCAGAAAAGGCCATTTCCCAGTTGGCGCCATAGATAAAAGATGTCGACGCCCATGGAAACAGACATGACTTCGACGTTATCATAAGTGGATTATAGTCAGATTCTATGGATTTCATATTTCTTCGTACACCATATGAAATGAAGAATTCAAAGAATATAAAGGGTAATCTGTATTTAATTTCTTTTATTAATTTTTCTATAATAAGAGGTCGTTGTCCTTAGCTATTCTAATGTTAATTTGTCTCGAAAAAATACGGTATTTTGCAATTTTACACCATTTTCTTTTCTTTTCAAAGTATGAAAAAAGTCATTTATAGCCAGATAATTCCAACAAATAATTTCAACTTTTCAAGAAGAGATTAAAAGGCAACTATCCTAGCACATTTCCAGAAAATAATACCCACCGGAAAAAAATTTTTGATTTGAGTATTAAAACCTATAATTTTCTACATATTTATAAGGTATGTGAAAATATGTTGCGTAACATCCACTTACCATTCCATCAGGAGAAATATGCAAAAATAGAAAACTCCTACAAGAAAACAGCATTGATTAAGGATAAAAGAATTTCATGCAAATGCAGATTTTAGATGTTCAGAATTTTAATATGATTTGTCTTCAGGACAAACTTGTTCCTAACATTTCCAGATGATGACAAGAATGTTCTAAGCTCTGATGTATTGTCTGACTCAGGGCAATCATTTGATGTTGCTCGTTATTCACTCACATCACCACTTCATGATGATATAAACAATTCCATATCAGCCAAAAGTCTATAACTTAAACCCTACCTATGTGGTCTATCAACTAAACGTTATCACTATCTAGCCACCTAAACGTTAAGTTTATAGAAGATCGATATAGTGCCATTGTTGTCAAGACGATTAATTGTATGTATCGGTGCCATAACTTGATCTATTCATTCCATCAGAGAGCTATGATTAAAGTGATGTCCCCAACATGTCAACTGGGTAAGTGTCTGAATACCCAGTTGACATGTTGGGCTACGTTCACGAATGAAATGAGATAAACCCTCCCCCAGAATAACACATATCCCTAAGTAGAAATATCATGATCTGAATTTAAGATTTCGTTGCCATAACTATACTAACCTACACAAGTAGCAGTTATTTATCCTGTGATAGTTAAGAGTTACTGAGATAAAGAACTAAAAACCATCTCATTACCGGGCAACTATCGCAAACTACGGTTCTAAGAGGCAGTAATTCACGTTCATACAGAGCTGTCATACGACTACTGGACAAAGGAGGGGATTGTGGATATAAAGTGGGTAGCGTAATCTCTCGACATTCTTCATTGTTTCTGAAATATTGAAAATCTTTGGCAATTTTTTTGTCAGTATTATGTGTACATCTTCTGTCCACCCACTTTCAAAAATATGTAAATTACTGAAGCAGTGGTGATTATATGACTGATTACTTCATAGGAAGTATGGTCAAGCGATTTAAATTTTGTAAAAAAAAAATTAATTATTCATATACATTTTAATTAATACAGCATGTGAGATGAGAAATACTGACATATTTTTTATTAATAATTTTTGTTCACTTTGACTTTAATTTTTATTTGACTTCACTATGTGACGTCACCCCATAACTTTAAATTATGATTATTATTTCACCATTTTGCTTCTAGATTCCATGACAATCAAAGCAGTGATTATCCACTTTTCGTATTTTACCATTCCGTTCTCAATTTTTTTTAAAGGGAGTGATATATAAAATATAATCGTTAAAAAATGTAAGTTGTCAGGTAAATAAAGCCTCTTTAAAAAGCGAGGTTAAATATATAAGTAAGAAACTCGGAATACTCTTTGTCCTGAATTTAATTTCAGTACCAAATACATCACATAATGCACATGCAATTAAAATTAACTTAGGTTATTTTTAAAAATTACGTGAAAAAATAATTGATGCTGAAATGAAAATATTAAAAAAGCCAATAAAGAAAATATAAATCAATAATTTGGACATATATATTAGATCTTAAGAATGAACTTTATAAAGGAATGCTGTTCAATTTGTTCAATGTACTGATAAAAAATATATCAGTATATGGTATTAATTAAACAATATTTGAAGCATAACAACGTAATAATTTAATTACAGCTGGCTTTTTAATAACAGTCGAAATTATCTCCGCTTTTGTTAGCAAGACATTGCAAATTAAACAGGATTTTAAATACTTATCAAAGTACTATTATTCCATTAAATTATATTATTTTTAATGTTATATTAAACAATTATTTTCTGTTAGGATCGCATCTGAGACAGTGAAAATATCATAATATATATTAGAGTGTTTTCATGAAGAAGTAAGTAAAATATTATTTAATTGGAAGCATTAAGAAAACTAATTATGGACAGGGAATTAAGGAAGGATATGTAACTATGTATTTTTTAGCTTGGAAAAGTATTAGCAAGCAAACATTTTTTTTTTTTCAAATAAGACGATTATTATTTCTTTTTTTAAATATACATATAATTATAGCGCCCCCTGTCAACAGCACCAACCATGACGTCATCAGCAAAGAAGAAGTCCCTCTCATCAAAAATTCATTAAATATGAAAACACATGTATGCATTTAATGCTTCATTTTTTAACTATTTTATTGGAAAGCAATTTCACCTATTTGTAAAACAATGTATTTGTGAAATGTATTTTTATTAACATTGCTGGTGTTTTGAATGGAATAAAACAGTAAATGTAAAGTTTCATTTTATTAATCATCTGCCAAAAGATTATTGTTAATATAATAAATATTTTGACTGATAATTTAATGTAAGTGCATTAAATATTAAACATTTTTTTAAATATTTTCTTATTTTGGACTTAAATTTTTTTTAAAAAATAGAATGCATAAATAAAATATAACTGCATAGTTATTATCTGCCCTTTCATTTTTAAGGTAATGCCATGCAATAATAAAATTTTAAATCGCAAAGATTTAAAAAAAAAAAAAAATTAGTATTTTGTGTTTAATCAAGTGTAATTTTAAAGTTATTATTTGGAGTTTTGTAGGTTTTACTCTCCTATTTAACTACTATTTTATGCCTCATTTCCACACTTTAAATGTATAGAAATTAATTTTGAAAAGAAAATAAATTAGTATAAAAAATTGAATTTTTTTTTAAAGTAAAAAATGATATTAACAATCCCGATGTGAAAGATTCACTTCAAAGAAAGTAGAACACAAATTTTATGAGTTTTGTCATACATAAAAATAGAAATCACTTCATTTAAAGTATTGCAGAAATAGCAATTATTTATTCAGACGTCTTCAATTATTTTTTACATTTTCTACACGATATTCTAACTATTTCTTCTATCATATATGAAATCAAGTTTTAATTATTTTGATTAAGCAATGATAACTCCTATCAAATAATCTCCCCAATAAGAATAACGTATCAATTCAACTGGAAAAAATTTAGCCCAGTTTTTATAAAGCCAATTGAAAGTTTATAATAAACGAGATCCTGAATACATATAGTAAAAGAAGCTCAATAACGCTGCAGTGTGAAAACCATGAAGAAATTGCACTATTAGAAACATTCAATAGAAGGCGAAAGCAATTAACCTTGGTTTAGTTTAAATAAATGTTAGTTTATTAGAAACCGTTTCACAATCAAGCTTTATTCTGTATTATTAGTTATTCTGTACTAAAACTGTAGCACAAATTAACTATTTATTATTACAAAAATCGTGGCTTTTGCAATAAATGTGTGGGAATAACTTTCTAAAATCATTAAAAGTTAATAAACATTTAAGATTCGATCATTTAATCTACTTATTTATATATATAAACTCAAAAACCATCCCTATATTAATTCAAAAATTTTAAAAACCAATTCTCAGAATTGTTTTTTGTGTATTTAATGAAAAAAATGTGAGCCCCAGAATTTGTCTGCAATTAAAATTTTTCAAATTAAAATTAATTATTTGTAGCTACATTTATGTGTTCTACTCTAATATTTTCACTACACTTAGGTATACATTTTAAATAAATTCTGAGTAAATATCAGAAATATTCTTAAAAATAAATTACATTATCACATTAGATTTGTAGTTGATTTATCTTTTGCTTTCTTCTTTATATACATTTTTTAATTATTTTTTTAATTTTTCATAAGGATAAATTTTGCATACAGAATTCAAAGAATCACACAAATCTTGTTCACATTTAAAAACACTATCTCTATTTATTGGTATACCGTAAAAATCATATAAACAAAGGATAGTGAAAAAGTAGTACTTGAAATTGAGTTATTTTACCACCAAGAATATGTATTACACTTAATATTACTTAATTTATTATTTATAAATTAACTAAACAACTAAAATTTAAATATTTTTCTTTACCTTTAGAGTATTCTGTGAAAGAGACTGCACTAGTAGACACCTGCAGTCTGTGTAACTCATCCAAAACAATGCGAAAGCGAAGCGCCTGAAATCTTTTATATGTTGATACTCGAGCTGATAAAACTCAACTCCGGCGATCTTACAGATTACAGAAGTTGACGTCTCGACTGATAAGCATAAAATACAGCTGCAGTTCGCGCAGTTTACACACAAGGAGAAAGACGTATTCCAATTCGGAGAAATGTGTTACAGGATTTTAAGAGCGGACAATAATAAAGCAGGACTTCCATAACGGATCCATTGGAAACATGATACCCAAATGCAGCTGAAAGTACCAAAACCGAGAAAATATTTCAATATTTTTTTTTTTACTAAAATACTTCTACATTTTTAAAGAAAATTTTTTTAAGTGAAAATAAAAAGTTGACTTAAGAAAAACATCTTCTTATCAATTCTTATTTTTGTCATTCAGTATCTAGTAAGCCAAAAAAGAGTAAACTTATAACGATTAGTTAGGTTAATAATAACCAAATATTTTTCCATAACGTCTAAAATGGAAAATTTTTTTTTTATAAAAAAAAGCAAAGTTTTAATGGGTTGTTTTCCCGCTTATGATTTAAAAACAATGGAATATTTTTGGAATGTACCAGTGGATTTAGAAATAAAGATGATCTACTAACAACATGCAAAAAAAAAAAAGCAAAATACACAGCAGGAAGCTTAGTTCAATAAGTCGTAGGATCGAATCCCACCTTCGGCTTGGATGTTTGTAGTGGTTCGGAATCCATTTTAAACTATAGGTCCCGGTTTAATTAGCTCTCATGCGCAAAAAATGACCTTTGAAACAAAAAAAAAACCGGAGCTTGGCCACAATATTTTCAATTAATCAATCAGTAACTATATTATCGCCAAAAATTGAAATTTTCAAAATAAAATTTTCTAAATTCTTAAAGGTAACTGAGCAAATAAGCATGATTAAAAATTTTTTAATTAATTAAAACATTCCACAAAATCAAATCTTGACTCCGCTTAGAAAATATTTGGGTGACGTGCATGACAATGTGCTATCAAATACATCTACCAGTATTTATCATCCATTATTTTTTTTATACGAAATGCATATTTCTCTTTTATTCCATTTATTCTCAGAATTTTCGTGTATTTGTTTTGATATATTTCTCATCTATGAATACAATGAAGCACATTATTCAAGCATATAAATAGTTATAAACATGAAGTTTCAGTTGAAAAGTAAATTTTCCAGTTTTACTGACAATTTAGTAATAAATCCTTGATTGACTACAGAAGATATTATATATCAGTTTAAAAAACAATTCAATTTCAAGAATAAATGATGAAAAATCTATATCTTTTGTAATGGATAAAATTTTAAGTAATTTCACTTTATAAAATTTTTTTTATTATGTATGTAAAAGAAGTACAAGTCTTTCTAATGAATGTGGGTGTAACTTAAAAAAATTATGAAGATTTTATATTCTTCCCACAAATTTTTGATTCCAATGAAATTTTCAAGATACATTAGCTTAAATAATACTGGTTCACGAAAATTAATCAAACTTAAGAATTATTGGTTTAGTTATTTTTCGTTTCTGCACTGAAAAAAATTTTTTATGTGTAACTTATGTTGATAATATTTGCATAACATCTCATTTATGATTGCTAGGCATTTGTAAAAACAAAGCTGTTTGTATGCATATCTGCATATAAACAGCCTTGTTTTTACAAATGCTTAGCAATTCTCTAGAATCTATTTTGCAGCCTTGAATCTATTTTTCGACATTCTAACACCATTTTCTGCACTCGTGCTAATGCACATACAGTTTCTTCAAAAACATACAGTGTCACAAAAGTGATGGGACACTTGTGCTTTACAAAAGGAAACTGTAACAAAATTAATTAAAAATACAAGTATAAATTTTTTGTGGGTGTGTTTCATACTTAAATTTAGTAACAATTATTACATTATATACATATTTTGTCAAAATATTAAAATATTAATTAAATAAATATACAATTGCTTAGAACGGAGCAAAGAAACGCTCACATAAGTGATAGGACACTTACTTTTCTATCAAATATTTATCCAACAATTTTTCTTTTTAAAAGGTTTTAATATTTTGTGGGATTTCCTTTTACTTTTAAAACATGCTTTAATATTCTTGGGATGGGTTTGACTCATTTTTTTGTGATTTCTGAAGTGATTTTATCCCATTCTTCTTGAAGCACCGATTTTAATTGTTGTTTTGAAGAAATGGTGTGTTTGCGAATTCTTGATTCCAATTTTTGCCAAATATTCTCTATAGGATTTAAGTCTGGAGATTGTGATGGTGTTTTTATTATTTCAAAACAGTTATACAGCAGCCAGAGTCAAACGTTCAAAACAGTATACCTGGGGTCACTGTCCTGGTATATTTCGATATTTAAAATCGTTATGAAGGTTCAATTTTCGTTCTGAAGATTTCAAATTTTGCTTTAGAATGTCAATATTCTTGTACTGATCCATTTTACTGACAATAAAAACAAGATTACCAACTAGAGCAGACGACATACACCCCCATGCCATAACTTCTCCTCCACCATGTTTTACCGTTTTCACCAAGTTCTGTTTACAAAATTCTTCCCTTGGTTTTCTCCACACCAGATTCTACACCGTCAGGACCAAATATGTTAAACTTACTCTCATCAGCAAATATAACTTCATTCCAGTAGTCGTAATTTTTATTTATGTTGGATTTTGCGAAAGCCAGTCTGACTTTTCTATTCTTTTCACTTACGAAGAATTTTTTCCTGGCTAGTCTACGGTAATACCCAGAACAGATCAAATTACTCTTCTCAGGATTAACAGGATTAACAATTGCATCATATAATGCTTGTAAATCAGTAGCAACTTTAAAAGCACTCATACTTGGTTTTTTTTTAATAATTCGAACAATTCGCCTTATTCCATTGGATAGGTTTGATGGTCGGCCATGTCTTCTTTTATTCTGAATCATATGATTCTTTTTATATCATTTACTGATACTGAAAACTGTTGAATGACTCAAGTTAACTGTTTCAGCAGTTTCTCTTATAGATTTTCCTCTTTAAATATGAAAATTAATAACTAATTTTCGAATTTCAGGCGTAGTTTTTTTTTTTTTTCGCTTAACATTCATGGCTGCACACAGCTAAAAAACACAAAAATTACAAAACAATCTGGGGAGAAATACTGCAGACAATCTTATAAATTACTGCCAATTGCTTTAGAGTAAAAATAAAACCCCAAAAAATATTTTTATTGCTTATTTCAGACTATTTTTGCTGCATATCTAATGGTGTCCCATCACTTATGTAAGCTATTTTTTGCTCCGTTCTAAACAATTCCATTTTTATTATGTATTTTAATATTTTGACAAAATGTATGTTATATAATAATTGTTACTAAATTTAAGTATGAAACACACCCACAAAAAATTTGTACATGTATTTTTAATTAATTTCTCTCTCTTTACAGTTTCCTTTTGTAAAGCACAAGTGTCCCATCACTTTTGTGAGACACTGTATATACAGTCTCATACACTGTATATACGTGAAGTTTGGGAAAATCGTATTCTGTTTTCAAGTCTTTTTTTTCCCCCTTCTAAAACCAGAATCAGAATAATTCAATTTCATATTATGTTGACATTATAATTACAATATAGAATAATATATGTTCCAAAATAATGTAAAATATTCGAATCTAGTGTTGATCGATATTATACCTTAAAAACTCCCACAATAAATAAAAAAATTAGGATAAATATTCCGTTTCATAAACTTAGATTATATCACATTATAAGAATCTCTTCATTAATTCCTATGGAAAACTATGCTGAGAAAATTACAAGTAATAATATCCTCACATTTAAGCAGATAACCTATGTAGACATAAAGGAATTTAATAAGAGAAATTAATAAATATTATATAATGTATAAATCAATTCTTCAAAAAGATATTTATTTTATCTAAAACAAATCACACTCGCAATTAAATATTTAATTAATCATTTAAACATTTAATAAAATATTTAATTGATATAATTTTGAATTTATATATGTGAAAATTATGCGTACATTTTATTCAATATTTACACAATTTAAAATTTGTAAATTTTGCAAAACTTCCAACAGAATATTTAATACTTTTTCATTATTTTTATCCTCGTGGGATATCAACAGAATTTAAAAAACCTAAAAATATTTCCTAAGAAATGCATATTTAAGAATTTTTTCCGAAAATTTAAAATAAACCAAACAATCTAAACTTCGTATGGTAATCTAATTGAATTCGATAATTACTATTCAAACTCCTAAATTAATTCGGTATAATCAAGATCAATATATTATTAAACTTTTTCATAAGAATGAATGCACTCACTTACTGAAACTAATTTTTATATAACAAATTAATAAAATATTAATAAATGTATAATTAATAAAATAAATGTATATTGATTCAAAAACTGTAAAAAATAAATTTATAAATTTTTAAATATTTTAAATTCACAACACCACACGCACATTCATATATATATATACACACACACACACACAAATATCTACCCATCTACCCGTACAAAATCTCTTATAACGCGTTTCATATTACGCGATTTCATGTCCCTCGTATAACACGTGTTTTTCCCCCATCTAACGCTTGGTTTCCCACCTTATATTTCTGTGCTGTGATATTTATAATGATTTGTACAGTTAACAATCAATTTTGCTTTCTTATGAAATTAAATTAAATTATATTACTGACCTTTGAACATTCTGTTACAGAAACTATGTCGGTGGGACTTTATTTCAGAAAGTTCCCGCAGCGAATAAACATGTAATAAGACTGTTTTTGGAATTGTTTCATTTATTTGAAATTATAACTGTCTTTTAGTAGTTATATTTGTGTAAGTTTTTTTTATTTAAAATGTTCTTAATTTGATTTTAATAAAACGCTCAAATTTCTCGTTTAAGCATAGTTTTTCCCTTATATTCAATTTAACCCCCTCCCTTTAATGAGAAATGTTAAACGGGAATTATTTGTACATAATGCGTTATATAAGGATCGTTTTATGAGAATGTGAGAATGTTCATACAATACGTTTCCTTATAGTGCGGAACTAACACACCGTGTTATTGGGGGGATAACTGTAAATATATATATATATATATGTGTGTGTGTGTGTGTGTGTATATATATATATATATATATATATATATATATATATATATATATATATATATATATATATATATATATATTTACACACATCCCGGTTATATTTTAGCATAAAAAAAACAATTTTTTTTTACAAATGAAAGATATAGAATGTATTTTGATGATAAGCAAATAAAAGCAAATATCTTCTCTCAATTAACCAGGAAATCAAAAAAAAAAAAAAAAAAAAAAAAAAAAAAAAAAACTAATTTAAATGTGTATAAAAATAAAAAATATATAAATAAATTTTAAAAAAAATTTCTGAGCATAAGAAAGTTTACAAAAAGCAAATAAACGAAATTGCCTACCAGAGAAGAACTCAAAATATTTTGAAATAATAAATTTTAATATTGATTAGCGTTCAAATTTTGAAATGATAAAAATTCGCTTAAAAACAACACGCGGAAGAAAAATGTTTTCTTACAATTTGTGAAATATTTCAGTAAAATTGATATATTATTTAATTTCCTATGATAATAAGAATAAATTTACACACGTCGTCAAAAAGCAATACTTTAATTTGCTAAACACCATTTATGTTTTTTTTTAAAACTATGGTAGAAAAGTAATCTATGAGAGAAAACCCGTTGTTTTGAAGTAGTTTAGTAAGGCTAAATAGTTTGCCTACTGTAGCAGCAATTTCTGTGTTTTAAAGCTAAATATTAACGAAATAACATATTGCAGTTTGGAAGCGCATATTATCAAACCGATGGGTCAAATTGATACATGTAAAGTCAGAAAATTTAGAAATAAAAATTTGCTTATTTAGGATTTAAAAATTTTTAAAGGTAACACTGAAATAACAAAGCAGACAAATTTCATTTTATGATTGGTCAATAATACATAGCAGCAATTGAAATAGCCTATCTTGTAAATTGTACTTGCAACGATAACATATAGCTCTAAATTTAGCAGATTTAGTAAAAGATTTTTGGAGTAAAATATATACACAAATCTTCAAAATTAAAGTTACAAATTTTCTGAATACAAACCAAAATGCTGATAAACTAAAAAAGTTAATATATATATATATATGTATACATATATATAAATTTTAAGTTTCGCCATTTTTAATTATTTAAAATAAATATTTTTTCAAAACATTTTTGCTTCTACTGTTATATTTAGCTATGCATCCAAGTAAAAAAAAATATATATATAACTGAAAGGTTTGTGTGATTTCATATCTCTTTAACATTAACTATTATTTTCAAACATACAAATTATTTTTAATTTAAATCTGAAAATTTAAAAAAAAATATTGGAATAAGTTAAGTGAATCAGTGGCATAGTTTGAATATTTTAAGCAATATTCAAACGTTTTCCAAGGAAACAATGTCCTCGGCTAATATGTAATAATCTCTGTCGTGATTTATTACACGACAAATTTCTCATAACTAAACATAATAATGACACATTTTTTTAGAAAAAAGTTCTTGCAAATGGTATGCCCAAAATAGGACACTTATCCCCCCTCCCACATCAAACACGAATGAGAGGAAAACACTGATAATTAAGATTTACAATTTCTGACTACACGAAACAAGCATTTCTAGGATTTAGCTGTTTCAATAGATAAGAGACTCAGATATTCATTTTTTTTTTGCCATCTATTCATTTCATGACGCATATGAGAAACATGCAAGTGAACTGAAAAGGATATGATTGCCCTCTTCCTTTTAGATTTTAATAGATTAAACTTTTTTACTCTATAATGAAAATAAATACTATATGAATGCAATTTTTTCTTTCAGCACAGACATCATAATAATATTTATAATAATGTATAATGTCTAAAAGATAGTTTTTTGTTGTTGTTGCATGCCCCCGTGGTCAGCAGCGCTAGACCAGGTCCACGAGCACGTACACCTTCAAAAAGTTCAGCTCCATAAGTGAATTCTCCATCAGATCTCTCCCGGAGAGACCAAGGCATTGAAGAATATGTTCAGGATAGGCTTGTTCATTTAAACACTTGAAGGAAAATTTGAATTTCTTCGTACCCTCGACGAACTAGATAGTTTTCTTCATATAGACAATAATCATAAATATAAAGTTTGTTGTAACAACAGAATGTATTTAGTTATTCAAATAGACTAGACTTGCAACACTTGTTAAAGAGAAGAACCAAAAAGATAAAAAGAATACTTAGGTATTTCAAGATTATAACACAGTGATTGGTTAATGAGATGAGATCATCCCAGCAGTTTGAAATACTTTGCCCAATTTTTGCAATGATCATTTCTGCAGTTACTTCTTGGAATTCCATATTAAGGATGATATATGCCATATAATCATTAAAAGTGATTATATACTTGCAAAAAATTAATAAATATACAGTACGCGCGAAAAAGGTCATACTATATATATATATATATATATATATATTTTAATTTAGACCACTTATAGCTTTAAATATATAACCCTCATCTCCTTATAATCCTTTGATGTTTTGTTTGTGCAATTACGGTTTTGATGATAATTTATCAGATCACTGGATGATAGCAGTTATAAGAAATAGCGAATAACTAAGAACATTCTTTGAATGAGCTCCAAGTTCACCTTTTTAGATAAAGTCACCTTCCAAATATCTTCTTTTGACAATACGTCGAAGTCTATATTAATGTATCACTTTTGCTGACAATACTTTCTTATTATCACGATTTCGTCACAGGTGGGATTTTGAACATTGTGTATTATGTGCTCAGACATGAATGGAGTTCAACTTTACCACCGAATAAGTGTTTGTCATGTAATTTAAAAACAGCATCTATAATATACATAATGATATGTAAGAAATCTAAAATAGGGTATTCTTTTGCAATGTACTCACGATTTTTGAGTAA
Source organism: Latrodectus elegans (assembly GCA_030067965.1). NCBI lineage: Eukaryota > Metazoa > Arthropoda > Arachnida > Araneae > Theridiidae > Latrodectus > Latrodectus elegans. The sequence goes on from CM057821.1 coordinate 49,397,992, forward strand.
AATATGAAATACATTCAATCAAAACTCTTGGTAAGCAATCGTAAGCCTTTAAAAACTTTGAAATATATGTTATTTCATAGAGTTGCATTTAAGAATATATTTGTCAAAAAAGTGTGTAAATAAATATTTAACAATGAATAAACAGCAGAAAATTTTTGAAGTGAATACAAATTTAATCCAAATTATCTTGTATAATGCTGCATTCTCTTGAAAATTTAGAAATAATGGGATATTATTTACGAATTCCAAAAGAACATGATTAAGCCAAATCATCATGAAAATACAAGAAACATCAAATGATCAAGCAAAAGATTTTCTTGTTTATTTTATTTCTTGCTCTCTGTATAATAATTCTTCCTTCATATCACAACAAATGGAATCAAATATTGTGTTGACAGTACACTGACACACTTAAAATCGACAGATCACTCTTCACAGTTCAGGGAAATGTATTTGATGAATAGACATTTAGCACCGCTTATTTATTTAAATTCATGCAAAAAAAATGTAATTTTAATTTATAACTCTTTAAAATTATCGACTTGTTAAATAAATTCTATAATGCATAAATATATTACCCATCTAAAAAGTTATTATAAAAATCTTATTCAAAATCTAAAAAAGATTTTCGTATCTAAAAACCTTATTTTTTATATCTAAAAATTTTATTTAAGTAAATTTGTACAAGATATAGAAAAATTACGCAAGTTTTGTTAAAAGATCTCCCACGCGTTTCGAATTTAAGTTTCTAATAAAAAGTACTTGCCAAAGTAGATGGTGATACGAAATAATTCAAATGGAGAGAGCACTCGAGTAATAAAACTGATATGGGTGTTTATCTGGATAAAAAAAATAGGAATATTCTTGATTCCAAAGCGAGAACAAGCCTATATGTTACGCTATCCACAGAAATCTTATTTGAAATAAAGTCTGGAATATTTATATGGAGCAACCAAAATGTTCCCACCAAGTTCTATAGATTGCAGGAAATGGCAATATATATATATATATATATGTATGTATATGTATAATGTATATATGTATACATATATATGGATAGGTATATATATATACATATATATATATATATATATATATATATATATATATATATATATATATATATATATATATATATATATATATATATATATATATATATATATATATAGATATATATATATATATATATATATAGATAGATATATATATATATAGATATATATATATATATGCCTATCAAGTATTATTTCAGCAATTTTTGGCCACTTCTTTTTTATTTCTCGTCTGCCTATAAATGTGATAATAAGCAAATGTTTTCCTTTTTGTATGCATTTGTTATTTGAATAAACCCACGTGTTAACAAGAACTGGAAAACTAGAAAAAATTTGAAACGTTACATATTTTTTTTAACGTTTTAAATTTTTTTTTTTTTTTTTTTTTTTTTTAGGAGAAAGGAATTTAAATTTTGTAATTTTGTAACAATTTCGTATTGAAAGACAAAAAGCAATAAAGGCAAAAGCTTAATTTTATATTTAGATGAAGAATAGTTTGAAGACTGTATCGCTGCCTTTTTAGCTCTGTAGTCAAAATGTAGGCGACAATACGCAGACTTTTTGCACAACAATACAATACATATATACAAATGAGAACTTCCTTGGAAAAAAAAATTGTTCCTATATACAGACAATTTAAGATATTTTGAAGTACTTAATAAATAATACATAATTTATAAGTACTTAATACATAATATGAAATCGACGTGCACTATTTAAAGTAAAATCACAAATTTAAAAATACATCAGCAATATGTAGCTCTCAGTCCATTTTGAGATTTCCTCCAGATAATTTCTCTGGCAAAACAATCAACCTAAGCAAAATACTTAATAACTAAAAATGTGATATCTTCTATTTAAATGAGTAAAATTGCGTATCGTTGACAAGCAAGATCACGAAGACTATTTTACCAAGATGAATTTGGAGATCTAGAAAATTTGACAAAGTCGAAAATAAATAAATGGCAACACCAAAGGGAAAATAGGAAACACTATGATCAAAACAAAGGACGGCAGATTTGGCGAGAAATTTCTTGGGGGGACATATCATACTCGTACCAAGAACCAAATTGCTATTATCAAACCATTTTTAATTTGTATTTGCTTCTTCATCCTTAGTGACAATTGAGATGAACAACCATGATATTAAATTTGAGGTAATAAAGATAATAAGAGAAAAATTATAAAAAAGTATTTAACACAAATATATATATATAGATATAGATAAAAAAAAAATGTAATGCAAATAAATATTAATTCCGTACTTAAATAAAACTCACTTATGTTGTTATCGATTGTGTGAATTAAAAGGAAACAAACAAAAAAAGAACAGTTCTTATTAGTTTTTATTTTGAATGTAATTTTAAATGATTTTCATAGTGCATTCATTTATTTACGTATGCAACTGTATTCGGAACAAACTCGTGATCATTCGATCGTTATCCTTCCCTAGGACATAGAAAAATATTATTTGAACCCGGCGTAAATTTATATTTTATTTAATTATTTGTAAGAGCATTTATTTTAACTTTTTCTGAGATGGCAGAGACAATCATTCTAAATTTCATGTGGAGTCGTGAAAAATAAGTATGATTCTTAAATCCAATCCATCATAAGTTTCAAAATAATAGCAAGCCGAGATTTTGCATCAGTTGTCGGTTGGATTAGATGAAAGAAACGCAAATTCCTTTCATCGTTAATCACCAGTGTTATGTAAGGATTGATAGATCTCCACCCTGACAGCAAACATAAGCAAATCACCTTACTTCTCTCCTTTCCCATAAAGATGTGCTTACGTAATATACCTGAACATTCCTATTTGATATTACGGCGGGAAAAAAAATTGTGCATTTTGAAGGATATCAATCTATGGAGTAAGTGGGCTGCAAAAAGATAAAATTTCATATCCTTAGCAAAAGAAAATGAATGCATTATTTTTCAGATGATAGTTTCTATATACTTACATATTTCTGTAATTATTTTTAATGTATTTAACATTTTATGTGCTTTTACGATTTGAATTAAACAAATTGAAAAGCAAATTCATTTCATGGTCATTTTTCACAAATTCGACTTTGCGATCAAAATAAACTTACTTCTAATCTAAATGATAAAAAATAAATCTAATATAATCTAATATATCTAAAATTTCTAAATGATAAAAATCACTCACAAGTAAATATGAGTAAAATTAAGTATTTATATGCAAAAAATGCATAGTTTTTGTACTTGAGAAGAGTTCAAGTATCAACTATTAATCTCCTCATTAAATTAGTAATTAGTTGCATTTTCAAGCAAATAGACATCATTATAAAGTACAATGAGAGAAACTAAGTATTTTAGATGTGAAACAAAGACATGAATTAGTAAAGAAACTTTTTCAATTAATTAATTAAAAACCAATTTGAAATTATTTTTCCTTTTTGCATCGTAGCTAAACCTAAATCAATATTCAGTAAAGAAATCAACTTAATGACTTTGTAAAATATGCTTAGGAAAACCAGTTATTATGGAAGAATATATAGAAAAACTTGCATTTCGGAATCTCATTCATAAAAATAAATTTCAGTATGATGAAAATCTTTTAAATATCTCTTGACGTTTGAAGTTATGTAAATAAAAATAAATTGATATTTCTAAAACCCAGGATTTTTTATAGCAGCAAAGAAAAAAAAAAGCTAAATAAATAAACTAGATTTTAAAACTTGTGATAAAATAAAGAATGCTTTAATAATGTAATAAGTATTAATCATATCAAATGGAATTATAGATTTTTATACATTATAAATAAATCTCTGATTGCATATAGTTATTTGGACACAAATAAGGAAAACTTGATACAAAATAATTGGGAAAACATTTGCTGTATTCTGTCCCTAGACAAATATATACATATATAATCAATCATCAATTTTTATTTCTAAGGGAAATTTGTGGGAAAATTATAATTCATTTTATAAATTATATATATGCCATAGTAAAAATGATTAATGCGATGATTGTGTATAATAATCGGTAATTATTCATAATCTGATCTAATTTATCACATTTACCAATGAACTTTTTAAAAGTGATAAATTATTAAATATTAATCACTTTTTTACCGGTAAATATATATAACCCAAAATTCGTAATGGGGAATTTGATAAACTACGATAATTTAGTAGAGAAATGATATTTTAATTCGAAAAATTAATAAATAAATATTTTCAACTAAGATTAAGCATTTCATTCTTAGGAATTCAAAGAACAATGCTTAAAAGGATCTTTCAACTTAAAAATTTAAATATAAAGGCCTTTTTGTAGTTTATTTCAGAAGATATTTTAAGATGGATGTATTAGATAATAGCATAAGTTATATATCTGGCGTAATAAGTATTGAAAAATAGAAAATAATCAAAATTACTAAAAGTAAAATAAAGCCTGGCTTGTTATTTCCGTAAATACTTTATTTTTATAGATATCTAAAGAAAACAGAGAATGTTTTATTAAATATTAATAACTTTTTTGTCTTGTTTGCTAAAAAACTTGTATAAAGGAAACAATTTAGTTTATTAAAATTAAAAAATAAACACTTCCATGGCAAAGCAAACAAAATCCTTTTTAAGAAAGTATTTATTTATATTTACTAGCAAGTTTATATCTATTTAAATGCAATAGATTGTCATGATGTTTTCCACATTTTTTTTTTTACATTTGCACTCTCCCTTGAAAACACATCGTAAATATCACCGACTTTCAGAAAGACGATTTTCTAACATAGTCTAAAAGTGATATTGCTTAATCTGGAAAATATTTAAGAAAATTAATTTTTCATCACAAATTGTGAACTGGTTTCTAGTATACTACTAGTAAAATTTTCCTTGTTTTGTTCCTAAATTATAAATGTTTTGCATTTCTAATATGATCGCTATTAAATTCCTTCCCACAATTCTTGTCTGGATTAAGATAGGAAACTTTCGACGTCTTTTTTGCTTGTGATTTTAAAATCTCTCTTAAGCACTTTCTTCTACATTTTCCAACTTATTCTTGCCTAGTTAAGATATCTGTCTAGTTTAAGTGACCATTAATTTTTAAACTAGAATCATCTTCTATTTCACTGTTAGCTTTAACAGAAGTGTTGTTAAATGTTTCAAATAAAGAACGAATTTCCCCTTTGGTTCTAAAATATATTTGATAGAGTTATTTGGGAAAGAAAATATTTTCAAATCTACTTTTGAAGGTGTACCAAACATTGCTTCATGAGGAATATACTTGATACCTCCTTGAAATGACAAGTTTAATAATGGCATAAGTTGAACAAAATATATTCCTTCGGACCACTTACTAATTTAATTGCTCCCCAATTAAAAACTTAGCATGCTTTCAACATCCTGATTTGCACACTTAACCGAACATGGAATCTTGCTGTGCCTTGGTTTTCCATGTACAGTTTTCAAATCCAACCACATTGCACAAGATGTTTCCACGATCAGAGATTACTAAACACCAGATTCTTATCACTTTGAAATATACGGAATACTTCAAACATAGAAAAATGCCATTTAAAGGGTGTACATCATTTGAACGTTTCCATTTTAGTGAGTTCTACTGCTTGAATTTCTTCAAGTTGTCTTGATATTCAAATACAAATTTGAAATCATGTCAGTTAAATCGACTCTTGCATCTTGATTTCATTTCTTTTAATACCATCGACCTGTCAAATCTTTTCTCGAGTACCTTTGATTTTTTTTTTTTTTTTAAACTTTTACACAAGTTTAAGTGACTGTTTCTCTAGAAACCTTTATGTATTTTTTGAAGTTTTGCATGGTTAATTGATAAATGCGCTGAATGAACTATGTTCAAAAGGGCTATAATAATGTTAAAAATACTACTTAAGTCACGTGACATCAACAGAGACTCCCTGTACCGGTCTGAGAACACCTGTTGATTGCAGGTTATTGCAGATAAGCAATCTGAACGAGTTTAAAAAAGTTATGGACTTTTATTGTATTTTCTATTACGAGTTAGGGATTTTATAAACTAACTGGCAAATGTGATATTCAATAATTTATCGCGTTTAACAAAATTAGTGGTGATTATAATCCCCGGTAAGAAACATAATTATTTACTGATAACTACACATAATGTGAAAATTCTGGAAGTTCATTTTATTTACCGTAACATGCTCATTGTGAAACAAAGGTTGGGGTGTCTTTTAAAAGTAAGTTTGAAAATATTTGTTAGTGATTCTTATCAAAATCACGAACAAATATTTTTTAGAACTGGAGAGGAAATTCTAGCTTTATTGGAAATAATTTAATAAGGCTTCTCATAATTTAATACATAAAATCTTTTATTTTTTAGTATTGATTAACAACAAAATAAAAGATGATTCAAATGTGAAAATTAATAACACGATAACAATATCAATGATAAAAAAATAATTGATTGATAATCATTTTTATCAATGACTGTTAAAAAGTATGACTGATAAAAAAATGAAACAATTTTGAAAAAAAAAAAAGCAAAAGATTCTGCATTTTATTATAAACCAATACATATACAAACACCTATTCTCGCTTACTCAACTATCATAAGAATCTTTATGAAAATATTAAAAATCATGTGATGTTGATATAGCTAAGTCAAGGAATTTTAAGCACTTCACGATGCAGATGTCTTTCAAAAAATATTTGTATGGTATTTGGTACTTTTTATTAACTATTTTATTTAATTATAAAATTAAAAAAGATAAAATTTCCTCAGTTCATAACTATTAAATAATTTTACGAAAGAATAATTTGTGTTTTTAAACTTATAACGAAGCTGTGTGCAAAAATTGAAGGAATGTCTTATGTAAATAATCCGAGGATTATTAAATATACAATTTATATATATATATATATATATATATATATATATAATAATAATAAATAAAAACAAAAAAGAATATTATATCTCTTAAGCAAATCAAAGTAATTTAAATTTGTAGTAATATTTCATACTTCAAAATTTTACAATATTTAAATCTATAAGGTAGGCTTTAAATCTCCTATACCATTAAATAACTTATACCACAAAAGTAATTTGTGTTACTTAATAAAATAATTAAAACTTTGTTAATTAAAAAAATTATTTACGACAAGAGCAAGCTAAAATTAAAAGCGAAAATATTTTCGCACAGAAAGCAAAATTAAAAAGCTTCATCCACATAGGAGTAAAACATAAAATACAATTTTATTTTTTACGCACACGAAATTAGTGCGAAGAAAACAAAAGATGTAGGACACAAACAAATGAGAAGGACACAACCCTATTTGTTTAACCTACCTATTAGCACCAAAGATCTTGTGAAAAGTGACACATAAAAATCCTTAGCACACAAAAATACTTCGAGGGTACAAGAATAATAGCAAAAAAAGTCAATAAAAACTTTATATTATTATCACTGTTGCTCTAGTTTTAAAACAGATGGAATAATAATAATTTATGAAGTTTCATCTTTATATACTTATCATTTCTCAAACGCTCTGTTTGTGACGAAATGTTCAGCAAATAAACATAAATTAGAAAATTTCTCTTATCACGTGACTATTTAATATTCCTTATGGAATTCTAAATCTATCGTCTGCGTAAAAGAAATTAAATGAATTTTCTTTTGCGCGTAAATGTGAGAAAGAATATTTATAAGAAAGTAAAAACTATTTTCTTAGCCATTAATAAAAAAATAATAATAATAAGTTAGAAAACAATAGAAAATATAAATGAAATGAAGCTTTACTTTTCATTTTGCTATCCAAATGAAGTTTCTCCTTCTTTAGCAGGTTATGGTGGCAACATGTAGCAAGATTCAATTTGAACAAACAACTGCGCGTGAATTCGTGACGACGCGCACCTTGACAGAAATATTAAAAACCGGAAACAAATGAAAACACCTCAAAAAAGAGCATTATAGATTTAAATAAAATCTGTCATTGGGTAAAATTCGTGAGTCAAGGTTTTCACTCGTGTTGACCTTCCCGGTTCGTAGAACTCGACCAAGCATTAAATCTGCAATCAACCAAAAGTGTTTTGGTAAATAAGCTTAGTGTAATCTCTGGTTTTCATTAGCAGTTGTATACGAATATAAGAATAATGAAAAGTGTGAGAAACAACGAAGAATTATTTTTACTATTTCAAATCTTTAACTATTCGAACTTTTGCAATTCATCTATTATTTTAAGCCACTTTTTGTTGCAAAATATCTGCGAAATTCATTTGCTTTGCATCATTAATATATTTTTGAATTCTTTTTTCCATCAATCTGTTTTAATAATACATTCCTGTATCGCTTTTCAAATATCCTAAATCTTTCTAAACAATTTATAAAAAAAACTAATTCATTTTATTTAATGCATTTGCTTTGACTGTTCAGATGAAACAAATGAAAAATCAAATAAAACAAATATCGCAGAATGCTTGCGTTGATTTCTATTTCACAAAAATGTCATCCATTCGGTATATTAAAGAAGACTAAAATGGACAATATTTAATTATTTATAACCGATAATATTTCAGATTTACACCACTTTGGTTTGTAATTCAAACCTGAGAAATATAAATCTGTCTGGGTGTAGATCAAATCTAGTTTCTGTTTATGAAAAATTTCTGTGTACTTATATATAGAGAGTGCACATTTTTAAGTCCTGTATCATTTCATTACTTTTGGGATGCTGACACTTTATGATCAGGAAAAGCTGTCGAACTATAAAGCGACCGATTTGCAAACACAGCACACCCTGTGATAAAATCCGAAAGCTAGCTTTCCGATTTTGATCTTCAAAATAAAGTCAATTAAAAAATTAAACAGCAATAAGATTTAAAACCTATCAAAAAATATTTTACAAATTTCGCACAAAATTATAAAGAGAAAGAAGCGGATAACATGCGTTGGTTTGTGCCAAGTTATTAAGTGTTGAATTACGAAACATGTTGAAAAAGAAATTTTATACGAGGGTCACTATCTGAAATTTTTGAGATACAACTAGGTTTTTAAAGTTATAGTTACAAAATTTTAGGTGCATTCAAAGTAGTCTCCTCCAGTATCAATGCACTTTTGAAGACGAATTTTCCACAGATTAAATGCCTCAAGACATTCATTTCTTAGAATAGATGAAAAAAATGCATTTATAGCCACATCAATCTCTTCATCGAATGAAAACAACGTCCACGTAAGTTCTTTTTTAGATTAAAGAATAACCAAAAGTCGCACATAGCCAGATCAGGTGAATACGGCGAATATTCGATCACTTTAATTTGTTTTTGTTTAAGAAAGTCAACTGTTAATCCGGCTGTATGTGATGATGCATTGTCATTGTGAAGCATTAGTCCCATAACATTCAGTTCTTGTAGAATTTCTGGAAGACATTTAGGGGTATACCAGTTTACTGTTACTGTCTTCTGTCCTTCCAACTTGATGGCTTTGATCAATCCATGAAGAAAACGGTATACATCACTTTTTTCAGTGCGCGTTGTTTTTTCACCATTGTCGGCGTGGGATCATCTTCAAAGACCCATACTTTGCTTTCTTGACGTGTTGGAACGTCAAAAACCGGAATGTTCTTTTCCTCACCTGTTACAATTTTAGAAATGATGCGGTGGCCACCTTCATTTAGCAATTTAAGAGTTTCTTTCTGATTCTGACACGCTCCTCTTTTTGGTGCTCAGTTGGATTATGGGGAACCCAACGGCAAACTACTTTTTTCATATATAATTCTTCATGAATGATTTTGTGTATGGCTGCGGATCCAATGATATAAGTTCCTTCTGTATCATTTGATAGGTACATTGATTATCATCCATTAATATTTTTCGTATGGTAAACACATTATTCAGGATTACTGCCGACGACGGCCTTTCTGTGTGTTCTTCATCCTGAAGAAACTTGCGACCTGAATCTTCATCCTGAGAAACTTCTCTAAAGCATCTGAATACAGTAGCACGAGCTGGAGATTCGTCACCAAATGCTAACTGTAACCGTTGAACGCATTCTTCTTGATTTAATCCTGCTTTAAAATCGTAGAAAATCATAGCGCGAAAATGTTCTCGCGTCAACTCCATTTTCTCTTCTGTTTAAAATTTATCCTACGCTAAACAAGTTGAAGTAAGTCAGTAAAAAATCGTCTTCTGTGTTAAAATACTTCGTATTTTAAGATTAAACCGTTATTTTTATTTTGTAAATTCTCGTCTGCTCGTATCTCAAAAATTTCAGAGAAACCCTCGTATATATAAACAATTATCATCAATGCTCATTTTATTCTTTCTAGTTCACATTTACACTACAGAATAAGTTTCATATTGCGCATTTTCCAGTACGTGTCTCTAGTCCAAGATCTGTCACACGTATGAAGGACAAACTACATTGAACCATGAATACAGTGGCGTAAGGAGCACAATTAGCGCCCGGGTACCATACCAATTTTGGCGTCCCATCTCAAAATATATTAATATAATATATAAAATAAACATGTAATAAGTACGTAAATGCAAATAACAACAATTAAGTATCTAGTAAAAAAAATCTTAACTGGAATATGAAACGAAAATGCATCAGAAGAAATCAGACTTACGGAAATTTAGAATTAATCAAAGATTGCGGTAAAAAATCATTTTTCTGAGATTCAATCATATTAACCATGTGTTTCGAGACAGAGTGCAAATTTGATAAATCCAAATGTAAAAAAATCTGGCAAAATGTAATTCTAAGTGTAATAGCAGTCTAATGTATGTAAATAAATACATTTAAATCAAATATAAATAAATTATTTTTTAAAGTTTTAATTTGTTTTGACATGGAAGTGTTTTTATAAATTCTAATAATTTAAATTGTTCTCTTTTACCAGATCTTTTAATTAACAAAAAATAAAAGTTATCAATAAGAAGAACTGATATTCAATTTAAAGTTCTGTATTGTTTAAATAAAAAAAAATATTTTAATTAAGAAATATATTTTATGACTTTAAAATATATTTCTTAATTTTAAAATAAGAGCTAACTCATATTAAAAAAAAGAACTTATTTATATTCTGTGTGAATCATTTGGTTCAACATTCAAAAATATTACTAATCTGTAGCTTTTTACAAAGCATAATAATTTTGCCTTATTTCATTATATTCCTTTAAAATGATTTTTAAGCTAAACATGCTTTCATTATATAAACTGAAATACAAAATTATGTAAATATTAATTATCAAGAAACATTTTATGTGTACATATAGCAAATATTTAATACATTTCATCTTTTAACTTTCCAAAAAACATTTTTTCAACAGAATGTATCAATATAAAGGCGACAAAATTACAAGTCAAATAAAAAAAATTTTCGAAAATCTTTAAACTGTAAATATTTTGATTACAAATAAATAATTTTAAATAAATAATTTGATTTTAAATTTCAAAAATAAACATTACGTGTTTGTTAATAAATATTCGTAATGGCTAAAAAATCTGCTAAATAAGCAAAATGTAAAGAATAAGTTGTAGACAGAAAATAAAATTTACTCAAAAGTCAACATTTCCAACGAAGTTTTTAACGAAATAACACTAAAGACGAAAATTTGTGAATGTGAAATAATGATATTCTAACCGGGTAAATAGTTATAAGAAAAAGAAATTATGAATTTTCCTAGCATTTGAAGGTAGTTACTTTTCTATTACCAACTTTGTATCGTATTTCCATTCCAGGAGTACAATTCTCTTGATTGAATATTGCAGAGCTACTTTGAAAAAAAAAAATTATCTTCTGTTGGGGGTCAGTCTTTTGCTGATCAGAAACATTTTTGGATAGTAACAACTTTCAGTTACGTTTTATATTCCTTATTTTTCTGATACATTTAATTATTTTTAGTAAATGAAATGTATATAAAAATCAATATCTTCAAGTAATTTGATTCTTTTAACATTTTTAGTTTTTTTATCCTTGTCGGGTCCCTTCTTTATTTGATAAGGACGGGGCTCAAGGGAAGTTAATTTAATCTCTCTCAGCAAACGAAAACATTGAAAGTCAAATTCATAAGAATTTTTTATGCACCATTAATTATTTATAATGAGTATTTTACTTTAAAATGAAGTTTTCTACAGATTCACTATATCATCCAGATTTAGCTTCACTGAAGCCCTAAGCTATATCGAATGTACATATAATAATATATTTAAATATCTATTACATTATTCTCAGATTTTATTGAACACAGCTATGCTAGTTTAAGGAACTTATAATTTAGGAGCTTCGCAAAAGAATAAACTCTGAGATACAGTTTATTTACTTGACAAAGTTCTTGGTACTATAATCCCATTATCATATAATTATTGTCTTTTCGAAATTTCAGTGATTAGAATATGGCGTAACTTATATATTTATAATAATAATTGTAATTATAAAAATAAATTATTAAAAATTGAGAAATGAAAGACACTTTATACTCATCCACATTCATTTTATTTGAAATGAAATTTTTCGGTTTTATTCCTTTCTTATTGGTTATTAAAGAACCTTTAATAACCATATATTACCTTAATACCATATATACCATAATAACCATATATAACCTTTAATACCATATATAATAATATTTTAAGAACCTTTAAAGGAAAATTCCCACTGGTGTTTTAATTATAGTTTGACAAGTTTTTATAAATAATATTTCAGTTTTATGAAATTTCCTTTTTAGAGAGAGGTTTTTTAATTTTATTTTAGTTAAAATGAGATTAAAACTTTACATTTTTTTTATTTAAGAGAGAAAATATTGCTTATAAAATAAAATGTTTTATAATAACGGTAAAAAATGAATATCAAATCAAATAATATTTTAGAACATCGAAATTTCGAAAAAATCATTTTGAATTGCTCAAAGATGAATAAAATCATGGAAATTCCTAATAACGTATTTGTTTTTTTTTTTTTTTTTTTTTTTTTTTTAAGTAGAAAAGATTTATTGGCTTAATCAATGTTACAGTTTTTCATAGGTATGCAACTTGATTTAGACATATTGTAAAAAAATTAGGATTCTAAAGAATATGGTGAATTAGGTTGCATTCACGAAGTCAAATCGGTTACAGATTAGATCATGAGCTTACATTTTTGGAATCTCCCTAAATTATTGATTCGTGTATCAAGAGATATAACATCAACATACTTATTAATAAGTTGAAATTAAAAACATCTTAAATGCATAAAAATGAAAATAACCAATATAATTCACATATTTCAGAAATTTTTATCAGAAAAAAATTTATCATATTTCCATCATTATATGTACAAGATTTACTGTACAAAATAATGAGATAAAACACCTCAAAGAGCAAAAAAAAAAAAAAAAAAGGTAATGGAAAACGCTATTAAAAAAACACACATTTTACTACGAACTAAACTATAAACTTATTAATATGGAAATATAAAAATAGGAACAATTTCATTTATGGCAAGCTCTTCATAATGTTTATGCATTTAAGGTCTTCAACAGGAGAAAAATATTATTAAGTTTAAAATACACTACTGGCCATTAAAATTGCTACACCAGTTAGAAATGCAGATAACAAAATGATATTTATTGGACATATTATATTATACTAGAAATAACAAGTGATTAAATTTTCAAAAAATTTGGCTGGATAGATCTTGAGAAATCAGTACCCGGAACAACCACCTCTGGCAGTAATAAAAGCAGTTATACGCCTGGGAATTGAGTCAAACAGAGATTGGATTGCATGTACAGGTACAGATGCCCATGCAGCTTCAACACGGTGCCACAGTTCATCAACCGTAGTGACTGGCGTTTGGTGACGAGCCAGTCGCACGGCAACCATTGACCAGACGTTTTCTATTGGTGAAAGATCTGGAGAACGTGCTGGCCAGGGCAACAGCCGAACATGTTGTTCCGTATCAAGGAAGGTCCGTACAATACCGGCAACATGCGGTCGGGTATTATCCTGCTGAAACGTAGGGTTTCGCAGGGCTCGAATAAAGGGTAGAGACACGGGTCGTAACACACCAGAAATGTAACATGCACTGCTCAAAGCACCGTCAATGCGAACAAGAGGTGACCGAGACGTGTATCCAATGGCACCCCATACCATCACGCCAGGTGATGGGCCAGTATGACGATAACGAATGCACGCTGCCAGTATGTTTACCATGATGCCGCCAAACACGGATGCGACCATCATGATGCTGTACACAGAACCTGGATTCATCTGAAAAGATGACGTCTCGCCATTCGTGCGCCCAGGTTCGTCGTTGATCACACCATTGAAGGCGCTCTTGTCTATGACGCAGCGTCAAGAGAAGCCGCAGCCATGGTCTCCGAGCTGAGAGTCCATGCTGCTGCAAACGTCGTCGAACTGTTCGTGCAGACATTTGTTGTCTTCCAAACGACCCCGTTTCTTGACTCACGGCTCGTGACATGGTTGCACGATCCATTACGGCCATGCGGATAATATGCCTGTCTTCTCGGCTGCTAGTGATAGGTGGCCGTTGAGATGCCGCATGGCGTTCCGTATTACCGTCCTGAACCCATCGATTCCATATTCTGCTTACAGTCATTGGATCTCGAACGACGCGAGCAGCAATACTGCGATAGGATAAACCGCAATCCCGGTATGCTACAATTCGACCTTCATCAAAGTCAGAAACGTGCTGGTACGCATTTCTCCTTCTTACACGAGGCATCACAACAACTTTTCACCAGGCAACAACATTCAAATGCAATCTGTGTATGAAGAACCGGCTGAACAATTTCCTCATTTAAACACAATGTAGGTGTCGCTACTGGCGCTTGCTTTGTCTGAATGCGCTGAAAAGCTAATCATTTGCATATCACAACACCTTCTTCCTTTCATATAAATTTCACGTCTGTAATATGTCGCCTTCTTGGTGTAGCAATTTTAATGGCCAGTAGTGTATATTTCTCCCAATAAAATTGATATTTCAATTAAAATGAAATAAAATTTTTCTGAAAACAATTTTCTTAACTACTATTTGGCGCCCCTCTCAAAGTGGCGCCCGGGGCACGATAGACCCCCTTGCCCCCATCCCCTTCACAACGCCACTGCGTGAATAATAAATGCAGGAGTACTGAAGATTAAAATTTTCTCCCTTCCTGGCGTATTGCAAGACATTAGAACTCTAGTACAAATTGGAGTTTTACAAATTTCTGTGATCAAGGTGTCATTTTTTATTAAATTTTTTCTCAATAATTTTGTAATCATTTCCTGTACTGTCTAATTTACGCAAAAAGATAATTTATTTGCAAATTTGACAGTGAGAGCGCAGTAATTCAATGTTTTATAGAACATGGCCCAATTTTCACATTTTTAAACTTTCATCACCATATGCTATTGGCATTCCGAAGCTAGAAATCTGAAACAGGACTATATAGTGCGTACACTAAATATTTATATTTGGAAGGAACACAATAATATCTTTTTTTTTTTTTTTACGTTGCAAGAGATCAGTTTGAAATTCGTTTAGTTCTGCATTGGTTAAATGGCTTTTGTAAAAGAAAATTTTCGTACCAAGATACTTACAGTTATACGTTCAACAATCAGCATAGAACGAAATTATTTATAATTAACTCATTTAAGTAAGTGTAAGTACTCCCACGTGTCCAAGGTGCATTTTGCATCGTTTACAAATTTTAAACTTCGATAAAATTTATTTCTTATACTATTAATTTTTAGGGCAATAATTGTCGATCTTTCAACATGAAAAGTAAAATTCGTGTCTTTTTTTTACTCCAGAAGAAAATACCATTGGTATTTTAACAGATACACAATGAATACGTTTAACAAAATATGAATGTGAAAAAATCATCAAATCTAAAAGATTTGATGATTTTCTCACATTCATTTTTACCTTAATTTTTCTTAATACTTATTAAATGTCTCATAATATTGGCTAACACGTGTAATGTCAAACAATAATCATTCCTTTGAATCAAGTCTATTAACACAACTTCTATAGAAATTTAAGCAGTTGAAATAATAAGCAAAAATGTTCTCAACATTTACATATACATATAAAATGTGTATTTAACACATTTTTTGAGTGTTCACACCCACACACACACATATATATGTACAGTAAATGTAAAAAGTATTCTTACAGTACGACAATTGATTTAAAAGAGATCCGTTCATAAAAATAATAAACATAAGTTCCATTTGAATTAATTATAAATAATAGAGCAACATATTTACACTAGTTTCATGTGAAATTTACACAAAAATAATTTTATACATGAATAAATATTTACAAAACTGAAACAATCCAACATAGTGTGGTGTAAAAAGTATTCATTCATCAGGCATATATTGGCCAATACAATCATATTATTTCAGGTTAAACCTTGTAGGATATCCTTTAGCTCGAATAATTGCTTTGAGTGTGTCTTTGGCATCGATTCCACCAATTTTGCTGTTATTGAGGTAGATATGGAGTCTCATTCTTGATTAAGAGCTGATTCCAAATCATTTTTATTAGAAATATGTTAGGATCTAATATTTTTATCAAGATCGTTCCATAAATTCTCGATGGGGTTGAGATCCAGCGATTGAAGAGGAAATTTCATGAACTTTAGGGTATTATATAGTATCCAGAGCCTTGTGTTTAGGGCTGTGTGCTTGGGGTTGTTATTATGCATGAAAACGTAATCACCATTCAAGCCCATTTTTGTCGCACTAGGTTCTAAATTATTGTTTAAAATGTCAATATAAAGTTCATGATTCATAATGCCTTTAATAAAGATTAATTTGCCCACCCCAGAAGCACTCACACATCCCGAAACAAGCAGACTTCCACCCCCGTGTTTCACTGTTGGAACTAATTTCTTAAGATGCATTTCTGTATTGCGCTTTCTCCATACCATTCGACTCCTGTCCGATCCAAGTATATTGTATTTACTTTCGTCTGTAAAAATAATCTTTTCCCAGAAATCTGGACTTTCATTAACGTATTGTTTGGCGAAAGACAATCGCAGCTTCCGATTCTTCTCACTAACAAATTTTCTTCCCGCAACACGGCCATGGAAACCTTCTTCATGCATTTCGAACAGTACTTGCGGAGACTGTTGTTCCCATGTTCTTCTGTTAATGTAGGAGCACTTATTTTGGGATCCTTCTTTAATGAACGTACCAGAAACCGTCTGTCAGATGACGCTAATAGACATGGTCGCCAAGTACGAGAACTGTTTTCAGCCATTCCAGTGGCAGCAATCTTTTTATGATTGACTGCACAGTTGAACGGGGTCTGCCAACCAGATCAGAAATTTTACAGTACGATTTACCATTTTTACGGAGCTTTAAAATCAGTTCTCTTTCAAAAACACTTATCTCTTTACTTTTACAATCCATTACAGATTTTCTAGTTTCTCACTACATTAAAATTTCCTCAAAGAACCTTTTAAGTACCTTACAAGATGACATCAATTAACTATATCGTAATGGCTAAACCAATCACAAAATATAACTAAAAAAATTTGCGTTTCTTTTAGTGTACAAATATTTTTACACCACAAGATGTTGGATTGTTACAGTTTTTTAAATATTTATTCACGTATAAAATTATTTTTGTGTAAATTTCACATGAAACTAGTGAAAATATGTTGTTCTATTATTTATAATTAATTAAAATGGAATTTATGTTTATAATTTTTATAAACGGATCTCTTTGAAATCAATTGTCATACTGTAGGAATACTTTTTACACTCACTCTGTATATATATATTAATCTTCAGAGTACTTTAACTATTCCATAATTATGTTCCAGAGGTTATTTTAATCATCATTATACACTCTGAACATAAGTTAATAAGCTTCTATGGTGTATGAAATTGCAAACTCGATTCTAAATTCACATTTCTGTGCTTATTAAGAAAAATATAAGCGAAACTGTTTTGAAAAAAATTATTAACATCATGAAACTAAATTGAAAATGATGTGAAATACTACGAGAATCTAGTAAGTCAACATTATAGAAAAAATATTTTATAAAAATAATTTCACATATCAACAGTGGAAATTGTTATTTATCTTCTTGAATATATAGACATCAACAGAATAATTTATTAACAAAAGGCTGAGGAGTATGAAAAAAATTATTTGCATTAATTGAAAATTCAAAAAGCACTGAATCTCTAAGAACAGTGTGTTTCACACATAACCATCTACCAACGTTTTCACTTTTTGAATATTCCAAAATTTTTCAATATTGTAAAGTTACGACTACACTTTTAAATTAGTAACTGTTACTGCATATGAGATAAAAATAAATCTATTTCTAAAAAATGTGTAGTTTTTCTTGCAAGAAAAAATTATGAAAACTGAGTTATAAAATAGAACTAATTTGACCATTAAATGGATTTTAATTAAAAAAAATAATTAACTGCTTATTTAGTTATAAAAAATAACAAACTGTAAAATAAAACAATCGACAATTTTGAAATTGAAGTTTTTATTTTTACATTTCACATTTCTGAATTTCCTCTAAAACTCGTGTATATATATATATATATATATATATAATAATAATAAAGAAAGTAACTTCTTCATAAGGTGTGTTAGCTTTTTATGTTAAAATTCATTTAAAAAATAAATTTCTGAATTATCCAGTATAATATGATTTGTAGCTCAGATTTTTCTTAACTTAAAACATCATTAAAATAAGAATGTATAACAATTAACTTGAAGCTTTTGTAAGAAGCTCTTCGCGTTTTTGACATTGTCAGTCAATTATGTACTAAATTATGATCTATTAAATCATTTAATAAATCAATATTTTTTTTTAATTGGCACAAAAATTACTCAAATATAATTCTGCAAATTCTAGCAAAGTGAAAATATCAATTACAAATATCATTCTTATATCTATGTTACACATGATTTTCAAAAAATGGCAGAATGGATAAAAACGTTTGAATACACATAGAGCCCCCAAATTCCATAGAACTACGAACGCGTGCCATCTGTTGACTGTTTAAAGTACTAAAATTAAATAGACTTTTTTCGGCAAAATTTCGACTTTTTTTAAGTTTTTCACTGAAATTTCCTAAAATGAGTAGATTTTCATACATTATCAGGAAATTAAGTTATGTGATGGAAAATCAGGAGTTTATCCATAAAATCAGTAGAACTGGCAGCTATGCCAGTGTATGCAGCAGATTGAGATTTAACAGTAATATGCATTTCTTTTAGAAGTTTTATCATCCATTGTTCTATACTACTATGAAACTAAATCAAACATTACCCGAGGACAATACTTTTCAAAGAACATTGTCGCCTAATCTTTTATGCACCACTTAAGACTATGGAAGCCTAGTTAATATAGAAAAGATCTCATTTAATTTTCCTTGGCATAGTTTGTGAATGATATACTTAAACTAACACATATTAAATATTCTGAGTTTAATGTTTCTTTCCTGGTGTAGAGGGGGTGGTGGGAGGGAGAGAGAGAGAGGTGCCAGTTTTAAAACTAAGCTTCTTGATTGTGACTCAAAATCATGAGACATTTGATAATATTGGAACGTAACACAACTTGAGGTTTTACCACAACTTAGAAGCAGAAATGTTTAAAGATTTATGTAAAAATGCAGTATAACACAATTTAGAGATTTTTGATCCACATTAACACAAGATAATATGTATCACATGACTAAATATTTTATTATACATCAATAACTGCTTTAAAAAGCCAATTTAAAGTTTAGTTTGTTGCCCAAAGTCATTCCTTGCACACAAAGGTATACAAACCCCAGATCAGGAATTTAAAGTTTATTCTGACCCATAACAAACATACAAGCCCATAAGAGGGATTCAAACTTACAAGCTGTTAAGCAGACACCAAAACTCAACAGCCAGATTATCACAAAAAAATTGGCATAACCAAGCTGATGTTTTTTAAAAAAAATGGCATATTCACAATGACAGAAGATTTAATGATAGATACCATTATAAACCATCCAAAAATACAGACTTCACAAAGCAATGCACAATTCTTTCAGTTATATTTTAAGTAGAAATGAAATAAAATAAATTACCACTTTTTTAATTTCCAAAAAGTGTTTTCCTCACATTTATTCTTGTATGATAAATTTCAAAAAGAGATAGTACTACTAGCATTTTTATACAATATTATATATTTTAATAAAGAAAACCTTAAGATAATTAAAAAAGCTAAAGCTAATTTAGCTTAAGAAAACCTTAAGCTAAAGTATAATTTTTTTTCAAATATTCTTTTCTTAATTACTATAAGATTATTTACATTAAACTTGAACTGCGTTTTGATAGAAGATAAACATTCTCTGACTATTTTTAAGTGTTTTAAAAATGAGTATGCTTAAAAATGTTCTATGAATGGATTCAAACTATTTTTGTATAGCTTAAACTTTCACAAAAAAAAATTTTTTTTTCAATATCTTGCACATTTTAGTTCTCAAATATTAGAATATATTTTTATTGTAGAGGAACAAACCATTTTAAGATATCTTTTATTATTTAAAAACAAATACCTATTTAGTCAGATAAACTTTTGTAAATTAAAAGTTCACGACTTCAACTCATTACAAGAAACATTGTTAAATCATGTATTTTTAAGCCACTGATTCCCCAGTTATCAGCGATCAATACAAAAGAAAATTTTTCAGTAAATATAGCTTGCTGATAAGGAACTTCTGGCTCACTATGACTTTCATATTAAATGAATGCCATAAAGCAAACCTGATTACAGTACAATGGTAAGCAGATTTCACCTTAACTTCTTTGTATCATCGGGTCAGATTAAGAAAAATATAAAAACAATAAACATTGTTTGAACTAAATAACATTGTTTGAACTAAGGAAAGGGCCAGACTTTAAAAAGCAACTGTTCAACATTATTGTTCTAATGTGTGTATGTTTCCATCAAGGATTCCCCAATTCTTTAAATTAGTCATAAATTTTAAATCTCCATCACAAATTTATAGCAGACATTAAAAACTCTCTTTTAAATAAAACAACTGACATAAAAGAAATATGTCCAAAATAAAATAATTGATTTTTATAACGACTTTAAAATTTTTAGTTTATTTATTAAATATTTTTTTTAAAATTTACATTATTGAAGAGTTTGTTGTAATAAGCCATCAATTTTTCAATATTTTATTTATGTTTGTGTTGTTCCTATTTCTAATCCCAGATGATGTAGCTAAGTTACACCATCTCCATATAAAACCTAAAATATCCAGAAAGTCCAAAAAATAAAATCGTTTTATTTTTGTTTGTTATTATATTTGTTGTACATACTTTCAAAAAGGATTAAAATTAAATTTTTCGAGAATATTTAGAAATGATTAAAATCAATGTTGTTGTTGCTCTAGTTAATTAAAAAAAGGGCAAATTCATTTATAATATAGTATTAATAAACATAACAATGAAATTTAAAATTAACGATATTATATACAAAATACATTTCAATAGTAAATGTTTTGCGATTATTTTCCTGACATTTTTAATTGGAATGTATAATATGACGAATTCCTACTTATAATGTGCTAAATCGAAAACTAATGTAAAAATTGCAGATATATTATTTCCTTTATTTTTATTGATATAAAAAGTGATGCAAGTTGGTTTATAAAAAACTAAAATGCTTTACAAAAAATTTGAGATTTTATTAAAAGCAATTCAATTTGCCATATATATATATACTTCAGTAGTTATAAAACAAAATATTTTACAAAATTATAAAATTTTGCATTTTTAACCAAATTTGAGCATTAGTCGGAGATATAATTGCAACATTTTTTATGTCTAACATCTAACAGCTAAAATATGCATGCAATTTGAAAACCACCGTAATGAAAATTGGTTTTCATAAAATATAAAAAAAAAAAACAAAAATAATCGAAATATTTATGATTTTGAACTTGGATGACATTTGACACGTGTCGCATTTAAGACATAGGGAAAATATAAACTTATATCATATATTTTTTTAATAAGTATAATAATAATGTAAGAATTGAATTGATTTATATAAAATCATAATTCATGAAAAGCTCATAACAAATAATAGACTAGTCAGAAATATCTAAATCAAAATTATATAAAATATATAAACATGGTTAGTCATAGAATAATTAATATCTGGAATATAATATACAAAAAAATGTTCTTTGTTTCAACAAGTATACTGGAAATCAGTTTAAAAGAGGGCAGACAGTTAACAGTATATTGTCCTGAATTTATTAATAAAAATTCACAGTTAGTTGAAACTAACAATTGGATGAAATTTGTCAAATTGTACCTTGCTTTGAAAAAATTTAATATAAAACATTTTTTTTATTAATATTCCTTAAACTTTGTAGATATTCTTATTAGTAAAATTACATACGTTTCCAGCCATAGATAATAGCATTCATAAAAATGTTTAAACATTACAATTCTGCTTTCTTTTAAATTTAGAATTTAATTTCACAAATAGATAATTTTTCACTTTCTGAATTAATACATACATTTGCAATAATTTTACATTAGAATCATAAAAAAATATAATAAAAAAATTACATTTATTTTTTAATAAATTTATGTAAGTAGTCACAATTCTGTAATATAGTTCTTTAAGAATGAATGTTCTAAATGTGTTTTTAGGGGGAAAAAAATTTCTTTAGACATAAAAGTAAAAAATACTGCATATATTATTGATTTAACAACAATCAGAAATATTTTTTCCCACCCACAGGAATTTGAAAAATCTCCGTTTTAACACTTTGTATTAAAAGTTGCGTGGATTGAAAATTTTAGGATTCAAGGCATAAAATTATATTAAGTTTCCTTGTCAAATATATTTTAATACAATCAAAATCCATAGAAAATGCATATTTCTAATTATAGCTGCAAATGTTCAGTACACAATTTAAATTATGTTATAGAAGTGCATTTTTACTGTAAAAATAACCATATACAACTCAGGCAAAATTACAATAATCACTAAAGCTAATAAAAATTCACTGTACTAGGCTGGTAATAATTCTTTCATACTGCCTATTTTCCGGTGCTTTTCTACAGCTGGAGATAAAGAATGAGTTTCGACTGCTATGTCTTCCACTCGAATGTTAGGATTAAAATGAGGGTCCAGAAGAGGATCGGAATCAGCATTTGCTCGACCAAGTTTCAGAAACAAAATACAAAGTGTGCAAAGGGCAATTAGACCAAGGACTAACAAAATCATCCATTTTTTGTATATAATGCTAGGATCTTTTCTGCGGTTTCTACCGTGCACTGTTCTGGACCTGAAAGACAAAAATTAAATACTATATTACAACTGTCTGACCTTTACATTAACATTTTATAAAACTATAATTTTATTTTCCTCTACAACAATTAACATTAAAAGGGTAGAACACAATATTTTGGAACCTTAACTTCATGACAACAGAAATTTTACAACTTGTTTTCTGCTATTCCTAGCATTCAGTGACAAGTAAATACATTTTGCCTGATGAAACAGTTCTGTTACAGATGCTATTTTTTGGAATGTTATCCATAGAATTAGATATCTATAGTCAGCTTCAACTTCATTATTACTGCTTTTATATTTATGTGAATTCTCAATAAGTTCATGCTGTTCTTAAAGCTAGTTTTTTTTTATTTGTTTGTCTTGTTTATGGTTAATATCTTAACTGCAATTCAGGTATATATATTCAGGTATATATACCTGAATTGCAGTTAAGATATTAGCCATCAGAAAAATTTCATTGATGCCTTCCAACAGTTTTCTTACACAAGCTCGCAGCAATTATCAAAGAGTTGTAGATATCTAATTAGGAGATAAAAAGTTCTTTCCAAACTACTGCATAGTATGAGAATTTATCCCTTTTTGCTTAGTGACATTGTCTAATCAATTTCTTCGGGTCAATTTCCTTATATGTCACCTACCATTCAAATGTTTCACTGAGCATGTACTTTACAGCAAAGGCTTTTGTATTCCAAAAAAATATCAGGGCTTTTTCATATTTCCTATTTATCTGATGATCAATTTCTCTGTATTCACTTAATTTGAAGTTAAAAGTAGTTTTAAAAGTAATTTGCTTTACTTCTTTTTGCAACATTCATTTTTTTAAAGCAGTAGTTTTATTCAATAAACACAGAAAAATAAGCCAGTTTTAAATTCTTTCAATACATCATTAATTTTCATATGTTGAAAAAGATTTTTACACACAAATACTTTGATCTGAATAAAAAATTTTTTCATAAATTTTATTAAGACAAGTTTTCTTGATTTCCAAAACTATCCACTATAAGCATTAAATTCACATTCTCCAGTTTCATTGCAATAATTCCAATGTCGGATTATGTTATAAAACGCTTTTTTTAAGAACGATTTCAATTATAATATTTCATAAACTTTACAAAACATTTAGTAATGCACGGGATATTCATTTTTATAAGTTCACTAAAGTTTTATAATATTTTAAATTTAACTTGCAATGGAATTCCTGTTTATGTTAGATCATTTCATATTGTTTGTGAAAGCAACTAAATCTATCATTATTTTTAGAGATTTAAGTAATTAACATTGTAAATAAAGAATTCATAATATTTTTGATAATATTTTATCACTTAAGAACTCGTATATTAAATTTAAAAAGGAAGAAATGTAATTAAGCTGAATTATCAAATTATGAAACATTGTTGTTTCAGGTAACTACATAGTTTTATAACTTTAAAAAAGTTTTAGTTGAGCAAAAATTAATTTAAAAACTATAGTTACTAAAATTTTAAATTAATTTTAGAACAGAATAAAGAAAGACAAATTAATAAGATTATCTCATTAAACTATTAAATACGTGATAAAATGCAATTAGCAATATACTTATTTATTCCTAATATGAAAGCCTTTACAAGATAAAATTTGATGCAATTGCATTTTTATTTATCAAAAGTTTTATTGGAATAAGCAGTTAAAACTGAGCTTTTGTAGTTTTCTGAGAATCAATCAAAATATTATTCTTGTTTAAAGTAGGAATTTTTTTCATTAAAGCCAATATCAATTAAACCATTCCATCAATTAATAAATATTATTAAAATTGTCAATAAGTCATTACCATTATAGAAAGTTTTAAGAAAAAATAACATTCAATGACAGTAAATAGAAGCTTTTTGTATTTTAGTTATTGCAAGAGCAATTTTAATTTTTAGGTGTGATAACGAGCAATGTGTTAGGAAGTTTTCTACATTTCCTCTCTTGCTAATACAGCTCAGCATACAATAGAACTTGGTAAGTTGTCACATGGATAAGGTATCAGTTTTCTATAATTTTGATAAATTTTCATAGAAGATAATGTAATATCTTCCTTGTTTATTCATCATTTATTTCAGATAAACTGTCACTTAAAGAATATAAAATGTGACAGATAGGAAGTAGACATCACTTGAATAATGTTTCAAAGAATTTTTTAAAAAACATATGAAAGAACACTGTTAAAATAAAATTTTAGAAGAATATTAAAAGCATATATAATATTACAGAAAAATTAATGAAAAATTTCATTATAATTAAAAAAAATTTAAAAACATGTACAAACTTTTATTTAAATATTTTTATGCTTCTCACATTATATTTTCATAATGCAAAATATTAGTTTAATTTTGTTGTGCATCAAGCAAAATTAGATCAAACTTACTATTTTCCAATAATGAGAATAACATCCTAACCAACCAGGCCATAATGACACCATGTCATCAAAATTGGAAGTTTAGTTTAAAATATTTTGACAAAAAATTCATATATAATATTACTGTATTTTCATGAAGAAAATTGTATCCATGTAGGCTCTGAACTTGAAGAAAATTATTAAATGACACACAAAAGTTAAATAACATAAACAACATTCTCAGGAATAGCAGTTAAACCTGTATGACATACAGGAATAAAATCAGCTTGAAAATCTATTAAAACTTGTTTGCTTACATTTACTCCCTTAAAAACATGCATAATAATCATATTATTTTATAAAATAGACTGCAAAAAGAAAAAATGTATTACATTGAACAAAAAATTTAAATTCATTCAATTTAATACATTTTTTCTTTATATAATAAATAGAATTAATTAAAATTTTTTTTTCTTTTTACCAAAAGCAGAAGTTTTTGATTACTTTAAGCAATATATCATGCGATATGGTAACAAAATCTAATTCCTCTCACTATCAAAATTAAAAAGATTTAATAAAAATCATCTAAATATAATTAAAGTTTTCTGTATTTTCTTATAATCAATTTATCAGGTTATATAATTTCATTATTTTTTTTAATATTATTAGCAATATTTTCACTAATTTCCACACACTGACCCCTTTTACAAACAATAATATATCAGTTCTAAAGAGCATATAAACACTGCTGAAAATTTAACTTTTAAACAGGCAAATGATACAATGCTTATTCCAGAAGTTACAAAGCTTACTTTCTTTTGAAGTATCAAAATATTAAAAACAAAAAGATCTGACCTACCAGTTATGTACTATGCTTTAAAAAGAATCCAACTAATATTCCAACTCTATATGAACTTTCTATGGGAAAGCTAGAGTAAATTTCTTTACTAGAAAGTCATAATTAATACCCAAAATAATACTGTTCCCAAGGATAATAGTAGTTTTTTCAGATATCTTTATAACTTAATTCATAAGATATATGTATATGATTACTTTAGTTTATTTGTTTGTTTGTCTGTCGCTCAATGGTCATTTTTTGCACACGAGGGCTAATTAGACCGGGACCTACTGCTTAAAGTGGATTCCGAACCACTAGAAACATACATTCCCAAGCTCAGCATGATCATTTTAGAGCTCTCATTCTTCAATATACAACATTCTATAAAAAAAACACCATTCTCTTATGAGATATACTCCTTTCCATTTATCATTATTTTGTACTTTAACTAAATTCAAATTTTAGTATATCTTATTAAAGCCAATTTTTACAGCAAATATCTTAAGAATATTAATTTAATTTTAAATATAAATTAATATCTTAATAATTTTAATTAATATTTAAAAATATTTTATGGAATTAGCGTGGTATATTTTAAAATGTTGTATTATCTTGGTTTGTTTTAGTCTTTTTTTGAATATCAGATTAATTTAACAGAAACTTACATTATTTATAAGTGTAACCTCAATTACTACAATCATTTATGTCTGAGAAAGGCACCTGACTTACAAAGCATTGAATTGATGGCCAAAGTGCTAATGATTCAAGTTTTGTATTTGATTTAAAAAAAAAAAACTGTTCATCAATATCTTTTTTGTTCACAAGAATGAAAATATATAATTATTTTAATGATTCTAAGCATAAATTAAAAATACTGACTCACAACCTGAAAAGATTTCTTTGACAGAAATAATAATAAAAAATAAAAAAAATAAAAATTCCTATTTTCTAAATGTTTTATGAATTAATAAAGTTTTCCATAATTAACTTTTATTATGATTGAAGTAGAGCATATACTAATGCTCATGTCAGTCAACTTACTTGAACCACCTACTAAACCACTCAAAAGCAGAACGTCTCTTGTATTTATCTTCATCATGATCGGCTATTGATGGTCTGAAGTGTCCATGTTCAGTGGCATCATATACTTTTCTAGCATTTGAGTAGGCTATGAAAATAGATAACAATAATTCAATTTTATTAGCTCTAAAATTAAACTATTTAAATTCTAATTAAAAAAGTATATATATATATATATATATATATATATATAATAAATTACTTTATCAGTAAATTAAATATATTTTTAAAAATTTCACAATGTATATAGCTAATTTAGAGCAGATCTGATTTGAAATTTTCAAATGCTTTCTAAATGAAAACATTGAATAGAGTTAACATTAAAAAAATATTTTTAAACCAGAAATCAAACCTCTTCCTGCAAAAAATTAAAAATAAGTTTCAAATAATAAGTTTTAATACATTTAAAAATTAATTGAAGATTACTACTTAAAACTATTTTTTATTTAATCAAAGTAACTTAATATTATTACAAAAAAGATCATTACATTAATGTTTACAAAATATTTTTGTACAATATCAATTATTGTTCTGAAATAAAATTTGTAAAAAAAGCTCTATGTAATTTTATAAAACAGGATGATTCAATTTCTTTTTCCTCAATTTATTTTATAATTAATGTAAATAATGATTCAAATTAGAAAACAATTTCTTATTAAAAAACCAAATGCAATAATAAAAATTTGCAAAAATATATTTTACACAAATGTAAATATTTACTTTTTATTTCTAAAAACAAAACATTATTTTCATGAAAGAGAAATTGAGTAAAATATCCATTTTGTTTATTTTTTAATAAAACAGCAGTTCGCAAGTACTTTCTTCAAAAGTAAGAAAAATAGTATAAATAATAAACATATCAGTGAAATATACAATTGTGAATAAAAACTAGCATTAAATTTAAATATAATTTAAATTAAAGCAATTAAGCTCATTTTTAATTGATTAAAAAAAATTGATTTACCAGTATAAGAGGCTCCATAAGGCTCTGGTCTGATATTGTCAATGTTTGAGTGACTACTTGCAGAATTAATTGTGATTGGAGCTGGTTTGGTAACATTTTCTAGAGGTAAATCATTTGGTGTTCGTAAAGATGAAAATTGTAAATTATTAGGATGTGAGTTTTCATCCAACAAATTGTTCTCTAACTGCAAAACAATAAAAATACCTGAAAATTAAAACTAATAAAAGTAAGAAAAAACTTCAAATATTAAATGCAATTTTTCTAATTAAAATGCTTATATTCTTCAAAATATGCAACTTAGAATTAAATTTAGGATGAAAAATGAAGTTAATTGCCTAATAAATAAATAAAAAATTGCTTTCAAAAAATGAAATGCTTTGAAATTAAATGAGAAATGAGTATCTTCAATATGCATTTAAGTTATTTTAAAATTTTATAATCAAAATTGCAAGATGCAAAAGCCTTATAACACACATCATTATTACTTTTCAATTTAATTTCATAACTTTAGGTAAGTTCTTCATTAAATCAATTGATTACTTTATTTTGTCAAGATAAAAAAAAATTGTTATTTTTGCCATGATAAAAAATGTTTAATGCAATCATTCAATAATTATGAATAATCCACAGAATCATTCAAAAATCGAAAGAATATTTTGAAGAAATATGATTCGTAACATTATTCAAATTTATTTACACTTTAATAATATTCGCAAAGTGAAATTGATTCTACTATGTAGCATCAATATTTGATACTTAATTGTGAAATTTAAAAATAATTATATATGTTGCATAAAAATTATGGCAGCTAAACATTTTTTTTCAATAATTTTAAAATTTATCAAAAGGAAAAACAAAGAAATAAATGTATTAAAACTTTGAAAAAACTTTACATAAATGAATTTTTTTTTAATAATTAAACATATTTCTGGGAATCATCTCACGAAAAGACATCAAAATACATGCAATAAGAGATAAAAATGCACATACTGCAGGATAACCCAAACCAGCTCGAGCCCAGTTAACACTCATTAATGCATTTCGCAAAGCATCTATAACTGGAGAAACAGCATTCTGCTGAGGAAAAATGCAAACATTGCATATTGGACATGTGTACTCTTCTGGACGTGTTTGCGGGGATAAACTAACTGCATATTTATTCAAACAATCCCAATGAAAGACATCTGTAAAAGAGTTAGGAATTTAATAGTTATATGGCAAATAATAATAACAAATAAGAGAAGTTTTTAAAATTTTGTTAAAAAATAAAATTTATATTTTATTCTTTATGAGATAATGGTAACATTTAAGATAATTTTTACATAATCTGTGTCTTTTATGAATGAAAATTTAATTTATGCTTGTCAAAGAAAATAAATATATTACAATGCAATGAAAATAATAATGAAAAAGAATAAATTTTCTCATATTAAGTTTTTACAAGCATACACAATCTTAAATTATTAGTTTACTAAGTAATTATGTATACAATGAAATCTAAACAATTTTAATAAGTTAAAAAGGTTATACAACTATCATAATTAAAATTAGAATATCTATAACACTTTACTACTTAGAAAGGAATCAATCAATCATAATTATCTAGGAAACAATATAATCCATTTAAAAATTAACATATCCTTTCTATTTTTGTAATATCTTTATTGATAAACTATTATTGATAACAAAGGCAAGTCGAAATACTTGAGACAAATCTAGTTTATAAGTTAAACTTAAATAAAGTTTTAAAGAATTTCTAAAAGAGATTTAACAGTACAGAAGTCAGCCCTGAGTGTCTTTTCTCCTTCAGACTTGATGGCTTTGAATAGTTTTATACTTACGAAGAAAACAATATAATTATTTATTTCATGTGTGATTAAGTTATTTTTACCAATGAGCACAGAAAATCATCTTCAAACAGTAAGACTTAAACTTTTTTGAAATGTTGGAATGTCAAAAAGTAATATGTACATTTTCTCAGCAAAGTCAAAAATAATGTAGTTCCTAAGTCAAAAATAATGTAGTGTGCATCGTCTTTCCAATTTAATGGTTTTGACGAATTCATTTTGATGCACAGATAAATCATGGAGAACCCAATGGAAAAATTATTTTTCCACATACAATTGATCACAATATTATAAATGGTAATTAATCGAACATTGAATCTTTCAGTATTATTTGGTAAGGGAGGTAATGTTGCTCGCGTCCGTAGCAGCCTTTAAGCTACACATGCCTCCTGGGTAGTGCTAAATGAGTAACAGCGTTCGTCGTGGCCCAAAGTTTATTTTATTGGGCCGCCAGAGGTCTTATGGCAGATAATGCCAATGACTGACGTAGGATTAAAATATATATATATATATATATATTTGGTAAGTACAGCAACCATCATTTAATATTTTTGTATGGATATTATCCACGTTTACAGCTGACAGTATCCTTCCTATGTACTTGTCCTATAGAAGAGAACTGAAACCACTATGAAATTATGTAAATCCTTTAAATATAGAAGCATGAGATGTACTTTTATTTAAAATTGTAAATGGTTATGCATTATGATTTAGGTAATTGAACATACTATTCTAATTTTAATTTGAAAGGAAAATTAATCCCTCTTTCAAATTATTGAAATCACAGCTTAAGAATGTTCTTATCGATTTCTTATTAATTTGTAAGTATCCCTGATTTAAATTAACTAATTTTAATTGTGTTTAGTAAAGGTTTAACTGTAAATGGTTCCTAGATAATCCTAGATAAAAAAAAAACATGTATTGTAACAGACTGAAATATTAATCATTATTATTGTAATAAAAGACATCGATTTTAGCAGTTTACATATTTTTCAATACTGTTCCAATTTAATTAAAATTGTCAATAATGGTGATGGGTCTTAGTCATTAAGTTCATAAATAATAAACAAAAATCAGTATTAATAATTAAATTAATGTGTGTGTTGAACGCAAATGAACAATATTAAATATACATATTTCAATAACTTGACAGAAAAACTCAAATACATATTGTAGCAGCAGAACTATATAGGTATATTTCACCAATGTAGTATTATTTTAGTTGTATTAATGTATTTTTTTTAACATATTAACAAATTCTGTTTTTTATAACTTTGCTTGGACAATAATTTCACAATTTTTTTAGTTATTTTCATCTATCATCTTTTAAAATTATGATAAATAAAAATTGTAAGTTTTATGGTATCCGCCATATCATCAAACTTTAACACCCACTCATTTTATAAGGACACAATGGATAGCTTTCCAGCACATTAACTGTACATTATTTACAATTACTATATATTTCCCCCCTATTAAATGTAATCAATGTTTCATCATTTCACTTAATACATTTAAAAACACAACTGCAAATATTCTGCAGTTTTTGCTATCAAATCTTGAAAGACAACTGTCTTAAATTTTGAGAATATATAGTTAATTTCTGAAACAATTTAATTCTTTTGGATAATAGAATGCTTCTTGTTGAAAATTTAGAAAGACTAATTATAATATGTTTGAAATATCTAATAATTTAGGTAAATCATGTGACTTACTTGATTCCTAAGGCAAGCAGCACACTGAGGTGATAGCAGACAAGTAGTGCGACATTGCGTGGTGAAAACTGGTTTTCTGTGTGCTACTCACGCACATTAGAGCAGTAGTTATCGCAAACACGTGACTTAAGCGGCAGGTGCCTACTACCACTTGTGACTTGCACTATTTTTATCGCTTGTCGTTTGCATATGTGTTTCTATGTGTTCAATTTCATTTCTTCAAAAGTGACTTTTCATTGTTTACAAATGCGAGAATATGTTGAATTTAATCAGTTTCATTAATTTTGTAAAAAAATATTTCCTTCATTATATCTTTTTAGTAAAGATTACTCTAATCAAAATAAAGACAAAAACTCAGTCAGTCCCTTCTTATTCTTTATTATATAAAATAATAAAGAATAAGAGGGGAATGGACAATTCATATTTATTAAATAATTTATTGTTACTAATATAATTCATTGCAATGATTATTAACATAATGGCTTTCTTCACTACATTATAAAAATTACAGAAAACTTGAGCAACAAGAATCATAATCTTTAATGGTACAATGTTAAAAGAAGCAATGTTTGCAGAAAAAAAAAACACAATTAGGGTTTTATTTTCCAAATTTGCCGATATTTTAGTATAAATATATAATAAAACTTATATTATTTAATCTATATTATAAGATATACTTACGATAACAAGTTAATCTGATGCAATCTCCATCAGCTAATTCAGTTTTGCAAATATGGCAGTTTGGATTATAATCACTATCTTGTAACCATTGCAAGTATGATTGGACAACACACTATAATTTAAAAAAAAAGTTACAACACAATTCACAAAATTAGAAAATATTTTATTAACATATTACGTAGATTTGAAATACTGTTATAATTTTAAAGTAACTAATCATTTCATAATTTTACAATACTTCTCTTTTTACATAGTCAGGGAAAATACTGATTATTATATTGGTTTATACTCTAAAATTTAACTACAGTAATTTTTGCACATACATAGGATTAGTAAGCCTCAAATAAAATTTTAATATGCATACATAATTTAATTTTGTTAAGGTAAGTACTGTAAATTATAATCAGAAATTTTTGAGAAATATAACAAGATTTGAAGTTTTAATTTTATTATTTTCTCTGATTTTAGTTTGGTAGCTACAACATAAGATACTTTTTTAAAGGTATAATTATAAAGAGAAATATTATTCGTGCTACTGGTTAAATGGAAATGAATACCATTATTTTACTAAGTTTATTTTATGTATTATTTTCTAATATAAAATGTAACTAAGATAAATTTTAAGAAACTTAAATTTTTAACTTCTTCTAGTAACCATTTTGATAAAGAATACAAGAAAATATTAGAATCAAGATATTTGAGGTCATATTTTTTATTGTTAATTTTTAACTTCTCAAATAAAATAAAAAATGAATTATAGTTTACAAATACCAAGTAAAATTAACTTGGTTATAGGAACAATATATCAGCATTTTTGTTTACATATTGCCTTTACTTATACTGACAATATTAATTGTGTAAACAACAAAATCAAGTATTAAAAACATGAATTTGATCAAATTAATCAAAGCAAGAAATATTGATCTATCACAATGAATTTAACAGTCAAAACTCAGAACAAACATATTTGAAACATAAAATGACACTAAATTTGAATGAACTATTATTAATAAATTGAAGATATATAAAAGTGTGGACATCTACTAACAAATAAGCCCCACACAACTTATTAACAAAAATGTCAGTGATTTTGACAGCAAGTTTTTCATAATCAATCAGAAGTTCAAATTCTAATAAAATTTTATAGGTCTTTAATATGACTACTTGTTTTTAAAATAAAATTTCTTAAATCAAACATATATTTTGAAATCAAAATCTGTTCCTTATTGAAAATTTAAAATAAAAAATATTGTACAAATGTTTCAAGGAAATCACTTACAAGATAAATTAAATTACAATGACAAATTCTGCCCACTATCTCAGGAGTCAAAGTAGTATCATTAATATTAAAATGATAAAAAAATTTATCTAAAAACTCATTATTAAATGATAGTGCCCCTTGATGAAAATTGGTATTTTTTTGTTGCTAAAAGTGCTAGGAGAAACAAAATGGTATCAAAAGACACTACGCAATGATATAAACATAATTAAAACATTTTAATCATCAAACTCAACATTACCTAATTAGTACCAAATAAGATAGAAACAAAGGCATCCTAAAGTATAGGTCGCCTTAGTTCTCTTGAGAGTTAAGCCAACAATAAAACCAATCAGTGCAAAAATATCGACAATAAATAAATATATAACTATCTAAAATGTAGATAATATTCAAATGTAAAATTTACAATGTCATAACTGCCAACTCTGCTGATTTCATTGGGAAACTACTGATATTTCACTATTTTTTCTAATTTCCCGATATGTATAAAAATCTGATTTTATGAAATTTCGTTGAAAACTTACGAATAGCCAATATTTTAATGGAAAAAAGTCTATTTCTATAGCTTAAACAGTCAATTACAGCTAAATATTCTCAAAATGAGAGATGTGTCAAAATGAGATAAACAGCAGTTCACTAATTCATCTCTATACAATGCTAAGTTGATAATATCAATCTGAATAACTCATGGCAATTAATTTTTATATGTATAATGTATAAAAAAAATAAATTACTATGAGTTATCTGAATTTGAAATGCATTATGTTTTTTATGGACAAAGTATTTGATAATTTTGATATTCTCAGAGGTATTTGTCACTGTATTAAATTTATTTATTCCTTTACAAAACTTTATAAATTTAATATTTATAAATTGTACAAGTGTAGTAAAAGTTGTCCTATAAAATAAATATTGGGACATAAACATTGATATTTTGCACATATTATAATATTTTTTACAATTCTTTTATGAGGTTGAAGAATAATTTATTAAACTATTAAGAATAACACAAAATATGTTTACATACATTATTCTAAGAATGTATAATCTAAAGAGTAAAATTGTCTTTTTGAGATACTATCCTTTTAAATATTATATTTCAAGTAAAAATATCCCTTGTAGTATCTCCAGATTTTTTTCCACTCAAAATCAATAGAATCTATGATTTTTTTCCTTCAGGGGTGGTAGATATCCAATGTAAATATACACAATCACATCAAGTTTTATGGAACAATTCTGAATGTTTTTGGCAATGAAGAAATGTTGCCAAAGTGAAGTATTGTGACATAAATACTAGGATCGCAAAAATAGAATTTACTGCATAATATTTATAGGTCTTTTTCTCTATGACATAATAAAAACCAGATTGCCTGATACATAAGAAAATCCAACAAACTCAGAATTTGGCATCCTGGATTATACAGAACCTGTGCCTGTTTCAGGTGTGGATGGTTTATATGACAGTGCAGGAAACAAAATTATTCTTTTAAAGAGGAACCACAATTTATAATAAATAAAATGTTTTTTTTTACGTCAGTAATTGGCTGCATCAGCCATTTTCCTTCTAACAGCCCAATACAAAGTAGCCTTCATACAACAGTTGTCAAGCATAAGAGAATTAACGTTGTCCAGAGATGGGTAAATGGTCAAATGACTAATATTCATTGCTTCTCCTGTGAAATACAGGGGGCAGTCAGAGGAGATAAATGAAGAGTAAATATACTGGTGTATCTATACAGGGTTTACTACATTTATGTACACAAATACCATGGTTCAATGAATATACAAAATCCAGCACTTTTGAATTGCAGCCTTTTAATCAATTTAAATATAAGAAAAGCAATAAAACCACTAGAGATAGCTTAAATCCATACACATTTATGAAGAGCATTATGAAGTTAAATAATGTACGAACATTACGAATTTGACTTTAAATCTAACATGATTTGTTAACAATAAGATTTTAAATAATTGCAATAGAATATACAAATAATTAAAAAAAAAAACTCATGAAGTGATTTTACAATGCAAAACATGGTTAAACAAACTGCTACTATATTTACTTAAGTTAAAGTATCATCACTATCCTCGACAGGTTTTACGACTGAAAGAATATACATAAAAAAAAATCTCATAAGAATGTTTAAATTTCAAGAAAGCAGACAGTTATATCAGAATAAAAATCAAAACAAATTAAATAAGGGTGGATAACTCAAAAATTAAGTTTTTTTCCTAAAACTTATATTTTTCATCCGTATCTATAAATATCATTTTAAATATAACCACAGTACAATGAAATTACAATTAATTCATTTATACCTTCGAATGATTTGTCACCATACAATGTTCACACACATTTACTCGGTGTTCGAAGCAGAATTGATTTGTCACTTTTTTCTTGGGGCACTTACATAAGCCCATTCTTTCAGATCACAAGACAAAAGTTTAATTGAAATTTTCAACTTAAAATTCACATTGTTTAAGATTAAGATACAAGGAAAAGATTGATTCTTTTACTTTACATCACATATTTAATCATTAAATTATACAAAACACGTCAGTTCGCAAAACTTCAACAACAAAGAAGCGGTTGCCAATTTAAAGTCGACAATGTTAATTAAATACTCAAGAATGAAAACTAATTAGTAGGATTAATAAAGTTTGGGTATTTCAGCTTACACAATAATTTAAATTAAACAAGTTTAAAATCATTTTGTTTCAATTTTATATCCTAATTAAATAAATAAAGTACATTTTTCTCGTTTATTCCCCTACGTTTTCAAAATTGGAAACACTTGGCCATCTACCGATTTAGAGGTTCTTGTTATCGATCCTGACATTACTCAAACACTTCTTGTAGGAATTTTTTAACAAACAAAATTCGAGATTATTAGATTTAAATGCATTTTTATAATTAATTTATTCGCAAAATATTCATTGCTTTTATCAGATTAAGATAAAGCTATTAGTATAATAATTACAATTTCGCCATCGTGTTCAAATGATTTGAGATGGAATGTTTGTGCAATATGAACCCTGATTGTATTTCACTTTTCAGTAATTGAATTTCTTAGATTTTCATTCTCTGGTAAAACTGTTTCCGATCTAATTCTTACAATGTTTTGAGCAGGAACTTAAAACTAAATCACTAATATATCAAAAACGCATTTTTTAATTTAGGGAATGTAGATATCAGTACCATCGAAAAATCGAAAACTTTAGATTTTATCAATGTGTGAGAAAAGTGACATCATAAATAAGTTTAATCCAATACTTCCATGCAATCCCTTTTGAAGTTAGATTCCAATGATAATGAATAAGACTTTATAATTTTCTTTATTCCACCGTTCCATGGCCAAAAAAGAAAATTAGAGTGTATGAATCATTGCTCATAATATATACATACTTGGGAAAAGAGCCCCAAAAATAAAATAAAAAAGGCAAGAAAATGAGTAAACAGATATGTTTTATTCCAATTACGTGTTTTCCAATTACGTTTTATTCCAATTACGAAAAAATATGTGTTTTAAATTTAGGAAATCAAATGTTTGATATGTCTGTCATTACGAGCAGAACAAAATATTACATTGCCAACTCCAGTGTTTAGACATAAAGATTACAATTTCTCTTTGAATAAAACTTCAAATCAGAAAAACTGTTTCAGTATTCTTTCATTATGCATATTTCTTAGGATTTTTATACAGAAATGAGTTACATGAGTTGAATTCAAAAGAATAAAACTTCCACATATACAGTTTTAATGGTAAATTCACTTATATCTTTTAATGCTGAGTATTAGTATGTGGTTGCATCACATACAAATACTCAGAAGTCCTATTAACTACGAAGATCTATCAACTCCATTTGCAAATAAACTAGTGCCTGTGAAGCATCAAAATTGAATGGATTGTTGAAAATTGGAAATTCCATTTCATTCATTTTGTGGAAATTTTCAAAATGATTGTTGAATTTAGTGATCAAATATTGCAGAAGTTGAGAATATAGATCCATTTTTTTTTGGTTCACTGTGCCAAATGATTTTAAATGAGGGAAAAGATCCAAAGTTTGATTTTTTACCTGATTTTTCCACAACCTCAACTTTGTTTCAAATGGTTGAATACATGCATACATTTAAGTGACAATCAGATTTTTACCCTATAACTTTACATTCAAATCAGTCAAGTGTTTCTTCATATCTTCCAAAAAGGCCCAATCAGCCCACCAATCAATCAGTGATCAATTGGGTTGCCTTTTTCTAACACGAAAGCTTGAATAGTGTCACGTAGTGCAAAAAATCTTTCTAAAACTATTCTTTGACTTAGCCAATGAACTTCGGTGAAATAAGAGAGATCAGAAAACTTTTCGTCCAAATCTTGTAAAAACTGTCTCAACTATTAGTGATTTAGTCCTCTGCTCCTTATAAAATTTACTATTTTAATTATAGGTTGCGTGATGGTCTATTTTTAAAAAATTGGATGTCAATGATTCCTGATGAATTAAACAGTGAAATCCCACAAAATTCCCTGGTGTTTTTTGTTATAATTTAGTTAAAACGCCCGAATGTTTACCAGCTATGATAAGAGCGCCATCCGTAGTTGTGCTGTTAAATATATTCCAGTCGAGTTCATATTCTACTATCAAACTATCAACGGAACGCACTTTAATAGTTCTTCAGTTATTTCAAAGTTACTGATAAAAACACGTCTTATAAAAAGAGCAAGTTGAGCTGTATCAACAGTATCTGTGCTCTTGTCAATAGTCACTGAAAAGTTTGTGAATTCCTTAATTTTCTCCATCAGTTGAAGAACCAAGTTTTGAAATAAATCATTTTTTCTTGGACAAACAGTGTTTCTTGAAAACGAAATATTTTTAATTATTGACTTTTGAAATGGAAATCGGCAACTTTCAAAATACAGTCTTTTATAAAATCACCATCTATGAAAGGTTTTGATCTTGTCGCTATTTCTAATGCAATAATAAAACAATTTCAAAGCATCTTCGCTCTCAGTATTAGTTTTAGTAAACATTGATTGTTGACCATGAAGTTTAGATTTTAAAGCAGACATGTCCATTTTTATTTTTTCAGTGTAACAATCGAATTTTGATTTATGATTCGTATCATAATGTCTCTTCAAGTTAAACTCCTTACAAATATCAACTATGATTGCAAATCAAACACAGTAGTTTACCGTTCCATTCTATAAAACAATATGCAACTTCCCATTTAAATTAAAAAATTCTGTTCTCACTATCATTTTTACGTTTTTGTGACATTACGCCAAAATTGTAACAATTATGGAACTCGACACAACAATTATGTATATCGCACGCTAACGACACGAACAAATGCACAATACCTTTTCACAATCACTACTTTGCAGTAAAGCTAAAATCCTTCTACGACAGTTTAATGTCGGAGAAGGATTTTAGTCATACTGCAAAGTAGTCAGTGCAAAGATAAATAAAGTTCTAGTCTAGACTGGAAGCGTGGGGAATATTATACTATTCTCAACAAAAATAATGGATGTATTTCCGCTTGTTGCTAAGAGATGGCGTTATTATCTAACTCTCCCTTGCATGTCTAGGCACGCGCTGCCCTTGAAATTACTTATAAATGAAGTGTGCGTGATTTAAAACTTTCGTAGAGGAATCGAGTGAAGTCTAAACTCATTTTAACATGCGTGTTTGATTAAATAAATCACTAATGAAAAAATAAAAAAATGGATTGATGACTTGAAGATATTATTCCTCCTTGAACTTCAG
Organism: Latrodectus elegans; assembly: GCA_030067965.1. Lineage (NCBI taxonomy): Eukaryota > Metazoa > Arthropoda > Arachnida > Araneae > Theridiidae > Latrodectus > Latrodectus elegans. Next base: position 49,437,860 of record CM057821.1, read on the forward strand.
CAAAGAAACCTACTGATCTCCATAGCATCGCGAATGGAAAGTTTGTTACTTTATTAAGTAAATAGAATCGTTTGTCAAATAGTATGTAATTTGGAAGCCGAAGAAAAAATTTCTTTGGGAGAGGGGCTCCCAAAGAAATTTTTTTCTTCGGCTCCAATTAAGCTAAGTCGGGCCCTGATGATCCCCGAAATTTCTCCTTAGGACTTTTTGATTCTGGATTCAATGAGAATAAAAAACTTTTCCGAAATGAAACATAAAGTATACAATTATTGCTGAACAGCTGCAAAACAACTAGACGAATTGCAAAACAACAAGATTGAAGAAAATAACAGAGAAAGGATTTTCTACATCAAAAAAAGTTTTTAAAAATGTAGTTTGAAATAGAAATAAAGGATTACTTTTCCTGTTTTTTTCGTTTATAAAATGAAAGTAAAAATTGTTTTTGACTAAAAAAATTTTTTTGCATGTTTTTTTTATACATTACATTCTGAATAATTTTTTTCTGATAGTACTTTACTAGCAGTGTGGTAAACTAGTAATTTTTAAAAATCTCTCTAATAACTATTTTTTTAATTTTACTATTTAACCGTTCCCTAAACGTGTTCGTAGAAACGAGTGTCAACTGTAAAATATAGAACAACAGAGAAATGAGAATTGATTTGCTTTTCTACAGTCACTCTTTGCACAGGAATGTTAATTCGGCAATTACTTACAGTGTCAAGACGAATTTCGAACTATTACAAATATAAATCCATGATCATTGGATTAATTGAAATTCAGAAAATATACATCTGACCAGACAATCTTTACACAGAAATTTTTATATTATAAAAACTAAAAATATGGAGGATGTCAGCAAATTGCACTGACACGAATTCCTTCATCACATATGAATAGTGATATAAAATTCTCGGTAGTTTTGAACCGCGGAAATTTTGGGGAATAAACTTACCAATCATCTTTTGTTTGATGGATTGTTTTGAATCACATATGAAGTAAACTACGTAAATAGGGGAAAAAAAAAAGTGTTTGTATTCTAATATGAGATAGTTAATTAGTTTTCCCTGAGGAAAACGTTATTAGAATAATGAATCAATATTTAATAAAAATATCACGATATATTTCTCAGAACTGTAATGTTCATGTTTTTTTCACTATAAATTCATGCTTAGAAGAAAGTGAAAAAAATATCATGAACAATAATTTTTAAAGCTATTCTAAAGTGGTCATTAATGCAAAACTGTTTTTTCGTAGAAAACTTTCTATTACCGTAATTAATAGTAGAAATCGCAAAACAAATGATTTTTTATTTATTCTAAAAAAATGTCTGACAAAAAAAAAAAAAAAAAAATTCTTAATCATCTGAAAAATTTCAAAAATCTCGAGGTTTTTCAAAATTCCCGGGAACTTCTTAATTTCACAAAGAAATAAGCCGGGTTTTTTCCCTCCTTTACAACACTGCACACTTGTTCCTACAGTTAATATTGCAAGTACGGAAATTGGCAAAATACAGCAGAAATATTCTCATGTTATCACTTAATCAGTACCGCACACACACGTTTAATTAGCCTCATTATCATAACAGCAAGGTATTTTAAGAGAATTATTGTTGTTCTACATATGGCTGTTCATAAATCGAATATACATGTATTCTATAAATTTTTATACATCTTGTACTAACCGTTTCCTTTGTTAAACTTAGTTTTTCATGAAAAGAGGACCACCTAGATTCTTTCGAAGTGAAGTACAATGTGTTCAACAGTATACAGAAATTGGTATCAATCGATTCACCTAATTTTCTTGCAAGGCTTATTTTATAGAGGAAAATTAAATTACAACCTGCCAATATCTAATAAATTCGTAAACACTTTAAAAATTCATAAAATAGGAATTAAAATATGTGAATGCGATTAGTGGTGGGAGAAAGGAAATTTTTTTTTTAGTAGAGATAAAATTTTTGTCTACAAAGCTTAACGCATTGAAATTACAGAGTTTTGTTTAAAATTACATTTATTAGCATGCAGGCGAATGTTTACAAGCATATCACAGCAATAATTGTTCTACATGTTTATCAGCTTACAAATTTACAGCAAAAACAATATTAACTAGATATATTTTGAATACCTTTATTAGGTTTATTTGCTTAGTTAATGTTATAATTTTTCACAACTAAAATATCCTGTGAAAAAAAAAAAAAAAAAAAAAAAAAAGGATTTACATGGAACTAATTTAAATATCATGAATTTATCTTTTTAAACAACGTGAACTACATACATAAATCAAGACAAATAAATATCAATGTAAATAATTTGGTAAACAACTTTAAGCAAAATGAAAACCATCTGGTATGCATAAAAATTAAATAGACTAGTATATTACTTAAAAAATTTTAACAGAAAAAAAGATATTTTCGTCATGTACATATGCACAAGATCGGTAGTTCAAAAATAATGGTATAATATTACAAATCAGGAATAAAATATGCAACTTAATAAAAAAAATCTCAGCAATCGGAAACAATTAAAATAACACAATTTTTAGAAGGAACTAAATTATGTAAATTTATTTATTTTTTGTCTTGTGCCAGCTTAGGCTGACAATATGGGGTCCGCTGCCCCACGTTTTCACAGTGAACCATAATTGGTGTGGAGTCAGACTGCTTCAGTACACATATGCCATAGGGACCCGTTTATAGGGTAGGCAACCATTCACACCTCATTCATACACAGAAAGGACAAAGACAAGATAGATAGAGGAAGTACATCCATGCCCGAACCGGGGTTCGAACACAGGACCTCCCTATCCACAATCAGGCACTCTGGCCACTAGACAGGGCGGTCGGTATGTAAATTTATAAAAATATATATACTTTTAATTTATGGCAAGCTCATCCAGATGTCCCTTTACCCCAGCAATTCCTTTCCTCTTCCACATTTGGATCCCCCAAGGTCTAGTGGTTTATTTCTCAACATATGAACCAATAATTATTAAATTTAAATCATATTTTGCACAATAAAATTAAAATTCCGATTAAAATAAAATTGAAAATTGCCATGCCTTTTAATATCTACCACTCTTCTCCAGATGGCACCAGGAGTATGATAGACTCACTTCATACGTCACTACGGTACTTGGTCGATTATACTCAATTTAGAATATAAGCCATTTAGATTGATTTTTGAAGAGTTTATATATGGAAAGAATTCTAAGTGATTCTTCTAAGATGGGAAAAGAATGCAGGAATTTATTCTTATATGGTGCAGGTTATTTTTGGAATGGCCCGCAAACTTTAAATGTGGTGATATAGAGTATTTAAAGTAATAAAAACCGAAATTACATATTGAATCTTAGCATCAATTAGTGACATCCTTAATTAGAAAGCAAGTAATGCTCATTCTCTTACTATCCTCATGTACTAATATTTGGAATAAATTATAAATCAATTGCCAGCAGAATTTCTGTCTTATTAATTTTGAAGATTTATGGGAAGCTCTCAGGTATGCTGCTAGTCTCAAAAATTTCTATGAATTCCATATGGTCTTAGAGCTACTTTACGTGATCAATGGATGTAACTGCATTATAAGCAGCATAAAACAATGTTGTGAAGCTTGATTTACTTACACTAAATGACCATAAAAGTAATTCAGAAATGATTTGGAATTTGGTCAATTTTATTCTGGGAATTACAAAATTTTATACTTATATTGATATCACAAACTGTAAATATTATGTAAAAACATTTTATTATATTTTCACGATATTCTTTTTTCTTATTTTTATCAACATCTATTGAAATAATTTTCAAATTTTTACATAAACACTGAAAAAATTATAGCATAGAATATCAAATTAACAATTTTCTTTTAGGTAATTTTGTAAATTTAAATAATTAACAATGGTTAAATTGTGTAATGATTGTGATCTAATCAGAATGACTTGTAGAATTACAAAAACTTTGTAATAATTCACATTGACAGATTTTATTATAACGATTGATTCGATTCTTAAAGGTTGTAAATAATTAATCAAAACTTTTAGCGCTTATAGAAAAGAAAAACCACATTGTTCACGTAATTTAATGAAATAAAAGCAAAAAAATATGCTACATAATGAAGTTTACTTCAAAATAAACGATTTCATTTTCATATAAATATAGATCAGTATGATATTGTGGTGATATTCTTTATAAATCTTTAATTAAAAAACATTCATTGGATAATAATTATTATAAAATGTTTGGGAATTCATGTAAAATTCTTTCGACCAAAAAAGTTATCCCAATTTCATAAAGCATCCTTCAAATATTTTACATTGTAATGCAGTTACTTTAAATTCATTAGCAATTATAAAAAATCTAATTAAACAGTAAATAGTTACTAAAACAATCGCATTACATTCTGTAATAGTTAGGTTCCAAACTTTAATTATTTTACATTGTAGAAACAACAAAATATTCTTTGCAATACAACTTTTGTTAAAAGAAACATAAATAGTTTTTCAAGAAATAAGTATATATTTGATATATAATTTTCTATTGTTGGAAAAAAAATCATGTGTTTTGGTGCCATTTTTTTCTTGTTGAAGGTTTTCAAACATGTACCCATTTTTAAAATAAATATAGAGTTAATGTACTAGAACTAATAGTTAAAATGCAAATAAGATAAAGTATTGAATGAAATTAAATATAGATTGTAAATAAAAATTCATAATTGTAATAAATAAAATTTAGGACTAAATGCAAGTTTAAGTCTCGATTCAGGGATTTCAATTTAATATGGTTAATACATTTTGAACACAATAATGTGTTTAAAAAATTCACAAATTTCCACACTATAAATAAAAATACCACAAAGAGTAAAATAAGTTAAAAGCACTTTTATTAAAAATTTCATTTCAAAATAGTCAGAAATAATATAATTTTATCGCTTAGTTATAACATTTCTTAGTTTCCTTTTTTTTTTTTTTTTACTATTTTGTTCAAAATTTAAGTACTACCAGATAAAATTAAGTCACCTTAAACATTAGTTTGTTATGATTTATTTAAGTTATCTAGCTTGAGGACATTTCTAAAGACCATTATTTTCTTCAAACATGAAGTGAAAATTGATTTTTACATAAAAAAGAAACATTTGTTTTATAAGTTACAGTATACATAATAAAGGGGGCTCTTCACTTTCTTAAGATATTAGTCTAAAACTCCAAAAGTTGATCAAGTTACACTTTGTACTCTAAAACACAAAACCTAAAAGACAATTTAAACAAATATTTGAAAATTTTAATTAAGAAATAGTACATACATATTGGTTAAAAACACACACAAATAACCAATTTATAAAAATATAAAATTTCTAATAACTTGAGAGATTAAGAGATTACTTTATACTTTTAATTAACAACTTGAGAATGCAGCACTAAATGCTGAAAAGATTACATCATTCTTTTCTAATTTTGATATAACAGATTTTAAGGGCAGTTTAAGAAATGCTACTTTATTTTCTTGCATGGACTAGTGTAGCAGTTTCTCATAAACAAAAATTGATCTTAAGGATACAAACTGAGAATGGGTTACATGAATAAAACAGGGTACCTTTCACAGAATGTAGATTTCTCCCAATAGTTTCCAAAAACTTATGGAAATAATATCTGGAATAAAATTGTTTGAAATCACAGTGTATTTTAGATATCCTAATTGCTTCTTTCAATTATATTGAAGAACATTTAAGATTACATGTCTATAAAATATTATATAAACAAATGTTAAGCCTTTATATATATATATATATATATATATATATATTGCAATTTAAAAGAAACTATCAGCAATATAGGTTTTACTGTTTAAAAAAAAGAGTTTACCCTGATATATATATATATATATATATATATATATATATATATATATAAAAAAATAAATAAAAAAAAAAAAAAACACAAGTTGTTTGAGATTTAAAAATCTCAGTCACTTGCAAACAAGCTAGAGGTTTCTTTGGATTTTGTTGATAGAAAAAATTGTACTGAAATCTTTAACAAATTTGACTAAAAGTGATATTAAATTTAGTTGTATGATCTAACTCAACTTACTTTTTATATCTCAAAAATTACTTTTTTTTCTGACCCTTATTTAAAGCTACCAGATTTTTCAAAGGAATGAATCAAAATATGCTTACACACAGGCTGCTCTTTGCCAAAATGATTAAAATGGCTCCCAACATCTTACATCCAGTTGTATATGCCAATATAAGTCTAAATGATGCAGAAATCGGGTGTGCAGTATGATAGAAAAAATATACTTGGCTTGGTATGCAACATGACTTACTTTAAACAATATTTTCATGAAGAGAAATTCATTATATATAGTGATCAATCAATTTTTGTTTTGCACTTAAAGCATGTCTCAAAATTATTAAAAATAATTTAATAGCTGTGACAGAGAAACAAGAAGTCTATTACCATAAGACTGTAATTGATAAACAAATTGATATGGGTGATCTTGTATACTTAATTTTTGCAAAACAAAACCGAAGATAAAGAAATTAATAAGACAGAATTTACAATCCTTTAGGGCCTTTAATAAACAACCATGTGATACATAAAATATATAACGATCAGAGTGAAAGACACATTACAAAATTTATAAAGGTCACATTTTCTCTGCAAAATCCCAAGAGTCAGAAAAATTCCCTTAATTGGTGAAAAGGAGATTCTCAACCACTTCTATACAGATCCAATTAGAATCACAATGTCTACTCTAAAGATGTAAATTAAATAGCTTCTAGATTATAACTGCTATTCTAATTTGTGTTGTAAACATGCAAAAAATCTTTTATTTTTTTTTAAAGGAAGATTATTGTGTTGGTTGTTTTTTGTAAATTAAATAAATTATCCATTTTCTCCAGGCTGGAAGTCGTATTCATATTTCACTTACTGATAAGATTTTACCCTTCATTATTCATCCATCCCTCCTATACAAAGTGAACTACATAGGTAGGACTTAAGGAAACTGGTTCAAGAAAGTGAAATATAAGATTGAAAACAGCCACTGAAGAGAACAGCGACAAGGAAAAGCAGAAGCAAAAGTCAGACGAAGTTTATAAAAAGAGAGTTTACACAACTAAGATGGAAGACACTGCCCCAATATTCAAATATGACACATCTGCTAAGTCTTCAAAGCTGTTAAATTTCAAGTTTTGCATTATATATATATATATACACACACACAATGAATCTTCCTCAGACTAGTGAAAACATAATATACTTTTCTAACATGGAAATGGATTATCATAATGGTTACAATATCACAAATTAATCTAAAATCTTATAATCAATTGAAGGAGGCCTCGCAATTCACTAATTCAATAAGAGGATGAAGTTTAATAAAATTTTTAATAAATAGTACCAATCATTTAATTATTATTATTTGTATAAAATATGTATAATATGTGGGCACATAACGTGTGGTTAATTAATAATGTCCAATTGTTTTGTAATATATTTGTAAACAAATTTACAAGTCTAAACGGATTGGTGATTTTAGGATTAAATTGAAAGTATTAATAGTAAAAACAAAGCCAATTCCTACTTTCATTTTTAGGTTTAAATCTGGAATAAAATAAATATTATATCACAATGCAATATTAAATATATAGATAATTTAAATTCAGCAGAATATAGAATAACTAAACTTAAAAATTACAACTCAACAATTTGTATATACATATATAAAGCATTAAGTATCTAGTTTATGCATAAATATATGTAATTATATGATATTAAAAAATAAAGTACTTATGTTAAACAATTTTATTCGCACAAAAATCAATGATCCAAAAAAATATTTACTAAGATTTTTTATATATTTTGTTTTTCAAGTTTGATTAAAATGAAAATTCTTTGCATAACTAAGAAATATTTTGCACTTTAAAAAATCAAATAAATTTTATGAGGTAAAATAATTTCCAAATAGATAACAATTGTATTATTTAATTTAAAGATGAAATTAATATTTTGCAAACTACAAAAATAAATTATCATGATTCATAAGAAATTTAACATAAAGAGATAAAGCATACATTGTGAACACTTTTTAAAAAGTTGTTTTATTTTTATGAAATTTTATAGATATGATATTAAAATATCTATAAGCAAAAAATAACTGACTAAAAATGCTTTCACTGTTAAAATAAGAATTTCCATATCAACTTATTAATGAATGTGATTCTTTTAAAAAGTAATTTTTTTTTCTCCAGTTCATTTTAAATTTTTTATTCTTTTAAGACAAATAAAAAAAAAAAATCCTTTTAAAACTATAAGTTAAAATCAGCATATAAATGTGAACACCAACAAATATCAAATAAGATATTATTTTTAAAAAACTAAATGGCATCAAACATTTATTTTTACACATATTCTAAATTTATTATATTAATTATTCATTGTCATTGAGACTTTTCAAAGTCTGTGCTTACATAGCAATTCAATTATATTGATACATAAAAAAAACCCACTATTTTGGATGTCTTTTCATTAAAAAATTAAATATAACTGACAAGAAATATCTCAAAATTTTTTTGAATACAACTACATTTCATAAATAGGTGGTATTCAAAATTTAGTGCTAAATAAATCTAGGAGTTAAAAAAACATCACACACACATAATTTAAAATAAGTCAAAAAAAAAAAAAAAAAAAAAAAAAAAACTATTCAAGTCAAATATAAATTATTATGATACACAATAATTATGAAATACTCACATCTTTTATATTTCAATAACAAATACATAGTCTGAAAAATAAATACATAAAACTTTTTATAAGAAAGCACAATAAAGCTAAAAACAAATTATTTTCATGTCATAAATAAATCTTTTAATTATGACATTAAATGACATAAATAAATTAATATATTTTAAGTTTATACTATTTCACAAAAGACTTCTAACATAACATAGGCTGAAGTTTGAAAATAACCGATAAATAATTTTTCTCAAATGGCAGAACTAAATATGAATATAATTAAATGAATGGGTCCAATATTGTGAATTAAGAATGTTAGAGATAAAATAAACAGTTTTACAATGAATTATAGTAAATTTTAAAAATCATACTTTAAAAAATAAATAATTTTAAATTTAATAAAATTAGCTAATTAAAATTCATGATAAATACATATTTTCAAAAATTTAACAACAATAACGTATATTTATCCATATAGAGAAAAGTAAATGCAGTAGAAACATTGGAGCAAGCCACAATTTAGTTATTTATGGTAGGAAAATATAATCAAGGATGTAAATTTTTAATAAATTCCTTATGTGGGGTAAAAATATTAACATACATAACTGTTAAAATATTTTTAACTTTTTATAAAAGAATCTAAAGTGTTTTTCTGTACTGCTAACTTTTTAGATCGTGATGTTGAATTTTTTGACATGTTTCCCCGCTTTCTTCTAGTTTTAGGTTGATTTATTTTACTTTTCCCAAGAGTATTTTCTCCCACAGTTTTGATTACTGAATCATTTTCCCCAAATTCTTTTGAAAGATCCAAAGCTACATGATAATCCAAATGTTCATCTTCTTCCCATATAGGAATAAGTTTATTACATTTTGGACATAATTTGGTAAGCTCAGGATCAAGGTCTACATTTGATGAAACTGAGGATACAGAATTTTCATCACAGTCAAAAGTTACAGTTGATGTTGAAGGTCCAGAATTTATCGAACATGAATGAGCCCCAGAAGACAAAATGCCACCGAATGAAGTTTGAAAAACTGTAGAAGGATCAATTTTAGTAACTCCTTCATTTGACAATTCAGCATTTAATTGTTTACGTTCCTCTAATTTCTTAGCAAAGAAACCCTTTCTCTTACTTTCTGAATGGGTGTTTTCCGTAGGAGGTGATGTGTTTGATAAAACTGACAGCTCTTTTGGCTTTGACTCTTCCTTTGGAATAATTGAAACATTTTTCTTTCCTTGGTCTTCTAAGATAGTTGTTAAACTATCCTTCCTAAAAATCCTGGTAGGTTCCTTAGTATTTGAAGCACTTTCATGATCAGAAGCACAAGGAGAATCACAATTTCGTTTGAGATTGAAAAAACTAGTTATATCACCATTTCTTTTAATTTGATGCTCTGTAGCAGATTCTGTGGGTTTTATTTCAATATTTTTATCAGCATCCATCAAATCAATTATTGTATCAATATTTGATGAGCTAGATGTTAGATCACTTTTTTTTGTTTTTGAAAAGTAAGTTTGGATGTCGCATGAAGCATTATCAATTTTATCTTCAAATTTACTAGCCGCCATTGCTAAACTCCAAATAGGTGGGCTCCTATATAAAGAAATATAAAAACTAAATTTTAAAGATTTATAAAAAAATAAAAATATACACAATCAAATGTTACTGTTTATAATATAATTAAAAGAAATGCTTATGAAGTGAATTGACAAGAGTATAAAACATTGCAAAAATAGGCGTTTACATTTTTAATCTAATTTTTCAGATGAAACAAAAATAACACTTGCCAAGACGAATCAGTAGCTGTGTTGAATTTCTGCATAACTGCAAAGGCATCATGCGCTAGTTTCTCAGCATCATATATATAAATCGGGCAGGACTTAGATACAACCGAAAATCCTGAAGATGACTGGCTTCTAATGTTTATTGTCAATAAACGGGCTGCTCTCCTATTCTAAAATATAAAATTATGCATAAAAATAACTATTTTTTTTTTACATTTTAAAGTAGCCTAGAAAATTAAACAAATCACTAACATTTTCCAGATCCTTTAAAAGTCTTTCTTCCAATTCTGTGGATAATTGTTTTACCCAATGCATCACCTGTTAAAAAATGCAATTGATTACAAAAGAAAATTTAAATTAATTATGGATAAAAAGAAATTATTAATATATTATAAATAAATATACTTTATCCTTAGTATTTAACGATGATTTTCCAGGAAAATTCTTCCCACATCCTATAGATTTGGGTAGTTGTCGAGGAGTAACAGGTTCATTTTCAATTCCTCTTGATAAGCCATACAACCATGACCTAATAGGAAAGTTATTTACAATAAGCAAAACACATTACGAGCCAAAACAATTCAATATAATCTATTAAGTTTCAAAAGTTAGTTTTTAAAAATACTTGCTGATATATTTTTTTAAATAATTTCTTTGAATTTGTTCAAAATGATACTGAATAATAAAATACAGAACTCACATCCATACAAAATAAAAATAAACAATTTTGAAATATTTAATTAAGAGCATTTAAAATATTTATAAAAAGTAATCACCCATTTTTTTCTCCAAAGCAACTGATGAATTGAGATTTGGATATTTTCATCAAGTCTCCCATCATTTTAATATCAAACTTCTGCATAACTTGCTCACCCATTTTTCCTCCAAGATTCCGACTAAAAAGTATTATAATTAAGTAGAAACATTAAGTTTTTTAAACAAAACATAAAAATTTTTTTGGAAAAATCGATTTGAAATGCAATGAAGGAGTTCAATATATGAAATTTGAAATTAAAGAATATTTAAATTGATGTTCATTTTTCACAATTCTTTTTCAGCAGATAATTTTAATTAGTAGTCATTAGCAGGTGAATCAATCAATCACTCAATCAACAATGGCACTACAACCCTGTGAGGGTCCTGGCCTTCTCAATGAGCTTATTCCACCTTAGCCTGTAATCAGTAGCACTTTTCCAATTAGATGTTCCAATAGTATTAAAGTCCCTATCAAGACAATCAATCCATCTGATTTTAAGCCAACCTCTGGAACGCTTTCCCATTGGCCTTGCAAGAAAGATTTTTTTAGGGGTGCGTTCAGTTGGCATATGAATAACATGGCCAGCCCATCTCATCCTTTGTATTTTAATGTATTTGTCCATCAATGTCCTTAAAACTTTTGTATAATTCATGATTATACCTTCTAAGCCATACCCCATCTGTCTCCACTCCACCATAGATGCTTCTCAAAATTTTCCTTTCAAAAATAGCCAAACGCCATTCATGTTTCTGTGTCATGGCCCAAGTCTCTGAAGCATAAGTTAAAATGGGTTTAATAATACTTTTATATAGTAAAATTTTAGTCATTAGCAGGTGGTTTTCAGAAAAATTAGTATATTTTGAAACTATTAACACTTTAGGCAAAATTACAATTCTATGAAATTCTCTGCTTTTCATGGATAATTTATTTCTATGGCATTATATATATATATATATATATATATATATATACACACACACAAGACACAACTTCATTATCAACTACTATAGCATGCAATGTCTTCATGTTGTCAATATTAAAAATAAATATATCCACTGGATTTTGCAAAAACAAGACATGCTATTATCTGAATAATTTTTGTTAACATTTTCACCTAAAAATAATATTGCCTATAATAGCAAAAGTTCCAGTCTAACTATTTGCAGAATTATGACTGAATCTGACAAATAATGCATGCTAATAATATTTAGTTTTTGACGATGACAGTGCAAATTCGAATATTAAATAAAATTTGTTATTGAGTTAATGACTAAAATAAATACATCAACAGCAAAAAAAGAAAGGAATTAGCTGGTAACAACATTGAACTAATTATGTCCCCTGCATCATAATGCAGACTTGAGTCTCTAAATAAGTATTTACAGAAATAGTTTTATTTTGTCAATTGCATGCAGTGTACTTTTTCTTTAACTTTTACAGTTAATGGTATCAAACAATTTAAGCTTAATAAATAGGAGTTTACACACAATGATTTGAAAACTGAATGCAATACATTTGAGAAAAGAATATTTTGCAATAATAGTGAAATTAGTAATAGTGCTTTTCAGTTAATCAAGATTCAAACAATAGTTTAAAATTTTCTAATAATTCTCATTGATGCGAAAAGAAAAAACAATTTCAAAGAATTAAAAATATGTAAACTGAAATAAAAATATTTGAACTCTATTTTTGATTCTTTGAATTAATTCAATAATAACACAACGATGAGTAAAAATAGTCATTTTATCTCGCGCGCATGCCTAATTTATCCAATAATACGATGAAGTTTTTAAAACTCATCTGTAATTAATATAAATAAATATAGGTACAAAACCCTTTTTATAATTCAAAAAAAAAAAAAAAAAAAAAAAAAGTATCCAAAAATATTCCAAAACCAATAATTAACACAAAAGATTGCTAAAAATAGGGGGTTTATCCATGAATATTTATTTGATAATACTTCTGATTGCAAAAACTAAAAATCTATTTGATTGGGGATTTTAAAATAAGCAAGCTGAATGCAGCAGAAAAAAGTTATGTCTGCTTACATGTCTTAACACTTTCCTTATGATTTGGTGGCTAACTTGCATTTTTTACAGCCAAATTTTAAAGTTTCAGGTATTGATACTGCTAAATAATGATACATACATGCTGTTTACCCATTAAGAGTTAATAATTTATTTTCAAGTGGCAGCTCTTACTTATGGGATGTCTTTTATATGCAAAGAAAACATAAATAAATGGAATTTTTAACTCTAAACTATTATTAACTCTTAGTATGGTTTACTAAATGAGAAAATTCATTTCAGGATAAAATAGGATGATAAACTGCTTTTGATTTTACACTTAAAAATAGCAGTTAAAATTTCAAAAATGTAAAAATAAATAAATACAAAATAAAAAAGTAAAAAATATGAATAAACTTTTAGTTTTTGAAAACATTTTAACACGTTTAACAGAATTCTGATATACAAATCGATTTCCCACACTTATTTTAAGAGAAAATTTTAAAAAGTATAATGCTGTAAAAAAATTGAAAAATATAAATATAAAATCATACTGACACCTTGTATACAGGAGTAATGTTATATAGAAAAGGAATGGATGCTTCTGGTAGAACTGTCTGTTTATTTGGCTTGTGAAGTCCACATGACAATTTAGCAAGCATCTAGACAAAAATAAAATTAAATGTAAGCAAAAAAAAAAAAAAAAAAAAAAAAAAAAAAAAAGTCAAATTTTTAACATGGCAAAAGAAAATATAGAATTAATATTATTTTAAATTTATATTCATGAACATACTTTTATTTACTGAAACAATTATTTTGTTTTGAGATGTTACATTAAGGATAATTTAATACTAAGATTCTTGTCATTATCATATTCCAATGGGAAATTTAAGCTTCCATAGTGGGTAATAGAAGCTTTAATTAATATAGCAGGTATTTTCTCTTATCAATGTTAATATTTTGATAATAAACTTCTAGGTAATTTTGCATGTTATATATCTTATTCTGCCTAGTAAATTGAAAAGAATGAAATTGTTTTTATTCATATATTTACATTCTTTAAATTACAATTGTATTCATTAAATTGTGTTTATTCTAAAATATAATTTATCTTACAATAAATTAACATTATAAAAAAAATTAGAAAATCTTAAGGGCTTTAAACTGTATATTGAAAATTTAGTTTATTAGAAAACTATATTTGAAAAAAGGAAAACTTTTGTTAAGCATTTGCAGTTATGAGATTAGAAAATACAAAAAATCAGAAACATTCACATCTCAAAGGGCCATTATTTACAGAGTCATATTAAAATAAAAGGCAAAAGAGAATTATTTCAAATTATCTACAAATTACTTCAAAATTTTTCTTATATTTTCATTATTCAAAATTATTTTTGAATTAGTTTCAAATTATGGATTGTACTTCAATATACATATAAAGAGCCAATAATGGAAGTATACAAGTTGATGGTTTAAGCCAGAAGCTCAAATTCAGAACTCTTATCATGAGGAGGACTTGAAGTTATCAAATACATCAAGATCCAAAAAAATTAAATGGGCTGGTAACATTATTAGAAGGAACAAAAAACGTTCAACATTGAAAATATTCTTGGGCAGGTCCTCTGGAATAAGAATTAGAGGCTAACCAAATCTGAGATGGATTGATTGCCTGGAAAGGGATCTGGCCATTTTAAGTGTAACTAATTATAAGAACATGGGTAAAAATAAAGACCTGGTGGAAAATTCTTGAGAAAGACGAAACCCACACAAGGTTGTTGTGCCAATAAAAAAGGGAAGGATTTCATTATTCTATCTAAGATTTATTTTTTATTTTTATTTGTGACAAACTTAATTTGCATTTTCTTGCAGAATATGCAAGAAAATGCAAATTAAGAAAATGCAACTATTAAAATTTGACTGCCAGTGAAGCACTGAAATGAAATGATGGTTAATGAATTGATTATTACAACTTAAAATGAAGTCCTTCATTTTCTAAAAACAGAAATTGAAAAACAATTGAAATTTAAGATAAAAAATTAATTTTTCACTGAATTAAATAAATACTATGAACAGATTTCAGTCATCTTCTTCAAGCCAAATAAATATAAACTAGTTAGCACTTATTACAATAAAAAAAGAAATTTTTATCAAACCATTAAAATTAAAACTAGCTGCCAATAACAAATGTCTAATAGAGGAAAATTTTTTCGTATTTTGATTAATATATATTTCTTCACAAAATATCAGAAAGCAATAAGAAATGTAATATCAAGAATTTCATAAAACTTGAGAATTTTTTTAAAAATTTTTATTTTATAATTCTTTTTACTTTGAAAAATCATAGTTAATAAATCAGTAATAAAGACATTCAGCATTTGGTCCATAATGAACACAACTTAAAAAATACTTATGACATCATTGGTAAGCAAAATACTCAAATTTTAATATTTTGAACCTTGATAATTGTTAAGTTAAAGCACAAACAATTAAGAATTAATTTGACTAATCATATCATGATTTAATTACTTTAGAATTATACATCCATAATCAATGGCACAATTTCAATCATGATAAAGTTTTTTCTAATTATTTCAAAATACCTTTACAATTTCTAGGATTGCTTTTAAATTGTGGCATTATTCAATTAGTCATATTTTTCCTTGCACCTTTTATTTACCTTATTATGAGCAATTCCTGCTGAGCATCTGTATCCAGTCTTTTCATAAACTGCAGATCGCATTTCTTCTACAATTACAGCAGCTAATGCTAATATTCTATCTTTGTATAAGTGATCTTCTTCATAAATTGTTTGGAGCCAATCTTGCACTATAACAATAACAAGTTAAAATGTTTATATATATATAATTTCATACTGTAAATTCTAGGAGTGCTATCTTTATTTTTGTTTTAACAAATTGCAATAAAACTCTTTTTGAAGTAGAAAGAATACGAGTATTTATTTTTACATGATCTGTTGCAATAATAGAGTTTAATATTTCATAATGTGTGTGGTAAATTTTTTGAAGCTTTATTAATCCTAATACAAAATCAGACTAATAAAATGATCAAATATGCTTCATATGAATTTAACTTTCAAGGAATAGCTCTGACGAGAAAGAAGATATGGAATGTTAGGCAAGATTATTCTTTTTATTACCATGAGGATAAAACATACAAGTTTCTATTATTTGAAAATTCAAATAACTTGTAGCTTATTAAAGTCAAAGACTTACTGTGCATTTTTGGATATTTTTCAGTTTATATATAAAATATGAAGCTATTCAGAATTTATTATGTAATTATGTTTAAATAAATTTTCTAAAATCATCTACTTTTAAAATTTATAATAATTTATTTTAAATCTATAGACCAGTTGTAATAACTTTATTAAGAGACAATAAGTTTAAAATCCAATGTTTTTTAAATGCACTATTTTTCTACAAAGCAAATCTAAGTTTCTTTGTTACAACAAAATTTTAATGTGCAGCATATTATACATATCTATTTTCATTTTAAGTTATAATTTCAATAATAAATAGATGTGGATAATTTATTGAATATTTTTTTAGCTAAATACTGACATCAAACTAATCTTAAAAATTTTAAACTTTTAAAATGCAAAAAATAAATCTTAAATTTGATAAAAAATAGTTTTGATTCTTAAATTTATTTTTACTAATTGTATTAATTGTATTAAATAATATTTATAATTTATTTATTAAAAACTTAAATGATAACATTTCTTTAAATTCATGATTAATAGATGTATTTTTTTTTTTAATTTATAATATTTCCTAAAATAAATACCTGCACAATATATAATTTTTCTGATCACTAATAATTTATCTGATATTCACTACTTTTTAAGTGAAAATCTTGCTATAGTAAATTATATATATTAAATCCAATGACGAAAACATTTATGGCTATGAAAATGAATGATGCAATAGTCAGATATATTGTAAAAATGAAAGTAAAATATTGTTAAAAAAAATTAAACTGGATATAATCTTTAGAAAGAAGAATTTTTTTAAATTCAGCAAGAATAATTAAGATTTGAATACAATACATATTCTTTAACAGTGAGTTTTCAAATTTTTAAGTCATAATATTATTTACTTAATTAAATATAATAGTTATATTTATTCCCCAAATCAAACATTTCATAATTTAAACTCTTCCCTTCAGAAGCAGCTAAATGAAATTTAAGTTAAATTTTTCAGGTTATATTTAACGTTAAATTTTTAATGTTTTTATAAAAACTAAATTTCATTTATATCTCATGAATATGAGAAAAAGTCTATTTTTTTTCAGTTATTGCTAACAGAAATTTTTTGCACACATTATGCAAAGCAAATTATTAGTATATAATGAAAAACTTAAAATTTAATATAAAATATTCAGGATTTCTCTATTTTTCAAAGACTAGAATCAATGGAAGAGATATTTATTTCAGAAAATTATTTGCAAAGTAAAGAAAATTTCTCGGTTCCTTTCATTTTACTGAAAACAAATATATATAACAAGTCAAAAAATAATTACTTAATAATTATAAAAACCATCCTTAGAGTATACCCTTAATAATACCACTGCAAAACATAGTTTTCATGTGCACCAATCTCTACGAGGCAAGAATCCCGGAGCTTTTTCCACAATCAGCGACCCAACTAAAATACCAAATTTTCTGGCCATTTCCACTTCAGCCACTGACAATATTATTATTAATAAACACACATGACATACAGTCTAAGAAAGTGTTCCCTTTAATATATTGTGCTAACAAATTTAAAAAATTGCTTCGATTAAATTATACATAAACATTTTCATTCCATCAAAAATGTAAATGTTAATGTCTTCATAGAGCTGTATATAGATAAAAAATCTTCAGTTATTTTATTTTGGTATATAAAATTCAGCATACAAAGAATAAAAGAATTTAAAATAAAGGTAAGCAATAATAGCAAATTTTGTTGTTTGAGAAAAATTCATTTAAATGGATAGACACCAATGATAATAAAATATTATAAATTATTTAACCTATAAGTTTCATATACTTTAAATACTTACATATTTGTTCTTATAATGCATAAAATAATCACATTACATATTGTACTTGTTTTATCATTTTTAATTATAAATAACCCACAAATTATACAAGGTTATTTTGTATGATAACAAAAAAAAAAAAAAAAATTATTTACAAGATGTACAACTTTAAAAAGTCTTGTTTTTCATGCTTCTTACAATCAATGCGCAACAATTTTAAAAATATTTATATGTTTTTATTAATGACTACAATTAAAAATATAAAGAAAAATAAATACTTTACAATTATAGAAAATTTGATACAAATAAATATTTGTTAATGATATTCTTTATAATTAAATTTGTTTTGGAATTTGAAAAAATATATATGTAAACCTTTTGGTTCTCCATCTTTTTCCCAACCAACTACAAAAGTATTTGGTATTTGTTCTGGAGAAACACAAGTCATAGATTGCATCTTCTCATTTATCAGAGAGGTCAAATCTAAGTAGGCTTCATCAATACTTGCTCTTTCAACACAATCACTGAATTCACATAAAACTTCAATAACTGATGCACCTGCTTCTCGGTACCTGTGGATAAATAAACTTTAAAATATATTTCACACTTTAACAAAAATCAATAACAAGAAAAATAATTTTGATATTTAAATATAAATGTTAAGAATTATTTAGTCAATTTTCTTTTATATTTAATATTTTTAAATATATATATATTTATAGAAGAAAAAGAACCCTATTTTACTTTTAATACTCAGTTCATTCACTTTGATTATGATGATTAATAAAATTTGAATGGTTATTATTGTTTAGGTCTTTTTCTATCTAATTATTTCTCTAATATATATAAAAAAAATTGGTAAAAGTCACATGGAATTTTTTCCAGAATATATTAGGATTTTTTTTTTTTTTTACCAAAATCTTATTTTAACAAAATTTATACCAAAGCAAACAAAGAAAAAAAATTAAGTTATTCAATTATTCATATAATAAATGCTAAAATGTCTCAAATTAAAAAGCAAATATTAAATTTTTTACTAAGCTTTCATCTTAAGGAAAGCTTAATTTATGTTTTTAGTTTTCATAAAGAAATTAATATAATTAGTAAATTAACAGTTTAAGAATATCAGAAATCCATGAACAACTTGTAACAAGTTTGCAAAACTAAAATTCTTTTACAATATTCAATTAACAGACTTGTTTGGAATTAAGAAAGGTTGTTTAATGCAAAATACTTTGCAATGAAAATTAACATAAGATGCACTCCTCATTCATCTCCTGAGCTAATTACAAATCATTTGAAATATCTTTTAAATCATCACCTAAGCCTCTATACAACAAATTGTCCTACTTACTAACAAGTCACTGCCTAAATGATTTAAACATTGTCTCTATTTTATATAGGTCCCATAGATTGTTTACTGTGAGTTACTTTTTTTTCAGATTCTCTTCCTCCTTTGGCAAAATTTTATCATTTTCTCAGTTATGGGTGTCCTGAAATACCCATTTCTATGTCCTATAGTATATGCAATTACAGAGAGCCAATATGCTTTGTTATAGCAACACTGACATTGCTGTTTTAGCCACAACTTGCAAAAAAAATTAAAAAGTTGAACAGTAGAAATTTCACACACTTAAAAATTATTTACCAAAACTGGAAAGTTTAAGCTAACCAAGCTGTTGTTGTTGTTGATGATAGCACATATACATTCACTGAACTCTACATAACTGTAATATCCCACACTTTACAATAAAAAAAATATTGCTTAACTTTGAAGATAACATTTTTTTCAAATGAATGTGATCAAAAACTGAGAATTGACATATAAGCTCCCTCCCACCTATTTTCCAGACCTATTTTCAAAGAGAAATGTGCATGTTATACACCAGCAATTACAGTAAATATAAAAATCATTAAACAAAACTATTTTAAAATTTAAAATAATTTACCTCTTAATAAAATATTTAATGAATAGTGTTAGATTTCACATATAAATTTTCTTGAATAAATGAAGGGGGGGGGGGAGAATCTGGTCTAACATTAAAGTGTAAAACTTTTGGATCCATTTATTAATGTTAATGCAAGTCTGAAGCAAATCAAAAATAAACACAGGAAAACAGAGCTAATCAAGGATTGGTTGGAATACAGTGAAATATTTCCATATAGACATTAATATGAAATGCTAAAAAAGCATCTAATCGAGAGAGTGTTCATTTAGTAATTACATAATGTGGTAACTAATACTATTTTTTTTATTTCTTAGATTAACATATTTTATTGTTATAACTCACCGATGAAAAAACAATATCTGAGCTTGAACAGGATAATTAAATGTAGAAGATTCTGCAATGTGACAGTTTGCAATGAAAAATTTGTACATAACAACTTGAATACAACACAACTTGAAAAATGAATTCTATGATTCAAAGATTTGAAGCAACTTTAGCCATTACAAAAGAGGTAAAAACCTAATTTTTGTTCATTAAGAGTTATTTCTGCAACAATTATTGGGAAAATATAACAGGGCTGCTTTAATATAATATTCACATATATTTTTAACTAAATAAAATAATAAAAAATATGTACCCAGTGAAAAATAACAAATTTGTGAAAAATAGTTTTAATGCAGTATACACTGCTATCTTCTGTAATTAAACTTTGTTCTAGATGTGATGTCATAGTTTAATGAGATTATATGTTATACATATAAACTAATAATAATGCAGGAAAAACATGAATGTCAAAGTAACCTCCAAACACACACATTTACATACATTTCAATTCAAAGAATAATTTACTATTCTTTATAATAGCATTATATATTCAAAACTTAACATCTCAATTTGATCTAAATGACTTTTCAGTTTAAACCAAGAGCCATCTTTAAAGATGACTCTTAGTATAACAGTTTTATCATATTTAATAATCATGCTCAAAACAAAGGGGTATTTTTCTGTTTTTCATTTAGAGGTAGATCTGTAATTAATTCAATTGCAAAGAATATTTTATTACAAAAAAAAAAAAAAAAAAAAAAAAATCTTCTCACTATTAATGTTTATTATGGTTTCACTCAATTAAAATAAATATTTACATTTTGTTCTAAGATAACAGAATAAGTGTAACTATTATATACAAAATATTCAAGCAATAATGTTTTTAATAATAAATTATTTTTTAATATTTCAATGCAATTCAGTATGTTGGGTTCCTTAATTTGAAAGATGGGTTGTCAGACTCAAATTATGTAAATCATGAAAATGTTGCAAATCGTTATAATATTCTTTAAATAAAACCTATTTTTTTGTAGATAGTTATACATCTCTAAAATATAATTCAAACAAAAATACATAGCAGATTTTTTAAATTGCATCATTAATAAGCAGAAAAATACAGAGGTAATCTTCATCAGGCAAATATTTGTCTTAAAAATATGAATATATTGGTCTTGTGGAGCCTTTAGAGCTGTATCATATAACCATACATGTGGAATACATACAATATCGTATTTAGATTATCAATATCCATTATATGATGAAAATTTAGTAATGCTGATTTATTGTAAATACATAAAAAAGAAATGTTAAACAATAACAATTCCCACTGAAAACAGTCAATCACACATATTCTAAAAGTACTTTAACAATTTAATTGTAAATAAAATAAAAATATTTTCTTAAAAAAATACAAAAAATTACACTGTAAAAATTGAACTTTTCTTATTACTTAGTCAAATCAGCTTTTCCTCTCACTTCTGGTACTCTAAAAAGATGAATATCTGGACATAATCTTTGAGCATCTTCACCCCTAGCTCCTCGCTTGACTCCCTTAGCTCTTGCTTCATAGTTTACAGCAATAATTCTAAGGAAAAAAAACATGTTTAAAAATACACAGAATACATATTTATAATTAAATTTTTTTCATTCAAAAAGAATCATTCATACTTTTATAAATCTTAGGAAAAATAACTTTTTTAGCAAAAATGTTTTATAAATAAAATATATAAATGAGTTGAATAATATTTTAAATAAGATTTATTCTTTCCCAGAATAAAGAAATGCACTCTATTATATTAATGTATTTCTATTATTTTGATAACCAACTATGTGTATATATATAAATTAGTATATATACATAATGTATATATATAAGAGCTTCTCTTCTCCTCATAAAATTCATTTAATATTTTACATTATTAGTTAGTGAGAAAAGAATAATGAAACTAGAAACTACAGCAACTGATATGCAGTATCAAATATTTAAAACATTTTGGTATTCATCTTAATAATAAACAAAAATAAAATCTTTTATTTCAAATTTTTAATGAATTTTTTAATTTTTTCAAAAGAAATAATTCTGAATGAAAATTGTATAAGGGGAAATACTTATACTCTTTCTTATACTAATATGAATCTTTTAAGCTACATAATAAATTATTACCTCTTTTCAATTTGTTACTTAATTTATGTAAAAGCAATTTTATAAAAAATATATTCTATGCTAAATGAGTTAAAATTTGAGTTTACAGCTTTGTTTTTGAACAACAGATTAATATGGATAAGTAGAAACAAAATATACATATATTGTACTTAGTAACTTCAATTGCTACATTACATACAAATGCTACAAATTTGTGTAAATTAAAAAAAAATCATAATATATGAAATGCTAGAAAAAATTGTAGTTTACTGTAATATAATCAGAGAGCCTTTATTTTTCCATTTAAAAATGATAAAAAAAATATTAACAAATGGAGTTTATATATCAAACAAAGTTAATTCATGCTATTCTTGTAAGTAATAGAACATAGCTGGAAATAAATCCATTACTCAATGATAGCAGCATATTATTATTATCACATTGGACATTAAATGGTCATGACTATTTGCAGGCACATTTGTGTAAGATTAATCTGACAAGTTCACGTATTTGTGTGCTCTTTGGCACCTCATCTATAATAGGGGAGGATCTCTTTAGTTGCTCCTTTCTTCTGGCTGTTCGGTCTAGTGATGAATATCGGGCCCTTTTGCCTTGTAAAGCTGCTTCAGTGTTGTACTTCTATGCAAGATGCCTTATGTCTAAGAGGACGCAGGCGCCCTCCCCCCCAAAAAAAAATTGGGAATTAATGATTTAAGTTTTCAAGAAGAACAATGAATAAGCAATTATTACATTGCAAAAGTGCCACATGAAGAAAAGAATCAAGATAAATAAAATCACTATTAAATTAAAGAAGAAGCAGAATTTAGTGCAAAATTTAAAGGAAATGTTAACTTTGGAGAATCTTCCATAATATGATAGGCTATTCATCAGCACCAACACCATCTCAACTGTATAACGTGTCACGGAAGATTTGTCATCCTAGACATTAACAGGGAGCAGCAATGTTTGTAAAATTGAAAAAATAACAGATTCTACAAATGCTGATTCAATATATTCTACAAAAAATCTTGAATCTGTATCAATACAGGATATGGGGACTTCATAATTTATTATCATGGATTAGAATGAAATGGTCTTTGCAACATAGGATTGCTGCTAATTTTGAATGTGACCCACAATAATTGCTGAACATTATGTGGATGGATGATGATTATTTTATGTCATGACGACACCAACATTCCAAACTATACCAAGATGGCACCAAGTCCACATTAGCACATGATGATGATAATGATGAATGACCAAAACATTAAAATTTTCCCTCCGAGACTGGTATGATTTTAAAACAACATTAATTCTGGACACTTTCCTCTTCAAAACTCTTTGACTATCAGTAGCTTTGTTGGAAAAGGAAAATACCAGTTGTTGGATCATCAATGGTATCAATGCCAATATACTACATTCAATTTTAAATACAGTTAAAACTTACTTAATATTTTACACTGGCAATTATATTCAACATCTTTTGCTTTAAAGAAATATACATTATGTTCTGATATTATGCATTCTTTTATAGTCTGTGTGCCAGGCTACTTTACATAAACTGTTTCAATTTAACGTGTGATGGTCATATATGATTTATTTGAATAATTTTGCTTTCAATAGTTGTTAAGAAAATCCAATGATTCTCTGATCATGTTCCTGCAAAAATATTTACTTATACAAAATGAAATAATTCTCAACATGGTGATATCAATACATAAAATAGTCATATATAGGCAATAAGGCCCTGTTGAGCTCCTTGTGAGTATATTTTTTTAAAAATTACATCCTTATGTTGGCTCTTTCGAGCATAATAAGTCTTGCGTCCAATAAAGAAAAGTATCTCCAGGAGTGGAGAGCATCTTGAAATGTGAAGAAGAGTGGGCTTCCTGGAGGGCAGAACATTTCCAAAGATGCTCACCATCCACGCCAACATGTTCCCTACATGAAATGCAGTCGGGTGAATCCACAAGCCCAATGTGATATACATGTTTCTGGAGAAAATCATGCCCAGTAAGTAACCTGAAGTAGGAGACCCCTATAGATCTAAGTAGATCTCTGGGGATACATGAGCTCAGCAGGGTCCTCCAAGAGGCGTCAACTGCATTCTCTTTGTAATAAATTTTTCGCTGGTGATGCATAACCAGTTTTAGAAGAAGTTTGACATTTCTCAGGCCAGTAAAAGTATCTGGAGGGTTTAAAAAAGAAGCCTTTCGCGAGATTGCCTGCTTTTTCATTACCAGGCAAGCCACAATGGCTAGGGATTCATTGTAAAGAAATTTCCTTTCCTGAAGACAGTAAAGTGTTAATGATGGTTTACAGTTAAATTCTATAGATGTAGGTAGGAGAGTATAATTTGCCACTTTATGAATGGCAGCCTGACAGACAACATGAAAGACAAATTTCATTTCCAAGAAATCTAAAATTTTTTGGAGAGCCATGTGAATTGCATATATTTCTCCATTAAAATTGTCAGAGTTTTTTCCCAAAGGCTCTTTAAGTTGGAAAAATTTGGAGAAGACACCAGCTCTCGCTC
This sequence comes from Latrodectus elegans, assembly GCA_030067965.1. Lineage (NCBI taxonomy): Eukaryota > Metazoa > Arthropoda > Arachnida > Araneae > Theridiidae > Latrodectus > Latrodectus elegans. The sequence goes on from CM057821.1 coordinate 49,463,143, forward strand.
TCCCAGTACTTCTCTCAGCTGATCCATCAGTATAAATGTGCATCCAATTGTCGAGTGGATATCTCTCATTAACAGTAGCAAGAGCAGCAGCCCTGAGTTCTCAGTCAGGGGAGACTCCCTTCTGGACAGGAAGTACAAGGTCGAAGACAGGGGTGGCATATTTCAGCATACCTGGGAAGACAAGGGATCTGATGTAAGGGCTCTATTACTTGGAGTGCCAAATGAGCTGGGAATTCTCAGGAATTGTGATAAAAATGTTGGTTGTGTTATTAGTCTCAGAGTCCTTGGTCGGTAGTTAGTCCAAAAACCATCACTACAAGGTAACCTTTCACCAAGAACCAAAGTAGCAAAAACTCTCCTATCATGCAAACAGTCAAAGCTGGTATTGGAGTTGAGAAGGCTCCCCCAGTGATAAGCCTAAGAGCACTGTTTTGATCAACATTGAGTTTCGATAAAACAGCACCTGAGGCAGTGATTAAAATTTCGGCTCCATAATCGAAGACCGGTCGGATGAAAGAGTTAAAAGTTATGACCAAAACATCCTGAGTGGCACCCCACTTAACACCAGCTAATCTTTTTTAATAAATTAAGTCAGCCTGAGACATTTTCAGCGATTTTTGAGGCCTGTTTGTACCAGGTGAGTCTTGGGTCTAAGAGAATACCGAGGTATTTAGCACAATCAGTTCTCTGAAGTGGTTTGCCATCAAAGTTTAAAATAATCTGATGCTGTTTAGTACTCAAAGTAAAAAGCTCAAAATTAGTCTTGTCAATGTTGACAGAGAACTCATTGTCATTAGTCCATTTCAATAAAAAGTCTAGGGCAGAATTCATAACCCTCTCTAGTGTTTGAAAGTTGTTGCCGATTGCCCAAAGGACCAGATCATCTGCATATAACAAAACCTGAACATCAGGGCAGGTCTTCGAGATGTTGCATATGAGATCATTAATCATCAAGTTGAACAAAACAGGGCTTAAAACAGAACCCTGAGCAGTTTGCCTGAAAGCCGATCTAGCATTTCCATAATTACATTAATAAAACGTTGTGAAAGGAAATTAAAGATCCATTTAATGAGGTGGTCAGAGATGCCCATCTGATGAAGCTTCTTTAGTAACAGTTTTCGCCAAAAATGGTCAAACACTGATATAAAGTTGATAAAGATTGCAAGAGTACTTTTTTTTTTCTATGAAAACCATCTTTGATTTGTTGACTGAGTCTGACTATTTGTTCCATAGTATTAAAGTCCTTTCTAAACCTAGCTTGTCTCTCAGAGATAAATCCTTTACCGTCAAGAAAAAACTGTAATCTATCAACGATCATTCTCTCAATCAGCTTGCTCAAGATACAGGTCAGAGAAATGGGTCCTTGTGCGTATATAACCAAGCTCATACTCCTCATATAACTGTTTGGAGTGGTTTCATGGCATCTTGCACTCTGAAAAGCACTAGTCTGCATTCAATTGAAAAACATGTTCTATCACTGCAGAAAAGTATCTCACTTTTGTTAAATCATGTAATACCAGTATTGCAGAAAATTTATATTACTTGCCACTAATTCCATGCAGGGTGATACTTTGCTCTACGATGCACATTTTATCGAGATCTTCCTGCATGACAGTCATTTGTGTCTGATCTAAATAAATAATTCTTAATTTGATGTTAGAATCTCTATTGGTCATTTATTTAATCATTTAATTTTCTAATGGAATAAAATTCAAAGGCTCACAGATCTTATTCCAACAAACAATTACAAGTTTTAAATTACAAGTTTTAAATTTGGTATAAATTTATGGTGTATTCTATGTATATATATATATAGACATATAAATATATAAAATATTTAATAACTGCTTACTACTAATAATAAAAAAATGCTAAACACAAAAATACTTTATATTGTAACAATTTAACTTTCATAATCTTGAATCAGACAAACGACAACTAAACTCCTCTGTTTTACTCAGTATTTTAACTTTAGAATGTTAATATAATAATAAATAAACGTTACGTTGCTTGTTCATATGCATCTTTGTCTTTTATTTGCACTATTTATTTGTATTTAATTGCTTTTTGTTTTAGTCTTTATTTATAAATAACCTCAACAGGTTATGGGCCCAGCTTGTTTTTTAAATCTGCGTGAATTTATTATCTGCTAAATTCTGAAAAGCGAAGTGAACCGTGAGCTAGGCCTAACAGCGAGACGCCATGGATTTAAAAGTACAAATTGACAAATTAGAAGGAGTGGAAAATTGTAGCAAGAGGAAGTGGCAAAGGAAAATGCACTTTGAACAGTATGATCTCACGTCAATTATTGATGGAACTAAAATTTGTCCTGTCACTGTAAATGGCGATGTTAATACGGATGAGCACTTAAAGAAGGTGGCAGAATGGCGATGTGATAATGCTAAGGCGGCTGCGCTTATTGCAAGCACGTTGAGTGCTTCTGTAGCAGATTTAGTGATGACGTACTCGAATGCGAAGGACATTTGGGACAAATTAATTAGTGTTTTTGAGCAAAGCAGTATACAGAGACTTAATTTATTGATGACACAATTTTTTCAAGTCATTAGAGAGATTCTCATGACAATGTTGCAACACATGCAGCTAAAGTTGAAAGAATCTACACAGATATGAACAGTGAAATAAATCGTATTGGATCAAGCAATATTCCAGAAGAATTATTGCAAGGCAAAATATTGCTTACTGTGGGTGCAGAATTCCAAGAATTCAGCAATGTGTGAGAGTCTTTAGACTCTGATAAACGAACAACTAAGAATCTTGTTGAAAAATTGTGTACAATAGAACAATGTATTAAATCTAATGCTGCTGTGGATTATGGTGCATTTGCAGCTCGTATACCTGGTTTTACGCAAAAAAACTGTGAAAAATGGGGAAAGACTTCCTGAAAGGACTCCTGTTGGTAATAAATCTAGTAATTTCAAGCAAAAGAACTGTTTTAAGTGTGGTTCGAATGCACATCTTTGTAAGGACTGCTTTAAGAGAAAGTCAAATGTCTCAAAGCATAATAAAGGTGCATTTGCGGCTAGTGCAAACAGTACACACCCTGATGTTTGGGTTTGTGATTCTGGTGCTTCACACCACACGACTGCTAACAAACAGTACTTTACTTCATACAAACATTTTCCTGTGCCCATTGAGGTATCACTTGCTGATAATAACAAGATTCATGCATATGGATCTGGCAGAATAAATATTGAAGTTTGTATTCAAGGTGAATGGGCTCATGCTCACATGGAAAATGTCTGGTATGTCCCTGATGTGAAACGGCATCTCTTCTCTGTACAACAGGCAGCCAAGCACGGAGTTGAAGTAAAACTTATTGAAAGGTATGCTGAATTTTTTCGCAATGGAGAACTTATTGCAGTTGGATCCTGGAGAGATGGCACATACATTATGTCGATGAGGGTTGTTATTCCAGCTAGTCCAGTTGAGATAAGTATTGCTACAGAGACTGAATCTTTGCAGCTATGGCATAAACGCCTTGGTTACCAAAATAAGTGGCATGTTCGAAAACTGCTAACTGATATGGGAATATCTGTAAGTCATGCAGTGACAAGTGAATTTTGTGATGGATGTGCTCTTGGAAAAGCTCACCAGAAACACTTCAAGTCGCGTCCCTATAGAGCGATATCAACTGGTGAAATCATTAATGCTGATGTTAATGACCCTATGTCTGTGGGCTCACTCAGTGGTGCAAGATATTATGTTTGCCTTAAAGATGACTACAGCAAATATCGTAAAATCTTCTTTTTGAAAAAGAAAAGTGATGTTAATTGTTGTCTACGTATCTTTCTCAATAAAGCCACTAATCCTGGCCATGTTGTGAAAAGTTTCCGTTGTGATGGAGGAGGAGAATTTGACAGTGGTGAAGTTCTAAAGATACTAGCTGAAAAAGGTATAGCACTAAATCTCAGTGTACCATACTCACCAGAGCAAAATGGCGCAGCAGAGAGGGAAAACCGAACAATTGTTGAACTGGCTCGTTCTATGCTTGCAACAAGTGCATTGCCTCGGTCACTTTGGGCCAACGCATGTGACACCGCAGTGTATCTGCTAAATCACACTGGTTTATCTCCAGATGAAAGCAAAAGTCCTCATGAGCTTTGGACTGGTGAGCCAAAAATTAAACTTGACCACCTGAAAGTATTTGGAACTGAATGCTATGCACATATACCAAAGATCCTCAGACGCAAGTTTGAAGACAAGAGTGTTCGTGGTCATTTTGTGAGGTATGTAAACAAGAAAGATGGTTATAAGACCTATCTGCCCTCTCAGAAAAAAATCATAAAATCTCGAGATGTTGACTTCCAGAATGTTTGTGCACCACTTCTGTGACAGTGGAGGTGGAGGAAGACTTAAATGATAGGTATAAAGAAACTTGGGTTGAAAGATGTAATCTATCTGAAGAACAAGAGCCTGTAAGAAAAATCTGGAAGAAGCCGAAGCTCTCCTGCATGGATGAAATCTGGAGATTATCTGATGGCAAATATAGCTGCAGTAGAAGAATTCAAAAACGGTGAGAATCCATCCATGTATTCTGAAGCTCTTTCGTCAAATGAAAGTGACCTGTGTCTAGAAGTCATGAAAGAAGAAATAAAAGCCCCTCATGAAAATGAAATGTGGGAGCTTGTTGAGAGACCCAAAGGTTGCAAAGTTATCAATTGTTGATGGGTGCTGAGAAAGAAATCCAGATGATACTGTGGAGCGATACAAAGCTTGTCTTGTAGCAAAGGGTTATGCACAAAAAGCAGGTTTTGATTGCGATGAAACATTCAGCCCTGTTGCAAGATATGACACTGTGAGATCTGTTCTTTCTGTGGTGGCAAAAGAAAATTTGCACTTGCAGCAATTTGATGTAAAGACTGCATTCTTGTATGGAACCCTTAAGGAGGAAGTGTTCATGTCACAACCAAAAGGCTTCAATGATAATAGTGAAAGAGTCTGTAAATTGCATAAAAGTCTATATGTACTGAAACAAGCACCTCATTGTTGGAATCAGTGTTTTGTGAATTTTATGACAGACCAGGAACTGGAAGTTAGTACAGCTGATCCCTGCTTGTTTATCAGGTACAGAACTGAAAAGAAACTCCTAGTTGTTATTTATGTAGATGATGTGGCCTTGTTGTTGGGACAGACAAAAACTCAACTTAGTCATTCTTTTCAGATCACAAGGGGTTCATAGAACCAGTTTCTAGGTATGAACATAACAAGATTGAATGATGGTTGAAATTTTGTGAATCAGTGTGCCTATTCGAAAATAATTCTGTCAAAATTTCATATGGATTCCGCCAATCCAGTGTCAACTCCAACTGACAAAAGTTTTGTTTTTGATGATACAGAAAACAAACTGATAGGGAAAGAAGTCCCTTATCGACAGGCGGTTGGCAGTCTGATGTAGCTTGCAACTGCTACAAGACCTGATTAGGCTTATGCTGTAAGTGTTGTTTTAGAAAATCTTGAAAATCCCAGGACCTCAGATTGGTGTGCTGTAAAACAAATTTTTAAATATCTTAGAGGAACTACAGATCTTGGTTTGTTATATCAAGTAAAGTGTCATTCTAATGAGCTTGAAGTGTACAGCAATGCTGATCATGCAGGTGATTTAGAAACAAGACGCTCAAGAACTGGAATGGTCTCTAAATTTTCATATGGAGTCCTCTCTTGGATGAGCCAAAAGCAGAAGAGTGTGGTATTATCTACTACAGAAACCGAATACATTGCTGCAAGTGAGAGTGCTAAAGAACTAATTTGGTTGAAATATCTGCTTAGTGACATAACAAATCTTGAAACTCCCTCTCTTCTGGTAGATAATGCTAGTGCTGTGAAACTCGCCAAGAATCCTGAATACCATAAACGTTCTAAGCACATTGATGTCCGTTATCACTTTGTGCAAGAAAAATTCATTAATGGTGAACTGTTCATCAAGCATGTTCCAAGTAAATTGCAATTAGCAGACATCATGACTAAATTATCACCTAATGTTAGGTTCAAAGAACTGTGTACCTTGTTAGGACTGTTCTCATTTAATAGTCCTGTTAGTGAATGATAATCTAAATAAGTTGTGGCTTGTGGAGGAAGTATTGTAACAATTTAACTTTCATAATCTTGAATCAGACAAGCGACAACTAAACTCCTCTGTTTTACTCCGTATTTTAACTTTAGAATGTTAATATAATAATAAATAAACATTACGTTACTTGTTCATATGTATCTTTGTCTTTTATTTATACTATTTATTTGTATTTAATTGCTTTTTGTTTTAGTCTTTATTTATCAATAACCTCAACACTTTAAACCTCGACAAAAACTACAAATATAATTAAAAATTTTTGCTACAAAGCAGCAAGTTTAAGTTTTTTAAGTTATACTGACATCAGAATATAAATTCAGAGCTTTTTTAATAGAGAAATGCAAATATTTTAAATTTTATGAAGACAATTACAAATACTACAAATTATACAAAAATAATTAATTACACATGTTTCTTAAGTATTTATAAAATGAATCAAAGAAATAACACAATATTTATAAATTAAAAACATATTTACATCAATTACTGTAAAAAAATTTTTCAACTGAAAATTTAACTAAAAAAGTTGCAGAATTAATATATTTCAAACACATACCCACCACCTTTCCAAGTATTGTATTGGACAACTGCACATGGTTTATTTTGATATTCTGGACATAGTTTTTGCTCTACCTGAACATAAAAGCAATCCATGTCAACTAAAACAATAATTCGATCTGTAGTTTTAGAATCCATTTCTTACTCTTGCTGCAAATAATTGGAAATAATTTAGTCTGAGAAAAAAAGTAGCTTTATTAAATTTACTACATTAACATAGATATAAGTACTTAAAAAAATCTATTATACTAATAAAAGATAAAAATTTTCATAGAATGAAACCAAATGGAAACAACTTGGTCTCTCAGGTACAATAATTCATTCTTTGAATGCATTTATATTTTAACCAAGGCTTTATATTAAATTTTTTTATTAGTCTGAAGACTAAAATTATTCATGGCAAAATGTTTTTGCAGCAACAGAAATTTAAAACTTTACAATAAAGCAATTATAGTAACTTAAAATATAAAATATATTTACTTAGCATCTTTAAGAAACTAAAAACAAATAGTAAATTCTTCTGTAGAACAGTCTGCAAATTGTTTCAGAATATTCACCAACATGTGGTATTTTAATGAAATATTAATTAGTATTTATAGGAAGTTCCTTCAAAGGATATGTTGTTGTTGGCTTATTCTTTTTAAAGATCTGGGCATTTGTCAGATCAACTCCAATAACTTGTTGACAGTTAGAAAATCAATGACTAGTAGGGGATCTGAGGATAAATCAACTCGAGAAAGTCCAACACAATCCAGAATATGTTTTGGTAAGGATGGATGATCATAGCATTTTTTACAAGTAGGTTAAATTTTTTGTACCACATTCAAACGATTAACATTTTAGATGTCCACATGAAAATCTGGCAAAGGCAGTTTGAGATTTTTGGACACATTTTATTTCCAGAAGAGTTCCAGAGTACCATTGGTGTGTGGGGGAATTTGTCAGATTGAATACAGTCTAGATTTTTCATTAGAGTAAAGTTCCTGATATGTAAGTGATGAACCAGTGGGCGAATCTTCCTTACAGCCCACTTTGGTCAGTCGATCTGCAGTCTCATTGCCACCAATATTTACATGGAATGAAATCCATTAGATAGCAAAAGTATACAAGAAGTATAGGACTATAAGCTTTTAAAGGGTATACAAGATGTATATGGCTATAAGCTTTCAAAAGCATTTTGCAGTTAAAATGGTCTATTAGCAAAAAAGTTGCAGATGGCTCAAATATATAAATACTAGAAATCTTTAGTATGTCAAACTATGAAACATTTTTCAAATCCTATAAACATAATTATATAAATAGTTTTAAAATTTATGAGAGCAGTTAAACTGATGTATGTTTCAGGATGTTGGTTGATGAATTTGTTTCAATTTTCCACTAACAATATTTTTCAGTGTTTTTATATTCTCAATAGCAAGATACACGAGTTACAAAAATAGAAAGGTTATCTCAAATAATAATTTTTCTCAAGAAGTAAAGTTAATTTTTTCTGTTGCACATAAAGTGTAACAGAAAAATTAACCTATAGTTTGTCAAATCAATATATCTCTAAAGTAAGATCTAAGTCTAAGATTCTCCACAAACTGTAATGGCTTGTCTTAAATGGCTTTTATTCATGATACCACTACTGCAAAACAATCATGTTATCTTGGCAAAATATCACGACAAAGATGTATCATCAAGCAATTGTATCTGGTAATTATGTGCAATGTCACTATTAGTGTAAGATGAGCAATTTGGTCTATTATTCTACACAGATTTCCATCAGCTCCTTTAAGAATTTTGATGCACCAGGTATTACTAGTAGTTAAAAGGTGAAATATGTTAAGTAATGTAATCAAAGAGAAATCTCATTTTTAATCACTTAGGAGAGTCATTACCCCTTTTTATGTGAATGGTTATCTTTTATGTGACTCATTATAATCCACTCTCCAATGAGCTAAGATCTACCTATAGGTAATATGGATCATTTTCCTTTTAAGCTTTTCAGGTGATTTTGACATTGAACTTTATAGTGGCAGTAAGGCTTGATGTTAGAAAGCTATTTGTCATCTCATGAGCTGCTTAGATACAATAATCAGTGGTTTACAACTACACATCAAAACCAGCAATATGAATGACAGTATTAAAATTGAACATGCAAATTTCAAGAGGTTATCGTTAAGAGACTGGAGAAGAAGCAGTCTCTGTTAATGAATGAAAAGTATTCAATATGAGCTTTCATATTCACATTATTTTCATCTTTTATTGACAAACACAATTTCAAGATTTATATGCAAATCAATCAGAGAAAAAAGTCACCATACAACAGAATTTTTAGCTACATTTACTAGAATTCCATTAGTAAAAATTACATTTAATTAATTCAAATATGAATAAAATTTTTTATAGAATCTTATTTGAAATTTTGTATTTAGAATTTTATTGCATAATTATAGCATGCAATGGCATTTTTCATACTTAAAATTACATTTGAGTTTAATCTACATCATAGTTTAAATTTATTATTCATGTGATAAAAAAATGATTACAATATGTTTCATGTTAAGTGGTGATTTTAATCGTTTGATTTTATCAAATTTTTTTCAAGAAAAAAGCCTTTAAAAATAAATTAAACACTAATTAAATATTGCTGATTGGAAATTTTTTTTAAAAATGATCACAAAATATTAAATATTTTATAATATTTAAATAACATGTTAGTTTGACACAAACTTAAGAAATAAATTAAAAAAATAATTTTCTTATAAATATGCATTGTACAAATTTTTAGACAAAACATATAATTTGTTTAGAAAATTCTCAGGCAGAAATGCATTAAATCTTAGAGATCTTTAAATATTTACTTCATAATAATTGCATATAAATATTTAATGATGAGTTTTGATTGTAACTTTCTTACTTAGCATCACTATTATGGATTCATATTTAATGCAATTATTTTCACAAATCTTTTTCGAACAATTCTAATTTAGAAAATATTTATGCTCAATGTCTTGGTTATATCTCGATAAATACTGAGGTTGTACTAACTGAAAACTGCTGAAATTTGGATAAGTTAGTAACACCAGATTAAGAGCATAAAATAGTGTGGCCGTTTATTATTGTTATCAATAATGTTGGCCAAATTTGACAAAGATCAATTTGTTTGGTTTGCAGTAACCAAAAGAAAATTCACTTTTTAAAATCAATATCTGAAATTCGATCTCGGTCACCCTTGAATAATAGAAGATCATGTTACAGTTCTGCTTTTAGCATATACAGCAATCAAATTGGTTAATAGTTTTCATGCTTAACATGCTCCTTCATTTATTAAAAATTCTGGAAGATTAATATATGATAGCTACCCAAATACATTTTAATAACTTTCAGCTATAACACAAAATGTTAAAATACCTACCCATTCATTTTACCCTATTACCATTTTTTTTGTAATTATTTGTTGAAATGCATTTAAAATAATCATCATTATATTTATCTAATGATGAGGCAGATGTTGATAGTAAAAATAAATAAATAAAAGTTTTACTAAACCACAATGAAATGAGAAACATGTTAATGGTGAAATTGCAAGGGTTATTGTTTGTTTCATGTAGTGTAGATTATTGATATAATAACAATGGATTTTACACTATTTTTTCTAATTTAGTTTCCCCATTTATACAGTAAAATTCAAAATACTATACGGTGGTACATAATTTTTATTAAGTTTCACAACCAAGTATGAATGAAACATTTTTTCAAAACAAATTAATAGTTTATGATTTAAATTCACAGATGAGTTGAATTTAATACGAGGCTTTATAAACATGAAATTAACTTCTTTAAGCCCTTTATACTATAAAAATCCAGGAAATTTTATAAATAATTTATATATTTGATTGAAGTATAATATAAAAATAGTTACTAATATTTTATCATTCAATTCTGAGCTTATCATATTATTTGACACATCTAGTATTATGTATTATTAAAATTAAAAGATATAACACGAAATTTGACATGAAATCGAGTACAGAATAAATAACTAATGATAAATGGTCAAATTTTCAAGCAATAAAAATGTATCGACGAAATGTAAACAATTTAATAAACTTACACATCCAGGTTTCAAAAATTCATGTAAAATAAACATAATTCATTATGAATAACAGTCACAAATCCATTCAGTAGTTTGATCATGTTATAAGCAAAGAAAATAGCCCACATTTTAGCGCCAATTTCGCGATCCTACAACACCTGGAGCAAAAATTACGTAATAAACGCTACGAGAGCCAAAATGTAAGGACTGGTTTTGTTGACTTTTGAAGTTTGAATGAGACACGTGACTGTAATCTTGCGCATGCGCATCATGATGATCCGGCGGAGATGGATAAGATGAAAATTCTTCATATGAGTTGGAATGGATGAAGCAGATGGTCCATAGCAGACTATAAGTTGAGTAGATTTTGTTAGTTTACCGTTCCAAAAATATGTGATGTTTTTTTCGACAAAATATATAACATTATAAAAGAAAAGAAAGGGGAATTTTATTATATACTTGGATTTATCATTTAAATGTGTGTTCCAAATTAAAAACCAAAACGGATAAATTTGAAGATGATTTAAGTATCCCGCTTGTCGCTTGGGGATGCTTACCCCTCTGTCTACCTGTTTTGCTGCCGGGTCGTAAGAGTAGACTTCCGGTAAGTTTTTTTCAGGTTCATATATTTTTCCTATAATTCCTTCTTTTTGTTTGTTTACCAAATTTTAAGAGATACTAGTTCTGGAAGATGGTGAGAAGGATTAAATAAAAGACAGAAAATACGAATTATTTAATTTTTATTTATTTTTACTATAATTTAGAATTTTGAATTTTTTCTGGATTCTAAGTTTAGTTTATTACTAAAGAGTTTTAAAAAATGTATTATGTTTACATAATTTACACTCAAGAATTAACACTTTATACATCTAAATTATACTTTATATTAATATTTTGAAATAGTTTCTTTAATTTTAAAATTAATTATTTTAGTAGTTGCAGAATAAATTAAATATACTCAGATGTGATTCCTTTTTATTTACTTTAACATTTAAATAATTCTCTTGAAGTTATCTTCAAATCTATTTAGTTAAAATATTTCAAATATTCTATTAAATTACGAAAGCATATAAGCAAAATATTTCTGCGTTATATTTTATTACGGAAAGTAGTTAAAAGTTTTTATTTGAAAACTTCAATGAGTGACTGTAAGTCATTTTTAGCGCTAGTATTTTATTACAATTTAATGATTTTGAATAAAGAAGCATTAATGTGCTAAAAATTAACCATTGACTGTAAACAAAACTATATTGAAGATTAATTTTTTTCTCTTTAAAATTATTTCATAATACTGTAAGCATTTACTTTCAAAAAAAAAATCTTTTTTAAAAAATAGAATAAATTTGGGAAATTTGAAATAATATTATTTTGCGAAATGAAAATGCAGTTTCTTATAAATAGTGTTTCAAAATTAAATTCTTAAGAAAACTATGGTTTACGATAATGAAAACAATAATAAACACAATTGCATCGATAATTATGCGTCATGATACTAAAAATTTGATATGGATACTTCAGTAATAATTTTTAGTAATAAAAAAAATTAGTATTATTTCTTACTGTTTATATGTTTACTTAAGTTAAAAGTTTTTAGTTGAAAACTTCAATGAGTGACTGTAAGTCATTTTTAGCGCTAGTATTTTATTACAATTTAATGATTTTGAATAAAGAAGCATTAATGAGCTAAAAATTAACCATTGACTGTAAACAAAACTATATCGAAGATTAATTTTTTCCTCTTTAAAATTATTTCATAATATTGTAAGAATTTACTTTCAAAAAAAAAAAAAAGAAAAAAAAAATCTTTTTAAAAAGTAGAATAAATTTGTGAAATTTGAAATAATATTATTTTGCGAAATGAAAATGCAGTTTCTTATAAATAGTGTTTCAAAATTAAATTCTTGAGAAAACTATAGTTTACGATAATGAAAACAATAATAAACACAATTGCATCGATAATTATGCGTCATGATACTAAAAATTTGATATGGGTACTTCAGTAATAATTTTTAGTAATAAAAAAAATGAGTATTATTTCTTACTGTTTATATGTTTACTTAACAATTGATTTCTCCAGTCGCGTAAGCGATTTTACATAATGATTATAAAAACAGAACTCTTACTTAATGTTTGCTTCCCTGCATATACACAAGCATTGTTAAGAAAAGGGATTGTACTGAGAACAAAAGAATACAGTAAAATTTCATTTGTAAAACTTCTGTAAAAAAAATTGGAATATATATATTTTTTTATTAATTCAAATAATTTGAATTTTATTTTCAATTATTTTTTTCTATTTTAATAATCATGTGATTTGATAAATGGAAGATTTCTGTAAGATATAATGAATTACGGTAATGGTTCGTGATTATTTGGTTGTCGAGATCTAAGCAAGAAACACTGAATAGGGAAATTGGATTCTATAAATATTTCGAATCGTAATTCTTCTATTATAATGTGACCGTTTTACTTTATTTATATAGACGCATTTATTGCCTTTTATTTATATATTTAGGCTGTAACAAGCTTATAATACTACAGAGTATTGAATTAATACTATCTTTTAATGAGAGATAAAATTTCTCTTTTTTCAATAGAGCCATTTCATTTTTTTTACAAAAAATTTCAAATTATCTATTTTATAAATACCTAATCGCTTAATTACAAACTTTTTTCTTTATTTGATAGCACACATGAAGAGTAAAATAATATATTTTAATTTAAAAAATCGTGCTCACTTTTATTCACAATCAAAGTGAATTCGAGAATTAAGCATTTGATTATTCTTTTCTCTCTGTTATTCTATAACAATTATCACCACTGTAGGTCAGTTTTTGCTGTTCTGAGATATTATTAGAATATAACACAAAAAAAAAAAAAAAAAAAAAAAAACAGTGCTGTTTCGTTCGTAATAAAAATTTATTCGAACCTCTCACGTTATTTATTAAATAATAATATGAATCACGTGCGCTCGATTCTGTTTCATTTTTCTTTTTACACTAATAACAATAATTTTGCAAAGGTTCACTGTGACCGTGCTTTTCGGAGTGGAAGGTCAAAATTGTTGCTGAACGATTCAAACACTCTTCCAAAATTGTTAGAGGATGGTTCAAATTTAGTCAGTGTTGCACATGTTGTGTTTCTGCCATCTCCGTGCACATATATCAGAATGGATTCTCCGGTGTTTTCCTGGTCTCATCCTTGGCGATATTTAAATTAGGCTTTTGAATATGGAGTCCTCAAATAAAAAATATACATGGCCGATTAAAATTCTTAGAATGGGCTTACTTATTGACAATCTCTCTCTATTAAATAATGTCCATTATTTTATAAGCATAGAATTATATATATATTTTAAATTTTTGAAGAACGTGTGTAGTAATTTTTAGCATTAAAATATTAATTTGGTGTGGTTGTTCTCGATAATTTATATAATAATAATATAATTTTTTTATTTTTTTAATACAATTTTTTTGAATCCTTATATTTTTTTTAAAAAAAAAATCCTGATTTTTTAAATTATGAATAAGATTAAAAGTTACCTAAACATTTTTGTATATTTTAATATTAATATTCTCAAATGAAATATAAATTATATTTTCCTCAAAAAATGTATGAAGCATATATGCAATGTATATAATTCTTTATAAGCACATTTACATTTCTTATTATCACCAATGGATAAATTTAGCTCAATAGGATATGTTTTGTAGGACAACATTTTTTAACCATTTTAGTGTATCCATTTAAAGTAATGATCATCTAATCTAATAGATTATTTACTAATCTTATAGATAAATAGCAATTTAATAGATTATTTAATGACAAATTTCGCATCATTAATATGATATAATGCAGAAAAGTTCTTTGAAGCAAGAATTTTATTAAATTATATTTTTAAAATTTATTTAATTCTTAGTATTTTAAATAAATATCAAAATTTATAACTCTCTAGATTCTGCTGTAGTACCTCACTACCATTTCGCTTGTTGTTTCAGCTAGGTTTTTAGATTTTTCGGGAAAAATCCCTAATTTAACTTTCTCTCCCTCTCTGTGTGTGTATATATATATATATATCATACAAATATACTTTAAAATTAATAATAAATTTTTTCAGTGCAAAATGTATTTGATAATCTTGCACTTTTTTGCACTGAAAGTTGGATTTACTGTTATTGAATAATGGATTTACTATTGCCGCACACATCATCTATGAATCATCTTATTAGAAGTGGATTTACTATTATGGAATTTGATTGTATGGTGGACGGTAGCAGATTTTACATGTTGTAAATGAATAAATAGCATGAAATTTGTGCCTTTCCACTACTCTGTTGCACTTTTATTACTGGATTAGCTTCCTTACATTTCAGCATTTACGACCATTATTCTTGGCTTTCTGAAGGTAATTTAACTGTATTAATTTTTAGATTGGACATGTATTTTCAATTTTTATTTGTATTGCATATCCCATCGATTTTGATGATTATGCAAAGTACATTGCTTTTCTCACAAATGATTTAAATATTTTAAAAGCATTGGATACTTTGTTAAATGATCATGGTGGACACATCATGTTATCTATCGTTTTAATTTCTTTAGTTTGATTTGTTGATATCTCTGTGGTTATTGTTAGAACACCAGGATCATTTTGGCATATTCCTATAGTTTTAAATAGATTCCATACCACTATAAGCAACAACTCTCGAAGTGGGAATTGAACTCATGAACTGTTGAACCGATGCCAGTGAGCTGATCATTTAAATGACAACTAAAACCCTTAGGTATACAAACACAGAAAATGTATTTATATTACAATGTCTCACCATTCTAAAATGAAATAATTGATTAAAATAAATAAAAAAAATTCTCATAATTTTTTTTATTTTTTAATATTTTGAGTCATAATTTAATAGCTGGATTTAAAAAAAAAATTTTAAATTTTAAAAGGACTATTTTTATATTGCTATACCAATAACAGACTTTTATAAAAACAAATTATGGTTTATTAAATGCAGTATTGTAGTACTAAGAAAAACAGTAACCTTTTTAAAATGAAATGTATAGAGCAATATCGGGATTATTCATAGACAACTTTTAAACTTCACAGTAGATAGCCTAAAGTCTTAAGGCTGCTATAGTGCATTTTAATATGAAACATTTAACTTGTCTTGAGAAAAAATTTTCATAGATTACGGACTGTATTCAAATGTAGCAACAGAGAAAAATCCGGAAAACTCCCAAGCGACCTCTCTAACAGACATGTATGCTAATGGCAAGAGCACAACATTCATTTCCTGTTGTTAAACAGTGACTGGTATTGAGCACGAAACTCTTCACTCTTACCACTAAGTCACAGTGAGTCCTTCTTAACCAACTTATATCTATGAATCTGATGACGTCTAATGACTGAGAATTCTTTTAATTTATAACCATCCTTATTTAATTATTCACTTTTTTCACTTTAATTACATTCAAGACATTGCTCACTGAAAAGATGTGTCTTCAAGGTATCTTTTGTTTCTGTATGTGTGTAACTATTACTTTTAATGGTTTTTAAATAAAAAAAAGCATATTATGTAAATTTAGTATTCTTTCTAATCGTACAGTTACGCATTTTTTTTAAAGGAAATCTTATGCTTTCCGTCTGAAAATCTATATATTTTTATTTTAATTGAGTTACTCTTTTATGTTTTTATATTTTGCATAAATTGCTTCTCCCGAACTACTAAATACAAAAAAACATTGTTGAGTATTTAATATTTTTTATGTTAAATTTTGAATTTAAAGCGGTATGTGTAACTTATTATAAAATTATTATTCTAAATTAATTTAAGTTTTATAATTCAAATGCATGAGAATTTAAGAAATGCATTATTGAATGTTAATATTTATGTTTATGAATTTAATTTTTGTTTTCCTATTTTGTTATTTACGAATTGTTAATATATAGTTTAAAAATAATAAAAAAATATTGAAATTTGAAGCTTATTTTTCATATACTTTAAATTATTCGACATAAAACTTTAAATTATTCGAAACAATAGGCAAAATTATTATTGTAACGTTTTTTTATCACCAGATTGTTCTTAAAAAGCGATTAAAACAAGGAATTTATTTGAAACATTGAAAAAAAAATGTATGGAAATACTCGATAAAAGTATTTAAAATTTAAATTGCTAGAAATATTTAACTTAAATTTTAAACCCCCATCCATATCTAAACAAGAAATAAGAAAATGTTGTATAAAAAACACAAAAGTATTTGTGTAAAATGCTTACTAACTACAATTGTAACAAATACCAAAATATTTTTTGAAGAAATGTATGCAAAACACATTAAATTTTTTTAAGGAAATTCAAATTTTCTGATAAATTTAATTTCATTAAGAAAGAAACTACTACTTTATTCATAAATTAAAGTTTATTTGTTGGAGTAAAATCCCTGATGAAAAGTATTTTTCAAATGATATTTTTATCAATCAATATGAAATGTAAACTTTGACAAAATTAAGATAGAAATTTATTTACAATGAACAAAAGTTTTTGTTATTGGTTTTAGTCTGGTAAAAAGTACCTCCAAAATAAGTTTTGAGATCCTGTCGAAGCATATATATCTTTTTATTTTGAATTCGAACTCAACTTTCTTATTTAAAAGATTATGTTAATTATTAAAGCTTCCTAGAATTTCTTTGAATTTCACTTAGAATTAATACAGTACGCCATAAATAAATTTAAACAATCCGAAATGTATCGTACTATTTGTTTTTGTAAATCATTGTAACCAAAAACTATTTTTTCCTAAATAAATTTCCATGTAGCGTGTACTTATATAATTTCAAGTTTATTATTTCTCTGTCGCAAATATTTATTGTTATATATTAAATTTTCACCTTATTTTTTCAGGTAATAGGATTTAATCATATTTCATTATTAACATAGGTTTTGCATTTAATATGAAATTTTTAAAAAATTTAGGTTGAATAGTAAAAGTAAAAGCATAATTTTTAGTAAAACAATTCTCCTCCATCAAGTCAGAAAAATGCGGCTTAATAAAGAACTATAATATTATGCCATGTTTTCTATTAATATACTACTTGAATATCATGCGATTTTAATGAGAGTAGGTAGTTATGAAAACTAAATTACAAAGATAAAAATTAATATTTAATGTCATAACATTTTCTTAATTTCTGAGAAAGTGCTGAAAAGCGCTGTCGTATTAGTTATATTTATGACAGAGTTTGTGTGTGTGTGTGTGTGTGCGTTAAATATTTATGAAAGTGATATTCAAGATTCGTTTATTTAGTACGGTTACAGTTACACTACAGAGATTAAAACATGCATATTTATTTTAGTTTCCACGGAAATATAGCTGCTGGAGCGAATAAGCATTGCGCAGTATTTCGCTGTGAGTTATAGCGCTATAATGTAGACTTATCGTCTGCGCAGTACTAGAGTTATGACAATTCGAGAGGTCACTTATGAAAACAGACGACTTTTATCGCATTTATTCCAGTTTTTGGGAAAGTTTTCGGAGGCTTAAGAAGATTTCTCGGATGATTTATGATCCTCATAAATGAAAGTTATGGAAATTAAATGGCTTGGAGAGTATTTGCTTTTCTTATTCGGAGATTTTTTTTGGAATAATCTAGGAAGATAACGTAAGATCTCATGACACATATATAAGATTTTAATATTCATGTATAAAAAGTATTGATCGCGTCACGCACATATTTCTTCACTTGTTTTCAAACCCTTTGATTTCACGTTTGTTTACAGTGACTTACATTCCAAAAATGTATTAACAACGCATTTCAAAATGCATTAACATTATTATTTGATGATTTAAATTTGGAAAAGGTAAACAAATGAGTTTTTGCTATTTGGTATCGGAAAACTACGCGTTTCGTTGCGGAAATGATATTGTTGACATAACCTACTTTTAGTAAATTTGTGATATTAGGAGGCCGGAATGTTATTATATGATAATATCAGGATATTATCAGATTCTTATATATATCTTTGCTACATCAAGATATTATCAAATGATAATATTCGTACAAAATTAATAACGTGAGTTGGAATTAAATTTAAAATATGTTTGATGTTATTAATCGTAAATTATCATCAGTTTTTATCAATCAATCAATATTCACTAAGGCTAAAATGTATTGAAAAAGTATTCTCTAGAAATTAAATGCAGTGAAAAAAAATAGAGTTTAGATTTACGATTATGTTTCAATCATGATGATAAGGTTTATATATTTAGACTGAAAAGAATGAAAAATTTTGATGAACCTGATAAATTTTAATATAAACAAATTGACAAACAAAAGCAAGTTTTTATAAAGTTGATGTCTTTTTTACTCAAAATATCCTGCGTAAATTTACAAAATTACCAGTAAAAAACCATAATAAACAAACATACATGAAGCAGTAAAAACGTTCATTTTTTATAGTGTTAAAGCAATCGTAAGATGAATGACAAATTTGTTTGAATCCGAAGCTTGTAAATCTTTTGCATTTTTCTCATTGTTCACGTTGAAATAATCAGAATAAATATTATATAAATTAAGTTAAAAATGCAAATAAAAGTTCGGATAAAGAATAGTTGTAATTTTTTTAGTTTTTAATTAGGGGAAAAATACTATGACAAATTTTGCTGTTAGATGTTTATAATTGTTTAGAATCTACTTTCAATCGTAAATGTCAATCTAAGTAACTGCTGAGCGGGAAACAAGACAGAAAAGCATTAAACTAATCAAATCGCAGACTTTATAATTTGGGCGTATTAGAATACCTACAAAAAATTGTGAACTGTACTTTCTAAACTTTAATCATTGAAACATTTTAAATGTTTTAAAAAAAATTACATTATCAACTTGAGAATATGATAAACAAAAGAGTTATTAAATTATATTCTTTGTATGAAATGTGTTCTTTTAAACAAAATGTTCAATGCAATTGAAAAAAAAATCGAATTTATTTTATTGAAATAAAATTTTGAATGAACTTTTTTTTAATTAAATCCATTGGAATTAATCAATAGTTTTGATAAACTTACTTCTTATTCGTCATTGAAAAAGATTTTCGTTAAATACTTATTACTTTATCAATTATTGTTCTGATTTATCCGACATAACCTATTCAAAACTTAAACTTTTATGCTTTAGTTTCAGAACTTTTATATTATGTTGATTAGTATTTAAAGGAAGGCTTATATATATATATGTAGAGAGAGAGAGAGGCTGACGTATTGGAAAGGTGGAGCTTTTAATATAATACAGATGAACCCACAGCTTTTAAGGTCACGTGAAATAATAAATATTTCTGAAATACTAACAGCATATGTACTGAAATGCAACACATCCGACAGATATTCAAAGGTGCCACCTATAGAATATTTAGGTAAACAGAAGGACAATCGCTTATCATACGTTTAAAAGAAATCCCCTCACCATTGTTTGCATTGAATGCTTTTAAAATATTTTTGTTAAAGTGAAAATATATTTTTAAAATAATGGATGTTAGACTTTTCATGACGTTATCATTACGATCATAGTTAATTATTTGTTATTAATATTTGAAAAACATTAAGTTAGTTTTTAACAAATTAGATGTAGTTTTAAACTGAACATTGTAACAGATTATTGGTTTAATTGCTATTAAAAAGTGATAAATTTTCTCAAGCGTTTTTGAATGGAAGATGAAAGATGTAATACAGATGAACCCATAGCCTTTTTGATTTCATACGTTTTTTAAAATTTTGCAATATTCTTATTTGCAATTTGTATGGCTACGTCTCTGTTATTTTACATGGGGAAATATTGAACTATGATAAAATTTTGCAAAAACATTCGAAGGTAATTTTTAAGTTTGATCGTAAGGAGTGAAGTGCTAATCAATACTCATATCTTTCTCAAATGACCAGTTTTCTATAGAGCGCTTTTGAAAATTTACAGTTTAATGCGTTGCAACTGCTAATTAGCTTTGACACTTCTGCCCTATTTAATTGTGTAATATTCTTTTAAGCACTAGAAACATTATAAAAGATTTACTTCCATTTTAAAAATGACATTACTAATTGACACAGGAATTTATCATACTTATCTTAGAAAGTATAATATAAATCTTGATCAGATTAGCAGTGTTTAGGGTATCCGCCCACATTTAATGAGTACAAAATACCCTAAGGGAAAAGGTGTAAATTATATTGACCTAGATTTAGGATAAGAAAACTTTTGTCGATTCCAACAAAGATCCGATTTTAACACTTATCGGCGGAAGGATAATATATTTATTATTAGTTCTTAAAATCCTTATTAATTGCCTGTAAGTGAGACCATTGAAAAAATTTTATTCCTTTCTCTATATAACATACATACCTAAGTTTTTTAATATATAAGGACATCAAAAATGATTTTTACATTCCATCTCTAGTTAAAAGTATAGAAATAATGCAGTGGTCACTATCTTTCAGTAGTTTAAGGAATTGACAATAGCAAACTCCTCTTTTTGGCGTCAAATTAGTTGATGGACAATGTCAAACTATTTATTTTTTCATCTAGAATTCTTAATGACTAATTTTTTGAACACCTGTGGATCTAATTTTAAGTTTCTTCTGTATCATTTGGTAAGTGAAGCGATGATCATCAATTCTTATTTTTCGTTATACAAACACATTATCATCCAAAATCACAGTTGAAAACCACCTTTTTCTGCTTGTTTTGAAGAATTTTGTGCTTTTTGTGCTTTCTTTATTTTGAAGAGAATTGAGAGACTAGTATAAGCCATTTGAAAACAGAAATAGAAGGTGCATTTTCAATTCACAGTATATTGATCGAAGTATTGGTCCATTTTTCTTGATTTAATTGCATTTTGAAAATCAAAAAACATTCGATCACGATAGCATTTTCTTGTATAGAAACTCCATATATCCTTCTAAATAAATTTTATACTTCTCAATTAATTATAAAAAAATATACTTCTTTAAAATAGTTCATATTTTCAAATCTAACCGTTGATTTTTTTCTATTTTTAGTCTGTGGGTAACTGAAAAATTTCAGAATGATTTTCGTATAGTTATTCATGTATTGTAAAAGAAATAAATGCTCTTCAAGACTAATGTAACGAGTAGATAGGGAAGATAAATATTCTGAAGAGAATAAATTAAAATAAGGTTTTTAAATTTATGGAGTTTTTCACGCATTACTAAAAAGATATGTTATTTATATCTTTTTATCAATCAATGAAAAAAACTAGTGTAAGTATTAACTTTTTGAATAGAGAATTTATTGTTATGGTTTCTAGTGTCTTGTCCATGGTTTCTAGTTAAAGATATATATTTCTAGTAGAAATAAAATTTAATGTAATAATAGTTTAAACTGTATGTGCGTTCGTCAGCCTTAATTGTAAAGATATATACGTAATTATCTTGAAATTCCAGTTGATAAAACTCTTTTTAACGAACATAAACATATATTTGCATTCCAATTTTTATTATAATTTGAAAAATATTTGAGATATTCATATCATATGAAAAATGCTAAGTTTTTAAATCTTATATTAATATATTTTATTTTATATATATATATATATATATATATATATATATATATATATATATATATATATATATATATATATATATATATATATATATATAAACTATGCAAGAAAGTGAAATTTTGATAGCCCATTTGTATTCCCCACATAAAATAAAAATATGTGAGATAATGAAAGATAATATTTGAAAGAAAAAAACAGATTTTTTGCAATTAACCATTCTATACATTCTTTTAGATTAATAACAGGGTTTAATTAGGAATTTTTTTTATTGTTTTCTTGTTTTTTATAGCATGAAACAAAAAAATCTAGGTAATGGAAACAACAATTAACTGTTTCCCATAATTCATAAACTTTTATTAACATATTTGAAACTGCACGAATCGCTGTTTTAAAGAGCCCAAATCTAGCCAACATTGGCGAAGTTTAACAGAGCGTTAAAGTAAAAAAGTATAATAAAGGAATTTTAGTGATATGTGTAAAACTAGTAATTTGAAAGTAATGACAGTAAAAAAAAGTACATTTTGTGCTATTTGCTTTGAGATTTTTTTATCGATTAAAATTCTGCTCTCTACTCTTAAATCACCTTTTTTTTTCTAACATTTTTCTTTATATCCTGTTTATTGAGTATTTCATTTAATTTCTCTAGTTTCTTGTAAGGAATTTTAAAAAAAAATTCAAAAGTATTTTGAATATTTTTTTAAATTTCCGAACTAATTAACTTTTATATTAATAAAGTTATATTATATTATTGAAACTTGAACTGTAAATATCATAATTTTCATATTATTTTTGTGACTCTCTCACTCACATATTTATTTGTAAATTGTGAAATCATTTTAGCAGGCTTTTTATTTAAACATTGTATCTCGTTTAAATATTTTATCTGAATTTCAACTATTTCAATATATTGAAAATGTAAAGGAATTAAATACAAATTACAGGCAAGATTTTACTCATCATATTTTTAATACAGATTATATATAATATTACATAAAAATTACTTATAAATATAGAAAATGTTAGGGTAGTGTAATATCTATCAAAACTTTTGCCATATTATATATTATATCTAACTTAGCGTGAATGATAATTTAGCAAAATAAATGATGGTATATATTTTAGACATTTTTAAATATAATTTTGTATTTTTAATTTTTATTTATAATATTTTTAGATATATTTTTAAATTCTAATAAATTACAAGTTATTTTTATTAATACGAAATATTTTAATATTTTTTTATTTAATTGTTTTTGCATAAATAGTAAAAATTAAATGATAGTGATGAAAATAATAACGATAAAAAATTTACAGTTATTTTTTTAAATTTATGCAAAAGATAAGTTATAAAAATTTTAATCAATAATTTTACTTTTGCATAAATTTGATGCAAGAACTGTCACATAATACAAAAAAAAGTAATAAATACAGTACTTTAGTAATTTAAATTTAGATTTATGTGAATTTCTCTTTGTGATTAATAAATTTAGATTTAGAAGTGATGTGTAAAACAAAACTAGTTTTTGTGATTAATAAATTTAGATTTATGTGACTTTTATTTATTTTTCAACTAGCCACATGAACTTTAAGGAACATCACATTCATCATAAAATTTTTCAAAGTTTTGAATTTGAATGATTTTAAGTAATATGCTTTAAAATTGAAATAGTTAAAAGAAACTTTTTGCGTGGAAATAATATAAAAAAAAATCATGCATCAATCATTTGAGTTTATTTTTTTTTATTAAATTAACGTATTAATAAGGTAGATAAAATTATGATAGAGATTTTATTTTTTTATTTCTAGCTTATATTTTGAAACTAAAATAATTTTTATATTTTCAAATGAAACAGAATTAAAATATGAGGACAATCTTGGAATCCTTAACAGTAATGAATCTTAAGGAATGGTCAGCCAACGAATTGGGGTTCGAGAATTATTTAAAATAGCAAAACTTTAAACCATTTGATTGATTTAGTAATAATTTTTTTTAGATTTCTTTATACTTTTATTTAAAAAAGCTTTCATATTAAATTAGACTTTATCATTTAATGTTTTTTAATCATTTTAAGCTAAGGTTTTTTTTTACAGCAAATCTTTTTAAAATATTAAATTCAACTGTAATTATCTAGTAAAAATATAAAATTTTTGTTTCCGTAAATTCGTTATGAAATTAAATTAAATATATAGGAAATTTTCATTCTAAACACAATTAAAAATTTATAAAATTTAATTCATTTCACTTACAGTAGCTAAACAACTTTAAAAACACTGCAATTTTAAAACCGATATATTTTTATTGGCTTACGTCAAATGTTATGAATATTTGAAAATTTTTTAAGTTAGTATAGTCATTTGCAGGAAAGGTATTAAATTCTATTCGAATAATTTTGTTTGATTTCATTAAAGTGAGCTATGTTAAAAAAATGACTAAAATATTTAATTATATTTTAATTACAGATTCGAAATATTCAAAGTGAAAAACACTTTAAGTTTTCCGAAATTTTTTTAAAATTTGAGGATCTGTATGGATTCGCACATTTTTTTCTCATGTAATTTTTAACGATTCTTTTACCCACACAGAATCATATTTATTTTTTATTTACATTTGAAATGTTATTGTAACCCATTTATCAAAAGGAATTTCAACATTCGGTGTTTTCTTTTCCCACATAATTTGAATACCACGCGAATGTTTCTCCATTAGCTCAGATATTTACAATCTATCTTGTCCAGGCAAGCAATCGAAGATGAAGTGATGTGCAAAACAAAACTAGTTTTTGTGAATTGACCTCACTCTCCGAATTAATTCTTCGGCCTTTCTTGAGGCCGCATGACCGTGAAAAGAGGCTTGGCAGAAAATCGGATGGTTGCCACAGTTCGCTCAGTCAAAAAATCGCCAAACTTGAATCCTAAGGTTACAAAAACTGCTCAGCTAATCAAATTTCGATTCACGATAATAAGAATAAACGTGAAAAAAATTTGCAAAATATACCGCAAATTAGTACCTCATCTTAAAGAGAATGTAGGGCAAATAATTATCGTTTTTATGTTTAGTAATTCACCTTTTTACATTCAAACGTGGTGCGTGTACATAGTTTATTACATTGTTTACAATTACAGCAAAATAAGTATTTAATGATATTTATGAGGTACATACAGAGCTGATACATTTACTGGCTGGTGACAGTGAATTTAGATTTCATATTAAATACAATATGTTGCTCATGGCGTTGTAAATTGTTATATAAAAAAGAATATTAATGTCTTTATTATTATTCTTTTTTTGCACGCCACTTATTGTGTATTTTGCTCATGTATTGTTGAGGTAGTCAGACTGGAAAACCGTTGACATTAATGAAGTCTGATACAAGACTTGGACAGTTGCTCGTGTATAATGAGCTGTATAAAACCATAAGAATAATTTCGCTAATATATACATTGTATACCATGAGACATCATATCCATTTGACTTCATATTAAGTTTAAACAGAGAGAAATGTCACTAGAACTTAATTATTTAAACGAAGAGGCTTGAGCCGTTCGCAAAAATATGGACTTTGTTAAAAAGTGGAAGAAAAAAAAATGGAAAGCAGATGTGTTATATTGCTTTTAAATGAATTCAGTTTTTTTTTAAAATCTTGAATACAAAATGTGGACATTGATCTTTATTATATATTTTTTCATCCAGGCAGAATATTGAATATTTTCTAAAGATTTAATTTATAATTTGAACAGAGTTATTATATTAGGTTGGGGAATAAGTTCGTAGCGCTTTTACCAAAGACATTTATTTAAACAAAAAACAATAATTATATCAATAAGTTAATCAATTATATATTCACAGTTGCCGCTTACAACCTCTTCCTACCTCTCGAACAATTTGTTGATACCGTTCCGCCAATAATCACCTGGTCTAGTGTCACAAAAGTTGTTGAGCCAGTTTTTAAGGACCTTTTTGTTATCGAATGTAACGCCCTTCATATGGTTTGACAAAGAACGGAAAAGATAATAATCAGTGGGTGCAAGGTCCGGTGAATACGGCGGATGCTGAGGACCTCCCGTTCGAGCTCTTGGATTGCGGCTTTGATGACTTGTGCAAATCGGGCCTGGTGTTGTCGTGAAGGAGAATGGTTTGATCATGTCGATCAGGTCTTTTCAGTCGAATAGCCTCATTCACGCGGTGTAGCTGGGTAATGTGGAGCTCCTTGTTGACTGTGGCATTCTTTTCGAGCATTTCCGAGTGCACCAAGAGGTCCTTAAAAACTGGCTCAACAATTTTTTTGACACCAGACCAGGTGTTTTTTGGCGGAATGGCATCAACAAATGGGTCGAGATGTGGGAAGAGGTTGTAAACAGCAACGACGAATATATAATTGATTAATTTATTCATATAATTGTTGTTTTTTGTTTAAATAAAAGTCTTTGGTAAAAACGCTGTGAACTTATTCCCCAACCTAATAATTCCAACTCTCAGTGGCACAATTTCTGCAAAAATGTATCTGCGCTGGAGGCTACTGGTTAGCACTCTCGTTCAGCTAAACAATTCTTAGGTTCGAATCCCATCTTGGGATTCGAAACTACTTGGATGATTGTAGTGGTTGGAATTCCCTGTTAAGTTTTAGATCTCGGTCAAATTATCCCTCGTGTGCGAAAAATGACCATTGAGCGACAAACAAGAAGCGCGTCATTAACGCGATAATGTCAATCAAATATTATAGTAAAGACTTTTTAAACACAAATATATAATGAAGGGGATAATCATATCTCATACTTCTTTGATTTATTCAATTTTATCAGTGATGGCAAATTAAATTTCTTTATTCAAAGTCAATTAAGGTTACTCATTTTGGATTCTGAAATCAATTAAGATATACTCTTTCCAAAAAATAATCATTGAGCTTCAATCCTTTTGTCATTATATATAACTTTGGAATAAAAGAAAATAAGAAGGACTTCTGTCTTTTAATGAAATTTAAAAATTTAATTTATTAAATTTTTTTTGTAATATGCTGTTTTTTCTTCATTTTTAACGCATAATCACAAATCAAAATATATCCTTTGTATGGAAAAATCCAATTATCCGAATTTTCAGTTATCCAAATGGAGTCCAATTCCAATTGTTTGAGATAATTGGAGTTCTTCTGCATTTGTCAAAATTTCAAATAAACTTAAACCACCTGTTTCCAAATTTCTATGTATCTTCACTTGAGAAACATGAATGCAACTTATAATGAAAAGACCTCAGAAAGTAAATCCTGCTATTGCTTAAAAAACCTTGAGCAATTTCGGATGAAGAATTTTTAAATGCAGCATCTCATATCCATGTTTGAGGAAGGAATCGAACCTATGAAGTATTGAACGGAAAGCATGATTAATTACTAATCAGCTATGGTCTGTCGATATAATAATTAAGTTTTAAGTAAGTTCATGTACAAGTTTTATTCCAGTTCAATTTTTCAAAATTTGGAAGCAAATCAATTTATATATATATATATATATATATATATAAATTCAAACCAATAACCTTACAATAATAGCAGAAGAAACTTCATTTTTATAATTATAACTCTTAGCTTTCGAGAAAACTTTTTATAGTTATTTTTATACAAATTCAACTTCATATTTTTTCTCATAAAAAATTCTTTTTTTGAATATTTTTTACTGTTTATCTAAAAAAATTATCTGTGTCGAGATTTTTGAAATTGATTCAAATTGTTATTGGTGCCACGATTTATTTTCAACTATTATGAAAGTTTTCAGATACTTATATATCACTACTGATTTTCTTTTGTTGACTATTTTAAAAAGTGATCAGTACACAAAACTGGAATTTGTTGCAATTTTTTACGATTAAAAACTATCCTTCTTAGCTATATAATTAACCTACATAGTTGAAATTTTGTTGTGAATTTTAACATTAAGTTCATTTTTTTTCAAAAGAAAGCAACAAATTTCTGTTGTATTTTTTTATTAATTTATTTTACAAACGTTGAACATTATCGCTTAGGACATTAGTTCACGGACTCTCCAATACTTCTTGACAATGTCTTCATATTGTGAAAGTCCGGTACAATTATTTAAATGTTCAAAAATGTTTGGAGTTTTACAAAACACACAGTTTGGGAAATCCACCACTCAAATTCTATAGAGATGGTGCTGCAAACAGTCATGTCTAGTCAGTCTTTTAAATAGAGCCACAGCAATCTTTCTTGGAAAACTGAGTATAGTTCTCTCCTCCCCCAGAATCTTCCATCTTTTATTACGTGTGCGTTGAATCATCCTGTTTAAGAATTTTCTAACAGTCAGGTTAATAAACAATTTAATCGTGTGAAAAGAAAGCGGGGGTAGGGAACGATTTATACGCTGTTGTACAAAAGCTCTCTTCTTAGTCAGTGCTCCAGCTTTTTCATTGCTCTTAATTCCACAATGGGCAGGAATCCGTTGGAATGAAGTTCTGTGTAACAGTGCCTTAAGGGTCTACATTCTAAAAAATTTTGGGATCTATTTTTTGATTATTCAAAAGGGTTTGAAGCGCACTTTTTGAATCTGATAATGGAGAGCTTTTACAAAAGAGTGACCGCAAATTGATAGTAGTTAAATAACCACAGCACAAGCACAATATTTTAGAATAGAATCATTGAGGATAAAATTGTACGATAAAATGCTAGCACAACTATTATGTTCGCTATTTTTAATTTTACTAATATTTTTTTAAATTTTATATAAGCCACAATTTTATAAAAGTTTAATTTGAATATTTATCTGTTGTCATATAAATTAATGCATAAATTATCGTTAATTCTATAGTGATATAATTTATTTTTATTTAAACGTATGTATATATTGAACGTAGTATGAATATTTTTTTTTCCAATGGCAGATTATAGACAGTTACAACTACAACATAGTCTAACGTAGTGTGAATATTACCCACCCTATTTTTTTCTGCAGAAATGTGATAAAGAATGCTCATTTAATCTTACTTCATAATATTACTGCACGAGATTTTATATTCTGTATTATTTGGAAAGAAGTATGGTACAATTGATTCGTTAAATTTCTGTTATATACACATTCTCAAAAAAAAAAAAAAAAAAAAAAACCTAATATTTACATATTTTAAGAATGTGCAGCAGTAATGATTTTAACTGTCGTGAAAATATATATGGCTTTGGCATCAAATCATAATACGTCAAATTGTATTTTTCATATAAACTTTAAATTGTCATTCAATAAAATGCAAAAATTGCTTGTAGAGTTATGTTTTATTTAATTTTTTTCCTATTGATTTTTTTTTTAAATACATTTTACTTAATGCTTTTTTTTATATATATTTTCATTTTAAAACTATCCAAATCCTGTTTTTGTTAAGTAATTTTAATTTCAACTAAATGTAATTATCTGTTTCTATTAATAAAGAAAAGACTAAAAATAAAGTCGATAATATGTTAAAGCAATCCTCCAAATTTGTAATCTTTAAAGGATTCTAGTTCGAGTTAACGGGAATTTTTTTTTGGGGTTTTTCTTTATTCTAAATATTAAAATGGTATCAGGACAAATATCTTCTATCTTCTAATGATTTTTATTCAAAAAGTATTCGTATTATATTTTAATAAGATATAGAAGGAGTTATAATTTCCATATAACTTTTTATATAATTGCCTTTCTCTTATTCTTAACAATACGTTATAAGGTGTAATTAGTGCAATGTTAATGCAAAATACAAAATGTTAAAAACGTTTTTGATACTTCTTTCATTTCCCAACTAATGAAGTTCATAACTATACATCAAAAACACAACTCCAATGCCTCATATCACGCATTTTATAAAATAATAATTTCAGTCATGTTGATATCACCTATATTGTTTTTTGACTATCATTTGAATCCATGCGTATTTAATAATAAAAAAATTGATTTATTTAATTCATCAATAACTTTTTAATTAAATTTCGTAATACTTCAAAATTATCGAAATTATAAGTTCCAAGTACTAAAATTTATAGAACACAATTATTGTTAGATACGTTGTTAAGGGACAAAATATTACATTGCTGTATAATAATCATTTACAATTAAAAATCAATAGATCTTAAGTAAATGTATATAATCTAAATTATTTTATTAGTATATATATTCTTTTATGTAATAATTTTTATATTATATTTATTATTTTATATTCTTCAATTGATACTATGTAATGTTTTGAACTTTGAATTATATATTAATGAAACTATTGTATATACTGCAATAAAGTGTGTTATATAAATAATGATTATTAAAATTTATTATTAATGAATATTAATTCACTTAATAAGATTAGTTTTGTGATTTTAGTTATCCAGAAAAATCTCTCATTGTAAACGTAATTGAGATCTAAATTAAAATCTCTTTATTAATTCATGTAATTATAGTTAAAATTTGAATTTCTGGCTAAAAAATCATTTATTGTAGAAATAAAAAAATGTCGTGTATATATATATATATATATATATATATATATATATATATATATATATATATATATAAGCGAAAACTACAGAGTTTACGAAATTCCGTGCTTAGGAAGGCAAACTGAAAACTGAATATGTTTAGTCTACAGTTTAACAGTTAATGGGTTTGATTCTTACTTAGGCTGTGCGTTTTGGTAATGGCTTGGATACCACTTTAAATTGTAAGTAGCAGTCAAACTATATGCTGTAAGTTGACCATAAAACGTCATACAATCCAATCCATTTAAATGAAATATCTGAATTATCATTTTTTCCGTCAAATTTTTATTACTGAATTGTTTGGAAAATAGGGATTAAAGTTGTTAACTAATTACTAATTAGGCTTTTTCATACTTATAAATAATTATTTAGTAATTGATGTCTTTTCTCTGAAGAAATTAACGTAATATTGATGATAAAACTCTATATTTTCTTTTATATTTTTAATTTTGTATTCCAGTTTGATTTTATATTAATACTTAAGTACTCTAGTTTTATTTTAGGTACATATATATTTTTAGTCTTGTAGTTTTATTTAAGTTACATTGAATCTTCATAAACGAGGAACTATTTTATTTAGTTTTTCTAAAATATTGGATGGATACACAATACACAATAAACAGAGATTTCTTTTTGTAAAATGATAAAGTTTTTAAATTATTGAATTCCCCTAAAATAAAACTATAATAAATTGTGCCAAGAGTTATGCATTCTCAGATTTGATGTGCATAAAAACAAACAAAACGACTCTTGAACAAAATCAGAAATTGTAATCGCATAAAAATTATGTAACTGTCAAAGCATTTGATGCCTAAAAACTATAAACAGTAAAATAAAGTTAAATCGTCTGCTTTATGTGCAATTTGATGATTTGCTATATATTTACACTTCAGTTGGTAACTTCACTTGTGACAATGATACAGTGTAATTTCTTTTTGTTAAATTGAATTTAATTTGTTGTACATTTTATTTTTTAATTTTGAATTTATCTTTGAGATAGTGTTGAGGAAAAAATCCAAATTTAGTTAATTTTGGGTTATAGGAGTTCTCTTCACAATAAATGACAAAATATAATGATATATTTTATAATGAAATATGTGTACGTTTTATTTATTTATTTTGATACTTTTTGAATCTCTATGTCGTAAATATTTAGGCAGCCACATAAAAATAATCATATCGTTTATGGAAATAAATAAATAGCTAAAAAGGACATAAAAAGTTTTCATTATTTTTCTATCAAATTTTAGGTTTATTTTTTGTAAATGTTAAGGGGATTGGAAATTATTGTTATTTCTACATATGCGGATATTTGGTTATCATTTGTCAGCTCATATCGGTTTCTGATATCGTCTGCTTATTCACTTCTAAATAATTCAATGTGTTAAGCATATTTTTCAATTGTGGCAACATAAAGAAAATTTTTTTGATCGTTTGGTCATTGGAGATGAAGAAATGGGCCCTACAAGATAATCCAAAACTCAAAAGGCTGTAGCTCTCTCAAAATGAATCACCACAAAATACTGCGAAGTTGAGTTTACATCCCAAAATGGCATTTCTGTGTGTTTGGTGGAATATCCGCGGAATCGTTCACATTGAAGGGCTGAAACCTGGACAAACTATGAATGAAGACCTTTTCTGTAAACAATTAGATCAAGTGAACCAATCTTTAATCAAAAAGTATCCGGTGATTGACAACAGAAAAGTCTTCATTCTGAAACACGACAATGTGAGACCACTCTGTATAAGGCGATCACTGGAAAAAAATTAATGTAAACCAATTGATTTTAATCGGTCTAGAATTAAAAATTAGGACACTTAATTAAAAAAAAGGTTGTTGCGAATACGAGGGTGATTATATTATTGATTAAAAATAAAGAGGTACTCGTTAAAATATTATCCGTTTGAATTTGATGTAAGAAAGCGATATTATTTTCTGGTTTCCCTAATATACTGAACGCAGAACTTAATACTTATTCTTTAAATCTCATAAATATTAAATTTAAGCATAATGAAAAACTATCTACAATTACTTATATGATATACTGCTGAATATAAAAGGTAAATCTTATTGGGTTCAACTAGGTGATACAATCTACTACTAAAATCCAGGGATGATATTTCGACTGAATGAGAAATCTTCCATTTCATCAAATTTCAACATAATTTAACATTTTGTTAATGTTTTGTTTCCATTTCTTTAAACATTAATATATTTTGATTATTTTTATATCAAATTTATAATTTGATAACATTTTGTTTCCATTTTTTTTAATGTAATAGACATTCGTTTTTATGAACGCCTACTGCATCAACACCGTTAGACACATAAAATGGAAAATTTCGCAAAATAGAAAAATCATGTATTAGATTATTAAGCTCTATTTTTTTTTTTAACAAACTATTGTTGTTATTGTTGCAAATCTCGCTGTCTACTATCTAGCAGAGTTAGACATTCCCCATGAATCCGAAAATATTCAAAATATCTAAAACAAGATGAGGGTCCCGTGGGACCTTTCCTGTCTAATGACATACTGCGCGACGATACAGTATTGACTCTAGAAAAAGACCGATTCATGTTTGGAGAAAATGGCAGCTTCAAGTGACCTGAAGGTTAAGGTCACCAAAGGGAAAAGTTTTTTTTATTTACCAAACTACTTTATCTTTACAAAAAAATATTATTAGAAAGAGTTATTTAGATTTTTTTACAAGAAACATGTATAATAAGAAATTCATACTTAAAAACAACACTTTTATTTCACCACAGAATCAAAGATCACCACAGAAGTAAGATCAAACTGTGTCTGCATTCAAATTTTTTCTAAGCTAGTTTGATGCTTTGAAATCCTTTAAGTTCAGCTTCTTAGTAAAGCAGTTGGATTTCCCTTTAATGACATTACCATCGACTGGAATACATTCATCTTTTTTTTTTTTTTTTTTCTCAGCCAAGCAAGTAAAGCTTTCTCCAGTTCAGGATGTTTTGCTTCTCTACAATATTTTTGAGAGGAAGAACTTATGATGCTATTATTTCTTTTTCCAGGGATTTTTTTTTATCCGTGTTTTTAAAATGACCGAGTGGCTGTTTTTTGGTAGTCCATATTTTTAGGATTTTGTCTTATTTAATACTTTTTTTCTACTTTTAGAATATTTGTTTTTACTTCAACTGATAAACACGTTTTGTTTCTTCAGATGCGACAAATCCTCAACGGCATGCGCTCAATCTACCTCTCAAAAATCGAAATTTCATAAATTGAGTTTTTCAAATAAAACGAAACCAACTGCAGAAGAGAAGATATCAAATTATCATAGAGTTTTTCGTCTCTTTTCCATGGTCTTTCATAAGGGGAAGAGAGAAGAGCTTTTTCCTTTTCTATATGTTCTTATTAGGTTGGGGAATAAGCTCGTAGCGTTTTTGCTAAGGAATTTTATTCAAACAAAAACAATAATTATATCAATAAGTTAATCAATTATATATTCGCCGTTGCTGTTTACAACCTCTTCCCACCTCACGATCCATTTGTTAATGCCGTTTCGCCAAAAATCGCCTACTCTGGTGTCAAAGCAGTTGTTAAGCCAGTTTTTAAGGACCTCTTTGTTATCGAAGGTAACGCCCATCATACGGTTTGACAAGGAGTGGAAAAGATGGTATTTGGTCAGTGCAAGGTCCGGAGAATACGGCAAATGCAGAAGGACCTACCATTCCAGCTCTTGGAGTGTGGCTTTGACAACTTGTGCAACATGGGGCGTGGCGTTTTCGTGAAGGAGTATGGTTTGACCATGTCGAATAGCCTCATTCACGCGGTGTAGCTGGACAATGTAGAGCTCCTTGTTGACTGTGGCATTCTTTTCGAGCATTTCCCATTGTACCGAGAGGTCCTTAAAAAATGGCTCAACAACTTCTTTGACACTAGACCAGGCGATTTTTGGTGGAACGGCATGAACAAATGGGTCGATAGGTTGTAAGAGATTACAAACAGCAACGGCGAATATATAATTGATTAATTTATTGATAGAATTATCTTTTGGTTAAATAAAAATCTTTGGTGAAAACGCTATGAACATATTTCTCAACCTAATATGTATGTGGAAGACAGGAGTTGATTTCGTCACCAAAATCCTTTCCTGTCAAATGTCTGATATCCATGTATCTTTGATTGCTGTCCCCGCAGCACCTGGACTACATACAAGGGTTGCTTTGTAATGCAAGAATGAATCAAGTTCTCAGAGGTTGTATAAAAAATGAAATCATATAAAAAATTGAAAAATCATAAAAATTAAAAGAAGTCTGAAACGGAAGTTCGGAAAAAATGTTTTTTCAAAAATTTAGTTCATAAATGGGAGCTAAAATTATCAGAGTGTCTATGGTGTCAGGGTAGGGACTAGCCACTATAGTCCGTAAAAACGTGAGTGTTCGTAAATTAGAGGTTCGTAAAAGCTAGTGTTCTACTGTATTCTGTTATTGAAGCCTAATCATA
Source organism: Latrodectus elegans (assembly GCA_030067965.1). NCBI lineage: Eukaryota > Metazoa > Arthropoda > Arachnida > Araneae > Theridiidae > Latrodectus > Latrodectus elegans. Next base: position 49,498,410 of record CM057821.1, read on the forward strand.
CTTGCTGTAAAGCTCATCTAATTTCCTTCGAGACTTTTTAGAACTTTGTATAAACCCCTTTTTCTGTCAAATTATTATAAGAATTCCTAATACAGCAATGTATGGCTTTTGATCATAAATCCCTGCATCGAAACATTTTAACTTCTATTTAATTTTTAAAATGGTTTTTCTCAATTCATTGCAAGTTCAGTGTCTCATTACAAATCGTGCTTTCTTTTCTAGTAATTTCACGATTTCTTTTTGATTTTATATCGCTGGTCTTTCCAAAACTCGTTTATATCGAAAATTTATTCTCGTCTATTCAAATAAAGCAGCTGCAATTGTTATAACCATATCTTCCTTTCTTTGAATTCAATGTCATTTACAGCACTTTCAGAGAATTGCAGCATTTTGTGCACTTTATTTATCTCTCTTTTACATTTATTATGCACGACAGGCTGTTTTGATTCTTTTGAAATTATCATCTGGTAATCCTAACTTTTTTTATTTCCACACCTGACCTTCTTAATATGACTTCTTTTATGCTAATCTAATTTATTCTCATTTTTCTTATTGATATATATTTATTTTGTTTTAAACCCCACTCAGCATCTGAAAGATAACGTTACTTAATATTTTTTAGAAAATTATTTTTGAGTAACTATAGAATATATCGTCAATCAAATTTGTTATTGTACAAATTATCTACAATGTTAAATTCTTAGTAGTTTTGAAAACACGAATTTAATTCATTCGTAACATTATATAACGATGGAAAGCTAATAATAATGATTTTTCTCAAATAAATTCTAACTAATAACAAATCTTATTCCACTTGAATCACAGCTGCAAATCTTGTTCTAAAGACTCTGGATATCGAATGTTAGATAATGCCAATTGTGTATGTGACGTCATTTTTCCATTCATATTCTTAACAAATGAGAGCCGTGCTTATTTACAATGAATTTAACCAATCACAGTGCCTGTACATTCAAAATCATTAACTTAATAAATGATCCAAATTGATGAGTAACGAACTAATTTCTTTGACAATAAATGATCTTGTATTTTTTTTTTAAAACTAATTTTAACTTGGTTTAAGGAATTAGCAAGAAGAATTGCTTTGCCTAAATTTCCTATTTGGCTTTCCAAAAATGGATAAAAAAGCATAAGAAATTAGTGAAACATCTATTGGTTTTCAACTTAAGTCAATCTCTTTTCAAGAACTTGATGGAAATTACATTTCCCAGCACAGGCTAAAGCTTCTCACACAATTTCAGAGCCATCATCCAGAGCCTATCTATTGATTGATTAAATTTGTCTCCCAACAATCATTTTTTGCACATTTGGGCTTGATTAACTAGGGCCTACAATTTAAAGTGTATTCTGAACACTATTCAAATTAGAATTGGGCTGCGAGCTCTCACAGATTGGTTAGACCAATGTTCAGCCCTAAACATTCAGCAACTATCTCATCTATGCCTATTGAAAAAATAATTAGTTTAAGATTATAAATGATGTTCCCTAGGTGTGAAGGCCATTCCATTATGCTCAGCTAAGGTCTGCAGGCACTCTGAGGATGAGTCAGACTTCAGCCGCTGTGGTTCCTCTATGAATTGAAGCTGCTTCTTGCCCTTACAATGGATCAGTCGCGTATTGGTGCCTATGTGGGGCAGATGTTGAATGAAGGGGATAAGCAACAACATAAATGATGTTAGTAGTAAATATTATTGTTCAGGTCATTCAAATTGAATTTCTTTTCCATCAGATAAATAATATTTTCCCAAGTAAATATCCCAGATCACGACGGCCCTTTGCTCAATTAAGTCTCTCCTTTTTACGATGTTTTTATCTCAGTTTTGATTTTCTAATTGTGAAAAAGCAGATAGTTTTTCTGTCTACTTTATTACTTTACTAATAAATAAAGTGTTTTGATGTTAAATTTGCAAATGGGTCTGTCATGAATTATATATTCTACTTCTTGTATATATTTTATAATTACCATAAAATTTTTTATTTAATGTATTATAAGAAACTTACCAATATATATCACTTTTTCCTTTTCCAGTCTTCAGAAAACCAAATTTTTTTGAGCTTCTCTTTTAAATAATTCTCTTCAATGCGGCATTGTAAGTTTCCTTTTAAAGCAAACTAAAACCTATTTTTTTTATTGTTTCCTTATAAATTTCCTTTTAAAACAAATTAATTTTTTATTTACTTCATAGTACCGTTTGCATTTTTTCTTGATACAAAATTTTATTTTATATATGATTACAAAAATTTAGAGATTTTTTGAAATCTAATGATTTCAAATAAAATAAATAAGTGGTATTATGTAACAATGATTAAAAATTTGTTTCACGCAGCAGAAATTTAAAAGAAAATTTGCTGCGTGAAAGTGGCTCAATATGTTTTTTTATTTGATGATTTATTTAGAATATATTTTTGTTTAATATTTATTTAGTATATAATTGCTTAAGTTTTTTTAAAAAATTATTCATTTTATGCAATTAACTAGTAATATAGATAATATTTTGAGTCATTTGATTACTATGCTACTTACTGTAATTATTCACAGTACCAAAAAGCTGATAAAATATATTGTTAATATTTAAAGCAAGAAAGAAATCAGAGAATATTTTTTTGTTATTTAGGAGAATAAAATAACATATAAAGAAAAATAAATTGCTTTTAAATAAACTATTAAAATTGGCAGATTAATGAATTATTGCAAGAGTAAATACATTTCAAAATATTAATTAGCCATTTTTTCTCCATAAGAAAATCAATTCTTCTATAAAAGTTTTTCAAGTCTGCTGTTTTCTTTTCCCACGAGAAAAGGCCTGCGTGAGGAAGTAAAATATTGGATTATTTTCTTAAAATAATTAGGTCACGGGAGAGATCTAGTCACTGGGACCCACCTTTTTGGGGCCCCTTTGATTAAAACAAAGGTATCTTCAGTGTCACGCAAAGTGCTTGCCTTCCGGTGAAGTAACATTTTGGTTCTGTTAGAAGTCTCAAGCAAAATTCTAGGAATTGATTTTTATCGAAACTTTCGAAACCCCTTCCTTTGATTGATACTTATGTATTCTATAGTCTTCAAGGTTGAGATCAGGAAATATTAATGACGATTTTGAAAGGGCTTTGTTTTTAATTTCGCTTACGTGGGATCTTAATTACGAGTATTTTTTCTCTTATTCAAACCTTCGAAATCCCATTTAAGTAGGATTTTAATTAGAAAGCAATTTTTTTTACGATTATGATTAATCGATTTTTTTTATACTTCGGAATAGATTCAATGGAATTGGAATATCAGTGCCAAATCAACTGTCCTTGGCATTAAATGATGGAAATAAAAATTAAAGAAAATTACTATATAATAGTCAAATTGTCTAGCCAAATAGAATTGGAGAAAATTGCTGTATAATAGTCAAATACAGAAACATAGTAAATATTGTTTTGTAGTAGTTCATATTTGAGGCTTTAAAATTATGATTTAGGACTACAACATTCTCTGAGATCTAACAAAACGGTCTGAAAAAATGCTGGTGTGCAAATAACTTTAAAATGTGCTTGTACGTTTGATTCCCTTTTCATAAATGTCACGTCACCAAATTTTGCAGGATCTGAAGATATAAAATTATTTATGACAAAAAGACAGAATCCATTCAGTGACAACTCAAATCTTTTGGCAGGTGTGGTGACGAAAATTCAATAGTTTTTTTTTCTGAAGTATGAATAAAGTAATTTAAAGTGATTTAGAATTGTCAAATTTTATGCCAAAATTCTATGCTAAAAATATTCTAGATTATCTGCTAATGTTTGCTTTTGAAATTCAAGTCTAAAGTCAATTCTAAAAATTCTAATTTACAAAGAGTTTTTAAAGGCGTTTTATTCATGGAGTTTCTTAAAATCAAATTATTTAAAAAAAGAAGTATTTTCTTAATTTTTTGAAAATGTAAGATTAGATTAAAATTAAAAGTAAATCAATTTATGTATAATATATAATAAAATATATTTCTTATTTTATGCCCTCCAAATTTTTTTAAAAAAAAGCTAAAAAACTTCTTTTAAAAAACTTAACACCACATTTAATTTTTAATAATTATATAAATACAGAATTATATATAACTATTTTATTAATGAGCCGGTAAACTTGTCTAGTGATCAGCGTGCCTGACTACGGATAGGAAGGTCCTGGGTTCGAATTCCGGTTCAGACATGGATGTACTTTCTCTCTGTCTATCCTGTCTTTGTCCTTTCCTTGTGCATGTGAATGAAGTATGAATGATGCCTACCCTATAAACGGGTCCCTATGGCATGTGTGAAGGTGCGATGGTGACCCACCCCCTGTGGTGCACTAGGTGCAACGCCTTGGCGGCTATAAGGTCGCTGTGTCAGGACGGTTCCTTGGTATCAGGGAACAATAGATTAATAGACTCTGTTGCAGTTGTAACTGTCTACAATCTGCCATTGGAAATAAAAAAAAATATTAATGATTTAGTTTGGTGAACCATTGTTCATCTAAGGAAATTTACAAACCTTAGCTGTACGGCATCCTGTAGGATGGATTTACAAAATTTTTAATCATCTTATTAGAAAATTCGTGTTTTTCATTTATTTAATGACTTAAAATGAGTTTATTTGGTGAATTAATAAATATAAATACAGGAATCACGAACTTTTCCTATTAATTTTGTGCGATCGCATTCTTTACTGGTTAATAGAATGTAATTTTGAGTGTCAATGATTCTCTCACACGTTACAGATTTACGGAAGAATCCATTTCGCAAGCGATTCCCTTTTTATTGTGCCAACAGTATCATAACAGGTGGTTTTAAAATGCAAATATTTGCACCACAGTTTGAATCTATTATTATGTAGCACTTTTCTTCTTATATATTACTTTTTATAAATTGTACTTTATGCATTTTCAACGTGATTTAATTGTATGATTACATTTTTTTCTAATGCCCGGCTGCCCTTAGGATATACCTATTCAGTGCTATAATGGGCGAAGGTGATGGCATCTTAAACAGCGGGTACCCAGTGGGTAATGCCATCTTCGACCCGAAAGTGAAGGCGTAAAGACAAACAGAGTAAGAGAGAAAGGAATATCCATTCATTACTCAGGATTCGAAACCAAAACCTACTGCTTCGAAGTTAGGGACGCTAATTTCCTTACCATCTGTCGGCGTATGTATAAAATTTGAACCGCGGAATTCAAATAAGCTTAAATGCAATTTTTTCCAAGTGTAAAGTTTCATTTTTTTTTTCTATGCTTATATAGAGTAAACTGATATTTCACGAAATTTATTTTTACACACATGATGCTCAAAGTTAGTAAAAATATATAATAATTTAAAAAATGCCTTTTTGTTTCAAGCTATAGAAAAAAAAACTGGTTTTTCTTCTGTAAAACTATGCATTAGAGGATTCTTTTCAAATTTATTATTTAATTAAAACTAATATTGCGTCTAATTTATTTAAAATTTTTTAATTTAAATTTTACTGGATATAGAAATAGCTCTTTACATTCCAGTTTGAAATTGAAGGACTTTTTGTAAACGTTATTTATTTTTCCTACTTTTAACAGTATATATGTAAGTTTATTTTGTAAAACACCAGTGTGTCTGTATGTATACCATAAGATATAAAAATCTGTAGGATTTTCAAGTAGCAGCAATTTTTTTCCTGATTATAATTTTACAAAAAGCAACTTTTATATTTAGATGTGTCCGAGTTTAGAGTTCTTGTCACGAGCCTAGTTTGTCTTTTAATAAGTTTAAACCTCATGGTGTGCTTGTCACGTTGTCGTCATGCTACATAAAATTTATTTGCAATTCATCTCTTTTGCTTGCATTTTTTCTCATCCTCGGAGAAATAATATTCGAAAATTTTTTAATGTCTACATATTTGAACACTTTATCCACAAATAAGAATATAAGAAGGATAAATACACATTTCTATAAGTATGTAAAGAAAAATTGTAAGAACTGTTAGGATTAAATAGAAAAATCTTAACTTTAAATTATGATCTATAATGTATTTATATTTTGTATAAAATATATAAGATTTTACTTAAAAAATACTTAAATACTTCAATACTCATTGAGTGATTCATAATTCACATTCTTAGAATTCCTTCTCTATAATGAACTTCAATCCTTTTTTTTAATTTTTCCAATTTAATTGTTATTAATTATATTTCTTATGTATTAAATTCATTTTAAATTGATTTGATAATGTAAGCAATATAATGCACTGACTCACGTTAATGATTATATTAGGAAATTATTTGAGTAAAAAATATCGTTGAATGAATTTTGAATGGAATTCATTTGAATTTTTCCAAATTTATTTAGATAGAAATGCAAATTTTTTCGATGATTCAATTCGCTTGATTTGCCACAGCAGGGAATTTGAAATAATTAGTATTATACATCTTTTCCACAAGATACCACTATCAAATATAGTTATAAGAAAAATATAGTTAAAGACGTCTGGAGTACATGTTGCTGTTATCTTGCGCCAGATAGGCTGGTATTATGGAGTACACTGCTCCAGTTTTCCAACTGAGCCATAATTTGGCGTGAAGTCCAACTGGAGTTCATAAAATTTGTATATCAAACAATGAATTGGGAATGTTACATCGAGTTCTTAATGGCTGAACCCCAGCATATGGTTCTAACATAATAAAGCACTCCTATTCATCAATGAATTTACTGCGAATTTGAAATGATAATTGCATGCTTGCAAAGAAGACTTTCAAATTAATATTGATTATTTTTGAAAAATTTGCTTATAATCCTGATTTTGAATTTTGAATATACTTTATGGTAATAGCTTACAATATGTAGTTTCTACATTGACATTAGGTTAATACTGTCCATGCAGTGTTTGCTTTTTTCTCATCAATGATACGATTGATTAAAAATTATAATTTACAAGCTATTACATGTATCAAGAAAAATTACTAGTTGAAGCTTCCTCAAAAATCAAAACAGCTATTGAAAATTATACAATTTCAATTGATTATCTAGATGAAAGGGTTATGTGTAAGGATGATCTAAAATGCTCTTATGAACCTCATTATTTATATATTTATGTTGCTATGTTACCACTTTTATATTGTAACTTCTTCATATTGAGCCAAAACCATTATACTTCATATTATTTGGGGCATGATACAAGAAATTTTACCATATCCAACACAATTCTTAAAGTTGTTCTTAATGGAATATATAAGGCACTGTCTTGACACTAAGTCTCACATGTTTTGCTTATCTACATATCTATTCACAGTCAAAAATTGCTCATGATTTTAATGGGTATTTATTTGTCGTAATTACAGAACATATTGCATTCCGCATTGGGCTTAAGCAAAATTCTTCCTTCATTTTATTTGTGAACTATTAAGTAATAAGAATTCTTCCTTCATCATTTTATTTGTGAACTGTTAAGTAATAAGAATTATTCCTTCATCATTTTATTTGTGAACTAATAAGTAATAAGAATTCTTCCTTCATCATTTTATTTGTGAACTGTTAAGTAATAAGAATTATTCCTTCATCATTTTATTTGTGAACTAATAAGTAATAAGAATTCTTCCTTCATCATTTTATTTGTGAACTGTTAAGTAATAAGAATTATTCCTTCATCATTTTATTTGTGAACTAATAAGTAATAAGAATTCTTCCTTCATCATTTTATTTGTGTGAACTATTAAGTAATAAGAATTCTTCCTTTATCATTTAAATTGTGAACTATTAAGCAATAAATTGTTATTTGATATGAAACGTTTTTTCTCTTATTTACATTCTGTCACTAAAGCGCATGGGAAATTTAACTCAATTTTCACATTTGCTTGATGTCTGTTTCTATATTTAACAGTACAATTACAAACTAGATTTGTAAAATGCAGAAATAAGACTCTTAATGAAAACAAAAACTGCTTATAAATTTAATGCTTTACTTTAAAGAATTAAAGTACTTCATTTTATATGCAATAATTTTATGGTAAAAATATAAACTTTTGTTACACATACTTCAATTTTTTAAATATACGTCTGTTTACAGAATAATTGATTTTAATATTTTTTTTTAATTTGTTAATATTTTGCTCCATGTTTAAAAAAAGTGATTTTATACGATTTAATAAATAAAAAACAAGGGAAATATTAAAAAAGGAAAAATGATTATATAAATTATTCCATACTTATTATAAAATGTTTCCATATATTATTATTTTTCTTATTTTATGTTATTAATGTTAGAAAGAACAAATATCATATTTTTATCTATGTAAGAAAGGATAAAGTGTAAAAGTTATTTTAATACAATTATTCTCGGAAAAATCTAACAAATATTACCTTGATTATCTCATGTAGCAGTATTGTTACTCTGAATAAAAGAAACCATAAACTTTCTCCTTTAGAAAAAGTATAGTCACGTGATCACAAAACGTCCATATAGTCTACAACAGGGGTGGGCAGACTTTTCTGGGTCACGAGTTGTTTTTAATTTCTTATTTGTCTCGCTATCACTTTCCGTGACAATCGGGGATTAAATAAGTATATTTTTCATTACTCAGATCATAAAAATTAGCATAGGCGATCTGTCACAGCGATTCATCGGACTACCGCAATCCCCTTATCCCCTTAATGTTCATCTCCTGTCTATAATATTCGATAGAAGATGGTACGAAATTATAAAACTTAAAAAAAGGAGAGTTTATAATGGAGAAAACTAATGTATAGTGTATGGTGTTTTTTTTTTAATTTTTAAACATCCCCCCATAACATTTTTAAATATAAGCATTTTTAAGCATATTAGTTTTCTACTAAGCTCAATGGATTCGTTTTAACTTTATGATTAAAACAAAAATTCAATAATATGTAAATAATACAACAGTATGTACTATAAGAATTATCATTTTTATAATTATTTCTCTCTTTATAATAAAAACACTAATTACAATCTTAAAATTTTAAAATGCAAAGTACATTGCAGTTATTTAAAAATAATGTGGGAAATATTATTATTATGCATATTATTAAATTAAAAAAAAAAACATCGCTTTCTCGAGAAATATTTTTTATTAATTCAACAAAATCTTAGGGATTTCTGAAAAAGTCGCCTCATTTTTTTTAAATCTACTAATTTTAAAATTTTATATGTGGTCACAAAATTTCAGATATCCTAAATATTAAATGATAGTTGGCATTTCTTCATATAAGTCTTAGTACTCATTCAACACTAAATGATTAATTATCTATTATTTTTTTTAAAAAAAATAATATTATAAGTATATTCACTAAGTGTCACTGTCTTTATTTTATTTTTCTTATAAATGATAATATATGATAATATAATGATTCCTTCTGATACTTTTTTAAATGTTGTAAGTTATACATTTTAACAAAAAAACATCACCGCCATTAATCAACGTATAATTTTATATTTGTCAACCTTTTAATATAATGTATATAATAGAATATCTGAAGATTTATTTCAATCCTCAGACTGATTAGTCTTCATGAATATTAATACATTCAAAATAACTTGTGTGGTTAAGAGGACCACAATCATCATTAACATAAAATACACTTTAAACTTCGATCGGAAAATAAAAAAGTTAAAAAAACATCTTTCAAACAGTAATCAAATCTTATTTTGAATCTTTTTATCGCGTTTTTTTTACTTATTATTTCCAAGAACAATTTGAATTTGATGAGTAGAGCTTCTTAACATCATACAAGAAAGAACATTTTTTTTTGCTCTCAGTTTGTTTAAAGCTTACGAAATTCAAATTTTTTCCTGAAATTCGTTTTAGAATTTTATTATTTAACATTCAGGAATGTATTTTTAAATTCTTCGTAACTTGCTTAGAAGTTGAATTTAAATCGTGAGAAACAAATTTAGTTTCACAGTAATTTTTTTTGTTGCCTTGTTAATGTCAACTCTCAATTTTCTTCCGATTGAAAACTTAATTTTTTTAGTTAATTTTTGATAATTTTATTTACAGATCATCCTTTTTAGCATGATGGATAGGGTTCTAGAAAGAACCTCATAATTTAAATTATGTTATACGAGACAGATCCAATATTAAAAACATGTTTGCGTTATGAAAACTTATTGAAAACAATTTAATTTTCATTTAAACAATTTTATATTTATTGAAAAATGCCATGTAAAATACATACAAACACACACAAAAATCAATGTTTTCATTCAATGATAACTTTAATAAATTTCTTTCCCATCATAACTCAAAGCAGTCAAATGAGAAAGCGGTTTTGATTTACGTGTGTCGCTTTCTTCATTGGAATATTTTAAATCTGAGATAGTTCCATAATTTTGGTTCCTTAATATATTCTTAAAAATCATTAAAAAAATTTGGTCAAGATCAAAGAATTGACAATATCCAAATTAAATAATTTCTGTTTTTTTTTTAACTCTTAAGTAGTTGTTTCTTACGTTCCAGTTGAGGTCATTATTACGTTGCTTTATTACAATTCTCATTGGTTTAAAATATTCATAACGTCACAGATGACGTTTCATCTACGTCACACACAATTAATTACGACATTGCGTTTGCGTTTGAGACGGCGTCATATATCCGACTTGTCGACGAATTTGCTCTTCGCCTTCAAATCGCATTCTTCGAGCCGCAGCAAACAAGACGAATTTTACCCTTAAATGTCTGAGTATTGTCGGCGATAAGAAAAAATATATTCATGATTTTTACCAAATATTTATCAGCAATAAAAAAGCATTATTTAATTATAATTTTTTCCATTTGTAAAAGTTTTCAAAATCATAAAATTTACTTCTTGAACATTAGTTTTCCAATTTTTAACGATATTGCCTCCAAAATTTCATGAAATTGCTATCTTTTTTAATTTGTATTTTTTGATGGATTCAAGTTTTCTTGCCTGGCTCTCCGGCTCAACAACATTTCTTGTGTTATTTCACGTTCTCTAGAAATCCGTTAAAGCTTCTCTAATTTTCTTTTTTTTATTTCATGAACATTTTATGTATAAAACATTGATTGTTACGAGTATTCAAAACCATGATTTCAGAAGTCGTTTGGGATCACTTTGAGCCAAACGCCCTTACCAATGATCGAATTGATTTGGACATGGCACCCGTATCGAGGAACGACTCTATGTCTCCAAATCGTTGGAATCGAAATTAAAAATATTGTCGAAGTTCATTTTATTAATAAAACAATTTCTTATATGAAGATCAAAGCATCGGTTTGAGAAGGCCTTTTCCATTCATTCAAGCCATTAATACGTTGACAACAAGCTCATTTCGGAGTCCCATGAGGTTAATTTTCAATGGATTCCTTCTCATGTAGACATATAGGGCAATGAGCAGGCATATACACTGACCAAGGAGGGCTGTTACCACAATAATCCTTCCTCTTCAACACTTGAATTTTTAGAACATAAGTCTATAATTAATTCTGAAATATATAATTAACTATAGACTGAAATAATAGTTACTTCTGCTATTACTGGAATGCGGGCAAAGAGCCTGGCTCTTCATTCGCCTTCAATTGTGAAAGAGCCTCTAGAACCGCAATTTTTAGACTAGCAAGCGGCCACACTAGGGGTCTTACGTATTTCGAAAACAGGAAAATATTTGAGGTCTGCTCTAAATGTAAAACTGAGCAGGCTCCTCCTAATCTCATATTGGACTGTTTGGGACTCTCCAGAGAGGATATATACTCATCCCCCCTTCTGGTCCCCGATTTCCTTAGTGTCAACGGTCTGATGGTCCTTATCCGACTTCGTCAGACATTTGGAGGATAAGTCACAACAACAACACATAGAACAGGAGAAAAAACAGAATGAAAAAGACAAAACAAAATATCGACTTTATGGTTGGTTTTTAAATTGATAAAAACGATTTAAATTTTTCTATTTTTTAAAATTTACGCTTAAGCATTTTTTTTTAACTTTTCACTGTTAAATTATTAATTTCAGCCTTTTTTAAACTCTTCAAAGTCAGTTTTTTCTTAGCTTTTAAATGATATTTTGATCAAATAAGCTTCGTCAACTTCTTCCACTTAAAGTCTAAAACGTCCTCAATACATCATGTATGTTCAACTTCGCTTTCATTTCATTTACCTATTATATAATATGAGACTATTATAATAATTTAAACTATATATTTTAATGTAGACATGATTGTTCGTTATTCTTTCTCGTTAATATTTTAAGGTAAATTAGTTTCTTAGTATTCTAAACAAAAATATTTTTATGCAGTGTTATAGAAATAAACACTGCATGCTGTAATAACAATGCTGCACAAAGAAATTCGCAATTTTTTTATCGCATAAAAAGGAAATTATGTTGTAGGAATTTTCCCGCTCATTTTTTCTATCGTGTTAGAGTGAAACCGTGTTATGAATGCCTTTTTGTTGAAATGCTACCTGTATTAATTTTGATAAGGTTAGGAAGCAATTATAAAAAAGCAAATAAATGGGCGTAAGTTTAGTTACTGAGAGGATAGAATTATTACATTCTTTGACAGCTAGTGGAAATAATTGAAGAAAATTGATTTAAATAAAAATTCCTATCAAATTCTATTTCTCAACTTTTTAATTTAATGCGTCACATAATTGCAACAGGTTAGCGAAATTAACAAATGGACTCCAAAAGAATTGTAATGATGCGTTTAAATCATCCAAAACAGCAAAGACGTTTTGTCTTTTAGTAATTTTCATATTCTCTTGAATTTTTCTTTAAGGAAAAGATATAAGATATGAGTTTTAGGTTTCAGGATGATGAACATTAAAACATGGCTTTTATGATATTTTTCTATAGTCACTGTACCTTAATCTGATACATTTAACACATTTGTAAATTGCAAGGTAGTCTTCAATAAACAAAACTTACATAGATTTGGCAATTAAAATAATTTATAAGTGTTATGTATTTTATATACTTTTTAAAAATATTTGGCATTTTAAAATAAATTTTATTATAAGCATTCAATCTACATATTATCTTTGTATTATTTTACGTTTTTTCAGGAAGAAATTTAAGCCTAATTTCTGTATTATGATTGCTAACCAAATATGCACCATTTGTTATCACAGAATTAAAAGGAAAGTATTTTTATCAAATTAATATTTTGAAAGTTTTTAGTTTAACGATTTCAATTCGTGATATTTTAACATTGTTTTCAGATTATAAATCTGGTCATTAAAATAATTAGTATCATTAAAATGATTATTAAATAAGAAAAAATAATTTTAAGCAAATTTAATTTAGTAATTTTTGGAAGATTTTTCAATTTGCAATTTGAAAAATTACTCACATATAAGAACATATATGTTTGACGATATGGAGGGGTCTGTGGCTGTACCAATTATTTTATGGTGAAGTCTCACCACCTTCAGACAATTCGTATTTTTGGACCAAGATGGAGGGATTAAGTATCATACTTGTACCCTTTCTACGCAAAAATGAACTCTTCTATCAATCGGGCTTCTGCAGCCTTAATCTAGAAATATCGCTGTAAAAAAGATAGACAGTCAACTTCAAACTAAATTCTTTGCAAGCAAGCATATTGTGAAAAGCAAAATGGGAAATTTGGTTCCACTTGTATTTTGGTGTCAAGATGTATCTAGCTCTAACATGAAAGTATTTCTTAGTTTTTTCGTATTAGTTAATGACATTATCGATACTGAAAATCGTTTCACTTTCGTTTTTGAAATAGAATTCAGTTTTCTAAAATCCATTCCAATTTCCCGCTTTCGTTCTTTCCCTTGTGATAAACTAACACAACTGAACTGCAGAAATTAATGATGAAACTTGCAACGAATAATTTAGTATCTACATAGTTTTTGTGGAGGAGTTCTACATAGGTTTACAGCAAGCAATAAGCAACTCATATCCATGGACTATGTGAGTTTCTTAATGTTCCTTGTATCCATAACATATCCATCTAAACAGAAATGATATTTTTCCAGTAACTGATTTAACACTTTTTTTCCTGGACGGCTATTTGAGTTTATGCTTGTGAGCTAGAGATTCATTTTGTGGCTCTCTATTATAATTTTACAGACTATTTTTGTTGAAATAACCGAAGCATTTGCCACAATGTTCCAAATACCAGATAATGTTATTTTCTTGAAACCGTGAAATTGTTCTAATCACAAAAAAAAAAACGAGTTCCACTCATTGGAATCCTTTTAGTTTTGCTTATTTTTCTTCTTTCGATCGGCCAAGTGCGTTTTATATTCTGGTTTACTTATTTTCGTGGTTTTCAAAGGTATTTATTTTTATGCATTAACTTCTGGTATAATCTAAACTATTTACCGATGAATCATTTCATTGGTAATTATATCTCATTCTCTGCTTTTTTCATTTATTAGGTAGTTTTTACTTAAAAAATTTGTGTTCATAACACTATTTTTTACTCTTTCATTTAGATTTTTTTAAGCATTTTCTTTTTTTTCCTGCTTGTATTTTATTATTTTCAAAAAACAACAACAAATAATTCTATTTTTTCTGTTAAAAGTTTAATAGTTTTGAAGACAGACAAAATATCTACTAAAATTTTTATTAAAAATTAAGTTCGGAAACAGATATTTCATTTGTAAAGTGGTTATTAGTTGGCTAAAATCTTAGAATATTATCGTTTATTCTTTTGTTAGTCAGTCATAAACTTGTGTCTTTTGGAATTAGTTTCTTTTAATCGAAATTTTTCTAGAAACTTTATTTTTATTCACTGCTTGAAGGTTTTCTGGCCTTTTTTGTCACTTCATACAGTTAACATTGGATAAAAGTAAGTTTTCATATAAAATGTTATAATAAATCTATTTATAAACTTAGTAATTGTTTTCTAGATGATTTCAAGCCAACATTATCTTGTATCAACTCAAATTTTATAATATAAACATCTGGCATTTTTTCTACGTTATTACCCTCTTCTTATTTGTTTTCAAGCATTTGTCTATTCTTGCTTAATAGTCCCTCTTTTTTCGCGTTGAGTCTATCTTTTACGAATTTTTTTCAGATATGTTTTTTATCAATTTTGCTAAGATAATATCACAATGTATAATTTCAAGCCAACATTATCTTGTATCAACTCAAATTTTATAATATAAACATCTGGCATTTTTTCTACGTTATTACCCTCTTATTTGTTTTCAGGCATTTGTCTATTCTTGCTTAATAGTTCCTCTTTTTTCGCGTTGAGCAATAGCTTCGAGTCTATCTTTTACGAATTTTTTTCAGATATGTTTTTTTTATCAATTTTGCTAAGATAATATCACAATGTATAATTTCAAGCCAACATTATCTTGTATCAACTCAAATTTTATAATATAAACATCTGGCATTTTTTCTACGTTATTACCCTCTTCTTATTTGTTTTCAAGCATTTGTCTATTCTTGCTTAATAGTCCCTCTTTTTCGCGTTGAGCAATAGCTTGAGTCTATCTTTTACGAATTTTTTCAGATATGTTTTTATCAATTTTGCTAAGATAATATCACAATGTATAATTTCAAGCCAACATTATCTTGTATCAACTCAAATTTTATAATATAAACATCTGGCATTTTTTCTACGTTATTACCCTCTTCTTATTTGTTTTCAAGCATTTGTCTATTCTTGCTTAATAGTTCCTCTTTTTTCGCGTTGAGCAATAGCTTCGAGTCTATCTTTTACGAATTTTTTTCAGATATGTTTTTTTATCAATTTTGCTAAGATAATATCACAATGTATAATTTCAAGCCAACATTATCTTGTATCAACTCAAATTTTATAATATAAACATCTGGCATTTTTTCTACGTTATTACCCTCTTCTTATTTGTTCTCAAGCATTTGTCTATTCTTGCTTAATAGTTCCTCTTTTTTCGTGTTGAGCAATAGCTTCGAGTCTATCTT
Organism: Latrodectus elegans; assembly: GCA_030067965.1. Classification (NCBI taxonomy): domain Eukaryota; kingdom Metazoa; phylum Arthropoda; class Arachnida; order Araneae; family Theridiidae; genus Latrodectus; species Latrodectus elegans. The sequence goes on from CM057821.1 coordinate 49,514,303, forward strand.
TTACGAATTTTTTTCAGATATGTTTTTTTATCAATTTTGCTAAGATAATATCACAATGTATAACAGATAGCTTACCTATAGTAAATCTTGCAAAGACATTTCATTTTTAACCCCTTATTGTCTTCCAAAAAGATTTTCCACAAATGTTCCATAGATAGCCAATTTTACATATCGCAAACGTAGCACTGGGAAACCACAGCGCCCATGTTGACAAACAGCAGAAACACCATATCCTCATCGCGTTGGCTGGAATCCAGCCTAAATCATTCCTCTCGGAAGAACACATTTGGACCACTGAACAATGATGAGGCTTCCTACAGTATGATTTTCCTTTTATGTTGCGAGTTCATACTTATCTTGTAGTGAAATCAATAGTTTTTATTTATATAGGATTAGCTGATAAAGCAGTCGAATGGCCATTGCTCAAACCTGCGGTTTATCAGTTCGTGAGTTCGAATCACATCTTTGCTATGGATATTCGTAGGGGTTCAAAGCTGTAAACTCCGGTTAAATTGTTCTCTTACGCAAAAAAAGACTGTTTAGCGATAAAGAAACCTCTGACTCATAACGTTATTTTATCATTCAAATATTATTGCAAATAATTTCTTAAATGCAAACATCGGTCACCAATTTCTATTTTTTATTTTTATTTTTTTCAGTGGTAAAAATTAAAATTTTGTTTTTTTCTAATAAATAGTTAATTTTTTTTATCTATTAGAGTCTGCTTAATAGCAGTCTTTTGCTTAACTATGTCTAGTATGTGATTTCTATCAACACGTTCTATAGTTTTATTATTTTTACATATCTAGAAGCATTGAAATAAATTTTTCATACAATTAATTCAGGATTTTTTTCAAGGGTAAACTTGTTAAGTAATATACTTTTAAAGAAATTTTATAGTCTTGTTTAATAGAAAGGAAAGTGAACAATCCAACATTCGTCCTATGAAAAACTAGTCATGCAATCATAAAAAGTCAAAACATTGATATTCTACTATAGATGTATGAAAATTTTTATAATATGTATATTATAAGTATTTTATTTATATTAAATCTATACTGATCAGATGATACTTGGACGCGTGAGAGGTTCATTTATCCTCTTGTGAAAAATTCTTTTCTTAACATACAAGATAAAAGATTGTTTTTTTTTAAAAAATTGAGAATACGCATGCGAATTTTATGCACAAGTATAAGCGTGCTCAAATTTAAAAGCTAAATGAACCATTTTAAAATAAAATATATGCATTGCTCCCTTTCGAAGTAAGATATTGAGTTATGACCGACCGTTTGCCCTCGGACGTCATGCCTAAACAAATTTTTTTTTATATAAAATATGATAAAATTTAAAAAAATCCATTAAAAAATTCATTTTTAAAAATAAATGAGATATTATGAAATTTTCTTGTAATTATGACCACAACAGCGGGGAAAAAGGCGCTAAATAGCCCAATGAGGCATCCTGCATCAATTATCGAAGTATCTGGAGGCTAGGCTGATGATGATAGGTAAAAAGGAGGCGTGCGCTGACCGGCAGAGAGAGAGGACGAACAACCCGACCCGGAAGCCAGCATGTCTTCTACCCCCCCCCCCCCAAAACCGTGTTCGTTTTCTCGGCCAATCTCTGCAGTATCTAAACACGGCATTTTTAACTCGACGATTATGTTTTTCACACTTGGCTTGTTGTGAGAACTAAAGATACCCTTATGAACTAAATGCAATAATTTTTTGCAGTGGTGCTCATTAAAATAATTTTATTTGCTTAATTCCGCAGCCAGGTGTGAACTTTGTAATTAACTGAATTCTTTTGTTACTAACTCAGAAGCGAATTTGTTTTTTGCTAAGCATAAGTGGTTCACTCAGAACCATTAGGGAGTCTATTGCAAAAAAGTTTGTGGGCTCCTTGAATACTGTCTTTTTTTTTTTTTTTTCTTTTTTAAATAAATTTTTTGCTTAAAGGAACGTTGAATTCTTAGACCTGTGGCAAAATAAACGTGTTGCCCTTTCACAGAAAAATTTTAATTGTTGCTTAAGTGTAATAATTAAATCCTTCTGTTACTGTTATAACAGCTATCTTTTTGTTGCTGCTATGATGCTACGATAATTCTGTTATTATTATAAAATTAAATCTTTCTAATGTTTCATTTGAATAGGCTATAATAAATATGCATAAAAAACTTCATAAAAATATTATTTTTATTACAATTTTTGGCACAAGTGCTGTATTATCAATGATTTGAAATTCCAAATTTTTTTGGGCGATGAAGAAATGCTGCCAAGGTTGACGTATCGTGACGAGCGGGATGACGTAAATTCTAAGGTTACCAAAATAGAATTTTCTGCATAATTCTTATAGGTCTCCATATGTATGAAGTAATAAAATTGAAGTTATCAGATACATAATAAAATTCACCAAAAAATCGCCACTCTCAGAATTTGAAATCCTGGATTATACGGCACCTGTGTCCAATTTCAAAAAATGAGACATAATCCAACGGTAAAATAACAATTGTACTAGCTTTGACTATACACATACTAAAATTGGAACGGTATACTAACAGTAACGGATGAGTAAAAATTCATTAGAGATTTTAATAGGCTCACAAGTTATCATTGTCGCTTTTTATAGAAATATTACAATTATTTTAAAAAAAGATAAGAGAAAACAAACTTCCTTAATATTGAAGTCAACGCATTAACTCATGTTTCGGTTTTAGATAATGTCATAGTAATATCAAAAATAAATCCAAACTGTATGTGTCCTGGGATATTTCTTTTACTAAATACCACAGTTTTTACCAGTTAGGAGGGAGCTGTTAGGAGCGTCTTCGTAATTTTGAAACAGAAACCAAGCAGAGGATCCCCAATACTTGATATCTTATTCCAGAGGTATCATTTCACTTGGAAGACATTGCAGTCACGACCTCCTTAACGCACTCCAGCCGTTTTCAGTGAATAATACAGACATTCAATTAAGTTGGCATTCGAACTTACTACCTTCCAATAGTAAGAACGACCAGACCATCTCTGCTTAAATCACAAGTAATAAATATCTTTATTTGCTATGCATTTTTCTTTACAAAAAAAGTCTTTCAATTGTGGAAATAGTAAAACTTTACACGTGGCTTGACTTGATATGTGATTCTAACTTGATACACACAATGTTTAATGTAAGTTACGTGAATCCTTAATAATATCCACATTCCAGATCAGAAACAACTTCAAATTGTTAGTCTTACTATTACTAACTTAAAATAAAACATAAATAATGAGGGGACTTTGAATATACATACATAGTCAAGAAAAAAATGCTTCAAAACTGCTATTGATCAAACTAATCCCACGAAATTCAAGCTTATTTGATTAGATCTAACAAGTGGATCATTGTTATTCATTTATTTAGAAATCGCGACTTTAAATTAAATTTTGTGATCCCTAAAGCGCTTAAATTTTATTTACATTTACAGAATTGTATAACAATTAACAAGGTCGATTTTCTAGGTCTTTCGTCAGAGTTTTAAAACTTTTAACTGTAATGTATATGATATTTTTTTATATTTATACCAGTAGATTATTAAAATTAAAATTAATTTATTTTTTAATCGTTATCCAAAAAATCCTGTTATTTCCGTTTGAATATTTAAAGCTAAAAATAAAAAAAAATTCGAATATCAAAGGGCTAATATATTATTGTCTATAGTCAAAAGATATGCAAAAATGTGCTAAGTATAACATAAAAAAAATTCCCTATCCTTTTTTTGAAAAATTTAAATATGTAAGTCCGAAATAAATCTTTTTAAATAATCATTTAAGAAAAATAACGAAAATTTGCAAGGAAATATTTTTCTCTAAATTATATATATAAACTAAACTCTGTGTCACGACAGCCTATGTAGGCTAAGGCCTACAATGCCCATCTCTGTTTTCCTGAATGAGAAGCCCTGGAGTGCGAAGCATATGTCCCGATTAGGTGGCCCGCCGCCGCCCTACTTGTCAAGTGGTCAACGTGCCTGATTACGAATAGGGAGCTCCTGGGTTCGAATTCCGGCTCTAGCATGGATGTACTTTTTCTCTCTATTTATTCTGTCTTTGTCCTTTCCTTGTATGAATGGGTTGTGAGTGGTTGCCTACCCTATAAACGGGTACCTATGGCATGTGTGTACTGAGGAAGTCGGACTCCACACCAAAATATGGTTCAGTTGGAAAAGTGGAGCAGCGCACCCAATAATGCCATCATAGCTATCACACGACAACAACAACAACAGGTGGTCAGCCTAACGCGAAACCCACAGTGTTAATTTTCCAAGCATATTTGGGAAATAAACACTGCGGGTTTTGCGTTCCACTGAGCATCAAACATACCGACCCACTGAAGGGATGAAAGGTTAAGTCGACTTATGTGCTTGGAAGCGTGAAACGCTACCATTAATATATATATATATGTAAATTTTTAAGAAAAATGCAAAAATTAATGTTTTGTACAACAGTTGTATGTGTCTATAATATTATTCAACTAAATGTCCTAAGTATCTAAGCATGTAATGATGAAAATAATTATATATTTATTCATAATTTACAGATATGTTGATTTTTGTACAAGAGAGAGCTAATGCACAAAAATTTTGTGGTTTTTTTTATATATATAACTATTATAATCCTTTCCATCCGAGACAGAAATAAAATACGTGAACTCCAAGCAGAACATGAATTTATAAATATGAATTCATAGCTGAGGATTTAATTGGAGATTTTAACTATTTACTTCTTAATTCTGCTTTGAATCCTTAATGATTATAAAGATTCATGATGCTGAATTTTAATTCATTTTAAAATTTAAATTTTTAAACTTTTAAAGTAAGTTTTAGAACTTTTTAATACATGTTCCCCCATATTTTCGCGTGACAGTTTACGTGGTAAAAAAATATTTTTTTAAAAAAAATGTCTACATTTTCTTATCGAGTCTTTCAATCAATCAATTTTAAGGATTGATCGACAATTGATATCATTATATTAATATTAATAATCTGATTGACAATTGATATTGATTGACTCCTGATATATTAATATTGATAACAAATGACACCACACTTCGATGGTTCAAATGTAAACTTTATTGTCTAAATATTAGATTTAGGCAATGAAGACTAAAAATAGTAATATGATTCCTTATTTTAAGACGAAATGTTACATTTTTAGTATCCGTAAAATAATAGTAAAAAAAAATAACATGAATAATTGTCAATTTATATATTTTTTTATTCAATGATGGGGATAAAAATGTAAATAATGCATTAAATAAATTGGAAGGATACAAATGCTGTATGTAATTTTATTTGAAAAATATAATCATGATAGAATCGTACCTGTCTCGAATCTAAAAGTTTCATCGATAGCACTGAAATAGAAATCACCTCCAGGGCTATATAACCAGTTTTAAATGTAGAAAATTATTCAGTAATCGTAAGGTATAATTATAACCTAGGCTCAGTATTTAACTATATAGATACATTTAAGTAAGAAGATCTTATTAAGTAGGGAAAGCGTTGTCTGTGGAAGTAAAAAGAAGTGAAATTGTATGTGAAACCAAAGACGAAAAATTATAAGAATAGAGGGATATCACTGGTACAATTGTTGCCATGCAATTAAAATTTGCTACTGTGATCATAGTTTATTGCTGAAAAATTCACAAATAAAATATTGTTTCTAGATATTTGTTGGAATTTAATCCATATATAGAATACAAAGCTTGCTATAATGGTGCTACATAAGTTTTGATAAAAGTATGAAATATTTATGAACACAAATAAAATGTAATTGGACGAATAGATCAACCAGATATTTAGATGTCGAACTTAGAATTTTAAATTGATCTCTAAATACTCGATTAAAGTAAACTTTGTGTAGATTATGTCAAGCTTTAAAGAGCAGTATAATCATGTTGAAAAATATCTGTCTTAGAACTTTGTCATGAAAGTCCACTAGAGACAAGAGTTCTGATTATATCATAAATTATTGTCTTATTTTAATTACTACTAAACATGATCAGAAATGAAAAATGATCGCATATTCTACTGAGTATTAGTCAGTGGTGCCGTTGTTATATGTATATATAGTTTTATAGCTATATGATTTCAACAAGTACTGAGCATATAGTCATATAGCATATACCTCACACTGGGCAATACTGATTTGGTGATAGCTATCTAAAATAAGAGCATGATTATCTTCAGCTTACAAGTGAAATTTAGATCCAATGATATAAATATGATCTACTGAATTGCTATTCAATTGAACTGTTATAAGTTTTGAAGATGATGGTTTGATGACCTGATGGTTTCTGCTTGATGAGCACTGAACACTTAAATTCTATTTTTTATTCTGTGTTATAATATTGTGTCTGTTGTTTAAAGCATTGATTTTAGAACCTCATTTCGATCAAATCTACATCAAATTTAGGAAACTATAGCCATAAGCAACACAGATTATGTCCTGTATTCCTTATGAATACAAGTACCATTTCCACTTATGTTACCTTAGTACAGCTATGCTGTAAGAATATTGTTTTCCTACAAGATATATTTTGTAATGGAGCCAAAAATACGTGGAAAAAATCTACTGTTCTAAGATCGACTACTAAGATTTTAAATTAATTATTTAAAGGCTTGTTTAGACGTTAACGTGGACATCTTATATCTCTTATAAGTCTAAAAAACTAATTTGCACTATTTGTCGTTAGAAATACATCTCTATTTTAAATATATAATGTATTATCAACACAACATAAATTGTTTCCTGAATATATGTTAGAGAGAAATGCCATAAAAATATTTTAAAATTCAACTATTTATTTTTCACCAGTAAATTGTTTTTTAGAAATTTTGAACTTACTTAAATCAAAAAAGTATATAAAAAATTTATAAACTTTCGTTCAATTCTTTCTAGTTGCTAAACTTCTATATGTGTAATGATATGTAGAGGTACACATCATTAAAAATAGGGTCTTTAGTTGAGCCTTGTTGCGGTTTTAATTGATTAATATTTTATACGTTGCATGACTTTGAAATAAAATTTCAAAAAGATGTTTAAAGGTTCGGAAAAATATAGTCAAATAATTTTGTGTGGAGGAAGAATATAATAAAATAAGAATATGCGATTTATCAAGAGTCTGAAATTCGGCATTATATAAATTCTTTTATAAAACACAATTTTCAGTGTTAAAGAAAATAAAAACTAAGTGTTCTTTCACGAAATTTTATACATATTTTTTAATATAATAAAGATGCGCTAGTTTTTACATTGAGAAATAATTAACAATGAATTGAGAAAGATATAAAATGCAATGAAGTTGATGGAAAATTGCATTTATTCAACTATTCCTATGAAAAGAGTACTTACTTTTGAAGTCACCTCTTATTTTCCCACCTATAATAAATCCTATTATGTAAAAGGACTCTTTATTAATAAAAGATTCTAACGGATTTATTTACTTTTATTATCATCCTGCAAAGTGAACGTTTACAGGATGTGCGGTTTTGAATAAACCAAGAAAAGAAAACTCGTCATTTAAATGAATGCACTTTATTTGTGAATAACCTTCACTTTGAAAATGAATTGAATTCTACTTTTGTCCCCTTTGTTAAAACTTTCCTAGTCCGTTTTTATTATCATATTACAGATCATTCCACCAATTTATATGTATGTGCCATTTTTCATATAATTTTACATAAAATGTTTTCAAGTAAATTTTGAATGCTTAATTTTCGAATAATTTTGTATGCTATTTCGTATTTTATCAATTTCTTTTTTAGTTGGTGAATTATATTGAATTTAAATGCAAAAGAATATTTGTAAAATAATATGCATGAAACGTTTGTAAATAGTTTAAAATATTGCAAATTACTGTGAAAGTTAATAGAAGGTACATAATGTAATTCATGTAAGAAAATCAAGTTTGTTCAAAGAGCTTTAAATGAATGGTCAGAGCTCTTGGCCTTCGTTTAACAGTTTGCGAGTTAGAATCCCACCTTGGGATTGGATGTTTCAAGTAGTTTGAAATCCACTGTACACGGTAAGTCCTGGTCAAATGGGAACTCGTTTGCCCCTCCCCCCCCAAAAAAAGCCCGTTTAGTGACAACAAATATAAATTACGCATACATTGGAAAAATTATTATTTTTGCTTACATCATATAAAACTTCGCAATATCTTTTTCACTGTTTTAAGAACTTCTATACAAGATTTTGAAAAAAAAAATGACAATTTAGAATTTTTTTTCAGAAATAATGTGTTTGTGAAAAATGCTGATTTTTTTTTTGTTTTGTAAAAAAAAAAGTATTTTTTGTGAAAAAATTTAAAATTTAATCAAAATTTACTTATGATTTCCGTGATATATTTTAAAAGAAATAAGTCCATACACGTGAGTGTAAATACTTAACAGAATATTATTTAACTATTTTGCTCATTCCATATTTATCTTTTATCGAATCGTAATAGAAGGTTGATAAAGTGAATAAAATTATTATGGAAAGTATACAACATTTGTCCGGGCTTTTTAATTCTCTCAAACTTATTCTAGAAAAATTATGACGTCATGGATATGATACTGAATGCAAGAATTCGAAACTGTGGTAAGCTGGATCTTTTTTTTTTTTTTTTTTTTTTTAAAATTTAATAGCATAACAAAGGGGCATCTGAAAATACCAAAATTATTTCTGCAGCATAAGTTTTCAGTTGCTAATTATTATCTTCTAGAATACATTATACATTCCGTTATAAATAACAAATTAAAATTTTTAATATATTATAAATTATAATGTGCATTTTAAAATTACCTATACGACAGTTTAGAATATATTAATTCCATTTTATAAAAAGAAGTCTTCTACAAATGAGAAAGTTTTACATTTGGATAAGACTTCTTTCTTAAATAGAAATATTTCAAAATAATAATAAGTAAAATAAATATAGTTTTTATAAATTTCATGAGAAAGTTTCTTATTAAATTTAAAAACTATATTCTTTTTTATGTATTATTTTTTTGAAATGTTTCTTTTGTTTATTTTATAATGAGTTTACGCAAACGATTTTTATTATATAAACAAAATAATGTATTCTAACTATTCGAATCAAACGAGGAGAGTGAGAACTGTGAAGAGATGAGGAATTCAACATATCCTTAATTTGAGAGAAATATTTTTGAAACTTTCTCTGGAATGCGTCAGATACCAGAAAGTGACTGATAGAATATTAAATATGAAAGAAGGGAGCACAGCAAAGATTTCAAAAGATAAACAACATGGTGCTAAAACATCCTTAGTAAAAGAAGAAATTTTTGGCAAACGATAAAATTAATGGGAATTGGAACATTCTGAAGGATGATGAAATTGATGTAGATGCTTTATATCCAAAATGACCTTGCCTTTGACATGAATGATTTTTAAAACCAAATTTAGTACCAAATTAAGTCGAAAAAATTTCATCTGTTCCTTGTTCGGTGTGCTGTGAGCTGGGAAGATAAGGCTGAATGGTGTAAACTTGCCTTGTGTCCTTTTAGGGAATTCCAGAGGAATAAGATTTATGATTTCTGTATTTTATTCCTAGTTTTTCTAATTCGTAAATATGAAATATATTATCTTGCTGAGTTTTAAGAATTATTTTAATGAAAATGTATTATCTTTAAATAAGAGTAGCTATAGAATGAAATTTCAAGTGGGGAAATCGTGTAATATAATTGGTGTGATAAAATTGTCATTTTTTTTTCGCCAAAAACTGCTGTATATTAAGAAGGATTCTGGAATTCATTTTAAATTTCGCAACTGAAACTTAGTCTCAGAAAAGAGTTCTCTTAATTTGTGTCTTCTTTTACTCTTCCATATTTCAATTATACAAAGATTAAATGAGACAGTTAAAAACTGCTTTAAAAATATAGAATCAGGCCTTTCTTTCTTAAAATAGCAATAATTTTCAACTATGAAAAATTATATAACACTAACCACACATCTGCTTTAATGCGGATTATGCCGAGCTGGCAGCCGAATGGTTAGCGCTCTTGCCTTCGGTTCAACAGTTCGTGGTTTCGAATCCCACCTTGGACATGGATGTTTGTAGTGGTTCGGAATCCACTTGAAGCCGTAGGTCACGGTCTAATTAGCCCTCGTGTGCAAAAAATGACCGTTGAGCGACAAACAAACCAAACTTAATGTGGATTATACCGATTCACAGGACAATTTCTCAGCAAATGCAGTTTGCTGGGGATCTAGTCCAAAAGGTGATAGGCTTGATACCTGACACATGTAAAAAAACGTTGTACTGAGGGATTGTATATCCATAAAATTTTGTTAAAATTTAAATTTTTTTTATTTCATTTTTATACAGATATGGGAAGAGATTAATTCAATGAATATCAACTCAAGCATAGATCCCACAACATTGAAGCTAATTCAAAATTATGAATAATTGTTTGTGTTTACGGTTTGATTTGATAGAAACCAACAGATAAAAGAGTCTCGCAATGATACAGTACAATGTACTTTATATCCATTGTATTATATTACTATATATTACATGCATGAATTTTATCTGTTAATTTAAAGTACCAAAAATATGGTTAAAATCTGAGTATTATAACAAACTGAGAGTAGAAATTTCTGAAATCTTTCATGTATATGTGTGTGTCATATTTTTGAAAATAAAAACATTTTTATAATGATTTAATTATCTGTGCAAGCCTTGTGTTTCACCAAATAATGAAAATATAGTAAATAAAGCAAAAGACCAAGTAGTAGGCAGATTATGCTGAAAGAATCTTTTTAAAGGGACACAAAGCTAATGTGACTTTCTAAAAATCAAATAGGTAAAACTAAAAAATAAATAAATAAATAAAAAGTAAAACAATACCAAAATAGCCGACCGATGGCTGAGTGGTTAGCACTCCTGACTCCTGAGCTGTGGGTCGATCCCGGGTTCGACAGCGGTTTTGGAATGCATGTTAATTTCTTTGTCTGTTCTCTCTGTGTGTCTGTCCTTTCTTCTGTGATGATGTATGAATGTTTCTCACCCTATAAATGGGTTGGTGGTGGTATGGCGCGGGCAACGTTACTCGCCCTCGTGACTTGGTTCACAGGTGTGCGCTGGGTAACGAAAAATGATTAGCAGTTTCTGGACTTGTTGTGGCAGAGGGTTCGTCACCCAAATGCCACCCGTTGGAGAAGAACAATACCAAAATAAAAATAAGATAGCAATTTTTTTAAATAAATTTGATTATTATTAACGGTATTGTACCGCAAAGTTACTTTTCCTCAATGAAGGGAGAGGAGGAAAAGTTTGCATATGCTTAGTGATCATTTTCAATCTTTCATTATTTACATTTGCCAAAAGCTTACCGTGTAACTTACCTTTCGGAGAGTGTTTGATAGTTAGAGGGCTGTATTTATACTCCACAAGTCAGGGAACTCGGAAAACTTTCAAACACCTACCCCGATTGGCGTGCATACAGAGGATGGAACATCCATCTTTCTGAGATAGAACTCTTCAATGGCTGAGATTGAACACAAGACACTCTGTTTGAAAGAGCACCATAAAATCTCTAAGACACGGTGAGTTACCATGACAACGACATTTGAGTGGATACATTCTTCTCCAAATTGTAACAGTAGAAGAACAATTGAATTTTGAGATATTTAACTTTTTATGTTTGCGATTGTTGTAATTGATAACAATTAGATACATTTTTTTTATCGATTGGGCTTTAGATGTCTCCAGAAACTAACTGCAGAATGAAGGAGTAAATGGTCATTTTCTTGAAAATATTGCAATCAACTAATAATGCTTTGTTTATTTATTTATTTTTTTTAAGATCTGGACAAAAATGCTCAAGTTGATTTTCTCAAATAGCTAACTGCTGCTCACAACTTCATTTTCAGATATTTATTAAGTTAAGTATAACATTATATTAATAAAAATTATTATTAATAAAAAATATTTTATGAAAGTATTTGATGTTATAAAAATTCTTTATCAATGACGAAATTATAAATATCTTAAGTAAAAATATTATCTGTTGTTTCTATAAGCTCAAATATTATCCGTAATTATAATTAAATTGGAATCATCCAAAGGCACACAGCCAATTCATTATAATCAATGCAACCACTGACACAATCAAATCATAAGTTTTCTGTAATTTAAACTGAATTAAAGTCCAAAGAAAATTTTAGAGAAATTTAAGATTTATATTGTATTAGTTATTTTCACATTTTCTCATTTGAAGATCTCTTTTCTATTCAAGAAGAGTCACGGACATCCGGGTGCAACAATTTTATTAAATCGAGGTTTCAAACTTCTCTGCAGATGTGCAATTTACTTACATCCATTCGTACGAGTCCTATTGAAAAGAAGTCAGGGGAAGTCCCCTTCATCATTCCGTCTGTAACCCCCAACTCAATAGCTTTCCGTCTTACATAATGATGTCATTTCCGAGAGTGTATTTTTTTTCTCGCCCCCAACTTCCCTTCTGACGTTGGGATGTGGAGCAACAATGGTTTACAATGAATGTAAGCACTCTAAACGCCTGCATAGTTTTTGTGTACGAGGCAAGATTTGAATGCAGTTACCTATAATACTTGGTTGAAAAGACCGTTTTTAAGACTCATTTCCCGCTGCTTTTCAAGAGGAAGTGCTTATAAAAAAAGAATCCAGTTTTTCTAAGTCAACATTTGCAAATGTAGGCTTTCTTTCTGTAGTCTTAAATTATTGATAGCTTAACAGTTTACACACACACGCGCACACGCATGCACGCACGCACGCAGACACACACACACACATATTTTCTCTTAAACTAATCGAGTGGATTACACACACTCAGAAAGAGTGAAATTTCACTCCAATATTAATTTGGCATCATAAACACAGAGAAATCAACCGCTTTCGTTCACGATTAAAATATTCCGAAGGAACTGTGTTTTTATGTTGTTTAAAAAATTAAATTAAAATATTTTAAAATTAAAATTGATATTGTTTCCACGAAGAATATTAAAAAATTAATAGCAACTATATGTAAAAACTTATTTAAATATAACTTTGAATGAAAACATTCTATTAATTCTAGTCAATGAAATTTTATTCAATATTGGATATTAATTTTCCTTGGTGTACTTTCAATAAAAATATATATCTGTGGTGATTATATATTAATGTGCTAAATCTAATAATAGAATTATTTTTATAAAAATTATATGTATATTTAATTAATAATTCCTGTGCACATTTTTTTTTAAAATTCAAGCAAAACATTTTGGGTGTTATAATTTATTCTAAAATAATAATTAGCAACATAATCTATTATGAATTGAAAATATTTCTTTAAAATTTATTGAATGCAATAAACATGATTAATTTATTAGCAAAATATATTCCATGCGTATGATAGATTTAAAATATTTAATGCATTTAATGGATGAGATAATTTTGTATGGTTGAAGAGGAAAAGACAATCAGAAAAATAAAAAATAATTTATTAGAATCGTACTTTCTTCATATTTTTTCTAAAAATAATGCATAAATTTAGTATGAAAAAGAAGAATGAAATTTCACTCTTTCATTGTCACAAAACTCAACCAATCTTTAAGATAGAAATTCACTCTTTTGAAAGGTGGTTAAACCACTCCTTTTAAGAGGTGTATCAACATGTTGCCTAAAGAGGTTAACGAGATAGAAAAAAGAGTGAATTTCAATCTTTTACAGAAATATTGCTGATTTTTTTTATATTGACAATTTAGTGCAGAATTTATATTTTAAATTCTTTATTTTAAAGAATTATGTTTTTTTTTCTTAAACACAATTACAATAAAAGGGAGATGATTTCTTTTAGTCAATAATATAACAATACAATTGAATGACATTTTAATTGATTTGGATAATTATAATGGTTTTCAAATTACATACAATATCAAACAATTTGTTCAGCCATTTATTTCATTACTTATATATATTTAGTTTTACGTGTAAATGTAGTAACACTCTCAAGAAAAAATCGTCACACCACTTATTTTTCAGTTTAGTTTACTATGGGCCCATTAAGTACAAAATTAACTTTTGCAAACATTATTTGTACAACAAATTGTACACAATTTAAATAATACATAAATATTTTATATAAGTAAATATAATTTAAATTCTTTTGAAAAAATCCTTTATTTAAAGTATAGCTAAAAATTTATTTTTGAATATTGATAATATGCATTTTTGAAGTTATAGGAGGATAAAGACAATGATTTAAAGATTATTATATTGAACAACACTGACTTATGTTTTTGCAAATGAATCTTGTTTTATAATATATTTTCCAAGTTCAGTTTAACCTGAAAATAACTTCAATGAAACTAAGAATGAAATTAAAAATAAAATGCAAGATTATACAAAAAAAACCTTTATTAAATTTTTAATATAGAAAAAATTAAATAAAAATATGAATGCAGAACTTCTTATGTTTATGATGTCAAATTAATATTGGAGCTTAATTTTTTCAATTGGCAGTTTAATAACATTAAAGAAGAATACTATTAAAATAGGAATAAAAATGATAATATGCATTTTAATGCATGTAATTTGCAAAATTTAGATCTTGATCGATTATAATAAGAATGTATTGTTTCAATTAAAGTTGCAACTGGACCATTCTTCAATTTATAAATACAGTAAGTTTATCATCGTATTTAACATTAAACACATGATAACAATTATATATTAAATGCTTTATAATCTTGCATATTCGACATCAATAAATTCAGATTCCTCAGATAAAAATATTTCATATTCAGGTCTTGCTTTTGACCGTAGCCAAGCATAGTTGACTACTTTATAGCACTGTTCTTCTTCTAAAGATCTCTTCACCTAATACGTAAAAAAGCATAATAGCTACAATTTTTATAGTATTTGCAATATCATTAATATCTATACATATACTTTAACACTGAAATCATATAAGAATAATACTTAAAAAAAATAAAGCCTTATTTTTTTGCAAGGAGTCTGATATCTATGTAATTATATTTTGTATTAAAATTATATTCAGCCTAAAATATACCATTCTCAATTCTCACATATTTATAGCATGTTATAGGACAGGTTTTTGAACATATGATAATATTCGAGGAGCATAGTATGCAGGACGTTTACTTAGAAAACAGTCAACTTCTGGATAATAAATTCTCATTAAGGAATCAGTTAAAGCTTAGTAACTAAAGTTAGTAAATTAAGCAGTTTTTGAAAATTTTTATAAGCATGTGGCAAAAATGATAAATTATTGATATACAATGAAACAAATACAAAATAATTTTGGATTTTTTCTTTGTTATGAAATACATATAGCCCCTATCATAATTTACAAAATGGATTGTTAAACATTAAATAAAAATATATACATGCATACTTACATTTATTTCTTATCTTAAAGCATTTTTGAGTTAATCAACTGTAACTGAAAAACAATTAAAACGAAATTAATAATTTTTTTTACAAATTACTAAAAAAAATTTTAAACTATGATTTTGTATCACATATACTAATATTCAAATACATTACAAATAAAATAATTTTTTAAAATACAAGATTGAAAACTACAATATAATAAAAGACATAAGCAATGTTGCATATTTTGTAAAATATAGATTTTAATTACTTTCTTTTTGATCATGGAATCGTTAAACAAATATCAAAATAACAATAAGATCTTTCTTCCATTTTTATTTAAAAAACCCTTTCTCTATAAAGTTTCAACTAAATTTTTATGCATTAAAGTAATTTAAAAAGATATTATTCACATGCAATCAAAAAACTTGGAAATACATGCACAGCATGTTTCATATTTTACCATTAAAAATCCAGATATACAAATTATGTAAGGAATTGTAAATTTTTTGGTGTGTTTATGTCATTGTGGTATTGTTAGAAAATAATGTTGATACAGAAGTTTAGAACTTTCATGAATATTTTAAAATTTGTCCTCAAATATGCAAAAAAAATATAGATATTATATTATCAATGCTTCATCGAAAGCAGCCATTTTTGGATACTCAAGAGAAATAAATTCTGTTATAGAATAGAACAATAGATGATATATTTTTTATCACAAAATGTTATTTAGTTTTAAACATTTTTTTATAAGTTAAAATATTTTTTCACAGTGAATTTCACTAGGCATTTCAAATTGTAATCATTTTATCTGAAAGGAAAAATACATATACTCATATATGCTTACTCAATAATATCATGCATGTAAAAACTATTTATGATCAAGTGAATAAATACTGGATATTTATTTTTCTAAACTATTAAATTAAAATTAAAAATTTAGAATATTTTAAATGAATTATAAAATTATTATAAAGTTAATAAGGATTTAGTTTTAGCAGTAAATCAAACAAAGCTTTACTTCAAAATAAATTAAAAAAGATTATTAAGATTTTTTAAGCTTGTTAGTAAGTAATATTAACTTAATGAATAATTACCTTTCATTATTTTAAAATCAACTTTAATAACCAAAAAAGTTTAATAAGAGATTTCAACTGAAAATTGTAATTTTCATGTCATTTACTCAATAACATCATATATGTAAAAACTTTGGTCTAGTGAATTATAAATACTGAATATTTATTTTAACTATTAAATTCAAATTAAAAATTTAGAATATTTTACTCAAAATAGAATTAAAAACATTATTAAGTTACCATGTTCTTACATAAACATAGATTAAATTTAAATAAATTTTACAAGCGCAATGAAATTAATAGTTTTAGTACTAACAATAGTTAACATTTTCTCAGTATCCATGAAACTTATTTTGATTACATATTATACAAAATATATTTGATCAGCCATTTCTTCCTTATATTGGCATTTCATCATCTTCAAAATAAATAATGTTTCAGATTTGCTTTTGCTAATTTTGTTTTTTTCTTCGATGATAACAATGACAACCATAAAATACGAATATAAATTATATTTCCATCGATAAAATGTTTAGCTGTAAATATTAATGTATACAAATTAATAGATTTTGATACATACGATTCATTTTCGTTTTATTTACGAATGTTTGTACTTAGTAAACAATCAAATCAAAAATTGTCAGTGAAATTTTAATAAATAAAAGACATATACTGTCAAGTAATATTCTGCAGATTAATATTTGCTTTATATTGTATTAGCATTCAAATTAAAAAGCTTCTAGTTTTATTTATGAAAAAATTTATTCTTATTCATTGGTAAAATGTTGTATTTGATATTAATCTCACTTCCAATTCAATACAATGCACTATATTAAATAATATTTCTATAATATACATTGTGGATATTTAAATCAATGAGAAAATTAATAGTCATATTCACGGTATTTCAAAATAAAAGAATTTAAAAATGCAATCATTATCATTTACTATTAATTTATAATAAATTAAATTTTGGCAGAAAATAGTACTTGAAATAAAAAATAAAATTTCCAAACACAATGTTATATTATTAAATATTATCAATTAATCAGAAATTTCAAATATTATAAATATTACACGAATATGAATTCAATAGAATTCAATCATTCACACTTTCGAATACCAAAGTTTATATAATAGTGAAAAATCACAAATATGAAGATTTGATTTAATTATTCAATTAATTATAAGAAATAAAACTTAACGTAATGTTTCTGCACTCCTTTTTGTCTAATTATATATTTTAAATATTCTAATAGTTCGCTTTTACAAAATGGAGTACTAAATTCCTCCATTTTTAGAGAAACTAAACCGAAAGCATAGAGCCACGTGATGATTTAAACCAATCAGAGCACATCACATTTGCTTTGTGCCATAAACACGTCAAAAAAGAGTGAAAATTGCTTTGAATCCAAGATAGTGTTCGAAAGAGAACTGCTTGGCCCAATTAAGTAGAAAATTTTGTATCTTTATGGAGTACAAAATATCCGTCGCTTATCGAGTGGTGAAAAACCACTCGATTTTTTATGAGAGTATATATATATATATATATATAGAAAAAAATTAGATTCAGTAATGAAATCTTTCAAAACATGTGGCCTTAGGCACGTAATATACGAATTATAGTAAATGTGCTTCTTAAGTTAATTATAATTTATTCAAAGGGTGTTATATGAAAGTTCTTAATGAAACTTCAGTAGCTTTTTAATTTCTCATTTAGATTCCTAATTGGCTGGCTAACCGAATTTTCAAAACATAGTTGATTTGTTATTCAGGATGAATAAAACCTTATAAAGTGGCAAATTTGTTCTAAATTGGGCAAAAAGCAGTTACGCATGCGTAGTTATTTTCTATTATAAATATTTCAAGAGATAACGTTGTAAAAATATTGGGTTGTTCGGAAAGTAATTTCATTTTTCGTACCTGGATCAGTTTTTTGCTTGTAAAAACCAACCATTTTGAGAGTGTGGATTCATGGTACTACGAAAAAGATGGCAAAATTTATTGCACTAGAATTGCCAATATACAATTCAATTAAATTTTCATTCGCTATACGTTTTCATTTTTATAAAAAAACGAAACAACTTTCCGAACAACCTCATACTTTATTCTACAATAGTTTTGTATAGGTAAAGAATTAGTTTTTAATCGAGTGGAATAAATTTTAAATTAAACTGAAGCAAAAGAGTTGGTTATAATATTTAATATATTACGTTTTTTTTTTATAAAGCGCTATAATGATTGAATACTTTCGTGCGAATTTTATTTAAAATATATTATTTCGTTTATTAAAGACGAAATGGGTATTTTATTCCTATGCGAGAGACAGGTTAATTTTTGGAAAGTTTCACTTGAGCAATTCTTATTTTTAGAATAATAAATAATATAAAAACATTCAAATAGCCAAAAAATGAAATTTTATCCAATAAAATATTAAAAATAAATATTTCCAAAAAAACTAATTTAAAATTTTTCTTTCATTTTTTTATCCTGGGTAATAGTTTACAATTTATTTTTCATTCTTAAACTTACTTGTAAATTTGTGTGTATTTGTAAAAAAGTGAGCTGAAATCACTCAATTACTGTAGTTTAAGGATATGAGAATGGACGAAAAGCCAAAACTTAGACAAAATATTCAGATTCTGCTCTTTGAAAAGCAAAAACAAAAGATGAAACGGATATAAATTGTTGTTAGGCAATGAACACACTATTTCAAATCTACATGTACAGACATGCGAATGACCTTGAATACTAAAATAATTAATTTTAAATGGGATTTCTTAACAAACGAAATATTTTAATCTTGCATTTGCCTTAAAAAATCTGGGGAAACACATAGATTTTTATCAAAATAATATTCGATGCTATATTAAATATTATTTATTTATTTTTTTATAGATTAACACTATGAATACAACGTAAAATTCCATTTTTCAGTTTAATGTGTGCAGCAGTATATTAAGGCAAATACGACTTACTTTGTTTCTTGTATTATTCTTTTTATCATTAAAATTAAATTTTTTTGTCGAAATTTACTGGTTTTCATATTTAATTCAGTAAAAAAATTACTGATTCCTTTCATTAATGATGATCACTTTTTTATATTTATCAAAAATATATCGATATTATCCATGCAATTAATAATAAGATTGGTTTTCAATTTTTAGATTTCCTTTTGTGAATTACGAAACAAAAATTTCTACAATTTTAGCTTAAGTATTTCACATGAAAATCTGAAAATATAGTTACCAATTTTTCTATTTAGCATATAGAAATATAATAAGGTATTTGGATAAAATTTCATGTCCGTATAATTTTTTATTCTGAGGAAACAAAAAAAAAATCATATCATTCAAGAATTTTCAATTGACAATCATTAAAGGTGAAACTAATAAACTTAATAATAGTTTTTACATTCTAAAACTAATATATTGGACAGACCATTTTAACCAATGTTGAAAATACTGGTTGTATTTTTTCCAAACTATTCTGCAAAAAATGTCACTCATTTAGATTAACCACGTGTAGCTTGAAGCTTATTGCAGGCGCGAGCAACATTCTGTCGATATTGGCAGGCTAGAGAATTTATGAATTTGACATCCAGTGATTGAATTTATTTTACATTTAACGTTGTCATACGTTTTGCTGTTTTGTAATTCAACTTTACTGCCCTAATTTCGTGGATCTTGATACATGTGGTCCAATGTTGTATTTCGAAGTACTTTGACGATAAAATTTTTTCTCTTAACAACAAAGCACATATTCATGAAATCGTGGCCCTCTCCTCTATGATATAACCTTTGAGTATCTCAAAGATGATAAAACACATAATAATGTAGTGTTTTTTTTCCACCAACGTTTCCACTGTATGCTCCAAATGTATCATTGGATACCTATGTATGTAAAGAGTAATCATTCCCACTACATAAAAGTCTACATTTTGGAAAAGCAAATTGAATTTCAAATGAGCGGGAGAAAAGTATCTTACGAATTAAATATCACGTGAAAAATTCTCTAAATTTGAAATCTCCAACTTTATCGAAAGAACCAGTTTTGTAAATGTCCTGAATATTAATAATGTATAAAAAGGAATCGCAATTGAAAATCAAATCATAACTAAAGTGGATACTCAGCATAATTTCCTAACTAATTCCAAACTACAAGTTCAACAAAATTATTTCACTAATGAAAATTTTTTAAGTAGTATAAATCAAAGTAAATATGATCAAGAATATGACACGAGATTACGATTAGGTTGGTTGGACAGTTGAGAATTTTAAAAAGGTTATAAGCAACCTTCCTTGAAATTAAAAGTGTGCATCTAAGTTGAAGCTACTATTTGTGGATATAAATTAGTAATATTTTCAAAATGATCTCCAAATTATTTGAATTGGATGGCAAATTATTATTTTCTGAAAGCTGTGAAAATTAACTTTTTATCGAACACTGCAGTGATAGAATTCACTTGTAAAACTAAAATGCTCAAGGGAATAACTCCTTTCTATATTTTCAAGGAAAGAAAAAACTTAATGGAAAAAAATATTCTGAGCTCTAATTTTTATTTAAGAGCTCTTGTCAAATCTAATTTCTTTATGTGTTTTAAACAAGCTTAACAGCTAAATTCACCTTATCAATAATAATCTTTTATTCACCTTGATTTTCTACAAAATTAAAAAAAAATATGACCCAAATTGAACAAATTGTAACTGTTCGGATTTCAGTTCGTTTTAATCAAACCGAGAGAAAGAAATAAACCGTGAATTTCTGTTAGTTGCGCCAGCAGGTAGCGCTAAGTTTATTTTTCATCAACTATTTTCGTTTTTTGATTGTGAAGATGGTGTGTGTATGTGACTGGTCAAGGGAAATCATTGTGTGCCCTACATTTGAATCCGTAACAACTGTTCAGAATGGTTTTTTTCGAGAATCATACCCTTATGATGAATCTCCTGTTGTAAAGGGAATAAGAAGATGTAAAAAATTCGAAAACAGTAAATATTTTTGTAAAAAGAAATCACACCTTATGTTAAACCTCCTGTCGAAAAAGGAATAAGTAGATGTTGTAAAAAATTCGAAAACAGTAACTATTTGTGTAAAAATAAATCACACCTTATGCTGAACCTCCTGTCGTTAAGGGAATAAGATGTTGTAAAAAAATTCGAAAACAGTAACTATTTGTGTAAAAAGAAATCACCTCACCGTCTTCGCAAACCAGATAAAAATGTGGAGTGGATCTGGCACAGTCTCGTATTCAATCATTATAAAGCCACTTTCTGTACCAGTATAAAGCATTTAATACTCCCCTAACATCTCTCTGAAGGATATTTGCGTCGACGTTTATTATTAAAACTATACACGATTCAACTGCTCGAAGCCTTAAATTTTTGGAACATTCTTTGCAATTTAGTGACACACTTGTTCAGTGACAAAACGACTTAGTGGCACTAAATTGCATCTGACATTGTGGTCTACCGCAATATTGTGCCATTAAACTCTAGTTTCATGGCACAATAAATTACCACAATGTCAGAATTTGGGATATGGAACAGCCAAATAAAATTGTAGCGCATCTGGAGATGAATTTCATTACCACATAAACATATGCCAATCACCCGAAAATGAAACATATTTTGCACCTAAAATTTAGTTTGTAAAAAAACTTTTTTATTCTTCGCATAATATAAAATTAATCTGAAATATCTGTCATTGTTTTCAAACATCCCTTATATCATAATGAAGAAAATGCCAATTACAAACAACTAAGCGATCTAAATTATTTTCTGTAATTATTTATATCGCTATTAAATTGAATTTCACATTTAAAATATACTCCTGTTAATATCAAACGTCATTATTAATTTTTATTTTCAAATTTAACTACAAAACTATTTAATAATTTGAATATAGTAAATAATGATTTATTAGTTTTAACTTAACCGTACTTTTACTTCTTAAATTTATACCTGACAACATTGATTATAATTATAAATACAAGAAGTTCTACATGAAAGGTGTACTTTTGAATAAACAACTGTACAGGCAAATGTAATTCCATGCGAACATAAATTGTGGAAATAATATCTAGTAATTCTACTTGTTTTGTACTTTCAATTTTCGCGGTGTGACCGAAATAATTGAGTCATGAATCTGACTAAAGATAGCAGCATAAAAAATCGTTATTCTACATTTCTCTAATATGTCTTTCTACTGTACTCTTATATATCTGTAATATAAGTTTCTTCTGGACTCTTATATGTCTCTAATATAAGTCTTTACTGTTCTCTTATATGTATTTAATATAAGTCTCTACTGTACTTTTGTATGTCTCTAATATAAGTTTCTACTGTACTCTTATATGTTTCTATTGTAAGTCTTTACTGTACTTTTATATGTCTCTAATATAAGTCTCCACTGTTCTCTTATATGTCTCTAAATAGGTCTCTACTGTTCTCTTATATACCTCTAATAAAAGTTTCTACTGTACTCTTTACTGTCTTTATACGCTCTTTTGTATTACTTAATTTCGGTAACTTACTATTTTACATATTAATGAATATAATACGTAATTATTTCACAAAAAGTAATACTTAAAATTATTATTATTAAGTGTCAACAAAAATTAAGTAATACTTAATACTTCATTTTTGTTAATTAAGTAATACTTAATTATTGTTAATAAAATTAATTAATACTTAACTTTTGTAAAATAATTACTTAATTAAGTGATGCACAAGTAATATACTTAATTAAGAAATATTTATTGTATTACTTATTTTATTTAAAATAATTTTTTGCATTAAATGAAAATATATATATCTATTTCCATATCTCTCTCTTTCTGTATTTATATATTATTTCAGACTTTTCCTCAAATGTAAGAATTCGCCTGACACACACATCTAGCTAATGCTTTTGTAAAGCTTCTTGAACATCCATTGCAACGCATAAGCATATGTCATGCAACGTATTCAGGAAGGGTACAGACACATATTCAGAAAGCATTTTTCTTATAATATTTTATCCTGTATACGTCTTGCAAAATTGGGACACGGAGTGCTTAGATACTTACCCCATCTGATGTATATGTAGAAGCGAAATATAAAGCCCGATTTTGTAACTTTAGCCTCGTAGTAGTGTCTCACCCTTCGGAATCGAAGGTTGTGTGCTCGATCCGAGTAATTATAGGACAAATGAAAATAGATACCGTGTTTCCGCCTTTTGTAAGCAAGCTCTCTTGGGACAAGTGAATACAGCTAACTATCTCTGAAAAGTCCTCTCGGTGGTTGTTAAAAAATTACAACAGTTTTCGGTTTTAGGCTGTCATTACAATGTGTCAAAGTAAATAGGATCAAGAATATGACATGAGATTATGATTAGGTTCGTTGGGCAACTGAGAATCACTGGACAATTGAGAATCTTAAAAAGGTTTTAAGCAACCTTCCTTGAAATTAAAAGTGCGTACCTAAATTGAAACTACTACTTAAAGATATAAGTCAGTAATATTTTCAGAATGATCTCCAAATTATTTGAATTGGATGGCAAATTATTATTTTTTGAAAGCTGTAAAAATTATCTTTTTATCGAACAATACTGTGATAGAATTCAATTGTAAAACTTACAAATTCACAATTCTTTTTGAAAATATAAGCAAATTTATCTTTTTCTGTTACGATATGCACTAATGTATTTTAATCTTTAAATTAATGTATTTTGAGAAAATGAATAATGTTTTATAGTTTATTCATAAAAATATTCAAAGTCGTAAATGAGTATATAGAATAAATTTTCTTTTAAGTTTTGATAAATTTATTTCTATCCATATCATTTTATAGAAGAACTCCTATCATGCGATTTATTCATTTTTCTTCTGGGCGGAGATCGCATGATTTAAGACTTAAGTCATAATTAATTTGAGTAAACATTTTCTTAATTATTCTCTTTTGTAATAGGAACATACATAAAAGTTTCTAAAGTTATTCTTCAAAATGTGAGGATCCATAAATTAAACAGATATTTTATTTCATTTTTGAGTTGGCAGACGACATTTCATGAAAATGTTAACACATTTGCCGATTTACACGACACGCCATAGAGGAAGGATTCTGATTATCATCACAGTAACCTTGAAAGACGGCTAGCGTGCTTGGCGCGTTTTCATTTGTAACTCAGTTGAAAAATGTATGTGATGTACTCCACTACAAGAGAAAAACAATGCTTATACAATGAACTTCAGAGATCGAATTATGTATCATTACATAAACACGTGCCAAGGACGAAAAGTGTCCGGTCGCGGTTATTCCTAATTCCCCACCTTCCCTCCCTTAATACTGTCTGTGTCATCGGAAGAAACATTATCGCCCCATTTGCATAATGGCATTGCACAAAATTAGTATGCATGATTTAAAGTGAACGTTGTTTCAGCGCTTGGATGTGAAATTTGTTCCGGAGCTATGACCTTGGTGCCCTTGGTGATTAATAAACGCTGACGTAGTGGAATACCTGACTTATCAGAAATGTTATTGAAAGAAAATAATAACATACAATCGTTGAAAGTACAAGATGAATGTCTCGCTTTTACTTCAGTGGCCTTATACATATCTAATAAATAATATAAAATTATACAAGACTGAAAAAGTTGCAAAATCTCAAAAGCATTCGAATTGAGAGTTAATTTGTCATACAAAACCCTGTAGTTACTTTTTATTAAAAAATAATTCATAAAAAGAAATTGAGCAAGAATTTCAAATATTACTTTTCTTGAATTTAGACATTTTTGCAAGTATTTTGAGTGATACTATTCAAGATGCTGAAAGCGACTTCAGAGATCTGTTTTGGAACACCAATCTGTCAGCCGTTCGGTTTGTGTTCTGGCATTTGGTTTTCTTGTTCGTGCGTACGAATCCCCACTTTGGTAATGGATGTTTGTGATGGTTCAGAAGCCCTTTATTTATTTACTTTGTCTTTATTTTATTTACTTCTGCTGACTGGTAGACAAAAGAATATTGTAAAAAAATAGCATTAATATTAATAAATGCTACTTTTTTACAATATTAAACTTAAATAAAATTATTTTATGCTATTTAGATTAATTAGTAGCCTTTAGTTTTGAAGCAAACCAGCCTTTCAAAGTTTTTCATAATCAATTGTAAACTATTATAATGAGGTGAAAAATGGGAAAAGGAATGTGATTTTATAAATCATAATATGTAAATTAACTATTTGAATAACTATCTCCATACCTCCGGAAAGGCTGGGTTCAATTCCCAATGCCGCCAAAGGCCCACCGAGTACTCGCGATATACGTGCTCGTTAAATCTGTGGAATCGAAAGTCCTGTGGTCGGTCGTTGAGCAGTTGCCATGGGCGTAATGATTTGAAGAAAATTTCCTCCCCCTTAAGATCATAGTCAAAATTGAAGGAGAGAATCCTCTAGTGGTGCCATCTGTCGGAGAAGTCTGAGAGCAAAGTCGTACTGTTACTTTCATAGTTCTCTGAATAAACGAAACACGAACCCTTCTGATATAATTTCGCATAGCCGTCAGCTAGCGTGTTTGTCCAAGTGTCATAAGTAACAACAACAGACAACTGATTTTTTTTAACACCGAAGATATGGAATGAACGTATATCTTATCTTAGGCTGGCATTGATATCATAAGGAATAGTTGTGTGTATAGAATTTCTAGTTTTATTTATTAAAAAAAATAATTATTGTGGGATTTCAATTAAAAATTTACGGTTTGTGTGTGTGTGTGTGTGTGAATATATAGGCGCATGTATTAAATTATCATTAAAGGTATTACTTTTAAAAAGATTTAACTTAAAGCCAATTTTGAAATTTAAATAATACTTAATTTCATGTAATTGAGTTTATTTAAATGCTTTCTTATAAAGCTATAAAAAGCCATTTAATGAGAACTATTAATACTGATTAGGTGAATTTTGTGTTTGTATGATCATATATTAGAATTCTTTTTTCACGATTCCAAAATAAATTTATTGTGATTTTGCGATGATTCAATCTGAAAGTTACTCACTTAAAACGAGGAAATGTTCACTCATCGCTGAAGTGATTTTATTACCGGAAAACCAATTCATAGAATCCAGAGACAAATCATTTCTTCCTGGCCTTTCAGTGGAAATGTTCTCCTCTAAGACAATTTCTGAGGAATTTGCTCTGGTCCTTACCAGCAGCATTTAGGGAGGGTATAGTATGATTGTTTTAGTGACGTCATCAACGAAGAGCGGTAAAATTAATGGAGATAAACTTACTTGATATTAGGAGTAAATGAGGCGTTTCATTTGGCGAAAAATGCACATGGTGCCAAATTACTTTACCAGTTCTCAAATACGGGATTCATTTATTAGTGAGAAAATAATGTTTTCTCTCGTATTCTGCTGTCTATCCCAAAAATAGTGCAAATCATAAAGATAGTATAGGTTATTAGTATCATTTTTAAGATAATATTTATATTCCTTACGTAATGCACTACTAATATAAATCACATGATTTTGTTAGAACATCAACCCTTGTGTAAAATTTCTTAGCATTTAGGATTCCATTAACTATTTAGCTGAGCCAGATTTTTATTGAAAGATAAATAAAAATAAGATTGGTTTAATTAAGCTAATAAATGCAAAATTATATATAACGTTGTATTTTTTATAATTTAAATGATCTGACGATTATAATATCTTCACATAAGCGTTGCACACATGTTTAATTTTTCTTATATTTTATTTGATCTGATTTTTTTTACAATATGCTGTATAATTTCTTTAAATAATTGTTATTTTGCTTTTTTCAGAGATACTTAATAATAATTGGTAATTCAGCAAAAAAACTCTCGCATATACATTTACTGAAAGCTCATGGATTTCTGGTATATGAAATAATTTCTTGTTATAATTTACCAAATTTCTGAATATTCATAGTTGATTTTCCCGTATATATATAATTATATCAATTAACATATTTCTTTAATAAAAAACCAAATTGTTATTTCATATATCACAATATTTCAATAACTTAAAAAACCTTTTTTTTTTTTCAAATGTAGAATGGTGGCCAAAATTTTAGCCACTTTTTGAAATTTTTGTCTTTGAACTTTGTGTGCATATAGAATCTATCAATTTTCTGTAAAAATACAAATGCTTTGACATCATAGTAAAAGAAATTTAATGTAGTATTTAACTGAAAATACAAAATTAAAATATCATGTTCGAAAAAAAAAAAAAAAAAAACCCAAGTACAACATGATTTGGCTTAAAATTTGGCGATAAATTTTAATTTCTGTTAACCTCTTTTTATCTTTGTGTAACGGCCATCTTGTTAGTCACAACTTGGCTCTTATATTGGCATAAAAAAATTGCCAAAGAATCAAGGTGTACCTGATTGTAAACTTTTATCAAAATAACTATATTACAAAAAAAATGGTTTTTTAACTCTAGGGAACAAACATAATTTGTCATAAATGTTTCAGTGTTCTGTAATTCAAATGTACTAGTCTACCACAGTTACTGTTCTAATAACCAATCAAATGTCAGTAACTAAACAGAAATATTTGATTAATAGTACAATATGCTGTGATGATAAAAGCTCTATTTTACTGGAATGCAGAAGAATGCATACTAGTTTAAAAAATAGAATAAATATATTTTGAATATTTTGGTCTTTTTCTTAAAGCTAAAATGTTGTAGATAAATAACTTTAAGAGGAGTACGAAATTATTACTTATGCTTACATTAGGAAAAAGCTAAATCAGTTAAAAGTAAGTAAAGATCAGGACGAAAAAAAATACACAAGAACTACTGACGAAAGAATGATAAAACAATCATGCCTCCAATGCAGAAGAATTTCATCAGAAAATATTAGAAGTGTAATTATTTCACAAAGTATTCCAAGACAATAAAGAGAAGATTATAAGATTTTGAACTAAAAATTAAGATTTGCAAGGAAAATACCATACTTAACTTTTAAGCAAAGCTAAAAAACGAAATCATTGTGTAAAAAACACTCTAAGTGGTCAGAAAATCACAAAATCTCAAATATTTTGGTGTGAGGAGATCGAAACATACTGCTCTTTCGTAGCGATAGTCAAAAATACATGAAATACGTAGAGTAAAAGGGAAGACTGTTATATCTTGATTACATACATATCGATATTGTCTTGGAACCAAAATGAATATGTTCCATCAGGGATCTCTTCCCTAATAAAGTAGCATTTAACTTTCAGCAGAATTAAACTCCATGCCATTTGGTAAAATTATGGAAAAAATAGTTTAAACTAAAGGCATAAATTTATTACCTTGGCCAAGAAACAACACCGACCTGAATCCTATTGAAAATTTGTTAGGACGTTTGAAATTCCTTTAACGAAGAACGCTTCCATCAATTAAAATGCATCTTATTAAAGCTATATTTGCTTCTTAACCTTATGTGTTTATAAAGGATGAACTTCAAACAATTAATAGTTAGCTTGATGAAAAGATAATGTGAAATTGTATTAAAAAGTTATGGTTATCCTAATTAATATTTAAATGATGTGAATTGTTTTTAATACAGAGAAATTTAAATTATATCTTATTATTTATAACCACAAATGTTTTTTTAATATAAATATTTGTATTCTTAATTAAATTCTACCTTAAATATCCTTTAATTTGATGTATAAAAATTTTGTAATTAAATTAAAATTAATACATTCTATAGTTCCATAAACCCACAAAGATAAAAAAAAAACGTGAAAATTTCGAAAAATGTAAACGTCCATAATTTTACCACATCTATCTATCTATCTGTATACACTTGAAATTTTCTACATTTGCCAAGTTAATGAACATTGATCGGATTAAATTCATCTGCATTCCAATGCATTCCTAAATGACAACGTATTATTAGAAAAACCGATAGCACATTTGTTGCTGAGAGCAAAAACAATAATTTTTCAAAAATTTGAAACAGGCATAAATATTGATATGTTAGAAAATAAGATACGAGAATGTCGAAAGAAAGAGAAAACCACATATACTTTTCCTTTACCTTCAGCGGTTTATGTGAATTTTTTTTAAAAAAAGAACCAAATAACTCTCACTACTCTGTTCTTGAAGCGATCTATATTCCGGAATGGTGTATACTATTGCATGAGCAGTTTTACTGGAAATTCAAAAACCAGCGTTAATTACTTTCAAAATTAATTAACAAACCCTATATTCGAAATGAAGAATAGACAGTGTTTTGAGTTCGCTAAAGACCAGAAATTTATACAAGTTTTATTCCGTTTCGGGCATGTGTTTTCAATTAAACACCGTGCGAAAAATATTTTGATACAAATTAAGGATTCTATTTATATCGATTCTTATCTATATTAAACTACGTATTTTTATAAATCGTAAAGCAAATCATAAGATTTTATGATAGCAAAAGAAATAAGATCTTACGAGGATTTTTGACTTGATGCCCACACATTATTGGGTAAAATTTATTAGGATAGCATTTGCATGAGTTTAGATGATTTGAAAATACTAAGAAAGATCTAAAATAAAAGAAAATTGCTTTAATAAACTGAAACAAGTTTACAGCATATAGTTTTTTGTTTTTTAAACTATAATAATTGGTTGATTTAAATTATTGTCTCTATATATATTTAATTAACATTCTATGTGTGTGTATTAAATAATATAATACCACATTTATAGCTTAATAATTAATATAAAAAATAAAAAAATTAATAAAGCTTTGAAAAATAAAAACTTTTTTTTTGTAAATAAAATGTTATTTTATAAACGCGGTACTTATGTTATTTGAGATGGCATAGTTAAAATTAAATAATGAAATTTTCATTCTGTACATCTTTGAAGAAACTTAATTTTTTTTATTTATCAACTACTTTTTATTCTTTCTTCATCGGATGTTTAAAATTTATATTATGTAATAATTATATAACTAAAAGTTAAAGTATAAGCAGACAAAATGCTTAAAATAAATTTAATTTAGTTTTAAGCTTTTGTGAGTCTGTCTGTTTGTATAGTTCAAAAACATGCTGTCTCAGTAATTACAAAAATATTTTTGAAAATTGAATTCCTGAAAAAATTAATATTATTGTTTGATTAATATAAATTAATCAAACAAAAAATTTATATAAATTAAATATATGATATGTATTTAACTTATACCGTAAAAATTTATGTGATAATTATTGTAAAAAGCTTAAATTGATCTTGAGAATTTCCGAACATTTTGCCAACACAATTCGAAAATATACTGTCAATAATATAAATGTTGTTTTTATATTTTTTGAAACTGAATTTATGTAAATTTTTAGTTAAGATCTAATTTCAGATAAGTATATAAAATTTCATCGAAGAAAGACACAAAAAAGTTTAATCAGCAAATTTTAATGACTATTCCATTCTTTAAACATTTATTCAATTGATTTTTTTCATTCTATATTCATATGAAATACGGAATTTGTATTCATTTGAATATTTCTTATACTTGCATTATTTCAATTTTTTGATAAATAACTCTCCATATTTTAACAATATGCTAAACATTCTTTAAACTTATTGCAAATTTACTTTAACTTTTTACGTTAAATCGTTGAAGTAAATAATATTTGTGGCTTCCTGGCGAAGCCATTCAATCAGAATTCCTTAATCAAAATTCAAGTAAATATCTGTAGTTTTTGGCAGTCGAAACTGAAGCCGTAAATAGTTAGTTTTGAATGCTAATCGTACTCCTTAATTTGACCTTGAAAACAATTTTCAGTGAGCTTGAGATGCCAAAGCGTCAGACAGGATTTACAAGTGAAAATAATCAACGTATAAAAAAAAAATCTAAGTCCCGGTTTAGAATTACAACCGTCGTCTCGATTCTAGGTAATTAAAAATTGAGCTTGCATTTCGAATTTTGTTCGCCTTGGCTTTTCTTTGAGAGCCACTTTTCTTTTCCTTTCTTTGAATTTCTATAAAACTTAATTAGGACTCATTCCATGTAATGCTTTTTCAAACAAGAACATGGCGTCATTCATTTATAGAGAGATGTCATTCGAAATTCCATTTGTTCAGAACATTTGACAGGTTCTAAGCTCGCCATTGATTTTATCAGACGATAAAACAATTTAGGCGACAGTCATTTTCGAACGACAAAAAAAGAATTTTGAAGAACGAGATTTAAATAAATATCAATCTCTGTAATTTGACAGCATTTTTAATCTAATTTAAGATTCTGGAGTAATTGTAATTATTTATTCATTTGTTTTGTCCTTTTCGTGTTGCATTTATCATCTTTTAATTTTATTGCTCGAGAAAATTGCTCAAGAGACAGTTGGGATAATAACTCCAACTCCGTTTACTGTCAACTTTGGAAATTGGTGCTTATTAAGTTACCTGCACTCCATTCATTTGAGTTCATTTCATTTCACTTCAGTTAATTAGTCGCATTTATCTTAGTATATGAGAAGATTTTAAAGGAATAATTATTAACGCAACCCTATATGTTCCACTCGAAAAAAAGTTATTGTCTATAAGGAATAACTCGTAAAAACAAATGGCTAATATTGTAAAATTTAAATGACATGTTTTCGTGTATGCTTTTTTAAGATACTTGATCACGCAAATTCTAAAATACTTTCGAACAAATTAATTTAATAGTAGACAACAAAAGCAGAAAGAAAACTGTTTTTTATAATTTTGTGTACACTGTATATCAGCAAAGCATTTGTTTTCAATTTGCTCAAATTGACAACGCTACGAAAAGGAAAACTCTTCTTAACTTTCAAGAAAGAATTTTCATTTTGAAGTTGCATCGTTGTAGCTTACTATTTTTATGTAATTTCTCTTACACAATTTTCTATTATCTCTCCCTTATTTGCTATTTTATATGATTTTTTATTATTTTTGAATTTTTCATATGCCAACAGTTATATATGATTATCTAAAGTTTTTAAGCGCATTCAGGTTTTTGAATATCAGATAAATAGAGCTTTATTAATAAAACTATTTTTTTCTCACGTAATTTTCATGCAAAACTAATTTTGATTTGTACTGTCATTCTATGGCTATTATTATTTCTTTTTTACCCAAGTCTGATTAGATTGAATTCTATAATTTAATTATATAATTAAATAAAATGTTATATATATTCCCTACAATTAAAAAATCTATAATAAAGTAAAACCTGTATAAAACTAATTTCGTGATCTTTGCAAATAAATTTATTTCCATGAGTGATAAAACTTTAAGGAAAGCTGTTTGAGGTCCTTCAATTATACCTTGACAATGTCCTCGTACTGAGAAAGTACAATACAACTATTTAAATGTTCAAAAATCATTGGTTGATTAGAGTCACACAATACACTGTTTGGGGAATCCAACGCTCTAATTCTATAGAGGTGGTGCTGTAAGCAGTCTTGTCTACTTATTCCTCTAAATAGAACCACCGCAGTCTTTCTTGTAAACCTGGGAACAGTTTTCTCTTCTCCCAGAATATTCCACCACTTTTTCCTTGCGGCGATGAATTTAATTTCAATTAAAATTTTTCTAACGATTAGGTTGATAAAAACAATTTAATCAAGTGTAATGAAAGAAGGCTATGTTTATATTGTTACATCAAAGCTCCTTTCTTAGTCAGTGTGTATCAGCTTTTTCATTGCTCATGATTCCACAATGGGCATTAATCCGTTGGAATTAAATTCTTTGTGTGCTAGTATCTTAAGCAAGGAAGGATCTATATTCTAAAATATTTTGGAACATCTTTTGGTTATTCAAAAACACACCCTCTTCTGATATTGAAGAAATTTACAGTTTATTGCTTCGATTTCCATCTTGGGAATGATTGTAATGTAATTCGGAACCGATTTTAGTCAGTAGATCCCAAATTAATTGGTGTGTGCAAAAAATGACCGCAGAATAAGAAATAAAAAAAAATCAACTATTTTGCTCGTGGTTTATCTCAAATATCCTTGGCAAAGATTTGATTAAAACTGTGTATTTAACTATGTTTCTATTTTATAAAATTTTATTTCTTCTGAAATACATAAAAGTAAATTATTTTGAAGTACAATTCATTTGTTATTCATTATAAGATATAATAAATGACCCTGCCCAAGACTTGCGCAGACTACCTTAACTGGACTTAGATCTGGTCACATAAAGAGCCTCATGTTCAATGGAAATTAGAGAACTTAAGTACATTACTGCTGTTTCACCATCACTTCTTCCTCTCATATCTTTCTTTGAGTGTATTTGTTCCTCTGTGAGGTAACGTTTGTATAAGAATGATGTTATTTTTGATCTAATTGTGTGACATGGTTTTTGGGAATTATTTTAGCTTATCTAAGCCAAGGCAGATAAACAACAACAACACAAATAACCCTAAAAAGATATTAATTTTTTTATTAAATATTGAAGAAAACATAATTAAATAAAAAATTGAATTATATCTAGTATAACTTTTAGTTGCTCAAAATGATATTGTTACTTTCATCAATTAGAAACTAAATAATATACATTTGTGAAAAGTGTCTGAAATCCCTTTAATCAATTTTTACTGCAGAATATAATGCGTTTATGTAATATCTGCTTAGTAAATATTTGAAAGAACATTTAATTGACTAATTTTACTTCTAATATCACATTTCTCTGGGGAATGAAATTTATAACCATTAATTCTGAATATTTCTTTAATGTTAATTTAATGATTCTGAAATCGTGAATTTCTATCATAATAATTGTTTTTTTAAATATCGCAAGTTAATTATTTTAACCTTTTATACACAAACATATTCAAAATTTTAGAACAAACAAAGAAAAGAATTTTTTTTTAGTAATACTGTGGAAGTACTTTGTCCTTACGAATTTTTATCTAACAATTCAACTAAATTTCTAATTAGATTGTATTCTCTCATTATAAAATTTAATGCTATTATTATTTCAAATACTAATCTAAAAGTGGGTATAAAAAGTAAAATTTTAAATCATTTAAAAAAAAACCAGTTTTTTTATGTTTTTTCAGACAACCGTTTTATTTTTTTTACTTCGAATTATATATATTTTTAGAAGAAAAATCACTCACAAACAGTTTAAATTACATTGTACCAGAATATTTGAAAACTTTGATTACTCATTTATATTTTCCATATAAAAAACATTATTTATCATTTTTTAAAATAAATGTACATCTTTTTATTGCCATAAAGATATCTATACACTTATTTTTAATGTTTCATTTCACCGCCGTTCAATAAACCTTTCAAAAATAAATGAACTATCATTATCGTTCCATTGATCAAGAATTTGAAGCTGAAGATTTAGCCGCAGTTCAAAAAAAGAATTAAAAAAATCGTCTGCCAGTAACGAAGGAATGGAAGTATATTTGGCTCAATACGACCCTGACCATGACCTTCACCATTTTGTTTAAGGACGGGTTGGCTGGAATGAGGTCTGCAGGCTGCTTTTTCCTGTTTCAATAGTTGATATTACGGTGTGCTGCCGGTTTCCGCAGCACTTTTTATTTATTTTCTCTTATATTTTTTTCCAACAGCTTATTATTTTTCAATTTTAAAATTCGAATTTTGTGATGTTTCTGTTTATATGAATTTATTTTGGAATCCTGTAAGATCATGATTTTTCGATTTGATCGTTTTACTTAAATGATTGATAAAATATGTAGGTTAAAATGAGGAAATGATTTAATAGGCATTTAATTATAATAAAAAAAGCCCTTATAGCTACTGGAATTTGACATCAACTAAAAAGTACGATCTCATAGTGGATATTTAACAGGTCTTAAATAATCTACTTTCATGTTATTTAAGAATTTTTAAATTTTAAACCAAGCACGTGTATAAATAAATATTTAATACTTTAAAATAATTTACATCTATAAACAAATAATTTGCCAGTAGAGAACATAATCAGTGACATTGCCTTACATGCTTCCCAGTTTGGGTTATTGTGCATGCTCAGTGTAAAACAAAATATTCTGAAGAAAATGAATATATTTGTGTAGTAAGAGATCGCTAACTTTACCTGAAATTTTTTAAAAACTCGTTCAAAATATATTTTAACTGTTTTATCAATTTATTACAAAAACAAAAAATTGCTATAATTGTATGGATTTATAAAAACTAATAAATGCATTGAAATAAGAATTTGAGATAGCAATTTTCTGATCAGTAATAAATGAAATGTATATGTTTGGGAATTGCTGACAAGTTATTTAATTCAAAGTTATGTTAAAAAGATATCTTAAAATGCCTTAAAAATTTTGATTTAAGCTTTGTTTTTTAGTTAAAACGCAGTTTTATGATGTATAAAATCAGCATAATTTATAAATGGATTAGAAAGAGAAATGATTCTGAATACATCAAAGTTACGACTTCAAAGTTTAAAAAGTTACATTTTTTATTTATATTCGTCCCAAATTTTACAAACGTTTTAATTTTATAAATAAAAATTTAGTAAGCGTTTCTATTTTACAGATAGAAGGAGCCAAATCATTGAATAATATTATCAATTGGAACAGAAAGTCGACCATATAATCCATTTTAGATTATATCTACATTCTAAAATGGATTATGGCTCCACTTTCACATACGTCAAGTAAAACTTCTTGTTAAATTTTTAATTTTAACTATATGAAAATCGTCATCCATTTAAAAAATTATCATCTGTTATAAATCGTTTTCTACAATCTTTCAAAACCTAAATTTGATTAAATAATTCAGTCTAATTGGCAACAGCTTATATTTTGAATTGTTTTTATCTTTCTCGAATGTGGAATATTATTCGCCATCAAGAGTCATAGAAACCGTATTTATTTATTTTTATTAATTGAAAACATATTTACAAAGCTTCTTTTGAAAAATTTTGTTTCTCATTGAATATATTGAACGAATTTGAAAATATTCGTAACAGATAAATTCTTTTAACGTGATTAAGCTACATTACTGTTTGTTATTAATGTATTGTTTCTCTCTCTCTCTCTTCTTTGCAATAGTATCACTGTCCCGGTCAAAAGCAATTAATAGAAAAAAGTATATGCTTAAAGAAATAAAATGTACAAATTTAAAATTAACATTTTTTAATTTTACGTGTAGTATCCTGAAGATTTATTTACAGCAAATATTTAACAATCTATAATTTTTAACAATTTTAAGAATTTTTTTTTCCAAATTTTAATAATTAATTAAAGCAAATTTTTTAAGAGATGTTTATTAAAATATTCCTTCAATTTTACCAAATAATAAAGTTTATAATTTTTTTTACAGAAACTTTTTATAATAATTTCTTTCAATATTTTTGGTAAAATTAAAATAATGAGCAATGTGTTTAAATCATAAATTAGTTGTTCATTAAACTAAGGAATCTTTTTTGAATGATAAAATATTTGCATTGGTGTTAGTTACTTATTTCTCAATTTTAGATTATTTTTTTGTTATAACTGAAGGATTAACAAAAATTAGCATAGTGAAGAATTTTTCATATGAAATATTTAAAAAAAATTAAATAAAGTCGAATAAAAAAAAACAAAGCATTAATACAATTTCTATTTTATAACTTCATTTCTTTTAAAATTTTCGAATTACGCTACCAGTTTAATAAAGTAAATATTAATTTTATACTTAATTATTTGTTTTTTTTAAATCTAATTTTGATAAATTCTTTCACATTGATGACTTGTATATTTAATTTTGAAAAATATAAAATTCATGCACACCAGTTTCGACTCACCTTATAAAA
Organism: Latrodectus elegans; assembly: GCA_030067965.1. NCBI lineage: Eukaryota > Metazoa > Arthropoda > Arachnida > Araneae > Theridiidae > Latrodectus > Latrodectus elegans. The sequence continues at coordinate 49,551,522 of CM057821.1, forward strand.
TGAATAATATGAAAGAAAACTTGTTGTATTTTTATATTGCATTTAATTATATATATTTCATTGTAATTGGTATCTTAAATATAAATTTCAAACAAAAATTATGGTATTCATTTTTAATTACATGCAAATAGGATAATTTTAAATTTATTAATATTCCTTTTGCTTACGAATCGAACTCTCTGAGGGTGATTGTGAACATAATACTTTAACTTATACTTAAAGAAAATTTTTATGATCATCAACGTTCCATAGCTTCTCTTGCACAGATACAACAAGAAAAAGCTTATTCTAAAGAGGTTATTTTATAGACTGAGAGTTGATGCAAATACATGGAAAAAGGTAATTTCATCAAATTTTTTAATAAAAAGGTTTTTAAGAATTATCATGGTTTTCGTTGCTTGTCCCCTCGCTTTTCTCAACCACAAACTAATCTTGAGTTTATATATATATGTATAACAATTCTTAAAAGAATAAATTTTCCCGTTTCCTTTCCTTGTGGGGGCATATTTAAGAAATTACTCTAATATATATTATATTTCTTCCTCTAAATAAAATTATAAAAACTTTCAATAAGGTAATAATTTTATTATTAGGAAATATTTTACTATTTATTTCATCTTATAAGTCAAGAATATTATTTTTTATTTTTGAATATCATGTTGATCAATCAATGTTAATTTCTTCAACATAAATGTTAATTTCTTCAACATAAATGTTAATTTCTTCATTTTATCTGATAAGTAAAATGTTATAATGAAATGTTTCTTTCGAACTACAGAAAAGACCTTAATTAATGACTGTTATTTCTGTGTTTATTGAACATTCTATTTTGTATTAAAATTTTTTAAATTCTTCTTAAGCGCGCGCACGCACGCACACATGCTTAAGGGTATTATAGCAAAAAGGAAAAATTCTTCACTTGCAATGATGTATTTTGATAGAAAAAAGTCATTAATTAAATTACATGAGATAAATAAAAATAATTAAATTAATAGATAGCATAGAAATATTATATGTTTCGCTTTATTGCTATAAGTTAATTATATTAAAAATTGGAGCGTAATTGAAGTCTTTTTATTAGGGTTATTTTAAATGATATTCGATATATTTTCTGGTATTTCATGCATGTAAATTTTAGAGAATTGAAAAAACGTTGTGCGTAAAGAAACGTGCTGTCTTATTAGTTGTCTAAAACTTCTGGTACCATATTGTACATACATTATGCAGAGTAGCGTAAAGTAAGCACAATATGATGCCATTTAGGAAGTATAACTTTTTGCGAAGTGTTATTTCTGTTTGCTACTAATATTCACCAATATGATGTTCTGTTAATATGAAAGAAATTCAGGTGTCTAGATTTTATTTTGACACAATGCAATTCATGTTATAACAATTTTTTTGTTATTTATTATATATGTCATATATATTAGATAATTCATTATATATTATATAATATTTAATTAGTTCTTACAAAAATATGATAGTTGGAAAATGTATCGAAATAGACCTATAATTTTTTTGGCGAAATTAATAATTGAATAGAAACATCATCATAAACAATGAATATCGAATATTCTGCTTGTTTGCAAAGGGGAATAGTTGTATGCATTTCAAAATATTGCCATCTAAAAGAAATTACCTATTATTTTTATATAACTATTCAGAAAAATTAAATAAATCTTAAATGTTTACTTTTAGGGAAAAAAATGGGAAAAATGTTTATCGATTTAAAATCTTACGGAAGAGTTTATGAAATTCTTAATTTATAATTCCGAAAATATATATTTCTAATGACTACAATGATGTTCTTTTATGATTTGTTTTTTCATTAATGATAGCTCATTATTAATGAATATAAATAGTTACATTGTGTGTGCGTATTGATCATTAATAAGAGTATAAAATACTTTGTTTATTAGTTGCAATGAAATACAAAAACCAGAAATATAATTCTTGTTTTAACGCCGGAGTTACCACACCCCTAAAAAAACATTTTGAATTAGAAATATTCTAAAAAAAATATTTTTTATGTTTATAGTAATTAGTTAAGTTATTTATGTTTTACTTTTTAGTTTTTTTTCATTAAACTTTTTACATTATTTAAATTTTGAGTAGAATATTGACTGCATTTCTGGGACAAATTTGGGAAAGATTTGAACAATTGGTGCAGTCATTGAACAAAATTTTAAGTTTTTCCTGGAAACTGATTCCACAGATAATACTAACTGTTTTCCTCCGCTTTATGAAATCGAAAGTTCTAATTTTATATTATTAGTTTAAATTGCGTTAGACAACCTAACTGAGACACATGCTTTGAGCACTTTGTGCCACGGTCATGAAAATGGATAGTAGTAGTAACACTTTAGACTGTGGGTCCTCATATGGGCTGTAGTGCCACTGAATTTAGCTTTTAGTTTGTTTGTTTATTTTTACTTTTAGTAGTTAACTATATTAGAAATAAGGAATACACAACTTAAAATTTTTTAGAGAATTATGTAATACTAAATTTATAGGATTAGAATAATAAAGTTCACACATTTTTTTTTGAACTGTTATAATATTTAATATTCCTAATTCCTGCAAATGTAGATTAATTTTTCTGACACCAGCAAAAAAAAATCAAAGTTTTTTTAAAATTTTTTTAATGGAAATTCTTACAATAATGAACTTGTTTCTAGACAATTTATTATTTATTAGAGATGAAATGAATTTAAAAAAATTTTTGCTCAAAATATAAGTTTTTTCGATCTTATCCTATCCGCAACACAGGAGTTATTACTTATGACAATAAGTAATAATTCCTGTGTTACATTTTTTTTGTTGAAGTTAATGTATAAATATGTTTATTTTTCCAAAATCATACTGATTTACACCTCGTAAAATTGAATCAAGATCAGCTTGAATTCATTAAATTTGCACAGACTTATTCCATTTAACAAAAATTTTGTCTGATCTTTTATGATGTAATACATTGATATACACTTTTTTCGAAAAAAAATTTTTTTATGAAATCATATTTATTTTCTCACTGATAAGTAAGTTGAATTTTTGAATCTTATTAACATAGTTTTTGAAGATGAAATATTGATTTACATTATAAATTGCACACTTATGCTAGATACTACGAAAAATGTTGATATGAATTCATTTAGAGTTAGTAAGATTTATGTTACATCTGCATTTAATTCTAACAAATAATTCAAAACTTTCTTTTTTTTTAACCTTTTAAATTCTGGTTGCGTTGAGATAGTAAACTGAATAATGATTTTCAATGATCATGTCATAAATAATAGTTATAAATTCTTCCGGCTTGCAGTTGTCACCAAATATATAAATGATACATTTAACCTCAATTAAAATTTAATTGTTCTTTGACATTTATTGATGAACCAAACTAAAATCAGATATATTTTAAAAAGAAATCGGAAGAAAAGTTAAATTTGATTGCATTGATATACATTAAACCACTCTGAAAATGAAGACACCCTAGCTGTTCCGTCACATTTTCTCTGGAGACATCATTCATCTAGAATTAAGTTTAATTCTTTAGGACTGACTTATTCGTCGAAGACGAATACATCGCCGATGACAAGATGACAGAGACAGATGAGAAGGAATCTGGGATTTGTATCAGTCTTACAATAAAAAAAAGTTAAAAACACATGTTTTTATTCGGGGATTAGGTATCTTGATGGAATCAGAGCGTCGTCTAGGAGAAAAGACAAGTAAAAGTCGATTGAAAATCGCTGTTATCTATCTTCCTAATAGCTTCAGCACATGGGTAGACATCTTTCCTTTGGCCTGCTGCATCAGAAAAAGACGTAAAGCACAGTCTCCTGAAACAGAAACCACTCGGAGAGCTTACTTTTTGTTAGATTTGATTTATGTAAACATTGGATGTGCTCAAGCAGTTTTTGAAACGGGATTTTTCTAGCGCAGATGAAAAATGCGAGATATTTTATTTTTAAAGAGGAATGAGGATTAAAAGATTAGTTTTGATGCTAATCCGTGTCGCGTGTTGAGAGTATTTTGTTCTTCTGGTGAAAATGGATGTCCTGGAGATTGATTTCTTTTATTATTATTTTTTCTTGAACTACTGAATGTATAAATGCAGAGAGAAATCTTTCTTTATTTTTTTAATGCCTGTTTATAAAATAAAAATGTTTTCCTGACTTTAAAAATGAGTTAGCTTAAGATAGTTATATTAAAATTTAATTTTTAAAATATGTAAACACAGTAAAAATTAAACAAAAAGCATTTTTCTAAAGAGAATTTCTCGAGAGAAATTTCTCTTTAGAGTAATTGAAGTCGTTCGCTCAGGAATTTGCAATCTATCCTGGGAAAAGAAATTGATGTACAAAGCTGAGATTTTCTTCCGCTATTGTTCGTTCATCAATGTAATTCGTTCTTCAACATTACTCTTTTCCATTCAGTAGTCTGTGATGCAGTTTCCGGAAGAAAAAATATATATGTTGTTCGATGCAACACTTTTACTAAGTGTATCTGATATTTCAACTGAATGCTTTATCAAAATTTATATCAATTCGTTACTAATGGATCCACTTTGCACTTGCAGTCTTATAATAACATTTCAGTTGAAATTATAAAGTTTTTTGAGTTTTCTCTACAGCATAATTTGAAACAGGCGCAGCACATGTTAAGAAACATTCGCCTAGAATATGTAACAAAAACATGCTTTGTCTCTGTTTTATGCGCAAGTTTGTTTAAATTTAAATTTGTTTTTCTGAGAATTTATTGTTAAAAAAAATTCTTGAGCGATTCGTGGAAGTTTTTATTTTATAATTTATAAAAAATTGTTTTGACCTTGAATATTTTCCTTACAATAATAAACTTTATTTCGTAATCTTTAAAAACTAATGAAGAATCATCAAAAAAAAAAAAAAAAAAAAAAAGTAGGTGACATGATGGAAGTGCTTTTTTACCTTCTGGAATGACTCATTTAAGCTCAATTCAGTTCTATTTTTTTATTTCGTTCTATGTTATTGGATACCTATTATGTCCTTGATAACAGGAAGTGGGCTGGGTTTTAATCTATTTTTTTCCAACGTCCCACGCGATCAGAAGAAGACAAAAAAGTTCTCCGTTGTTTGTTCACTTTTTATACTTCGAAAGAAATGTTATTTCAGCGTATTTTGGTGGAAGATTTGACGGTACATTGGTTACCTGAGTTACGCTCCACTAATACATGGAATCTAGGGCTAGGGAAAAATGGCTTATAATGCGAAAAGTCTGATGGCTTTTACGCCTACTCTGAAAAGATAGTCATCCTGATTTTTTTTTTTTTTTTTGTTGAAGAGATAAATTTTAGAACATGTCACTTTCACGCCAAATATTGCCGTTACGGCTCTGTTTTAATGTAACGACAACGCCCAAAACATGTTACTTTTTTCCTCATGCATAATTTTTTATTCAAAACATTTTTTATACTAGATTATTTTTATGTATCTTCCTGATTATCTGTTAAGCATATTGATTGCATATATTGCTCATAAATTCATCGCAATTCGAAAAGGTAGTATTTAATTCAATACTATGAATAAAAGTCAACTATGACTGATTGTATGTTTCTTGTGTTATTCGATGAAATCAAATAAAAACCATTCATAGTTTGTGCTTTTCATAGGAAACATTTATAGAGAACATTAGTTTTTCACTTGACATAATAAAGAGGCTAAGAGTTATAGGTTGTTATATTGTTTTCCCAGCTACAACATAGATGGACTATTTATAGATAGTTTACTATATTTACGAGTATCAAGGGAAAATAGTAAGCATCAATTCCTATATGTACATGAATGAAAAAACATAGCCTTTGTTTTCTAATATTTTTAATATTATTTAATGAAAAATTGAATGAATTGGATTGAATTGATTAGATACTGAGGAGTGATTGTGGTACCTAAAAATTAGATATCAATTAATACATGACACCGCGTAGTAGATTCTTCACAGCAAAAGTTTCCTTTAATGCTCCATATATATATATATATCATCTTTCAAAAGAGGCAGTAAATGTTTAGTAAATTCATTTGTCAAAATAGTAAAAAACTCCCCCACTGTGATAACAACTGTAACATACAGAGATCATAAATATCTCTTTCTTCATTTCTATTCATTACCATTTCTCAAATCTATGATTTTTTACTTCGAAATGCTCAATTCTATCTTTAGACTTCATCAAAAATAAATAATTTAGGGAAAAAAATTAAAAATAAGTTTTATTAGATATTTTAGGCACTTTACATATTATTAGTTTAAGTATGCGTTACATCTAAAATTGATAAATTAAAATATTAAATCATATATTGTATATAATAATAGTTAACATACATTATTATTATGTTATAATAATACTGTATGTTAAGTAAATATGAAGATGTGTAGGAATCAACAATTGAAGATAGTAAGTATAAATATTAACTTATTTACTCAGTCATAACATTTGTTTTGATGTTTTAATTAATGCTGATGGAATTGATAGATTAGAAATGATTTAAAAGTATCACAATTCTACTCGATTTATCTTAATGAAAAAATTAATATTTTTTAATTTTCAATCACTTACATCTTTCTTTTTGTATTTTTTAACACTAAATACACTCTTTTATGAATTAGTATAGTTTTAAAATAATAGTTGACGCTAATAACTGCGCATGGTGTTTCAAAATAATAGAAGCATTTTTATGATGTAGTAATTCTTTAAAAGAATATTTATATTATAAGAAGCTTTTTGGAATCACATTTTGAAACAAATTTAATTCATTTTCATTAATAGAAGAAATGAAATGCTTCAAAAATCAGGACATAGTCAGCGGTTTTTAAATATCAGATAATTGTTTTAGGTCTCAATCTTAAAATTTAGAAAATTCTTTTGCATACATTTAATCTATGTTCGGTGTCGTATTCCAATCGATATTTTATGTCATATGGTGTTATAATCTAATATTTTATGTGCATTACTGATGAAAATTAATTAATAAGTGTAATAATCTAATTTTCTTAAGAAATGTTTTATCTATAAGAAAATGTATAAAGTGCTCTTTAACATGTAATGCAATCGGCACAAATTAACTTACGTGAAACTTAATTTAATAAAAAAATGTCCTTCATTCAGTAGAAAAATACTTATAGGTAATGTTAATTTTTTTTAATAGGAATTACTGAGTTCTTCATACATTAACATAACAAAAACAATTTAATATTAAAAATATTCAATTTGCTTTTATTGAAGAAAATTAATTTGAAATTTATTATATGTGTGATTTATTTCAAATATGGATTTTTAAAGTTATGCATAAAATCAATAGACATTTGCACAAGTAAAACGCATACCGAAATCAGCAAATATTTGTCTGAATGAAATAACATTTTTCAAGAATTTTTTTTTCATTAAATCTGCTATAACTGAGACAATGATAAGTCTAAATTTAATGAAATATTTTTTGTACGTTCTTATAAATTATCTATTCAATAATTAAATATATACGCATTTAATATATCTATCTAACTTTCTCAATTGTATGAAGCACACACAATTGATTTTTAAGTTATCATGTACTATCTATATCATCATTTTGTTCATCAGTATTTGTTAGCAATACACAAGTTATTGTTGACCCCTTATAATGAATGATTAACAATAGCCAAGCTGAATTGTGAAGAGATAATTGATCATTGTTAAGCTCTCTCTTGTGTTCTAAAACATACTAAAAGTAAGATTTAAAAATAATTCAATACTAAGAAATAATATTAGTGTTTTGTAAATTTTTCAAATAATATTGAAGAATGAAGTTGATTTATTAATAGGCGATCAAATGACGTAGACAAGATTTAACACGTGAATCTGATGGCCATTCTTATCTTGAATTTTTCAAAATATCAGTTTGTGATTGTTGCTATTTGATATATTACTTAGATAATATTTCAAATATAGAATTTAAAAATTTTAAATATTAAAATATTAAATATTTAAATTATTAATATTAATATTAAACTATTATATTAAAATACTTAATATTTTTATTAATAATATATAATAATTATTAAATATTATTAATATATATTTTTTAAATCAGCTTATTTAATAAGTTTCTTTTTAAAGAAATTTGATAAATGTATTAATTGGCCGTAATTTCTAAGCATGTTGATTTAATAATTTCTTACTTTTCACATTAATATTTCACTTTAATATTAGTTATTCCTTACTGAGTTTTCATAGTAAAATGTATTTGTTCGCATACAAATTATAATAAGCAAATTATAAAAATAAAAATTATATTAACATATAACTATGTTAGCAAAACAAAATATATTAGCATAAAAATGAAAATAAGTTATACTATTTAACTTATGTTACAAGAGGTAATTCTCTTTCTCTATTAAACTGTATGAAATTAATTACATTGTATCCAAATCGCAGAAAAGGAATTCAGGAGAATAATAATTTTTCGCCTTTAAAAATATGCGGGAAATATTTTTATGAGCTACAATTAAGTATTTTTTTAATTGCAGCTGTAAACTTTATCACATAAGATTTTCATCATAGTTTTTTATTCAACAACATGAATTAAAATGTGATTTCTAATGGTTGTTTACCACTTGAATTTGATCAAAATATTATCTTATAAATTCAACAAGTAATTTTTTCCATTTAGTATAACCAACATTTATCTACAGAAATAGAGCATATCACAGAAAACTCACTTAACTTCAAACATATAAGTACCATTTGGGTCTTTTACTGAAATGTGAATTCGAAGCGAAGAAATTGAGAAATATTTTTTTTCACAGATATATCATTAAAAATACTTTTCTTACAGTACTTTACAAACTTCATAGATATTTGCAATTTGTTGTTGAGTGCGACTTCATTTAATATGTTGAAAATTAATTATTAAACTCCAATAATTAATAATTGCAATTAATTATTCATTTGCATGTTGGCCGTGATATAAAACGTACTTAAAGTCTATTTGTTGCATATGAGAGTTAGATTGAAATGTCTTATTTTACATAATCGAGAATTTGTGAAAAATTATTTATTGCATTTATTTCAAATCAACATATAAAATATATATTTAATTAAAAGAAGAATTTGAAAATGATATATCGTTTTATATAGCTTAATGTATATAATCGCAATAGAAACTCAAAATCTGTTTCTGTATGCAAATGAAATTGAAGTATTCTAAAATAGCGTTCGCCATACTTTTTGACCTAATGGATCAGTAAATTTATAATTTAAATCCCGAAGATCACTAATAGGACTTTTTTATGTGTTAAATATATTCATATAAATCTTGTGATCTAAGAGCAAAAAAAAAGTATCTAGTTATAACAAAATGAAATTGTAACCAAGTTATAAAAACTTTATTTATAAACCATAATAAAGTAAATAAAAACTGTGTAAAAATATAAAACATTTAAAAAGTGGTGTAAGAAAATCAAACTTCATACATATAAAAAACACTAATTTACAAAAATAATTTCACAAAAACTTACTTAATAATCCAACTAATATATTGAATATGTTATATATTCTATTCAATACGCCCTCGCGTAAGCCCAACATTAAATGTTTGAAATACTTTGCCCCAACTATAGTATCCCAAATAATTTACTTTTGAAATTGATTATTTATACTTAAATTTATATACGTACTTTAAATCTATTAGTATTTCAAATATACGTTATGCAGAATATTATAATTAACGGAATGTAAATCTAAAAAATTAAAGGAGATAGAGATTCATTGAGGTCTGATGATATAGAAGAATATTTATAAAACATCAGGAATCTAGTTTGAATATGATAATGTGAATCTAGATCGGTATCAATAAAACGGATATTATTTTTATTCGCATGAGGAATATTATGCAAATTTCAGTATTATAAATATAATATTAAATACCAATGCAGAATAATAAGGCATTTCCTCTAGAAAATTATTTATAATTTTTAATAAGTTACTTCACCTTACAATTGGTTACTCAAGCTAAAATTGCATAAAAGATGATAGAGCAAATAAGAATTCACTGAACGTCTCGCGATTACGTAGTTGATGTTACAGCCTTGATAAAATAATATGGAATCCAAGTTCTTGTTGGCATTGAAAGCAAATACACTGTAGAGAACGAAAAAAAAACTTTCCTGGCCATCTTGCTTGTTAAAAGGAACAATAAAATACATAATGACTTCGCATTCATTTGCTATTAAAATTCCAACGTGTTCCACAATGAAAATATTGAACAATAGCAGATACGCACTGACGTCGAAAATTAGCTGCACGCGAAACTTGGGTAGGGAACTTTGAGAATGAGAAAAGTTTTTGTTGCTTAATGAGGGAAAAGTAAAAGCTATAAGAAAACAAATTATTCTTATCAGTTTTGAGATGAAACAAAGACTCTGAATTACAAATTGCTGTTGCTGTATTAAATTCGCGATTTTAAGCCTGCTGTTAATTATTTATTTCAGTGATTTTTTTTTTTTTGAATGCTCTATGTCAAAACTTTTTAGACGCAGGTAAAGTTAGCTATCAATCATAAGTTTGTAGAAAATGCTTTCTAATTTTGTAATAATGTCTGTTAATTGTATTCGTTTTAACAGAATTGAAGTTCGATAGAATTTATTGTTTAAATATAAGATTTTAGAGAATTGTTAATACTTTATCTATAACATTTTTCATTCTAAAAACATTATTTTCGACAAAATATTGCAAAAATCCCTAAATCTAAAAACATAATGTATTAAAAACATACAAAAAAAAATGTAATTCTGTAACTAGTAATTGAGGTACGATAAAAAGTAAGTAATGCAACTAGCATACCTGTACAATATTCTTGATCGATCAATTAATTTCAATGAGAATATTTTGCTAATTTGGGAATGGAGTTTAGGCATCATAAAATGGGATAAAAGTTAATCACTTTTCTAATATTTTAATTTTGATACCAGTTTACATAATTTACAGAAAAATGTATAAAATGTTCACAAAAAATAAAATTTCTATGAAGAAAGATTATACAAAAGATTCATTATACAAAGATCGTAAGCATTAAATAAAAGATTTGAATAACGTTAAGTATTTCTCCAGTTTCTCCATTCACAAATAACTGATTTCAAAGAATATACCTAGTTTTTTGACAAATAGTTTACATTAAAATAGGAGTTACAATGTGGGACAGTTATATCTATCTATATATATATATAGTTATATATATTTACATTATAGCTTCTATCTCTTAAGTACTTGAGAAATGATCTCAACCCTTGATGTCTTCTTATTGAAGTGAGAATTCTCACCTGGTGCTGCGAATATTCTGAACATATGGTTCATCGGTCCTCTGAAATCAAATCAGGTTATTTATCTGAGAAAGCTCGCCCGACCAGCTCATTTACCTGACAAATCACTTCCTAGACGCATCTTCCACTAGGAACGTGACCGGCCTCTGAAACAGGTGGTACGAATGCCCTGCTCAAGATTCGAGAGTTGTGGAGAGCACATTTCTGTCCCGTGGCTTGATTGAGCTCACACAATCTGAGCTAGAATGTTCAGTTTTGTTTGCTTATTCCTAAACATGTTTTTTGGAGATTTTGGTGACTATTTGTTTTTCAAGTATGTCTTCTTGATCTAATTGTTCTGAAGAAGCTGCCGCGCGAATTATATCTGCTTCAATCTGCATGATAAAAAAAATTGTTTCTGCGCATAAATTTTATTTTATTTTATTTTATTTTATTATTTTATTTATTTATTTATTTATTGATTTTTTTGCATTTTTGAAATATTTTTATATTTAGGATAAGGAAATTTCTAATTTTCTTTAATATTATTTGTGCAATGGAAAATTCACAGATTAAACCACTACATTATTAAAAAGAAAATTCCCTGCTGCATTAAATATATGGCCTATATTGAGGAATTTTTAGTTAATTATAAAATTTTCACTCAATACTTTTTTTTTTTTTTTTTTTTTGCAATTTTAAGTTGAAGTATATATTTCCAATTAGAGAAAATGTTTCGCTTTAAGTAAAATTTACCTCAAGTTAATTTTATATTATAAAATAGATTTTGATAAAGAATATAAAATAAATTTATGTAATACAGTTTCTATATTTTTATTTTCTAAGATGCTTTTTACCCAACAACAGGAAATATTAAAAAACTTTTACCCAAAGAGGTGTTGAAATTTCTCCAAATTGAAAGTGAGTTACAGGGGGCATTTATTTGTAATATAAAACAAGACCAACATTTATTATCGACATTATGAACGAAATATTAAATCATTTATGAACATTAATTATTCTCTTCGTTCATTAAGGAATCTTACCCTGGTAAAATGTTGAAAGTTTGTAGATTTTTTTCACTTTATTTTAATCTAATAGCTTAAAAGAAAATAAATCATTAAATTATTTTAATGATCTAGAAAGTATGAAATTTAGTTTATCGAGTTTTCAATAATTAGTCAGTGAAATTGCAGATATTTTATAAGCAAAAATTCAGTAAAAATTATTGAAATGAAGTCATGAATTTTACGTTTCAAATAACGCACAAAATAGTTATTTTATTATAAGAAAAAACATATTTTTAGTTTATATACAAATTATGTTTCTTACAAACGTTTCACATTGTATTTATTTAACATTTTTAAGTAAAATTCAATTTTATTCAACTTAATTTTTTCAACTTTATATGCTTTTTCTCCCAAAATATCAGGAAAAATAAGGTAATTTATAGTACAATAACTTGATTTTTCTATTTTGATTCTCACAAAGGACTAATTTGGTAAGAAAATAGGAAAATAAAATATTACTAAGCGAAACACATATGAAATTGAAGATAGAGATAATTAAAGTAAAATAGTTAATTTTCTGATAAATATAAATCTAATTCTGAGCAATCATTGTATGAGAAGTATGAGTATACTGCTACAGACCTCGAAAGAAAGTATAGGTAATTTGTAAAATTTCTAATACCCGACTTATGAAGATCTTTTTGGTATTAAACCATTTAATATTTATGTGGTAATCAGCTCTGGTTCTCGATTCTAAACAATATTTCCAATACATTATTTGGATAACCCTACATACAGAAACTTATCTATCACTTAGTCTAGTGAAGATATTAATACTTTATTTAGATTTGAATATTAGTGAATAATTAATGCAATTAAAGAGCATAAATGTCAATAAACAATGAAATATTAACTTTGTCAAAAATTAATTGCAACCACAGAAGATTTAATTAAAAAATTTTATTTTGATTTTTAATATTTTTAACTCAGAAACATAAAATATCTGCTCGTGTTATTGAAGGACCATTTAAACAACTAAATTCGTAAAAGGTGGAGTTTAATTGATAAACATGTTGCTTTGCTGTCACTTCTCATTTGCGAAGACTAACAGATAAGAAATCTTGGCTTAAAGCACGTTCCAAATTATTTTATGGACGGAAATGAATCCACGAACATTTGAATAGATTATTCTCGAGATCGGTATCCACCTGTCTTCGCTTATGCATAACTGCAATTTTATAATCTAGTTATTAAGCAACTTAAAAAATTTCATTATGAAAAAGTACTAATTTTTAGAATGAAATCCATGCTTTCATAAATACACGAATAAAGAAATTCGCTCTTTTCAAAGGCATAGTTTGGAGTTTTTATATCTTCACTTATTCTTCTTTTTCATGACAGTTGTTGTGCATGTGAGACCTCCGACTATTTTTTTTTGTTTAAAAAAAGTCTCTCTGAAACATCCCCCAAGGATGCATTGTCTTCAATTCTTTGCTTGAGAGTAATGGACAATATCTCCATCCAGATCTTAGCTCTGATGGCTGAACTTTTGGTCTCATAATAAAGGCTTTTCTACGTGAGACTTATATATCTGGTACTGTTATTACTCATTTGGCGCAAGTGACCTGTCCATTTGATCTTTATTTCTCTTATATAATAGATGATAAATGGTTTTCGTAATATTTGTTAAATTATGATAAAATCTCTTCCTCCTTTGCACATCCGGTTAAATTATTGAAAAAAAAATGACTTTCAAACTAACAAAAGCAATGATGATTTGTTCATTAATTTAAATTTCGCTGAGAATGTTTCTCAGAAGACCACACACCAAAGTTTTATCACTATTAAATAAATGTCAGAATAATACGTCAATTATTTAGTAAAGGTTTTGGATCATATTTATCATTCTTATGTACTCTTAGTTTAGAAATATTTCCTAATCGATTCATAATTATTTAAATTGTTATTTTTTTGCTCCAAGTTGCAAATGTTACTTCGTGATTCATGATGGTATTAACTACAAATTTCAATTGTATAGTATTAAAATAAGTACAATAATACAGATTTCTCAAATGCTAATATTTATTTCACATTATTTCAAAACTATATTACAGTTCCTTTTCTCATAAAAATGCATAGTTTCTTAAATAAGGTATCTGTGTAAGTTATAATTTGTAACTTATTTATTTGTAATTTCTAGAGATTTTATTGACATTTTATTTGCTCGCATATTCGTTTCTAAAATGAACGTAAAAGGAGTTAAGTTAAACATTTTCGTTTCAGAGATAAATGGAAATAATTTATATTTCATTAAATTTCAATTTTTATATGAAAGAATTTTAATATATTATTTAATTACAAAGTCTTATATTGTAAATGGATAACATATAGAATTAAAATAGCATTTACTATTACAGTTAATTTTTTGAAGTGTTCTTAGAGACGAATAACAATTATAAATCCAAACAATCCAACAAAAACAATATTAATTTTCTTTTTATTGTATAAGCTTAATCCGTTTCATACTTTATTATAATTTTCTCAGCAATATAAATTCAATTTTCGTTTATATTATTTAATTTCTAACATAATGATATATTTTGATATAAGTACGATTTAAAATTTATGATATAATATTTTGTAGAATATAATTTGTAAATTATTTTTGAAAATTTTGATTGAAGCATATGATTTGTTCAGTTTATTACTTCACTTTTATGATACATTGTATTTATTTTTACAGCGCATAATTTATAAAAATGTTTATTCTTTACTATAACATGCTTCATAAAATAAGTTAATTCTAAAGTTTGAATATGAATTCGCATGCATTTGAATATCAAAAATAAAAGTATTTTCCCTGTACGGAAATTTAAACTTTTTATTTAAAATTTTGTTAAAATTGGAATTGTATCATAACGATAACATTATTCACATTATTTGAAACATATTAATGTAGGAAACACATACGCAGTCTTATATTATATTCAGCTTAGAAAAACTTATGTATGCGGTTAATTAAATGAATAATTTCAATATGCGTTATTTAGTTTGAAACAGTTTCCTTATTAAATTGAAATCAGGAGTATATTTTAAATCCTTTTTCAATAATTTTGAAACGCTTGTTTTTAAGCGGATATTTTAAATGAGAAATTATTCTTTTTGTAAATATACTAATTTAAACAAAAAGAAAAGTTTTTGTACGAACTTATATATCAAGCATGTAAAATGTTTCATTCAATCTCATTTTGATAACATCCAATGCATTTCTGAATTCGTTTATAATTTGCTGCTGTAAAAGTAGTAATTTTCTTAATAAATCTATTGCATATTATTTCACTTAGCCTTTATATTTAAAAAAATATTAAAATAAGTATTTTACAACTTTGAAATCAATTCTGACCATTTTAAGCATTAGATTATTTAATAAATATGAAGTGCATCGAGAGCAGTGAGCATATTTTGAAAATGCTGTTTTTTTGTCAAATTATATTGTGACTGGAAATTTGCATGTAAATTAATAATGAGGATATTGATACTAAGATTTTTTATTTGCTGAGACTGAATTAAGAAATGAAAAAGTTTCTGTTTACTAAAACAAAAGTTTGAAATTTTTCTTAAGTCATACATAAATTTCGGTATGCTCATCAATACTTACAAAGTAATTAGCAATAAGTTATTTATAAAGTATCTAAATACGGAATACTTTGATGAATACTTATGATATGATTATACCACGATAAAGATTCAAAAATAAATCACTATATTTTGTTGTAATTATTAATATGTAGCAAAGAGATAATTTGGTAAGATATTTTTAATATTTATTAAAATATTTTGTATTTAGAGATTTTATAAATAACTTATTACTAATTACTTTGTATAAGTATTGATGAGTACGTTAAAATTTGTTTATAACTTAAATAAATTTTCATATTATGTTATTAAGAATAAAAGAAAGAAACGACAAAAGCAAAGTATATTCACTTCTTGAAAAAAAATTAACATATATTCTTATGGGACTAGTGTTAATAAAACCTATAGAAATTTTTTATGAACTAAGTTTTAAGTAAAATGAAATATTTACTCTCATTTAAATACCATTTCACTAATCTGACTCCTTGCTTAACACAAAAAAAATGTATGTGAATCTGAAAACAGAGTAATTAATATATTATTTCCTAACATTTCAAACTATATAACCTTTGCTATTTGATTTAAAAGGATACAATATAATTAGCGTAGAGTGAGCCTTTTTCGATAAGATCTACTTATGTTTTTCGGAGACATTCCTCTAAATTGATGTTTTCTGTCGAAACCTTGCCTTATTTTCAAAATTATTTGTAGCTTAGTAATATTTTTGATTAGTACAATATGATCTTAAATTGATGGACAAATGTATCTCAAATGTATTCCAAGGGATCGATATCTGGATATTGCCTGTAAAATTAACTTTTCTGCATCCATATCGTTAAATCGCCCAAATGTTTGATGTGCTTTTTAGTGCTTATAAGAGTGCTGTAAAAATGTGGCTAGAACACATAAGTGCCAAAGTGTTTCCATAATGTCGAATGTGCCAAAGTGTTCCCATAATGTCGAATGTGCCAAAGTGTTCCCATAATGTCGAATGTGCCAAAGTGTTCCCATAATGTCGAATGTGCCAAAGTGTTTCCATAATGTCGAATGTGCCAAAGTGTTTCCATAATGTCGAATGTGCCAAAGTGTTTCCATAATGTCGAATGTGCCAAAGTGTTTCCATAATGTCGAATGTGCCAAAGTGTTTCCATAATGTCGAATGTGCCAAAGTGTTTCCATAATGTCGAATGTGCCAAAGTGTTTCCATAATGTCGAATGTGCCAAAGTGTTTCCATAATGTCGAATGTGCCAAAGTGTTTCCATAATGTCGAATGTGCCAAAGTGTTTCCATAATGTCAGAATGTGCCAAAGTGTTTCCATAATGTCGAATGTGCCAAAGTGTTTCCATAATGTCGAATGTGCCAAAGTGTTTCCATAATGTCGAATGTGCCAAAGTGTTTCCATAATGTCGAATGTGCCAAAGTGTTTCCATAATGTCGAATGTGCCAAAGTGTTTCCATAATGTCGAATGTGTCAAGTGCCAAAATATTCACAGTTATCTCATGAAGTTTTATATTCATGTCTCGCATGCAAAGTTAAGAAATTATCTCGAAACGTGAGAACAAATCATTAAACATAAGCACTCCAAATTTCACTAGTAAAATGAATATGACATATTGCTTTAAATACCACGCTACACTCATTCGTTAAAAACACTTACGTAAATCTATTGTCTGATTTCGTTGCGTGATCTAATCTCAAATAAGACACTTTTCTATACTTGTACTGTTCATTGGCGAATTCCTTTGAGTCTGAGTTGATTCATCATTAACTTTCTGAAATTTATTTTAAAGCTTATCAAACGTAACATTTGTTTGAAGAATCATAATATATCGAATGACCAAAACTGGCTATTCAATAATTCTTCCTCTCTATCTTTTTCTCAAATTTATAGTTGCTTGTTCCATTTTATTTCAATTCAATGAATAAGTTCTTGCGATTTAATTTTTTTAAAGTTATAAGACTCTATAATAATGGCTCTGACATTTAACTGAGGAACTTGGTTGATGAATGGGAAGTGCTTATAAATAAATAAGTAATAAAATATGAGTTTAATATGAGTCACATTATATATATTAAATATGCATTTGTATAATATTTTTAAAAAGGCATTTTTTTAAAACTTTATATTAATTTCTAGTAGTATTTGACATTTTGACTTAAAATTAAAAAGGAAATATTACATCTGTGAACATTGGCACCCTGTGGCACATTGAGACATACGGATTTTCTTGGAGTGTAATTGAATTAACTTCAATTAATTGCCGCGAAAGATTGTTTTAACATGATAGAACAACATTTCTTTCATAACATTACGAGTTGCTTTAAGAATAAATTGAGTTCGATATATGTTCAGAATATGCTCTAATGTATACATTGTAAAAGATTTGTGTTACGTAAATATTTAAAACTTTGAGATTTCAGTGTAATGTTAATGTTTTATTTTGAATCGCATAATCTTATTTTTATTTAAACTGATACAACAAAACTTTATGAATACTATATGCTGTCGCATGTATGCAATATTCGCGTGTTTGCAAGTGGCTATTATTACTCTTTTAATAAACAATGACACATGTGTTTGTTTTCAACTGCTTGTATCTTAAGCAAATTTTCATCCATTCTCACAATACCTTATTATTTTCTCATTTCCTTCCTATTGGAAACTTTCATTTACGGAATCACATTTATATTCACTACATATTACAATTATATTAGAGAGATCACGAAAAGTAGTATGTGTTTGCCAAACTGAATGAGTATTAATTTTCTTAATGATAATTTTGATCCTTAGTTCAGAAAACTATATTTCAGAATTTGAATCATAAGTTATAAGAATTATACCATTATGTGCATTGTGGCCTAGTCAGATCGTGGGTAGTAAGAAGGCACTCTTCGGTATATAGAGAACCCCAATTTCATTCACAGTCATTACTGAAAAACGGAAAATGGGGGCTATTTTTATATTTTCTGTATGTGCATTTATATTGATGGGTCTTGCAGATTTTTGAATATAAGGTCCATTTCAATAAGAAGTTTATTTTGAAGGAGATAATATTTTAAAAAAGACGGTGGATCTTAAAAAAGTCTTATAACAGCCTTCAGATTTTAGGCTACTTACTATATGGTGCAGCATGTCCATCTTTGGACTTGGTGCCATAAAAACCAACCACCCAAACAGCTGCTCACTATGGTGTCAAAATATACTAGTATTTATTATTTTTCTATAATACTTATAAATTGCCCTACTTTATATGCAAAATATGTTCTATTTTCTCCGAGGAAGTCATTAATATTCTTGTGTTGTTAAATTTGCTCAGAAAGAAGTTAAAATAAGTTTTCATATTTGAACTGTCCACCAACAAGTACATTATTAGTTACTCGGACATTTGAATAATTGTTGGAAGATGAGTTGTCACATTTGAAGTGTTTTTCTTTAGTTAAAATAGTTATTACTTTTAATCAGTAATAACTTTCAATTTTAAGTATAAACTAAGCATAATTAAAAATTAATGGAATTTGAAAAGTTTTCTTGCAAGATAACTCTAATTTATTCTTTTAACAGTTAATTAATTGGAAAAAAAGAACGATTTATCTTTGTGTCACAAGTATTTTGTTTTCACTGTACAAAATGAAAATTATATTTGTGTGCATTATCTCGAAATTCCTGTTTTTTTAATACCTTTTAAAATCGTTTTATGGTCTGCTCAAATTCTGCATTTTTATTTCTCCTCATTTAAGAATTATGCAAACGTTATCATCATGAAGTCACTTTCACCCAAATCTGTGATAACATATGCTAGTCATATGAGTCGTATAAAAATGAGATATATTTTATGTAATTTCTCCGAAAAGCATTAAAAAGATAACAACATTGGTGATGTCTCTCACGTATGAGCATCGGTCAGTGTGCTACAAATATTTTCATAAAGTTGAATGCTATTATTGTTTTGTTTGTTATGTTGCTTTTTTTTCCTTGTCGCGTCTATCCTGTTCCTTGCAACACTGAACTGCATTTTTTAACAAGGGAAAAGAAAATAATTTAAATGAAGCACTTCTGTGGGCGATAAATTAAGCCACTTTCTCATATGAGCGACGTTGTTCTTTTTTGTGTAACACTGTCATTTGTCTAGATTGTGGAAATGATGTCTGTGTGGCGTCTTAATTTAGAGCTTTCTATGTAGAGGCGGCGTCTGGAGCATAAGTAGGTAATACGATGGAATTTCTGAAACTGGACTTTAATGTAAAAAAAAGAATGTGATGCACGGAATTTTGCCTCCTTAGGAATGTAAAATATCTCGTTTATGGAAATGAGAAACAAGGTAGCCAAAAACTTCATAGCTGAAAAATTAATTATTTATTGACGATTAGTAAATCTACTTTGAACACCAAACATTAATAAAATCAATTTAATGGTTAATTTAGTATTTATAAATAGAACCATTTAGCGATATAAAATTACTATAATTCATTATTACGTTCATTTTTATGTATAATATTATTCTCATTAGATAAATAACTTTAGAAATGATCAATTTAAAAGTATAATAATCACGTCTATTGTTTCACAAAACTTGATTATCTGAAAAATATAAGGGATTTTATTTATTCACTCTCTGATGATTGATTATAAGATTTAACGTATACTTTTGCTATTCTGGGCATTCTCAGTTCGAATTTTTAGAAGGTCATGTGATTAGTATTAACTACAGTATATTTATAGTTTACTAATAAAATTTTTAAGGTGTGTCAGTATTCGAGGTTACAGCAAACTTCGAAATACTTTATCTGCAGAAATTTAATAAATTTATCGGGTCAAGCAAGTGTTAGAAATTTGGACTTTTTTTTTTAAAAAAACTATAACGAAATTTATTAGTGACCATTTTTTGTTTACACTGCTCTAATCTAGTTATGGCTTGCATCAATATATGAATAAATATTTCTTATCCAATCAAGTGGTACATAAAAAACCTGTATGAAAAATTTATAGATTTCTAAAAAGCAGAGAGCAGTTGAAACTGTTCATTATTCAAAAGAATTTATTAATTTATATATGATTAAAAATAATTCAATTCAATTTTATTTTATCTTCTAAATTTTAATGTACACAGATTGATTACTAATGATTTATCCACTTTTGTATAAATGCATTTTACAAAATATTTCATAAAAAAAAAACAGTTAATGAGGCATTGAATGATCGAGTTTGAGATTTCAAGTCTCTGATTTTTCAAGCATTATTTTAAGTGCTTCATGCGCCCCAGTATCATCAAGTATTAGTCAAGTTCGATCATGCAAGTCCAAGAATGTCATTATTCATCAGAACAAAAGTTCTAGTGAATATTGACACACTTGTGAATTGACATTGCAGGGAAGTGGTACGTATCTTCCCTGCAATGTCAATGTTGACAACAACACTGACTAAGTGGAGGTGCTTTTATCAACGTAATACGTAAATTTAGCCTCCCATGTCTACGCTGAGGAAAATGACACTGTAAGGTCAATTTTTACCGTGCTCTAGTGATGGTTTGGTTCTTTTCACAGAATGAAGAGTGCGGGGTTTGATCCCAGTAGCGTGTTGTGACACCCAATCACAAATGTTGAACAACGGGAGATAGATGTTGCATTTCTACTTTTTGCAATCAAGTCTGTCAGGATGGGTACTCAAGAGTTTCTCTCTTGCTATAACACGAATTTGACGCACTGTTTGTAAAGAGCTCTCTTAGAAGGCAAATTACGTGTTGGATATTAAAGCGCCATGCACTTAACTCAGGCCATTAGGCAGTCAGAACTGTATGGTCCGGAAATCTTGATTGCGATCTGTATCTATAAAATTTACATTTACTTGTACGACTTCTAAAATGTAAGATACGAAATGCTTTCTTTTGATTGATCATTTTTTCAAACTAACATCACCTTGGTTAGTTACAATGGAACTGTCAGTGGCATTAACAAAGATTTAAAATATTGATTGGTTGTGGGTCGACAAATGTGTATTCTATATTCGAAGCTATAAGTACACAAATCTAGAAGAAGCATTTACAATCCTACTTTATATTATAATAAAAACATAAGAACACACATGAGTATAAACAAATAAAAAACTAATATATACAAATACTAAAATAAAACTGAAAAATATCTCATGTCATTTATCTGGTAACAGATTAACATGAATGTGCAAATAGATATTAGACTCTCGAATTTGATATAATTCCATAAAGGTGTTAGCATTGTCAATGCTAGAAAGTTATGATATACTTTTAGCAAATAGCACATTTCATACGATCACATTTAGAAAATTAAGTATTAAATTTGATCATAAAAATTTATTTTATATTGAATTTACGAAATATTTAACATACAAAAGTGTCGATCAAGATGTAATATTCAAATTCTCACACAAGCAGATTTGTTTCTATTAAGCACATTTGATTTCACTTACATTGCTAGTTTGCATATTTATAAAGATGGTGAGGAAATAGTGAAAAAATTTATGGCACTAATCGAAATGAACAAATTTCTACATATCACTTAGTCTAAATATTCATTTCTGAATATTACATAATTTAAAAAATATATTGTGTTACGTATCATTAATTTATTATATCAGTAATTGATTACATTTAGAAATTCATAGAACATTGAAATGTACGAACTTTGAAATTATTCAAATTTTCGCAGCATATGGAGTAAGAAACTTGATATTAAGGCAATTTGTTGATAATATTAACTCATAAAGCAAATATAACTTCAAAAATTTCCTAATCTTTAAGTGACATGATACGTAATGCAAATTATTTCCTAACTTTACAGACTTTATTGTTATAAATTTATATATATATTTTCAAAATTATTATTATTATTATGAATTATTTTATTCTTATTATTTATTAAATTGACAAGAATAAAATAATCCATTTTTAATTTAAGATAAAAATTTGTTTCAATTTCTGCAAATTAATAGATGTTTTACGAGTCATTTAATGTGTTCATTTTAATGGGTTATGCAATCCATTGATTCTAATTAAAACAAAATTTGTTAACACATCAATCAAAACAAAAGATCTGTCTTATCATGATTAAAATATCAAACAATGGATTCGAATACAAACAATACTGGTTCATTTATGAATGAAATTACGACTGCAAAAATTATGAATAGTTTTGTACTTACTTTATATTTGTGTGAGTGAGAGTAATATTGTTGACAAATTAAATATTTTCAAATCGTTTTTCTTTATTTTTGTAATTCATTTAATTTTACCGAAATCGTCTTTCAAAATCTTATTTGCATTTTGCAACTGCATATTCTCATTTTGCATGTTTCCTTATTCATATATTATAATGAAAATAAAGTTCTCTTTTATGTGTAGGGGTTGAAAGAAAATAATTTTATAAACATTTATGTCTGTATTATTATTTTTTTAACCAAAATCTAAAAAAAAAAATTGTCACGTGCATTAATAATGGATATTCGATACAAATCTGTGGATTCGATGTTTGTGTGTGAGGTCCTAGAAAATTTCTTATCTTTTCTTTGATCATGTAATCTTTTTAATTTATTGTCATTTAATTATCTTATTCACTGTTCAAAATTGAATTCAAATAGTCTGCATTATTTAATTTATACAGGAATTTGTTCATTTAGTCTGTACGCTAAAATAATTTCCTATTCAAAATAAGAAAAAGAATGGTATGCTCTCTATTTACCAAGGATGCATGGGAATATTCAATCAAGAAAAGCTAATTTTTCTTACAAACAATTCTTCTCTGTAAGTTCTTTCGAAGTGGAAACACCGGTTTTAATACTTCAGGATGAGGAAAAGATCTCCCATTTTTTCTTCTTGATGCTTTCTTTTCTCACTGTTTTATCTCCCGGCAGAAGAGGATGACACAGAAAAATATTTCGTGTGAGTGTTGGGAAAACATGCGCTGGGCAAGGCCAAGTTTTATGCTTGATTTAATTACGCGAGATTCCAGAGTTTATTGTCTCAGCGATTTTGTTGATTCAGCTGCTGTTTGTTCTCTTCGCCGCGACGACTGCTGTGTTACGAACTGATTACGTATTTGAAAAAGCCCCCAAAGTAAATTTGCATCTCATGTCAAAAAAAGTGACAAGCACTAAAAATTAAAATGTAACGCAATTTTGCTTTAAGTTGGAGCATATTAAAGAGTGTTTTTCTTAAGTATACATTTTACATAAGATTTTTAATAATTGCAAAAAAATCATTTTACGATTATGCGTTTTCATATATATATATATATATATATATATATATATATATATATATATATATATATATATATATATATATATATATATATATATATATATATATATATATATATATATATATATATATATATATATATATATATACATATATATATATATATATCTATCTATCTATATATATATATATATATATATACACATAAAAACCACTAAAGAGCTCAAAATATTAATGTTAATGTAAACATTAACTGTCGAATCTCTATAAAACAGATTTGTGCAGAGTTAAAGTGTAGTATCAAGAGTGTATAAAAAATAATTTTCTTTGTTGTCACATTGGATACCGTTTAAATTTTTGTATTACAGTTTTTTTATTTGATTGAACTAATTTATTGATTGTTCAATTACATATTTACATGATTTTTCAGGTATATATATTTTTTCCAATTGTGGGGCACTTGGGCGACGAACCCTATGCAACAACAAAGCCAGAAACTGCTACCCATTTGTCATTACCCAACGGGCACCTGTAAACCAATTTACGGAGGCGAGTAGCGTTGCCTACGTCATTCCACCACAAACCCGCTTATAAGATGGGCCACATTCATACATATCATCACAGAAAAAAAAGAACAGAGAAACGCAGAGTAACACCAATGCCCAAACCAGGTTTCGACCCCGCGACCAACAGCTCTAGAGACAGGAGCGCTAACCACTCAGACATCCGTCGGCTATTTTTCGAACATCGAAAAAAGAATAACATTATAATAATTTAAGTGTTAAAAGAAATGCAGATTTTTTTCCGCATGGAAATCGTATTTCTAATTTAATGAATTAGAGGCTAGTGTGCACAATATCTAAGAAATTTGACTACTACCTCCATTTTATTTTGGGAATGAAACAATTTTCCGCTCTTTTATAACACATGTGTCTGTACATTGAATCCTATTTAAGCAATTACAGAAGCCTTACAAATAAGGATTTCACCCATTTTAGCACCATGTGTCATACTATAAGCTTTGAAAAAAATGGAGTATTTTGACATTGATTAATCATCAGATAATATTTATGTAAGAGGTAAAACTTGAGGTTCTTTTTTTTCGTATACACTAGAAGATAAAGTTGATGTATATAATGTTACAATAGATAAAACTATTAATTTAAAGAATTCGTACTTGTGAATTTTGCTGAGCTAGTTAATTTTTAAATGAATTAATGTGTTCTAAATGTTTTCACAGAATTTATGTAAAAATAATGAAATCATGAGAATTAAATACAATGCGTGCCACACTTGTTTAAAATTTGGAATAAATATATTAATAATAATAGATAAAGGATGATATAAAATTCTTCTATAATTCAGATCTGAATTGAAAATATGTAATATATAAGATTGGTTATTTTATAAAAGTGTTTTAATCAACCTCATCTGGATAGCATATGAAATTGCTAAAATGATATGAAACTTTTTTTTTCAACATGAGGAACTTAACAAATTTTCTTTATTATGAGAAACAGGAAATCATTGCGTTTTAATTTGTCCTGATCTGTGTTAAATCTTGTAATTCTAAATTTATGAAATAAATATATATATGATCAAAAAGAACTAAAATTTGCTATTAAATATTGTAATTGCTAAATTGAATTTCCCGATAGATTGTACAATCTGATGATACTACACATAGTGTGCACGTGAATTTATAAATTCTAAAATATCTATAGATAGCATTTTCACATACTATAGATGGTATTTTTTCACTTACAAATAAATATTGATATGGAAAAAGCAACACACATCTAATTATTTTGAAATGCTTAACTGAAAACATTTTGAAGTCATCATTTTGAAATGCTTAACTGAAAACATTAGTTTTTAGTTTTAATATATTTATAAAATAATATTCGCATTGATTAATTAAATAGATATTTTTTGTTAATAAATTTCTTTCAATAATTTATTAATTAGAATATATTTGAAACAGTAATTAAAATATTCATTTTAAAAAAATAAATAACGGTAATACTTTTCTTAAAAAAAAAAAATTCCCCATTTTTAATTTTCCTAAATGAATCAAAATTCTCTAATCATAAACAGGTAACTAAAAATTAAATTTAAGTTAATTTCAATAACTTTGATTTTTAAATTATAACTACACAAAGACAGTTAAATATAAAACTTGCTTTTGTCTCTAGTATTATTTTACGATTTTTATATATCTAATAAAATACACTTTTTATTATATAAATTAATGTTAACTGTTTTCTTTCAGGATGTGGCAATTTTGCCCACCAGATGTCGCCACTAAAGTTACCTAGTGATGATCCCGGTAAAACTTCTGTATATATATAAATTTTACATACCTTTTATTATACATACGTTTATATATATATATATATATATATATATATATATATATATAATCTTGTAATAAAATATTTATTATTAAGGTTAATTAATTTTTCAATCATAGATTTGTTTTTTAATTATACCATTTTTGTTTAACTTCTCACAAGAAGTATACAGAATTTTTCTTTCTAAATGTAGAAATTTGTAATTATTAATTATCAAACGATATTTTTTTAAAATAAAATATTTATAAAATTTATAGCTTCAGTTTATTACGAATGACATTTGGGCTCATTTTGATGCACTGATAAATAAAAGTTAACAAGAAAGTAAAAGTAGAATTAAATAATACATTTCATTTCTTATTAATAACTTGTAAATATGGATTTATTATTTAACTTTTTATATTTAGACTAACAGAAACTTAGGTTATATATTTATGTGCAATTATGCCAAATTAAGTAATTAACAGTGTGAATTCATTAAGAGATTAGTAACGAAATTAATGTAGCATTGTTAAACAACTAGAAATAACTACAAAACAGAAGATTTTGAATATTTATTTATTTTTGAAATTGAAAGCTATTTCCAGAAAGAGCAACATCAATCTTTTATAATACAAAGTACAGCATTTGGAAGAATAGGAAGGAAATAGTTGAAACTGGAATTTAACAACAGGAAAATTGAGAAAAATTAAAAATGTTTCCTGTATTATTATTATTTGTCCAGTATTAAATTTATAAAGAAAATTAGGAGCGTTTTGTGACTTAACTTACTATCATTTATGCGTTTCCTTACAACAAGATACTTAACTGATTCATTAGTTTGTAGAGTTATGTATTTTTTCATTTTAATGATTATTGCTTTAATTCATATTAAAAATATATTTGCATATTATTCCTGTGTGCTATCAATGCATGTTTCAAAATGTAATAATGTAATGTTCTTATTAACATATAAAAATGTAACAAAAATATGTGTTTCAAAATTTGATAATAACATTATAAACTTTTACATTAAAGTAAATAAAACCACACAGGTAACTACTAAAGTTTACGTAATTGAATTAGAATTACTAATTGTAAAAATTATTTCTTCCCCATTAGGATTATAACAAAGAGAGAAATTAGTTCGCACTACATTTTTTTTAACTTTAATTAAGTTTTAGTCTACATTTTTTAAATTTTGATTCACTGGTTTTTCTTTATATTTTATATATATATATATATATATATATATATATATATATATATATATATATATATATATATATATATATAAGTAAGGTGTTAAAATAATAAATCCTTGCACTAGCAAAATTTTCTTTTTTTTTCTTGTGCAAAGAGTGAAAATTTAACTAGGAACACATTTATTTTTAATGGAAGCAATTTACAAAATAATATGAAGTAATGAAATAAATTTTTGCAGGGTGAAAATTATGTTCAGAATATCTTAATATGCTTTATTCATTTAAGGCACGTTTACTTACTTCATATATAAATACTTTATTAGTTATCCTTATTAACATTTGATAAAAGAGAACTTAGAAAATGAAATTCTTAATCACTAAATGCGTTTCAGAAAATAATTAATTTCCCTTGGGATAAATAATTACTTATTTATGCTTCCTATGCAAAATGTAGAATTTTAAATATTTGGTATTAAATAGAGCAGCGCATCATGGAATAATATAAAATTTAAGGAAATTTGTGTGTGTGAGCATTATATTTCAAATATAAAATTTATTATTATTCACATTTACTTTGTTACACTCTAATGTTTCCATTTAACTTGAATGTAACAAAGTAATGTTCTTATTTATTAATAAAATTGAATAATTATAACTTGAATATATAATTATTGTAATTCGAAAATAACCATTATGATTGCTTGCGTTACTCGTATCTTTAGCTTTTGAATCAACATTGATTAATTAAATGTTATAATCGAATGTGAAGACATACGTTTGCTAGTTATTATATAATTAAAATATGTAATAAAATAAATATATTCCAATGCTCTGGAATATTTTAATTTATTTGTTTTAAAATAAAATTTTGTTTATTTATTTGTATTTAATTAAATTCTCTTCGTATTTCAATAAAAATAAACATGTTTTGAAATGCCAAGCAAATTTTTCATTTGTAATCAAATATCTAAAATCTACATAATAAAATATATGAAGTTTAATAATTTGATATTCGCGTAGGTTTTTGACTCCGTATGTATATATAATTTTAATAAACCTACTTTAATTAATCGAATTTGAAATATTTCTGACACTGTTAATGCATTTCTTATTATTGATCATTATTTTAAAATAATATTTCCTCTCTGTCTGAAGGGCCATTAAAAAGAATTCCTGAAGAATGATGCCAAGTTATATTTCCTCTCGCTGTTAAGAAGAGTTAAAGAAAAAATAGTATTTTTCTCATCGCGTCATTTCCCAAGTCATTTATTTAAGGCGCCCTATTCCCACGTCCCTTGTGAAATTCATTTAAACGAAAATGAACTTCAGGACTTCCTCTTATAAACAAGACTGTGAAGTCCAAAAAGTATTAATAGTAGAAAAAAATTGATAGTTTTAGGTTTTTTTTTTGTATCATTAGTGACATTTCATTCTGAAATGTCTGTCTTCTTTTAAAAGAATGGTAGCTTGTTTTCTAAGTTTTTGGTCCTTTCTGGATTTTGGAGTAAAGGAATTTTGAAGCGAAACAAAAACAATAGGTTAAAAATATTAGTTAATAGAAATTGTTTTTACTTAAGTCGAGGAAATTCAGTAGCATTAACTATTAAAAAATAAATATATTCAGGAAATTTTTTTTCTTAAATTATAGTGTCATTATTTGAGAAAAGCAGTTTATTTCGTGTTATACTGGATGTGTTACTGTTAATTTTCTTGTTATCTTTAAATATAATTTACAAGATCAAATATGTCTTTTTGAAAAATATTGATAATTAATACTGTAAAATAATACCATTTCATTCAAAACACTTTGAATATAATCTAATTAAATATTGAACATTATTTATCTACTTATAAGTAAAATAATTTGCTACCAAATATTATTTATAGAAATTATTAATCTTTCTTTCACTTGAACTCGAATTTATCTATAAAAATTTATCTTTTTAAATTGATTTTACAAATTTAAATCAATATTTAACTTTATCAATCGTTTTTCTCTGAATCACAAGCATTCGTATTTGTAATTTGATAATACATTGGTGCATTGAGTTTGTCATGAGACGAAAACTGATTTCATAAAAATAATTCTTTTCAAGATATTATGGATTGCACAGTTCGAAGTCTTATTTGTTAATATTTTGAATTGCAGTAAAATATCTTATAATAAGATCTTTTTTTATTTCCTAGGAATTTCTTAAAAAAAGTAAAAGATGATGGTATATCAAGTATTTTTAAATCACTTTAGAGTACACTATTAAAATGTGACTGTAAATAGTTTGCTTTACTAATACAGAGCTATGATGAGAATTAAAATTTTCACTTTATTTTGAAAGTATTTTGAAAATTCACTTTTCATTAAAGTATAATTGAAATGAAACTTACTTTACAGAATGACTAGAAAACACATATATAATTAATATCAATAAATGTTCATTACCTTTTTATGCATTTTAAATACGTCGCACTCAAATGTTAATCTGAATCTCGAATAATCCAATGTGAATTCAGATTAACCGTAACGAAATCTCATAATACATCTTGCCATTAGACCACTTTTTTCATGTAACATCTCCAAAAATGCATATATTTTTATACAAAAAATGTTTCTGACAGTTTCTTTATTCCGATGAAACTTTTCAATAAAAATTCTACTCGGACCGATTGAGGGATTATTTTTCTACTTTCCCCCTTGGCATGAAACTCTGGGGAAACTAGGAGTAATGGTTAGGCTTAGTTTCGATAGAAATGAAAAATGTATTAAGGTATTTTTTTTGTGATATATTTTTAAACCCTCACTAATATTCAATTATATAATTTTAGTACTATCTTTAAAAATAACATGTAATTCGTGGAAAATACTTACTGACTGTGCTAATTACTCTCAAAACTTATTTGAATTAATATTAGTAATTTTGAATCCTTCTGTTATAAGTTTTTCTTAAGTATAAACTGCCATTTTTATTATTGGATTTGACAGACAACTTTGTTTTCTTATGTCTTGCTCAAAATAATGTTATTTATAAAGAAGTTAAGTCATTTTTTCACTTTCAGACAGAGACAATCCACCTTCACATTTTTTAAAAAAATTTAGATTTATTTATCAGCATTGGTATCTTTAACTATTAATTTATTTCGTCAATGTTGTATTGAAGGTAGTTGTTGCCGCTGTATTGCCAATGGTATTTAAACGTTCTTGTGTATGATATTTCTTATTAATTGAAAGTTGAGAAACTGACAGCAAAGCTGTTCGTATTCATAGAATCTACTAAACTATGAGCCACGAAATGTAACGCTTTTAAATTTCTGAAGAAATTTTGGAAGGATGAATATTAAAGCCCTTACATGTTTTTGCATATTACAATAATAATTAATTAGGGTGCGTGTTACCTGTGTTTTTTTGTTGATACTTTTATCTTTTATATTTTTTTACAGCTTAGCAGATAATCTCATTACTGAAAGCCGTGATCAGAACTCTATTTGATTTTGTTGTAATAATATCATATGCAAATGAATTATATTAAGATTTGTAGGAAACTATATAAAATAATTGTCAGTAATGATGGATAGGGAAGTATATTGACTTGTATTAAACCTGGAACACTCATAAACATACTCCTTGACAAGCGTGCAAGAGGAAAATTAAAGCACAACAATTATATTATCATATTCATCAGCAGCTAGATAGAAAATGGGATCTCATCTTCGAAGATGTTTGCCCGACCATTAATTTACGATGAATCTTTAAAATAGTACTTCATATTAACACTCCGAAAATAATACGTTTTCATAATGAGTGCAATTTTAAGCCTTCCTTTATTTTAATTTTTTATAAACTGTTTTATTGGCTAGATTCTGTTTCATAAGGCAAATTTAAAATACTCTCTACAATTGAGAGATGTTTGTAAAATCATAAATATACATTTCTAGCTAAGAAGGAAACTTATAACACATTTATTCGCTTGTGTGGTAAATTTTAAATTGATTGTATTTTATAACTTCTAATATTTCAATTCTTTTCCTTTTACGTGGAAAGCTAAATATGGCCTGCGGGAATGAAATGAAGCTATTAGCTTAATAAAGCCTTATGGTTGTGATTAGGGCCATAAATATTATATTTATTTTAATAATTACTGTAAGCAATATTCGAAAAATGCAACCTTATTTAAAATACAAATGTTCGCCTTATAAGTTGAATATAACTTTTTGCACCATAAAGAAGGTTTAAAAACTTATAATTTTGACCTCAGTTTTGGTAAATATAGCTGGTTATGAAGAAAGCTGAAAATAATAAATTTTGTAGGATGACTGAACAATACGAGCTACAAGAATGAAAAAAAAAAAAAAAAAAAAAAAAAAAAAAAATGGGACACTTTGAAATTAAAAGAAAGTGTTTTTATCATTTTAAATAACTGTAATGTATTTTTTAAATGTTGAATGTAATGCTTTATTTCCACTCGTATAATGCAAAAAAAAGTACTAAACTTGTTTAGGAAAATACGAAAATTTTCTTTGTATAATATCAGCGGGACAATCTTGCCATCTTTTGTGAACCATTTATGCCAGTGAAAAAATGTGTCCAAATTTCCGTGGAAAAATTGAGAATTGGAAACATAACGACAGTTATTATTTTTACTGTAATGTTCGCAACATTGATTTGCACCATGAATAAAATGGTCTCATACATAGTAAAGCTAAAATTAAATCGAAATAAGTGTAAAATGCTTAAAAATGTCCTTTAGTGAAAAAAATTAGTAAATATTGAAATCAAAGTACCTTTCAGCAACGTTACAGTATATTTACTATCAGCATCTTATTGATAACGTTGAAAATATAATCGTTGCGGTTGAAAAAAAAAAAGAATATTTTTTAAAATCCAAAACTGTAGTTATAGAAAAAATTTGAAAATATAGGGAGAAAGATAAATCCGATGCCGTATATATCTTTTCTCTATCTCCAGCAATTAATCAATCAAATCTGACAATATAAAAATTTTAAAGAATTATATGTCTCCATTCTTGAAGCAGGTGGAATTCTTGAAAAGAGTGCACTGCGACGTAAGGAACTTACAGCGAGTTCAATTCAGATTTAATAATACTTAAGTACTGAAATCAAAATAAAATATAGTTTACGTTTTAAGTTAGCTGGAAAGCAACATCATTCCTATTCTCAGAGTAATTATTCAAAAAAATTCGTTGGACATTAGGTGGACATGGACAATTAGGGAATAAGGATTTCATTTATATAAATGAATATATTTTAATCAAATGAGGAGGAAGGAAATTACAGTTATTTATTTGACTCTATGATTATTATTATTAATTCTACTAAATTTTACTGTTTTCAATAAATTACTAAGTATCTAAAATATGAAAGAAAATTTGTTTAAAGCTGAAAATATAGAGATTAGAAGCTTAGAAAATAGAGATTATAATAAAATCTAGAATATAGAGATATTTAAAATAATGGGATATAATCTTCTGCCCAGAGTAGCATCAGTTTTACTGATAATTTACAATTAATTTTAAATATATTCCCAAAATTTGATTTCATAATTAAACACAGAAAAATGAGAGTCCATTACTTAATGAACTAATAAGGAATTCTTTTAAAAACTAACTATTTTTGGGGTGTTATTTTATGGAAATAATTTGTATTACTGTTGTTATATGCTTACAGCCGAAATATCATCTCTAGAATTCGCTGACTTCCATTCATAGTCTCAACATTAGAATGTGTAGTTACCATGTTCTTCCAAATTAAGAGCTCAAGGCTTGAATCCAGTGATTGCTGAACAAAAGATGATACATTGAGTTACTGTTTTCTGATACATATCTGTCAGAATTGGTGCTTTCCAGATATTTAGGATTCTTTACTTGTAGTATATAAGTACGGTTTAATAGCTATAAAAAAAGTTCCTCGGAAAGATAATATCCGGGATTGATATTAAAAAGAAGTTATGGAGAAACCCTCGGTGATTAAGGCTGTTTATAACGCGATGTTTATTGCTTCCAGTCATATGAGTCAAACCGATACCAACTACTAAAGCCGTTATCAGATAAAATGACTCAAATATTTCTCTCTTTTAGATAAGGATTTATTTTAGTAAAAAGGCACACTTTCTTCAGCGGAAAAGGGTCTTTCTTGGACTTTTAAATAACAAGAGAGATGTTCCAGTTATGTTATAAACTGACGTTCTCTCGGTATAAATGGATGTTGCAAGCTTTGTGGATTTATGTTTTATCATGTATGAATACAGGACAATTCAAATATAATGATTACAAACGGGCAGCTATTTATTGAAATAGAATTTAACGATAAGATTAACACATATATAATCGCATAATCTCATAGATTATAATCACAGGGTGTCCAAGTCTCGGGATCTCTGGTGGTCAAGAGCAGAAGATATGGTTGGCTTATCCACTTCTACCTATCCAATGCTTTGAAACATGTTAGTTTAAAAGGGTACTTAAATCCCTGCAATTTTTATCTACATACATATACATAGCGGTGCAGGCGAGCACCGGAGTGTACCATGAGATTAACGGGTTTGGAATACTCGCCCAACACCAGTTGCTTCGTAATTTCGAGCCACTGTCAGGTGACGAGGTCACACTTGAGCTTGTACCCTCCTCTCCACATCTACGCCACACCAGCGGAAGGACTTTGGATACCACATATTAACATGGACATGTTCCCAACCCACGGAGCTCCACCAACCTAGTGAAGGAGAGTATGGCGTGGTCACCCTCCCAACCACTACCCGGATTTTTATCTACAGGATTATATGAACAGGTACATATGCGTCTACCCAAAACAATTGAAGAACACGAAATTTGTATTTGTAATGTATTTGCGTCAGTGACTGCACACATACTTTAGAATGTATGACATGAAATAGGCTACCCTCTGTTTGTTGTGCGTATAATCAAGGAGAGTCACAGAGAAAACCTATGACGTATGCGTACAAAGTTTTAAAGTTCTGTCTACATTTATTAATTTTATTGTTAAATTCATTTTCCTTAAATAGTTATAGCCATTTGTAATCACTATATTCATTTTGAATAATTCTGCACTGTACTCTACCGATAAAGCGTGTAAATGCTTAAAGATTTTTAAACAGGATTAAAATGATTGATGATTTACAGATCATGAAATAATTGTCAAGGCAAGTACATCTTTGATAATGTAAATATAGACTAATGTCCAGTAGGTATGATGTTTTCAAAATTTCAATTTCGCGATTTCTGCATGTTGACCTTACAAAAAAAAGTCTTAATGATTGTGTAGAAGTGTTAATGATATGAGATTTTTTATGTATTGTGCTGGTCATACAAAATGTAACTGAAGAAGTACAAGAGATATCAAAATTAAATTTATTCCAGAAATTACTCATATTATAAATGTTAATTTACATAAAATGCAGTCATTGATAGTATCCCCTGCCTTTGATAGTTGATACCAGACATATCTCATACCACAGTATTGGATTCGCGTGTATGACATCTCAGATTGATGTGTTATTGAGTAATGAAAATCTACACTGTAACCATATGTTTCTAAAATTGATTTTGTATGTCATTGAGTGATGTATAGTCTGAACTCTTTATTCTTCAGTAAGTGATCAGATGTGTGTGACGGATAATAGAATAGACAAAGAATATAGTTTAATTGGCTAAAAAATACATAATATTTCATATAAAGTGTGTCTAAGCATTTCCTTATTAAAATAGAGTCACAGGTTAGATTTAAAAATAAGAAAGGTGATCACATTGCAAAATATCAGAAATATTACTCCCAAAGGGAATGTTTGGTAATACGCACTAGAAAGTGCTTAAAAAGTATCAAACATCACCCTAAACTATTATACTTGGTGAAAGACTTATATGATGATGTATAAAATAGCAGTTTTTTAGTCTTGCTCTATTGTGCCCACAATCTGTAATCCAATCATCATGTTGTTTCAAGAAGAAGTGTGATTCCCATTTCCATTATTTATTCCATTACTGCAAATGGCTGTGTTAGAGTCAAAAGTCATGGGAGAAATAAAAACTTTGAAAGATGCTCTACTGTGCTGCAATCAACTTTGAACGATTCGTGAAAATGTAACTTTTTTGTGTTACAGACTCTACAGTCAAAAGTAATGGGAGAAATAAAAACTTTGAAAGATGTTCTACTGTGCAGCAATTAAAACTTTATAAACGATTCGCGAAAATGCAGCTTTCTTGTGTTACAGACTCTACCATTTATCACTATCGTTCTCAACTTTATTCGCTGACTTCATATTAGCAAGATAGTTCTTTGGTTATAGTTAAAAATCATTTATTTCTCTGTAGAATGATACGCAATCTTTGTAAGCAAACGTTTTTTTTTCAATCTAAATGGCAACATACTCAAAAGAAACTCAATTTATAGCATGAGAACTAATGTAGTTATGTATCTTAAAAAACATACGAGAAAACAGTTCAAGCTTTTAAATAGACAAATCTCTTTCTTCTCTTTATATGGAGTTAGTAAATGACGCAATAATCACTTATAATATGTCGTTGTGCTTCGGTTATCATATGAGTATCTCATCACGGTATATGTATGATACTGACAGTCATTATTTGCATTGCATTTTCGATGGACAGCAATGTATATGTTTATGATCTTTTAAATATAATAAGCAATCAAGTTTAATTTCAATGAATCTGATTAAAATTTGAATCCCTTTAAACTGCAGTCGTTAATTTAGCATTCTATTTCTTCTGAAACTTTTATTTATGGAAGCATCTTGTAAAAGTTTGAAAATTTTGATGGAATCTTATATTTGGTTACAGGGCGCAATTTAAACGAATTTGCTTGAGGTTTGCTACTTTTATAATCATTAAATGAGAAATTTAATATTTTATATATCTCTTAGGTACTTTACTATTGTGTGGGCGTGTTTTTAAACTTTCATACAAAGTATTTAGGCATTATTTCAATTTCAATAATAGTAAATTATAAGTTATATTTAAAATCACGCACAGGACAAAATTTTAAATGTTTTAGTCACATATTTGGATTCTTATCTTAGCTTAAATTCTGCATTAATTTTAACCTCAAATATAAAGATAAATTTTATTTCCGATATGAAACTATTATGCAGTTGTGTAGATATAAGAAATATTATAATTAAAATATAACATCATAGTCATTATGAATTAAATTATCAGTTATGAAAAAATTAAATTTTTCGCTATTAAATTTTCCCATATTATTATTTTCTAAAGATTAACAATAATCAAATTTCTACTGAATGTAGTATTTATTAAAAAGGAAATGAACGTTCGATCCATTTTTTTTAAAAATTTAAATAATTTTGTAGTTATTTCTCAAAATTCAAAATGGAAATTTTTTGATGAATTTTAGCATACACAAATAACAGTTTTAAATAATATATTCAAGAATAGAAGCAAAGCATTATATGTGAAAGGCAAATTATATTCATAAAAAAATTAATGTGTGTGTGTGTTTCAATTAAAAATGTCTTTTTCGTTGAAAGTGTGTGACGCTACTTAGTTTTAAAAATTCCTGATATAGGTAACAATTTTGAAAGCACAGATAGGTAATTTATGACATTATAAAACATTTTAAATATTATTTTATAAATATTAATTTCTTAAAAATTAATTTTGTATTTAGTGGAATGATATTTTTTGTTAATGACAAATTTTATTAGTGATATAAATACTAAACTCTAATAATTATTAATGCTATAAAGCATTTTTATTCGCATTAAACCATCAGCATATTTAATAGAAACATTCTTTTTTTAAAATTTTTGTTTTTTAACTCAAAGCATCAAAATGTAATTCTTATAATAATTATCGCGTCAATTGCCTTATAAGAAATAAATAAAAAATAAACTTGTGAAAATAGATTTTATAGTTTGATTTGCTATTAAAAATAGATCATAAAAATAACATCAAACACTTATTAATAAATAAGTTATCTATGTTAACATTTCACAAATTATTTGAAAGCTACTTAATCTTCATCTGTCTTGTGATTATTATTTTTGTTGAGTGCAAATACCAAACTCTAAAAATAAAATACTTATCCTTATCAATACAATATATCTAAATAAAGTATGTAGCATCAAATATCCTCTAACTACAACTGAGACAAATATTATGCTGTGGAATGAATATGATTTTGAATATAACATCGTAATTTAATTGTATACGAAAGATATTTATTGGACTGTATAACTAGGTAATAACGTAATATATATGTAGTAATTATTCAATTATCAAAATGTTCGCCTCAATTATCTCCAATGAAATTCGCATAAATATGAAACTCCATAGTTTTTTCATCCTTTATTAAAATATGTAGAAATATAATATTCTACTATAGGATTGATTTAGAAATTAGCTACAAAAATATATAAATATATTTACTTGCATTTGTTTCAAATTAAATATTTCTATTAATGTTTTGCTGGTATTATAGAAACATTATATGTTTATGGGAAAATATTTATGTGTGTGTGTGTGAATTTGAATTTCAAAAAAGGAATTAAATATTATGTAAACTATATTTCATAATATTAATTGATGAGAGTGAAAAGGAATTCTATGTTTCTGTAAGTTTACTTTTAATGAATATAAAAATGGAAAGATATAATTTTAAAGGGATAAATTGGCAATTTTAATCAGGAAACATCATATGCGTTCTTACAGGATAATTAAAATAAATAAAGAGTTTTAATGGTGAAAAATAATATTCTATAACATTAAAAAAACTAATTGAATACATAGAACCTCACAAAATTCTACATCTAACATGTTTTCGAAAAGAACATATGAATGAAAAAAATTAAGAATTGTATGCATTTCACAAACAAAAAATAAGGCATCAATTTTGACCTAACAAAATGTTCTTTAGTTATAATCTTTACCTCCGAAGCACCATAAATTTTATTTGCATAAAGATTAAATCTGCGCTCAGAAAGATGAAAGGCCTATGCCATACCATCTTACAGTTGAACACATATGAAAGATAGTATTATTTTTTACCTTTTTTCTGTAGGCAAATTCATCTAATATCTTTCCTAGTTAAAAGGGAATTCATTCCAAAGTCAATGAATAATTAACTAGAAAGCATTATACAATATATGTCTGTTGTAAAGTTGTGATAAATATATTGTAATTATTTTTGGACATCAACTATTTAAAAATAAACGCAATTATTTTTAAGAACATTTTTTCCTGTTAATTGGAAGAAAAACAAAGACTAATACTAGAACATAGAGTCCACAATATTCAACAATTTGAGATAAAAGATGCAAAACACTGTAATTAATAATTAGAATTAAAGTTGGATACAATTTTAGGTCAGCTAAATTGCAAATAGTTATTTTTATTAAAGTAGTCATGTTTACTTTTAAAATTTTGACAAACTTGTAACTTGTTAAACACTGCATCACTACCCGGTGGTTTGTAGCAGCGTTTCATGCTACCATGACCCAGGTCCAAGGTTCGATCCTCGGGCTGGGCAAGATTGACTCAGCCTTGCATCGCTTCAGTGGGTCGATAAACTGAGTATCATCATATATATGCTTCGCACCCAAGTGCCCATCGGTCACGAAAACAGATGGGCACTGTAGGCCTTGGCCCACATGGGATGTTGTGCCACAGAATATATATATATATCAGGCTAATTTTTGTTTATAAAGTTTTCTATTTTTAGTTATAATTTATTTTCAATTTATTTTTAAATAATTTAATAATAATTTTTTAATTAATAATAAAATTTTTTGTTTTCATTTTATTATATATATATTTTTATTTAGCTATTTTTAATTTAATTTTTATTTTTTATTATTTAATATAATTTTATTATAAAATTTAAAATAAAAAATAATAAAAATTTATAATTTAAAAAAATTATATTATAAAGAACTTTGTTAATGAATAATTTTTTCCCCAGTATATAAAGGAAAAATGAAGCAAAAAAACTCTATCTCTGTAAATTTCGAAAAAGTGCCCATTTTAAGGAATTAGGTTATTAATAAAATAAAAATAAAAACATAAATTAACCTATATTTTAAGTTTTTGTAAAGAAATTCTTTTCTCTATTAAATATTAAAAAAGCTTTTATTTAAAATTAATGAGAATAAAAATGTAGGACAAAAAATTCATTTAGCATAAAGAAATCCTAATTGAGGTATTATTAAAAATGTATTAAAAACTTTGAGATACATAAGCACAAATATATTTCTTAAGTCTCTGAAAATGATATTGGCTAACATATAATTCAATGTAAATATTTTCTAATAATTTATTTTATATTGAGGAAATATATTAATTTATCTAGTTTAGATGAAGATATGGAGTTTTATGACTAAGTTATATTTATTTATTAAATGAAACAATTTACTTGGTTGTAATATTATTTTTGCAAATTTTTCGAAAAATATAGAGAATTAATATTAACAAATAATATGGAATTCTCAAGAGAAAATAAAAAAAAAAATCTTGACCACTCTCTCTATTTATGGTTACTGAAATTAACTGTTAATACACTTAAATTCCAAAAAGTGTGAGTCAAATTTTCACTTTTAAAATGTTTCATCACTTTAAAGAAACCAAGCTGCATTTTTGAATGAACATTTCCGTTTTTATTAAAAATTCAAAATATTTGAATGAGTGGTAAAGGAAGAAACGACAGTAATTTGCGAATTGGAGTATGTCTTGTTTTTTGCTATTAATGTTAGCTATTATTTTATTTCGTAATTTGTTCATATTTTGGTAAATTTTATTTATTTTTAAGATTTATGAAATTAGCCCATATGCATCCAAATAGCCATGTTTGTTTCAGCATCATATGCTGAATTAAATTGAATATGATATATTTTAACCATAGTTTTCCTTTTCTGGCAATAAATTTTTGTCCTTTAAAGATAATTCTTTTTTAAAATATAATGCATTTCACTGAATTGATTTCACTGCATTTCACTGAATCACATTGCTGCCAAATGAAATTTTGAACAGCGTTTCAAAATAAATACAAAGATGAAATGAAAAATGCGAGAAAAAGTTTCACAGCTTAAGATCGTATTTCATTTGATTATCGTTACCCAGCCATTTTTTGTAAACGAGAGTTTTATCAACCGGTGGTCTATAATTTGAGACTTTGTATAAACTCTCCTGTATAAATGGGATACGAACCCAAAAACCGTTAAACTGAAGATATTAATATTAGATATTCGACTGACAGCATGAGAAGACTCATTTGGATATTGTTAAAATATTCGATTAAAAAAATTTTTCCCTTGTCGTCAGCTTATTAAAATTTAAAGTATTTCCATTTCTTTCTAGTTTTTTTTATTTTTAAATTTTAAACTGTATATTCATTACCTTTTATTTCACAT
This sequence comes from Latrodectus elegans, assembly GCA_030067965.1. Taxonomy (NCBI): domain Eukaryota; kingdom Metazoa; phylum Arthropoda; class Arachnida; order Araneae; family Theridiidae; genus Latrodectus; species Latrodectus elegans. The sequence goes on from CM057821.1 coordinate 49,592,646, forward strand.
TTATTACTTAAAAATGTATATATTTATTACTTTGTATATTTATACATATTTATTATGTATATTTATTACTTTCTTTTTCATGTCATTGTTTAAATATTTGAAAAGATAATGGATAGATTTGATCTGATTTTAATAGCTTTTCCATATAACAATACTCATTGTGTTATTTTTGAATTTGAATGTATCATTCCTCCAATTGGGAAATGTTAATGAACAAATGTTTCCTGTAAAACTATACTTCAAACAACTGCATAGTTACAGAGAAAATTAACGCAAAGATTGCTATAGATCAAAATTTCGTAACTGTATGAAAGAGAATTTATTGCTTTGAGATTACTATTGCTAGCATTAACTTAGGCAATAAAATCACGTTATCATTTTTGTTTGTTCTAATCATACTTCTATCACGATTATGCTATAAGTTTCCATTTTCGTCATCCAATATTTATTGAAAATTGTATACGTTATGATTTAATGGCTGACGATCACGATTAAGCAATTTATTGTCTCAAGTTAGGGCATTTTCATGAGAATTCCCAAAGCTATGGGCGTGCCATATTGTGTAACTCCAGTAGAAAGACGACTTTACAAGAGAAATTACTGTATTTAAGTGTATATTAGACCACACTAGGATCACTAATGCTCAAGTTGGACATATCATTTCACTCATACAGAGATAAAAAAAAATGTTATTCTGGGCTTAATGTCTGTATGTCATCTGCGTTCTAATTTTCAAGAAAACCTTTTGGAACAGTTAAATATAATATCTATGGAAGAAACCTAAGATATGCAATCTAAGTAAGCATTGATACATCTTTTCAGTTTTGTACCATTAATTGTGGTATCAACTACAGTAGAGAGTGCATGTGAAATAATTTTGGTATCAACTACTGTAGAGAGTGCATGTGAAATAATTTTGGTATCAACTACTGTAGAGAGTGCATGTGAAATAATTTTGGTATCAACTACTGTAGAGAGTGCATGTGAAATAATTTTGGTATCAACTACTGTAGAGAGTGCATGTGAAATAATTTTGGTATCAACTACTGTAGAGAGTGCATGTGAAATAATTTTGGTATCAACTACTGTAGAGAGTGCACGTGAAATAATTTTGATATCAACTACTGTAGAGAGTGCATGTGAAATAATTTTGGTATCAACTACTCTAGAGAGTGCATGCGTGTGAAATTCATCATAGTTAGAAGACTGACTGTCTCAAATACCTGTCGCCATACTAAGGAGTAAGAGTTTAATCATAAGGAGGAGTATGAAAAATATTATTAAAAGCATTGGAATCCAATTTAACTTCAGATTTATTGCTTTAATATCAGAGAGGGGATGCAGTTATATTTTACACGCATTTTTTCTACGATGAACTTTTAGTTAGTATCTGTAATGGACAAATATATCAATATTTCTCAGTTCAAGTGTCAACACACCGAGAAGTAAAAATGTTAAAGTGTATGATATAAATCCTTATAAATTCTAAAATTACATCCTGTGTTGATTACTTGTGACGTTCTTGATCGAATCATTGTTAGAAAATATAAAAATTTTTCAATACCTACTTAAAATCAAAATAGTTTGAAAGAGCAGTTTCTAACATAACAGCTTTAAAGCAACAAAAACAAATATAATCATCTCAATAATCTATAAACAAAGAGTTATTTTTATTTGTAAAAAAATAATTAATTAATTTTAATTTTTAAGATGTATAAAATATTTAAAATACATAAAAAAATTGAGTGATATAATTAAAAGTTAACATGTCATGAGAATGACAGAAAAGTTATTCACATTTCTAAAAACAAACTAATTTTGTGCGAAGTAAAAACATTTCACTCTGTAATATTTGGATGGATCATTTTGCTTCACGAACAAAGCGTTCAATTAGGCCACTCATTGACCACACATTTAATAATATACCAGATGCTTCAGAATATTATGAGCTAATTCTACACTTTACTCGATAAAAACAAAGACAGCTATATATTATTTATCCTATTTAATGACTTAAATAACAGTGATAAAAATCTTTTCATGTATTTTTTTAAGGGATGGCAATTATGTAAGCAGAATCATTTAAAAAAGAAACGGTGAAATCTTTCTCAATAATAATCTTTTTATCTGTATTGAAAATTTTTTTGCACTAAGTAGGAAAGCATTAAGATTTTCAAGGCCAATGAATAAAAATTTCTGTTGTTTATATTGCGTGGGGTTATAATATGCGCTACTTGAAAGACATTACATTCCATATTGATAATAACTGGATACCGAGAAATGAATAATTAATGCCTGCTGTAAGCAAATAAATGTGTCAAGTGCTAACGCCAATGTGTTTTAGTTTCTTATATGGAATAAATCATATTGATATAAGAAAATTGGACAAAGAAGAAATACATAGAATAAGTATAAAATTTTTAAATATAAAAAAGATACGATATTTATTATCAAAACTTTTTTTAGCTATTTAATTTAGAAAGAAATTTCATTCTGACGTAAATAAATGCAGTTAAATAAGTGCGCACAACAAAAAATCGTGTCTTGTTTGATGGAATTTTGTTTGTCAAAACAATATTTTAAGATAAATGTTTGAAATTTAATGATAGTTATAAAAAACAATTTCTTTTAATATTTTCCTTTTCTCGACATTTCATTTTCTTTTCGTTTCATAAATCTTCTTTCATTTACATCAAGTTTTAAATGTGTTGCTATGGGGATACATTTAACTAACATGAAAAATATATAATATCACTTATATTCAACGAGATTTAAATTTTTCTTTGTATCGAATGGACTTTATATTCTCGACACAAACAAGAATGACTTAATTTGAGGGCAAGGTAAGTTGGCGTGCGGCTTTACATTACAAGTTCATCATTTTTATGGCAAAAACTTGGAAAATATTCTTTCATCACGCTAGATATTTTTCTTTCCATCTTTTTACGATCTTTTTTATATGGCTTTACATTACGCTCACGTCAGAAAAGTTTTTTTTTTAAAGCTAAAACTTTTGAGTTTCTTTTTTGGAACATGCGTGTTTTTTCAAATTATGCCATACTCTTAGTTATGTTACTTTAGAATGCATTTATATGTATATTTTTACTTACTAATTGTATTTTGATCATTAAAATTATCTAAGACTCAGTTATTTTTATTTCATCAACGGGGAAATATTTGAGAAAGAATTTTCTTTATAATAAGAAAAATTTTAATAATTAAATATATACCAAGGTAAATACTGGATATAAAATATTTCATGAAAAGAAGCACAATCTTCAGAATTTACATCATATCAAAAAATCACTCTTTATTTATTGCTTATATAAATAAAAATTACATTGTTAATAAAAATTATATTGTTATTAACAATATATACGTCATTTAATAAAAAATGCATTGCTTTTTCTTACAGATAATTCTTATATATAAGATTGTGACAAAATATGGAAAAATGTTGCAATAATTTTTATTGAATAATTTAATAAATGCTCAAATTCGCCTACGATTATATTTAAGAAATTAGACATGTTTATGATGTAAATGGGAAAGTGATGTTAAAAATAATTGATATTAAATTTTATATTGTGTAAATTACAGTTAAATATTTCTAAATAAATCATCAGAAGCGGAAAATGTTTATTTTATAAAATGTATGCACCGATTGAACATTAACTTAATTTATTTATTTTTGTGCTTGGATATAAATGACGTAAAATGCTTTATTGTTTGGTATAAATAAATTATAAATTGTTTGAAATATGGTTCAATATGATAAATAATTGTCATTAACGTTCAATTGCTTATGATATAATATTTAAGTATTTAAATTTACAAGTTCTTTTCAGGTTTAATCGATTATTTCTAGAACAACTGGACAAATTTTAATGTAATTGAATTCGTTTTAAACAAAAGATTGATGTTACAGAAAGAATTAACTATTTGGCAATTGTAATATATGGTGGTGATTAACATTAATCTGAACAAGAATTGTGTTAATAGAGAGTATGCCCCTTCTTACATGTACATAGTCCTCACACCATGATGTTGTAAAGAAGAAAAAGAAGGGAAAAAACATTGATGAGTGCTTGTCGTATTTGGTTGCATTCATTCAGCAAAACTCTTTCCAGACATTTCACACCCTCTCTCTCTTTTCATTTTTGTTAAATATCAGTTATGTATAGAAATCAACGTATATTTCAGGAATAGACTTCTTTCTTGTTCTTTATTACAACTCCTCTACAATTTCTTTTTCCTTCAAATTTCCGACTCTTCAACGAATTGAATGTAATTTAAAATAAGTAACATAGTTCTCATTTGTTTCTGTACGCCTTTAATAAATTTGTAAGCTTATGGTTTTTAAAAATTCTGTAAAAAAATTTAATGAAAGAGTTTGCGTTCGCTTTTCATTATTGTGGATAATTGAAAATTATTGTAACTAATCCCATCTGAGGCCGTAAATTTTCAAAAAATTGATAAAGGGGAAAAGGTACAGTTTCTGTTGATCAAAGATCAGGAACACCAGTAGTAGAAGTCTGACTTGGCTCCATTCACCTACTAGCCTTAGCTGGACATAGTGGGATGGCCTTCATGAGTAGGGTGACCCTACCAGGAGATAAACTCCCGACGTACTTCACCCATTTCGTCCAGTGCCACCTCTTGCCACGATGAGGTGGCATAGTAGGACTTGGGGGTGGGAGGGGATTGAAAATTATTAAAAATATGTATATAAGAAATCCTGTTTTTGGGTTTTTATATTTGAAGTTATACTAATGACTAAACCTATTTTAAAGATCTTGCAATGGTTAAGGACAAAATGGATAGTGGATGTTTAATTTTAGTCTCCAAGTTTCTTGAATTTTTAGCTATTGAAGAGTACTGATTAATGAAAACTTGTTATTTTATAACCATTTCACTGACGCCATGACAGATTTATGTTTACTGTTGAAGTACAAGGAAATATTGATGGGAAAATTGTTGAAAAATAGTGTTGTATGAAATGGTTCACCTGATAGCTATAAATTAAAATACTTGTAATTGAATATTAACCACTGATAAAGAAACAAATTTATTTTATTCTCCTTATGAAGTCACTGGAAAAATATGATCCCATTACTATAAGTCTGATATCTGTACAACTAACGTCCTTGAAAAGAAAACTGGAAAAAGAATAAAGTAGAAATATCTTACATAATTTATATCCTATAATTGGATATATTCATATGTTACATAAAAATTAATTTGACACTTGTAGAGAAAAAGTGATAAATTGCAGAATAGTAGCAAATACTTTCTTGAGCTTGTCGAATATTTTTATTTTATTCAATTATTTATAAGAGAACTGATGGCAATAGCATCATCGAGTAGAGGTATTTGCTTAGAGCTTTACATAGGATCTGAAGCTGGGTATTGAAATACATACAAGCGGTTATCAAAATAAAAAAAAAATCCTTGTGAATAAAGGTGGAATTTTAAAATGCGCTTCCTAAGCAATAAAATGCAATAAGTGCTACCAATTTCATTAATAGAAATGAATATATTCTGTTAATAAGTTGTATATTTATTAAAGTTCTGCAAGTTTTGAATGCTTTTTCTAAAAGCAAACAATTTCGGAACTCACAGATTTTTAGGTAGGTCAAATTGTAATAGAGCGTCTAGCTGGAGCATGTCTATTACATGCTCTAACTAGACCATAAGTTCCCAAAGTGGACCAAGTGGAACCCCAGGGGTCCAAAGAAGAACAGTCGGGGTCCACGTAGACGTAAAAAGAAAACAGGGGTTCACAAGTTGTAAGTGGGGGTCCATGAAAATTTTTCAGATTTTCATAATAAAAAACAAAAATTTTGGCTTGGATTTACCTATCAACCTAGGCAAGTAGCATCCTTTACTAGGTAGGTACTCAAAAATATTCTAAACATTTAAATACCATGTATGATGATTTGAAAAAAAAAATAGATGTGAAGATATTCTGACGATGGAAGTACCACCATAGATCATAATCCCATTTGATGAAACGCAAGAGGTGAATATGGTATTACTAGAGGAGCTACTTGAGCTCAACACCAACGAGGAGCTACTTGAGCTCAACACCAACGAGGAGCTACTTGAGCTCAACACCAACGAGGAGCTACTTGAGCTCAACACCAACGAGGAGCTACTTGAGCTCAACACCAACGAGGAGCTACTTGAGCTCAACACCAACGAGGAGCTACTTGAGCTCAACACCAACGAGGAGTTACTTGAGCTCAACACCAACGAGGAGCTACTTGAGCTCAACACCAACGAGGAGCTGAAGGTGAAATTTAAAAAAAAGCTATCAAACATTTTGGCAGGCAGAAATCCCCGAAAAATATCCTAGGCTATAGGAAATTGCGAGAAAAATTTTTATAACGTTTTCCTCGTCATATTTTGTCGAAAGAAGTTTTTAGTGCTGTTACCAACCTGTTAACAAAAAAGGAGCAGATTGAACGTCACAGAATGGGGAGGTTTGAGATTACTTCTTACAAAACTGAAGCCAAATATTGATAATTTGCTGTCAATTTAACAAGTGCATCTGTCTTAATAAAAGTATAACTTTTTTATTGTTGATTATATTTTAGAGCTCATTGTTGATTTTTTTGTCAATTGTTGATTGTTTGTAATAATAAATGTGTGTAATTTTGTAAACTATAAGTATTATTTTAATAAACAAGACACAAGAAAATGTGCTACTTTTTTTCTTAACACCCCGAATTTAAGGTGATATATTTTAGCAGTTTTGGGAATATAGTAGAAATGTAGCACAGGGGGTCTACCGAAAATAGTTAAAAATTGAAAGTGGTCCACGAGAAAAAAAAATGTTTGGGAATCCATGAGCTAGACGGTCTGTCAAATATTTATGACATGAAACCCACGCCATAAACATTTCTAGCGGTATGATATCTAAAGTCATGATAGCATAAACACACTGCTACAAGATAAGCTCAGCAAACTAAAACAATGGTCGGGAAAAAAGCTTATTGAAAGAGACCACCAAGTATTGAAGTGGATTGCAATGTCTAAAAAGCCAACAAATGTAGAAAATTCATCAAAACTTAGTCAGTACCTGTGTTTTCTAATGTAAATGATTACAGATAGAAGGCACTTTCATAAACAGGGCATTTATGGCAGAGCAGCAAATCTCAAGTCACTTGTCACACATGTTAATGCCAAATAGTGTCTACAGTTGTGTCACACTCACAAAGCCTGGTCAATTGATATTGATGAAAGACAGTAATATGGTCTGACAAATCATCTTTCACATTTTCTACTACAACAAGACTGGATCACGTTTAGAAGACACATTGGCAAACGTATAATCGGGATTCTCATCTTAACTGTCAAATATATGGAAATAGATCAATCATGGTATCTATAGCTGTATCTTGGTTTCTGTTGAACGAATTGTCTACAATAATCCTTCCTTGAACTATAGAAAAATATTAGTTAATTATATCCATATTATGATGCAAACTTTGTTTCTTGAGGGTGATGGTATTTTCCAGCATATTAATGCACTTTTCCTTCAAACGGGACTATTCCAATTGCGCCTTTATAGAAATGCGACTAAAGTTGGTATCTATCTTGGCCTTACATTCTCCAAACTACAATATAATTCAACCCTTTATAATTTATTTTAGAGCGTTCAACATGGAATCAATACCCTTCAACAGCATCTCTCCAAAACAAAATATCCCTATGGAGAATTGTACAATAATTTTTATATTCAGCTTTTGCATAAATCTATTTCTAAGCAAATCAAAACTGTATTACATGCCAAAAACGATTCTACTCCATACAAATAAAATATAATTCATAAAAACGAGGTGTTTTCATTATTTTTATTAATACCAGTATTAGTTAAATGTAAACAATCGTAAGGCACGAAAAAAAAAAAAAAAACCCACGAAGAAAGGAATTTTATATTATTTGCTGCTGGTATTTGTTGTTGTCCCTTCATTATTCCTGTAATTTTACTTAAGCATACCTATGACTTCTTTCTCTAATTTGTCATCAAAAATTAGCAAATTAGAATACCCTACATAAGCTTATCTAATACGTAAATGACCCCTAATAGTTTGAAAGATGAAGCAAAATATCATATAATTATCATATCATTAATAATTATTTATCATATAATTAATAAATTGAACGTATAACAAAATTCACTTTAAAAATTCCTTAAATTCCTTTTTATGTGCTTTATGTATATTTAATCCATAAAATCTTAAATTCAAAATTTTTTGTGAGAATATATCAAATATTTTCAATATCTTTATCCAATAACTTTTTAAATTGGAAAACTCTTTAGTAACTCATTCATCATCCCTTTTTTTCACATCGTTTATCCCCGAATAAGGATGACTGGAAGCTCATTTTAAGGTTTTTGAAAATACTCACAGTGATGATAAATAGGACGTCATTATTTAGTTCTGAACCTCCTGACAGCAGACAAGAAAAAAAATAGAACGCAATTAATATTTGTTATTTCCTAAGTGGAGAGGATTTTAAGTTGTCATATTAAATGGATAAGATTTTGATCTGTAATAGGATGATATTTAGCAAAATTATTATTTTCAGGCTTTTCATCGCAAAAAATAATACTTTAAGACTTAAAAGATTTTTGCTTATGAAGCTTCTACTCGAAACTTATTTTGTAAAAAATAAATCTTTGAAGTAAAATTTTGGAATGAATCTGCAACTGAAATATTTTATTTAACTTAGAAAATTAATTTTCATAATTTTTTTTTATAAAAAATTACTTAACCATCTGAAGAAATATTTCCCATTTAAAAGTTTTGATGTAAAACTTGTTTCAAATCCTAAAATATATTTGAGTTTGTAAACAATTTGAAAATGGAAATAAAAATCTATTATTTTTTCCGATTGTTAAGCACTCGTTATATAATTAAACATAAAATTTTATTTATACGTGTTTTTAGGTAGCACAAAAAATCAGTTTTGTGAATGATTAAATATTTAAAATTTATCACTCATTGTATTATAAATTCCTAACTAAATAAATTACTATTATTAGCCCCCATAACTATACTTCCAAGCCAAAAATTGTCTACTTTCTGAAAAGAAAAGCCAAGCAAATTGAAAATTATTTAAAAATCGAGCATAAATTTATATTATACTTCTGTAAATTAATTTTAGCTAAATAATTTCGTACTTCTTATATAGATATATTTATATATGTTTTTTATTCGATTAATTTTATAATATTTTTAAGTTGAATTCCACAAAATTAATCTTGACACGATAATTATTTATTTTATCATAATTATTGAAAACAAACTATGTATTATTAGATATTTGAAGAATAAAGACTATCTCTTTCTCTCTCTCTCTCAGTCTCTCTCTCTCTCTCTATATATATATATATATATACACACTACTGGCCATTAAAATTGCTATACCAGGAAGAAATGCAGATAACAAAATGATATTTATTGGACAAATATACTAGAAATAACAAGTGATTAAATTTTCAAAAAAATTTGGCTGGATAGATCCTGAGAAATTAGTACCCAGAACAACCACCTCTGGCAGTAATAACAGCACTTATACGCCTGGGCATTGGGTCAAACAGAGAATGGATTGCATGTAAAGGTACAGATGCCCATGCAGCTTCAACACGATGCCACAGTTCATCAACCGTAGTGACTGGCGTTTGGTGACGAGCCAGTCGCTTGGCAACCATTGACCAGGCGTTTTCTATTGGTGAAAGATCTGGAGAACGTGCTGGCCAGGGCAACAGCCGAACATGTTCCGTATCAAGGAAGGTCCGTACAATACAGGCAACATGCGGTCGGGCATTATCCTGCTAAAACGTAGGGTTTCGCAGGGCTCGAATGAAGGGTAGAGCCACGGATCGTAACACACCAGAAATGTAACGTGCACTGTTCAAAGCACCGTCAATGCGAACAAGAGGTGACCGAGACGTGTATCCAATGGCACCCCATACCATCACGCCAGGTGATGGGATAGTATGACGATAACGAATGCACGCTGCCAGTGTGCATACACCACGATGCCGCCAAACACGGATGCGACCATCATGATGCTGTACACAGAACCTGGATTCATCAGAAAAGATGACGTCTCGCCATTCGTGTGCCTAGGTTCGTCGTTGATCACACCATTGAAGACGCTCTTGTCTATGACGCAGCGACAAGGGAAGCCGCAGCCATGGTCTCTGATCTAAGAGTCCATGCTGTTGCAAACGTCGTCGAACTGTTCGTGCAGACACTTGTGTATCTTCCAAACGACCCCGTTTCTTGACTCATGGCTCGTGACGTGGTTGCACGATCCATTACGGCCATGCGGATAGTATGCCTGTCTTCTCGGCTGCTAGTGATAGGTGGCCGTTGAGATCCCGCATGGCGTTCCGTATTACCGTCCTGAACCCATCGATTCCATATTCTGCTAACAGCCATTGGATCTGGACCGACGCGAGCAGCAATACTGCGATAAGATAAACCGCAATCCTGGTACGCTACAATTTGACCTTTATCAAAGTCAGAAACGTGCTGGTACGCATTTCTCCTTCTTACACGAGGCATCACAACAACGTTTCACCAGGTAACAACGTTCAAATGCAATTTGTGTATTAGGAACCGGCTGAACAATTTCCTCATTTAAACACAATGTAGGTGTCGCTACTGGCGCCTGCTTTGTCTGAATGCGCTGAAAAGCTGATCATTTGCATATCATAGCACCTTCTTCCTTTCGTATAAATTTCACGTCTGTAGCATGTCGCCTTCTTGGTGTCTTCTCTTTGGAATAAATATAATGTATTAGGTCTTCATATCGTGGCAACTGACGACAGTTTATGGACTGGAAACAATTTTCTTTTGCAGACTTTTGAAATATTCTTATTACTTAAAACAAGGTATCATCAAACACAACCACCCTGATTAATTCCACGGTATAGAAACTGATTAACCTGAAATGCAATGTTCTGATGGAAAATATACTTTTTGTTTTGATTATGCTGCGTACTATGGGATAAAAATGTATCTCCAATGTATCTCCAGTGTTTGTCGCGGAAATGACAGTTCTAATAATATTTCGTGCTAGAAAATGCGATATATTTGTGACACATCATTCCGACATACACATATCGCTTTTTAAAATTCTCCATGATAAAAATTTTAAAGGGATTTTTTTCAAACGATGGTAGATATTTTTTCCATGAGATATTTTATTCCTCTGTATTAGAGTTCATACGATATTCTGTTGCAATCTATCCTTATATTAGATATGAGATAAATGTTTGCCACTTATGTTTTTGTTTGCTATAGAGTTAATCTTATTACAATGAATGATTGATTTGTTGAATGAATTATGAGCACGTATAATAGCCGTCTATTTGCTTCTATGTATATCTGCTTACAAATTAAATAATTCTCTCTGGAGGGAGAGTTTTGTGGATGTATATCCAGAAAGTAAGTCTCTCGTACATTTTTTAAAATTGAAATTAAAATTATTGCTTCTTTTTCAGTTTCGATCATATTTTATGTCAAAAATATGCTCATGCTCTTTAATATTTCCGCTTGACCTAATATCAGTTGCATTGTGTAGAATGATGTTCTAGCTTCCTATTAATTGTCAATTGAGTTTGTGTCTTAATTTTCCCGATGTAGTAATCGTAAGAATTTAGAATGTATTTTTATCATAAGCTAATTTAAATGCAAGGCACAATATTAAAAATGCTTTCTTCAAAATATTCACACGTAAATGAAAATTTCTTTTAACCTCTTGGATGATCTACATCAAAAAAGTAATTGGAGAAAATTTCTCGATGCATGATTTATTTAAATTTTTATTGCAGAATATTAAATGCATTTTTATAACTACTAATTCAATGTTTAATTGTTTTCCAATATATCCACTTATTTAGAAATTAAAAGGAAATCATTGCCATTAAAATTTTAAAATATTTATGTTGAATATCCGTTAACAGTATTACTTTTCCAATTATAACAATTATCAAGTTTAGGTATATCAGACGTTTGAAAACATAACAAAATAAATTTACAATGCATATTATGTGTAGTACAAAGATCTCTTCTTAACGTATTCAATGTACGTTTCTATCTGTGTGAAATTTCTGTAAATAATTTTGAATTTTCTGTGTAAAATTCTGGTAACTCTTTCAACTAATAAACAACTTAGATTCTTGTGTCTGCCACAAAGTTAAGAAACCAATTTTTTAGATATCTTGCATTTCATATAGAAAAGGGAATTTTAAATTTAACTCCATTTAATTTTTTTTAAATATATATTCTTAAACTATAACCATTGATAATAATAGTACTCTCACATTATTATATAAATCGGTCCTTAAAGATGATTTTTCAAAGCACACTTACTATAACTATTTTATTTTTCTCCACAATCATATCCTATCTTTCTAACACATTGAAACACTGTTTATAATCGTTTATTTTTCTTTTAATTCTATTTCAGTCCTAAATCATACGATTTTCGCCTTTAGTCTTTGTTCTATGCATATCCGATTAAGGAGGCTTAAATTTTGACTGAGAAAATTTTCCCCCTTAATTTGATGCTGCTCAGATTAAATTTTAGCTATCTTTTTTTTTTTCCTTCGGAAGGATCTAAGAGTTTCTTTTATTTTTATTAACTTCTAAGGAGGATACAAATGAAAGGGACTAGCAAAAAATATAAGAATAGCTGAATTCACCTGCTCTTGTTTAAAGTGGATAAAGAATCTTTGAAGAATAATAAAAGGATTACGATTAAGATTTTATGTGGAAATAGTTTTAATGCTTAATCCTCTTTGCGCATACTGGAGTTAACAACATCAAATATGTTCCTAGAAACATTGTAGTAATGAATTCCAATTCAATTAGAATAATATTAATCTAGACTTTACATTTAATAAAATATTATATTGTTCCGGATTACTTTTGAAGACACCAGTATTTACGCATTGTAGCTGAAGGAGAGAAAAAAACAACTGTGCTGTTAAAAACAGTATCTTTCTTGATCAATGTGAATACATGATTTGAATAAGAAAACCATTGGAAGAGTTTTTGAGAAAAAGAAATTTTATTGGTGCCACAAAACATAATACACTTATCCCTAAATTTCATGTTTTTTTATTTCTGCTTGATGTAAGAAAATGAGAGAGCTTCTTATGTATAGAAGGAAGAAAAATCTCATCGATCAAAATATAAAGAAGTTTCATTATCAGGTTTTTTTAGTGTTTTTATCTTGAATAATAAGTGAAAATATTTTCATGAAATAAAATTCAAGCACGTTTCATGTTTATCCCTTCATTAATATTTATAATATTTTTTTGGTTTTTGAATAAAAATGTTGCTTTTGATATTAAAAATTTTTATTCTTGGTAATACAGTTTTTAATTATTTGATCACTGATTCTGTCAATTAATTTATTGATTATTTGATTATATTAACTTGATTTTTTTAGATGTCGAAAAATAAATAATATTTTGCTTATTTACGGGCACAAAAACATTGTTATTTTCCCAGAGAATGTGTTATTTTAATTTTAACGGAGGCATAGAAGGCAATGCGCAAATTATCTTCGTAAAATACAATTAACTTGATTCAGAAATGAAATAATTTTCCTTACTTTAATGGATAATTTCAGTTAATTTGCAGGATAACTGATTTGAGCACTTGTGCGGTAACACAAACACATATATATCAATGAAAATCATTCTGTAGCTGCAAATTTTCATAATTCTATATTCAATATAACATGAAAAATAATAGTAATCAAAAAGTATTTTTTAACACCACTGAAAACACTTTTAACAGATGATTCAAATTTTCCAAGAAATTGTACAAAAAGCTTAATTTATAAGATATCTTTGTACTTTGCTTTTTAAATAATAAGTTTCATTAAAGTTTCGTATACGTAATGTTATAATGCCAGCATTTATTGTTAAGAAATCTTAATATCTAAGTTATGACGTAGTTGTTTCCCATGTGTACACAGCAGCGGTAGTATTTATTCACTATCACGCAAACTTAATAGAGGTATATAATTAACGAGGCACTTCACATTTTGTTTTATTTCATGCAAGTGTTTAAATAATTTTTTTTATCTTTTTCCCGAGAAGCAAACTACTTCGAGTATAGTTTTGTAAACTGTAAGATTTGTACATGTTATATCAAGTCTTACACCATCCACCTATTATAATATTGCAAGCGAAATGATAATAGGCAGTACTTTTATTGAATTATATTAGAAACTCAAATAGTAAAAATAATTACATTTGTTTAATGAGTTTAATGACACAAAGTTTCATTTAATTAAGATAAAAAAAAAAATCAGTTCATTTGAAACATAATATTTCTCAAGAAAAGAATCAAAGCAGTAACTAGATTTTTACTATAACATGATGGAATGGAAAGCAATTTGAGCGTGATATAGTCACTTTTCTAAGCCGATCTAGCCTCTTTATCAAAACCTATCATGGACAAACTCTTTTGATACTTTGCCAAGACAACAAGAAAGATCGATGAAGAAGGAATACGTATGACAGGAGCGTTTCTTTCTTCTTCAAATACTGAGAAAAATGGATTTTACTTTCGAATTTTGGGAATGATTGATAGTAGCTGCCAGCGGAAATATATCAAAAAACTTTTTTTTTTGTTTTTCCATTTGCCTCCTTCTTAGTTTCTAGAGATACGAAGTGTTCTGTTATTTCGGCTGTCTTAACCGTGCTAGGATGTTATGGCCCCGGAATAGGCAGCAATTCGTAGCTATCAAGCTTAGAAAATGAGTTTGCTTATGTTATTTACAGTAATTCATATTTTTTGATATTTGAGGTCTCGGGTATCACGTGATATATTTATTTTCGAGAGAAATACGAGTGTTGAAATAGAAGAAAGTTATATATATATATATACATGATTTCTTTCTTCTTCTTCTTATTTTTTTTATCATTTTCGCTTTTGTTGATTTTTATGTTTGTTTTTTAGCAATCTACATATATGAGTATTTTTGATAGATTTATGATCATAGAAAGGCAAACAACTTAATAAAAGTATAAATGCATA
The DNA here is from genome assembly GCA_030067965.1 of Latrodectus elegans. Classification (NCBI taxonomy): domain Eukaryota; kingdom Metazoa; phylum Arthropoda; class Arachnida; order Araneae; family Theridiidae; genus Latrodectus; species Latrodectus elegans. The sequence continues at coordinate 49,607,729 of CM057821.1, forward strand.
AATATCTCGTAGAAAATAGTGTTTTTGCTTAGGAACCAATATTAGTCACTGTTATCAAATTGATTTAAATTCAACCCATGATAAAAAGAATGAACTCTTGCATTTGTCTGAAAATCTCTTTTACATGAAAATTATAGCACAGATGTGCTTGATATTAAGCTTAATTTAATATTTTATCGTTTTCGATATTTGTAAGAAGCTAAGTAGTGGATATAACTGTGATTAGAAACACACTTTATTATTTTTTTTAAAAGTATTTTATTAAAATACTTTTCTATTTATAAGCGCTTTGTATATTTTTCAGTACATTCGTTTTTGAGTTCATTAACAATCAGTTGTTGAATCATAAATGTTACAACTTCACACAATTTGCATTGAGCTATTTCTCAAGACTTGAATTGGAGAAAAATTGTGACAAGTTTTGCAAATCGAATTCTATATCATAACTCTGCACTAAATACCATTTTAAAGAAAAATCATTTTAAATTAAGATAAATATAAGAAAGTATAAAAAAAAATCTGGACTTCTGGAAGTAAATGTTTGCGAGAGAAATGTAGTTCCAGATGCAAATCTATGTTAACAATTTTTAATTTTGGGCTACAGTCAAGTGACGGAATCAGCTCCCGTACTGGTGTTTTATTTCTCTTATTGCACACATCAAACTGTAGGAGTAATAATGCATTTCACAGAGCATTTTATATGCATTTGTTTTCTCAACATAACAGTTTTTGTCAAGGATTTGTCTAGGGTTGGTGTTATGAAGATGACCTTTGCCTTTCACTTAAATGTAACTATGTTTGATATAATGGAATTTAACTCCATTTACGCTTGATCATTACTTTTTATAATAAAATATTCGGATATTAGAAATTATATTTCAAAATATGCAGATATAAAACATTCGGAAGGGAGTGGTACTATCAGACTAGGAATTTTAGAAATTGTCATGGGTTTTTTTTCATGGAAATTTAACATGAAAATTTTATTTTTGTGCTTATGGAACATTTCTGATTCTGAAGCCATATACGTTGATCTAATTTGCTTATAGGTAAGATACCGTATTAAAAACTTAATTTGTCATTCCCTTTAATGTACCAGTAACAAAGTTGTACTATTTAAAATTTTGTTCCAGTGAGAATGTAGTACTACTTAAAATATTATGTAAAAATATACGAAAACTTTTCAACACTTTTTATCAAATGTTTGAAAAAACTTATTCCGGATTACTTCTTTTTATCAATATTTTATGCAGAGAAAATTGCTTTAAATGTTTTTTTATAATTCAAAAATAATTTGCATAGATAAGATTACTTCGATGTATCAAAGATATTAATTTCCAAAGATGACTTTTTATAAATCAGAAATATAATAAAACAAATTTTCTCTATTTATTTGTCACAATTTCTAAATTTTCTTGTTTGTCAAATTTCACATCAAAATTCATGTATTTCACCTGTCATTCAGCAAAAATAAAAAATCACAAGTTTTAAATTATTTATAAATTTAACAATCGATAAATTCTTTCCCATTGCATTTTGAGTGTTAAAAATATGGTATGATTTTTGATTATTATTTATTATTTTGAAATTATTATTTCATAACTTTAAATATCCTCAAATGAGCTCTAAATTGCAAACAATGTTGATGTTTAAAATGTCTATGATTTAACTTATTTTGTTTAATTTTTAATTTTTTTAAAATAGAGAAAGAGTTGTCTTTTTATCTTTAAGTTAAAACATTTTTTATATTTAAGTTTATTTAAAATATACATTAATTATTTGATAATAATAAATTTATTTTCATTTATTGAAGTATCAATTGCCTAAATTGAGTGTGCTTAGTTTCACTGTGAATTTATTTTTTGCTAAAAAAGGTAGGAAACAGATTTGCAAAAAATGAATTTTAAAACATTACTATTTATAATTCACTCCATGGTTATACTTATCAGAATTACCTATATTTCCACTGTTATATTTTCTTTAAAAAATAATATCGTTTTTCTATTTTTCATCGATTTTGTAAAAATATTTTCTTTGCTTTTATAGAAGTAAAAATTAATATTAAAATATCGATATATTCTAATATTTGATCGTTGCTAAAGTTTTCTCGTGACTAAATTATTATAATTTTTATATAAACATAATATTTCATATTTCATTGCACAGTCACACGCACAAACACATGCACGCACACTTTAAATAAAGCTATGCAAATTTATCTACCTGCATATTTCAAATTAATGGAAGATATCTTTGATTTTTTTTCACATACACACTCTATTTAAACTTTCATAAATATTAACTGAAATGAGTGTTGTTTCAACGAATCAAATTTTTATTAAAAGAAAAACTTGCATTAAAATATTTGTCAATATCTGGAATTGTAAATTTTACTTTAAACACAAAATCCTTCATTTTAAACTTATAAAATATATTTAATGATGAATTCTGATAAAATATCCTTCTTATTATGATTGCAGGGCTTAAATCTTATTAAGTTACATGGTGATTGTATTTCAAACCAACTTTGCAAATCAAATTAAGCATTGATGCAACGGAAATTTCCTATTTTCATACAGTTCAATGTAGAGCGACAAAATGTTGATCCGCACCCAAAACCAATGACTTACTCATCATTTCCCCAAACTATCTAACCACAATTCAATGAAAGTAATGATGCTTGCGCCACCAAACGGAATAAGATAGAAGACACAGATTAGCGAGTTAGATGCCGATGCCTGCTCTAAATAACAGCTCTGAACTACTTCCGCCCTTTAAATAGTTCCGAAATATACGTGAAATCTAATGTTGAAGAGGAAGGATTTAATGAGTTTTCCTGAAATAATGATGAGAACTCGAGCCAATGTCCATTAATGTGAAATGAACTCCGGATCTTTAGTTTGCGAAGGATTAAAGAATATTTCGTTAACCTTTATTTTAATCAGCTTAGGCAATGTCTTCCATTCCTTCATTCAAGGAATTTAAGGTAATAAATAGAAAGTTCTATTTCTATGAAATAGTATTTTAATCTGAGAAATATCAGTTTATTTAAAAAAAAGGTAAACGCATTTAACATTTAAAAGTAAACATTTATAGAGCATATATATCCCTTTATGAATTCTAACCTAGGAACAAAATGTATAAGTTAATGCTTAAAATTAACATTTAATCTTGGAAGATTTATCTTTCGAAGATATAATTTTACTGAATTTAATAAATAACCCTGAAGTCGAAAATTGTTGTACGGCATTGGAATATCCATCGTATATTGTCTTGCAAGTAGAGTTTTCAAAAGTGAATCATATTCACGAATCGTAAACAAAGAAATCTGGTTAAGTTTCAAATTCAGAAATAAAAGGTCTATTCCGTGTTGTTTTTGAGCCACATGGATAGAACTGGTACCATACTCTTTCAAGACTACATTTCTTAGGATACTATGAGCGTGAAAATTAAAGTTATATTAGAAATAAAAGGTTGGCAAACACATATAAGCATAAGAAACTTCTTTTCAATATACAACTAAATTGATATTAGGAATACTGAACTATGCTAGAAATTGTGAAGTATATATTGTTTAATTAGCACTAAACTGATTTTTTTTTATTAGTATTACGTTATGCCATAAATAATAACGCATATTGTTTAGTTAGGATTAAACTGATTTTATTAGTATTAAGTTATGCCTTAAATGGTAAAGCATATTGTTTAATTAGGACTAAACTGATTTTGTCAGTATTAAGTTATGCCATAAATGGTGACGCATACTGTTTAATTAGGATTAAACTTATTAGTATTAAGTTATGCCAGAAATTGTGAAGCATATTGTTTAATTAGCACTAAACTGGTTTTATTAGCATTAAGTTATGCCATAAATAGTGACGCATGTTGTTTAATTAGGACTAAACTTATTTTATTAGTATCAAGCTATGTCATAAATAGTGACACATACAATCTGGTTGGAAAAACAAAAATGGATGCAACGATACTCTACAAGAAATGATTTTATCCAGTTAACAGTTTCATTGAATAGCCAGTTGAAGACGATTTAGAGAAGCTGTAGTTTTTCTGGAGCATTTTAATGATAATTGGATTAAATTCTTCTTAAAATACGTATTTACAAAAACAAAAACTTACAGAAAACTGCATTTAGGAAATATGAGCATAAGCATAGAGCATCTTTTTCTTTCCGATTAACTGATGAATCCAATGATTATTACAATGGGTAAAGACTCTTTAGCAGTTAGTTACAAACTATTTGTGCAAATTATTTGACAGCTTGTTTAAAATTAAAATAGAAAAATAAGGTTAAAATTTATGAACTCGTATAGCTTTCAGAAATTTATTGTTGAAAATTTTATAATAAATCTTTACTTTTATATAAAATGTTTGTTTTGACCTTCACACAAAATGATGTCTGGTATTTAGTAGGAAAATGTAATAATGATAAATTAGGCTATATATATATATATATATTTTTTTGCGCGTTAGTAGAAATATAAAATGTTCATTCAATCATACCTGAATGTGATATATATGAATATATACAAATTTAAAACCAAACATATAAAACACTCTAAAATTTTAATAACAATTTAAAGTTCTAAGAAATATCAAAGAAAATGCGTACATTTACAACTAAGCATTTATAAAAATAAAAACTAAATTTGCTGAAAAATCATTTATAAAATCAAATCTCTTTTATAATAAAAGGCTTAAAATATATGAAATATAGGATGGAATTCAATACTATGAAATAAAATCTAAAGATTCTCTAAGGATAAGTTACAGATGCATTCACGAATTTGCCTTCATTTCAAAAGAGAAAAATATTTAAATGTAAAAAACAGAAATTTTCTAGTCTGGCAAATATATTTTCTAAATGTTATAAGAATAATTTTCTTTTGTGACGAAATTACTTATTTATGATTTTTTTTAAAAAGTTGCTTACTAGCATTTTAATTTTTCTACATTTTAAGGTTTTGAAGAAAAGTTAAAATAATTGAAATATAATTTTGGTAAAATATTTAAAATTTATTTTATTAAAATATATATATATTATGAGAATATTATTTCTCATGCATTATTATTTGACTAATGTTCAAATGATTTTATTGGAAATTGAGCTTACATTGCAATATTAATAAAATTTTATTATATATTATTTTTATATATAATAAATAATTATATTTATATATAATAAAATTTTATATATATATATATATATATATATATATATATATATATATATATATATATATATATATATATATATATATATATATATATATATATATATATATATCAAAATGCATTGTGGGCTATAAAAATTAAGATTAAAACTAATTTTTTTAAATAAGGCTGAAAATTTTCATACGTCTGGAATTTCAGTTCCGTAAACTTTAGATGTGCGGAAGATAAATAATTATTACAGTAAATACCACTTATGATATCCATATATGTATCTTTTACTTGGCATTATACTTGGCAAAATCTAAAATCCATCATGGAGTTATTATCATTATTACAAGTTATTTTTAGAGTACCTTGATAGGATTCAACAGAATGTGTTATTGCGCTATTATGTAATTTCGGTTTCTGCAGCATATACACACTCATGTCCATAAATTAAGAATAATTCAGAATCACACAGAAATTGAACTCTAAAATAAAAATTCCACATTGTAAAATTATCACACACATCTTTAAAAATAATATGCAAATTACAAGAAACCCCCAGATGGCGCCGATAGTACGTCACAATGAAAAGAGTGTAAGAGAAGGGTATATAAGGAATGGTTGCAAAGAAATAAAATTGTTCACAAGCTCTTTAAAAGCCTTTCAGTGCATAGTTATGGTACAAAGGAACCATTTGGATAATGTTTCACGTGGTATAATTATCGGACGTCTGGATTGTGGACGTACCCAGCTGGAAGTATCCGAGGAACTTGGAATCGTCCGGAGTGTCATCTCCAGGCTTTGGCAACGGTTCCAAGATGATGGTAATGTGAGTAGACATTACAGACAGGTCGCTCCCGAGCTACAACGCCGAATGGATACCGGTATTTGACAGTTACTGCCAAAAGAAACAGACGTAGCACAGCATCAGACCTGTCTCGTCCACTCCCTTCAGATACCGGTACGACACTTTCAAGGAAGACCGTGTACAGACGCTTAGGGAACATTGGTCTATATGCTCGTAGTCCTGTCAGATGTGTTCCACTTACCGCTACTCACTGTTGTCTGCGGTTAGCCTGGAGAAGAGAGCGTGTGGACACCGCAACAGTGGTCTTGTGTGAAGTTTAGCGACGACTCTAAGTTTAGCTTTCATCCTGATTCTCATAGGACTTTCAAATTGAGAGAGTCATGTATCCGTTACCATTAAGACAGCACCATTGAATGGTGCAGGATTGTTCTTTAGGAGAAGAATTATTCTAGGTTTTAGAACTAACCTGCAGGTTCAGAATATAACCATGACAGGCCACATCTATCGGGATGTCATTCTGAAACAACATGTACTTTTCGTTTCATTGCGCCATAGGTACAGAATTTCTGTTCATGGATGCCAATGCCTGTCGTCACTGTTCAAACATTGTTGATGAATTCTTTAAATCGGAGAATATCACCCGTAGAACTAGCCAGCATACTCATCGGACATGCTATTGAGCATGTGTGGGAAATGCTTGGCTGATGAATTGCTACTTTTTAACCCCTTCCCACATGCCTACCGGAACTTCGGAAAGCATCTTAATGAGTGGTGCAATATTCCCCAAAATCAGATCGATAATTTGATACTTAGCATGTCTTAGGCGTTGTGCTGCCAGTACTGGATCGTCTGGGAGGGCATACTATGTATTAACCTTCATACCAGCTATGTTATATTCGTTTTTGTAAATAGGCTCTTTTTTAAAATCTGCTCATAGGAGTAAAAATCGCAATTTTTATTAATGATGTCAAACATATAGCATCTTTTTTGCTCTTTATATTTTGTTTAATAAATAGACTTTACAAATAAGTCACATTTGTTTTGCTTCTGTTTCTTTTTATGCCTGCACTTGAATTATCCTTAATTTATTAACACGGGTGTGTATGCTATAAAATAAGAGCTCTAAGCGAAAAGTAAAAAATTGCGATCCACATATGCTAAGAAGAGCACAACTGCTACATTTTATTACATTGTAGAATAAAGTAACTGCTTTAAGACCATTGGTAAAATATCACTGTTGCAATAATTTGTTTGTAGAAGATGATGAGGATAGCGTATAAAATTCTGTGCACTTAAAAGTCATCTACACTAAAACTGAATCAAATCAACTCGAAACTCAGAATACAGATCTTACTTGTTTTCTAAATTCGATCTTTAATTTATCTTTAGACTCCTCACTTCATTCAGGATTAATTTCTAAATGTAAATTTCACTAAGATTTTAGAGCTTAAGCCTACAAATGTATCTTCGTAAAAAGTTATAATATTCTTCAATGAAATTGAAAAACATCCCATTTTCTAAATTTTTAAGAAATGTTCCCTTAAAATATATCCAAATTCATCAGTTGATATAACATCATCATAATTATGGGGTTTATAAGGAAAAATTAAATTTCATAAAGATGGAGAAAAAATTGTATTTACCCAAATTTTTACATAAGGAAATATAATTTTAAGTAATACTAGATTTCTCTGAATAAAATTGTATGGCTGTTCTCAAGATTATTAAATTAGATTGTTGTTACAAATTACTAGCATTCTGCAAATTAAAAAAAAAATAAATAAATGTGGATAATCTATTGTATATTTATATAAATTAACGTTTCTCTATTTTATAAAGAAATTGCAATTTAAAATAAATTTCGTTCAATAAAATTTTAATAATTATAATCTTTTTTAAAATCTTTGTAAAGTTTCATGGATTGCGAAACATTTTGGGTATTATCTAAGACTCTGTGAAACCAAAATCTCCTAATTTTCATAAATATAATTTAAGATTAAATCTTTAATAAATTAATTATATGTGATAAGTGTATTCAAATAAAAATATCTCACATATCTAATATTAATATAAAGATGAAATAAGTAGGCTATAAATTTCAAATTGTATTATACTTCAAATCTAATGCCTAAATTAATTCCGAGTGGTAAAATTCACGCTTATTTTTCTAATACTTTACATAAAATTAAATGAAAAGGTAAAGGAAGTCTTTTGTTACGGTTTCAAGTGATGTAATTTAAAAATCCTGATGAATCTTGAAATAAAAGATAATAAAAAGTCGTAAATCTTTTTTTTTTGAATAATTTTACTGTAAAAATAAATTGTGTTTGAAATCAAGAATATATTTACTAATTAATAACTTAATTAAATTTTATTTCAAAGGTTTTATTTATTTTCACAGAACAAATGGTAAAAGTTTAGATTTTAATGTTTTTAGTAAATATAAATTCCGATTGAGTGGAATGACTATAAAATTTTACTATTTATGTACAAACTGTTTATATAGAAATGTTTGTTTACTAATATCTTAATTAGAAATATTTGATGATAATTTAATTGAAAAAAATGGATAAGGAACGTGCGAAGAAGGAATTGGCTTTAAATGTTTTATATCCTTAAATGAATAATAAGTTTATTTTTACATCCATTAAGTTATTGCAATTTAATATATTTCATATCTGTCCTTTGCTTAAATGTATGCTTTGTATACTTTTGGATTAAAAAGTACAAATTTTGCAATTTTTATGCATATTACTGTAGTAAGGATCGGGTGTTCGGAATTTAATGATTATTTCGGGCGCCTGTTTATTATGCTCAGCTAATAATTCATAGTAACTACTCAAGGTAACGATCCTGGTTTGTCTAGTTTAATGAGGCACTGTTGGAGCTCAGGTTGTTAGTTTCCTATTGCAATTATTATCATCATCCACTTTGTCAAACGAATCCCTCCAACTTAACCAGGAATTTGGTAACGCTATCCGGCTGCATGTCATGTTTCATTAATTTATTTATTATCTTTTAAAACCGTATTAAAATTACTTCGATTAAGTAGGTCTTATTTAATTTGAAGTATGTAAACATAATTAATGCAAGGAAACAGTCGTAATAATGTATTCATAAATATTTATAAATCCATTCTGTATAATTAAATATTTAAGATAAATGTTAATTTAAGAATTTTCGATTACAAATCTTGACATCACGTGAAATATTTAAATGTATTATTCAGTTTGTGATTAATTTTCTTTTAATATGAATTTTTATGTTTAATGAAAAAATTTCTTTTTCCTTCTAGTACAAAAGAAAAATGAATAAATTGAAGATCTTGCATATTCTATGTAGAACATTCACATAATGATTCAAAATATTAATATTATATATTACAATAAACTGCATAAAATCATTATCATATTATTATACTTTTAAACAGTACTTATAGTATTGAATATTAAATTATCCTTAAATTATTTATATCATGAAAATAAAATTTTTCATGATATAAATAATTTAAGGCCAATAAATTCTTTTGGTGATTTGTAATTCTAAACGAATTCATTTTTCATTAATAGAAACATCCAAAGTAAGCTGAAGTGAAATTTTGAAATTTTTCACATAAAGTAGAAATCTCTTAAGGATAGAAAAAGATTAAAATATACATTGTAAAATGTATATTTATTAAAAGGCAAAATCTCTTCATTCGTTGAATTTAACAATTTTTTATTACAGTGACCTTAATTAGTTCTCAACACCTCTAAAGCGAGTTTTTAAATCATTTCATGTAATGATTGGTTAATTAATTGTTTCAAAAACAGAAACTTCAATTCTGAAAAGGAAAGAATATGTCAAATAGAGTTGCATATAAAATAGTCACTGACATCTTATCATGTTTCTGAGGCTAAACTAGTATATTTATGTTTAGTATCAGTTTGAATTCCCTTGATGTCTATAATCATTTTGTCAAATTTTTTTAATTCGTGTTGTTTCGAAAACAAAATAAACGTAGTCTAGATTATCTAATGAATCTTGAAATATATTTTCTAGATTCATTTCTGTTGATAATTTTATGTAATTTCCCTAAATGTGTGCTTATTTGTATTTCAAAAATGTACTTTTAACGCATATTTTTAAATGCAAATGTAAATACATCAACGTCGTCCTTTCTGTTTTTATCATCTCTTTTTTATCAAACGGAATTATATTATCCACTTAATTCAATTATATAATTATATATAAATTAACAGTAATATTTAAGATATTAAACAACTGCGAGACACTTACTTGAAATAATTATGTATTCAACTTAAAAAAAGCAATTATTAATAAATGCTTAATATTTGCTTTTTTTTGATAAACACTTATTTCATAAATATTTTAAAACGTTTTGATTTAATTAAGTTAATAAATAGTATTTTAAATTCTTGTCATTAATAATTTTAAATAATTTTTTAAATTATTGTTTTTTTTTAAAAATAAATATATCCTTTACAATACTCATTATTCTTCAAGAAAATATATTTTTCCATCGAAATTAATGAATTTTAATTTTTAATTTCACTGCGAAATGAAGTGCTCGTCTGCATTTGCTGGAGCAGTTTATCATTGAAGATTTATCCTCCAACCCGTTACTGTCTCAGTTGAGATTTATGTAATGGCGGCCTAACTACTGTCTAAAACAAATAAATCTTTTCTATTTACATTCTGTTTAGTAGATAATTAGCAAAAAGAAACTTCAGAAGGTAAACACGTTGGGGCTAACTGAAATTCAATTCCCCGAGGCTGTGAGTTTTAACGATGAATAATTACTCTCTAAAGAGAGATTTCGTGAACTTCTATGGCTAATAAATTCACATTTTACTATCCATTTGGAAAAAGAAGGCTCTTCAAAGTTAACTAGCAGTTTAAGTTATTTGCTAGTTTTTTGTTTGTTACATCTCAGGAGCATTATGTTTCTTCCACAATTGATGGCCTTGAAGACTAATGAATAATTATGTCTTCTGTATGTTCTCTAGGAATACAGTTTTGTATAAAGCTTGTTGATAAAAATAAATTCACGAGGGAAAATTTTATTCGAAAGATTAAATTATTGCATTTTAGTATATAAGAATTATTTTTAATGATTGAATTAGAAAAGAGATGTGTGTATTAATTCTCATTCAATAGAAAATTTAAATTCAGTTATTTTATTTAAAAATGAATTTCTACTACTGAAAAAGAAATTGATAAAAAAAATTAATTATTTGCTATTTATGCTTGAATGTCTCTTCTTTGCTCAAATCATCAAGTAAATTACCTTGACTTTCTTCAGTTACAATGTCTTCTTTAATAAAGTCCGTATGTTAAAATGCTCTCGATATTGTCTTTTTTTAATATTATTCCAATAGCAATCATTTATTCACAAATGCATTGCTTATAAAAGAAAAATTTTAACAAGGATATCCAGTTTTGAATCCATAATTACTCTTCGCAAAAGTATCCCACGATATTTGCTCATGAAGCTGATCGTTATACCCTGAGCTATGAGCTGTAAGAAAGAACTTATATATATATATATATATATATATATATATATATATATATATATATATATATATATATATATATATATATATATATATATATATATAAATTAGTTTGGAGAAACTCCACGTGAATCGATTCAAGATTTGTGATTGTAGCGTAAAGCAGTGCTGTTATCCATAATTATTAGAACTTGGCAATTCTCCGATTAAAAAAACGGCGTAAAAGTTTTTTTAAACCAATTTTTCATAAATGGTTGCAGTCATATATGGTTTAATGTTGGTATGATATGCAGCTCGCTGCTCTTAAAAATTCTTAGAACACCTAAACATTAAATATTTTACTATGAAAAACTCAGGCAGAAAAAATCAAAGCAGAGACAGATTTCCTGTTCCATTCATGAACATCAATCTATTGTTAATTTTGATACAAGCAACAAATTCTTTACTTCACATTTTTTAACCCAGATTATATTTATTGTTTTTAAAGTTAAGTGTTTTTAGCGCAAGGTCTTAAAAAACAATATTGTTTCGCACCGTGTTGAAAACACACCGTGGGGTAACACTCAGAAAATAGTGACCCCAAACTTCTTTCTATTTTACTTTCGAAATTTCATTTATAATTCCACTTTCACCGCACAATTTCTAAAGCTCGAACTGTGTTTGATTAAAAAGTTTTTGGAGTCAACTTATTAATATTTTGAAATATTTCATAAGTCATAAGGAGAAGTTGAGATGCAGCTTCTGTTGATCCGAGGATTTGAGTACTATGATAATAGAAGTCTGTCTTGGCTCGGGTTGGTGTTCTTTTTTGTCAGACACCTATCCTTCCGCCTGTCCGGCTAGGGAGATCTTACCAGTAGTGAACTACTGCCAGCATATAGGGCGACGAGCAAATGGATCGATGGCCGGGGAGGGCTGTTGCTATGATCAACTTCCCTCTTCAACACTCACCATTTTAGAACATCAATTTATTGTTAATTTTGAAATTTTGAAGAGGTGAAGGATTCCTCCCATCACTGGTACGCGGGCATAGAGCCTGGTACGCCCTCATTTGTGACGAAACCTCTTATACCCTTATTTCCAGATTATCAACTGGCCACGTAAGGGGTCTCTCGTATCTCAAAAGGCAAGAAAATCTTTCAGGTCTGCTCTAAAGGAAAATTGATCAGGCTTCTTCTTAACACATCCTGAACCTCTTGGGATTCTCCACTCTTCAGAGAGAACATTTACTCAACTCCCCTTCTTGTCCTTGATTTCCTCAGGGTCAATGATCTGATGGACTTTGTCTAAGACATACAGACAGGATAAGCTGAACACAACAAATATTTCATATCTAGCTTCCTCTTGCAAAGCAATTGAATTTCTCTTTAACGACATTTTCAGAGACAGGTATGTTCGTTCTTCTGATTTTTCTGAGGTAAGCAAACAAAGGTTATTCCAGTTTAGGTGTTGCTTCTTTACAGTATATTCAAAAGTGAGCATATTTGCTATTACTGTATCCTTCTAATGATTTTTTTCCGAGTTTTTAAAATTGCTGTGAGAGGTTATTCTTTGGAGTTTAATATTTTTTGGCAATTTTTGTCTTAATCAATATTTTTTTCTTCAACTGATACAAAGTTCGTTTCTTCAACTTTAGCATTGTTTAACTGTGACAGATTATCAATGAAACCGCTTCAATCACCCAGACGAACTAAACTTCAAAAATTAAGTTGTTCAAATGAAACGAAACCAATTACTTGGAGATAATGTTAGAATTATTATCTCTAAGTAACACTAGCCATTAGTTCGTAAATTAGAAATTCATAAAAACAAGCGTATTCTATATATTGACATTTAACTATCAAACTACATTCAATCCTAAAAGTAGCAGAACAAAAATGTTTTGAGAATATTCTGTGGAAGATGGATGCACGATTGTTTCAATATTAACAATAACAGATTAACGTATTCCGGCCACCTTGTCTATTGAACAGCGTGCCTGACTTCGGATAGGGAGGTCCTGGGTTCGAATCAGGCATGGATATACTTTCTCTCTCTCTATCTTGTCTTTGTCCTTTCCTTGTGTGTGTGAATGATGCCTACCCTATAAATGGGTCCCTATGGCATGTGTGAGGGTGCGATGGTGGCCCACTCCCTGTGGTGCACCTGGTGCAACGACTCGGCGGCTAAGAGGTCACTGTGTCTGGCCGGTTCCTTGGTATCAGGGAACAATAGATTAATAGACTCTGTTGCTGTGATAACTGTCTACAATCTGCCATTTGAGAAAAAAAAGATTAACATAAAATATAGAATATAGCATTTATGAGATAATGCTATTGGATTAATATGTTACTGGTCATCGCAAAATGAATTAAAAAATCTTTTACTTTTATTGAAATTTGTTAGTTTGGAAATTATACTGACTAAAAAATGCCATTAAAGGAAAATATAACAATTTATGTTAAAATTTTTGATTAATATACTTAGTGAATTTTTAGGGATTCAAAGAATATTAGTTAAAAAAGTATAATGTTAACGATTTAGAAGTTCGAATCTTTTTTATTTTCTTAGAGTTCGAGTATTCTGAAGAATCTTATCTAATTAATATATTTAAAGATAACATTTAGAAGTATATTCAATTGAAATATTTAACAAATTGTTTTCTAAGTTGAGTTACATAAATCAAAGCCTAAAATTATTGGATTAATTACAAAGTAAATATAGTTTTGAATTGAAAGATCTTATTTGTTGGTAATTGCAATTAGATACTTTTACACATCATATTTCATTATAATTTTTTCTTAATAAATATTGTTATTTATTACATTTCAAAATTATGCTAAACTTTTGTTGAACTCAAATTTGAGCTTTAATAAGACATAATCACGCAAAATTAAGAAGTTATGCTTTATTATAATAAACAGAACGATTGTGTGTATGTGCGTGGCCATTTATATGTTCGCAATAACAAAGCTAAAGTTTAAAATAAGAATCACTTTTCTTCGATATTGAAGGCGAGTCACTGTGAATAAGAACAATTGGATAATATAGATTAAGCTGTGTTAAATTACGTGCTTCTAAGGGTTTGTTAACAATTGGACTCTGTTTACATCTGAAGGCGCTTATTATCTTAACACTACAACCATTGATTGTGAACTGAATCCCCTGCTATTCCATTTGAGAATACACATGTATTATAATAAATTTAAATCACGTCATAAAGTATGAACAAACCAGTTATTGTTGTGAAATGCTAAAACTAAATAAGTTTTCTGTTCATTTATACCATTGTTTCATAACATGATCAAAGCATTATAATCCTATATAATGAGTAATCTAAAAATACATTATCAATTAATTTAGGGTATTTTATTTTATTTTAAAATTATTTTTGGTATGACAATGTCTTTTTATTTCTAGTTTTGGTTACATTAAAACTAAAATGTATTGGTTGTGTATATTTAGAATAATATAAAAAATGTATATTTAGAATAATCTTTCAATAGAAATTATTATTCCAAATATATATATTTTTTAATTTATTTCAAATAAAATCATACATATAACTTTTGAATTCAATTCAAATTAATTAAATATATTCAATGTTATTAATGCACACACAAACACACACATAATGTACTGGGTGATCAAAAAGTCGGTGTGAACTTTAAAAGTGAATAATTCGAAAACGAATCGAGTTACAAAGATACGGTTTGAACCAAACAGAGGGAACAAAAACCAAACTTTGCTGATCAACGAAAAAAAAAAAAAAAATAGTTTCGTTGGAGATCAACAGATGGCGCTGTCCGATTTTTGATGTAGAATTATGCAAATCAACAAACGACATAAAAAGAGCAGTTGCAGCAGGTGTTGGTAGTCGAAGCTTACGTGCATCGAAATGCTGTCCATATTTGAGAAATCCCTCTTATTAAATTGTTTTACAAGAATTTGGAAAGTGATATTACAGCATTGCGAGCATATCGCTGCATGAAAAGTATGAAAGATAGCAAATGGCCAATAACGACTTCTGCTTTGAATAAAATGATGAAGAAATTGGAAGCTGCAGATTAATTGACCTTGGAGAAATGGAGTCTCATAACAACCATTGTTGTTGTGAGACTCCACTCTATGGAGAAGGCGGTGCAATCCATGTCGACAATCCAATCACTTGAGGACTGCAGAGCTCAAGATGTTTGTGTCAGACAAGTGTGTCATACGAAAGTGCCTGGAGAGCACTGCGAATAATTCTGAAACGGTTCCTTACAAGTTGCAACATAACCGAGAACTGAAACCTGTTATCCTCGAATCTTGCCGAGATTTTGAGAATTTAGTATTCACTCAGATGGACGAGTAGCACGATTGATTTCACACTGTGCTTTGTAAACTTGAAACGTATTTCACACTCTCTGGAGCTGTTAACATCCACAAATATCAAGTGTAGACCACAGAAAATCCAAATGCATTTGTTGAGCCCTTTCAATAGCCTAAAGTGACAGTTTGGTGTCGCTGCACTGTTGATTTCGTAATTTATCCATTATTTTTCGAGGAGGTCACATATACGGGTTTCAAAACACTTATTGTCACTGTCAGTGATGTACAACACTGTTACAGGACAACATTATTCCTAAACTGCAAGCGTAACAAAAAATTATCTTTATGCAAAATGGATCACCAATCACCTCATATTGTTCTACTTGTGCAATGACTGCTACACTCAACATTTGGGGAGGATCACATTATCAGTTGCAACTTCCACCATCCACCAAATTGTGCTTGTTATAACGAAAGAAAATCTACTAAATGCTGTGAACGGTGTAGTAATTCGTCTCACTCACAGCTCTACTTCTGAATGATGGAGCAGATCATTGAGCATTACTTATTAATTACACTTAAGCTGATTTGTATGCTGTCAATATTTTTTACCTGTAAATGATGTTTTAATATAGCGCCCTCTGTTGATCGCCAACAAAACTATTTTTATTTGTTGCGAAACATAATTTGGTTTTTTCCATTCTTTTGGCGCAAAGCATATCCTTGTAACTCGATTCTTTTTTGAATTAGTCACTTTCAAAGTTTATTCTGATTTTAGATGATGCAGTATACCACATTTATGCTGTATTTAGGTAATTTAATAAATGGCAAAATATACTCTGACAAAAATTATAAATTAACACGTGGAACACACAAACATATTCTGGTACCTATTTCTTTATATCAGTGCTGACTTATTCGACTCAAGAAAGTTCTTTACCTAGAATTTAAGTAAGTTTTTATAATCATATCTATATCTATCTTTCCGCATACGTTGGTCTACTTATTTATTTATCTACCTAAGTATATCTATATATATATCTATATTTCCGTCTATCCAACACACACACACACACACACACACACACACACACACACACACACACACACACACACACACACACACACACACACACACACACACACACACACATTATTTATACGGTATTCTTTCGCTACTTACTGAAAGAAAAATGTCAAAAATGCAGTATATGAGAATTCTTTTTAAAATTGCTGGCAATTATGTAAAAGAATTTAAATTCATAATAATTATCTTTTAACAATTTATGTTCAAAGGATGCATGATTCAGATATGAAATCTCTTATTTTTCCTTGCATTGCTTACAATATACTTCCTCTTTTTGATCAATCAAAATGTTCTGCATTCTTCTTCATAACAGACGAGGATATTTAGTTTTTATGTTAATATTAATATGCTTTTACCTTGGCACTAAAATTCATTACTTTCCACAAAAATAACGATGCCATTTTAATGGGAAAAAATATTAATATAAATTTCATCATGGTATAAATTTCAAAAATTCTTTTCCCCAAGATAATTTAGCAGAAGATTAAAAAGTTAATCGCTTTCTTTTCCTTCCAGCTAAGTTTAGCATTTATTGCATTCTTCTTTAGCATTTGAAGTTTGAGAAATCTTAGCATTATGTATTTGTAAAGAAAAATATTTAGCTATCAGGTAATTAAAGAAATGGGGAGTTACATGGTTATATTCGAGTAAGTTTGAGAAATCTGAATTCACACAAGAAACTGCAATTATTATGATTAGTTACATTATTAATACTTGTATTAAGGTTTTGTAATAAATCATGATATCTCAATAGATTTACAAAACTGCTTATGATTTTTTCAACAACAAAATAGAGAATTATTTAATATCTTCAAATACAAAGACTGTATTTTCCCTGCAGCTATTTGATAATATCTTGCAACGAAAATCAGAAAAAAGTCGGTCAATTATGGCACAAACAAGTACAATATTAGTTATCCTTAAAAATTAATTTAGGAATTTAATTAAAAATATAAATAAAATGATTTCTAAATGCTTCTGAATTTCGTTATGAATTTTTTGAATCTTTCAAATCATTCTGGGAATCATTTTATAAGTGTTTGAAAATTAATCTACAAAACATTTAAAATCTTTCAAATTGAAAAATGCTTGAGTCTTTCAAATTGTTTTCAAAATTGTTCATTTTGTTCAACTCTATCTTCATAAAAAATAGCTCCGTATAAACTGTAACACACACACAGAAAATTCATAACTAACGAATGCAATATAAATAATAAAAAATATCAGTATAGTTTCCAAACATTCTTTAAATTTTTAAAAATCGTGCTTCTAAATATAGTCATATGCAAATACACTGTTAACATTAATTTTTAATTGAGAAATTAACTGACGTATATCAGATAGAGGAAAATTTCTTCCAAGATATGGCATTATACTTATTAGAATTTTATAACAATAGTAAAGCAATCGGGTGCAATAATTTTTAATGAATTAAGAATTTGTTTTGAAAATTTTTGTGAAAATTTTAAAAATTTAGTATTTAAACAAACTTTAGAAGATGATCATAAAAACACTGCACTACTTTTGGGCTAAATATATATATATATATTAGGATGTAAAATAATAATTTTACAATAAATATTCTGCAATTGCTCTTACTTAAATTAAATTATGTTACTTTTAATGTATCATATTTAAAAAAGAGATTAAATTAGATAAATTTTAAATATTTGAATTTTCATATAAACATTTTTATTAACGTTTCAAAAACAAATATTGAAGCATTGAAGATTTATGATTCAAAGATTCAGGGTCTCAAAAATTTTAATTTAGTATTACGTTTAATGTGTATTTAAGTTAATTAGAATTATACTTTCACGTGTATTTCTTAACAATTTTTGCGTATCTGTGAATAATTAAGGAAATACATTCTTGTCAACATATTTATTTAAATTTTAGAAGTTGAAAATACGTGAATTCAAAGCTCCTGAGATTTGCTTGCCTCCTTTTTAGTTTAAATTGGTTCTTTATGAGATCTTAAATTAATTAAAAACTTTATTTATTAATTTTAGGCTAAGCAGTTTTTGAGTACCAGTGAAAGAATAATTCCAAGTATTACTTTATGTATTTCTACCTAGCTATTTTTTATAACTGAAGCTCTTCGCGAGAGATTTTAGTTTAGAATTTATAGGGTTTGAAATTTTAAGGGTTAGAGTTTCTTATTTATTACTCAAATTTACACTCTTAAGGAGAGTTAATCATGCATATATAATATATTTCTATGAATCAGTTTTCTTTTAATTCAGTTAAAAATTTTATTCTCGATACTGTTTTTAGACTGTATTTTGATTAAAAATTTGAAGTAAAAGAATTCAAAAGTCATGAGATTAGAAAATTCTGCACTTTGTCTATTTTATTTCTAATTAAAATACTTTGACCTTTGTTGAGATATTAATTAGTTATATTTAAAAAAAGCTTTAGTATAAAATATAAATTTTTACCAAAAATTATTTGAAAAAAGTTATTTCTATTTTCTTCAACCACAGTTTATTATAATTTTATTTGACTGAACATTGGTGAGAATTGAATTTAGAATTCACCAGATTTGCTTAGATTTTTATGCTTTATTACAATTTTAGAGTGAAATTAATTAAACATTTCATTATTATATTTTATCTTAGTGGACAATTTTTATCAATGCGGTCAAAATATCTTCTTGTTATTAATTTTTACACATAAAAATTTGAAAAGGGAATAGTGGGAGAAATAATTCAGTATTTGTGTTTCCAAATCTTAATTCATTTTTATGATTGTTGGAAGTCTAAATGCATCTGCTTCAATAACATATGTATTTAATACTAAATTAAATTATAAAATTATTTTTTTTTAATTTGTAAATCATATTTCATTACTTACAAATTTGATAATTATAAATATTTTATTCAAATAACCATGAAAACAATGACATTATAAATTTGGTCATAAATTCACTTAAGAACTGAAATACATTCTTATTATCACCGACATTAGTTTTATTAGCTTTGTACAAAAAATAAATAGGTTTTTTAGTGACATTTTCGCAAGAAAAATAAATGTTCGACAGAGAATATAACTTATCAGGCTTAACTAATATCCACGAGTAAATGTTTCTGCTCTGCCAAGCGATGTGCATTGCCGTGTAACTTCTATTACGAATGGTGTCCATCTCTTTTTCTCTTCCTCATCAACAACCACCCATCTATTTTGGGGATAGAGCGACGAGGAAAAGAAAAATTGGCCAGAAAAGTCTATTGTGTTAGGGAGCAGCGAGATGATGTAAGATGAAAATCACATGTAAGAAGATAAAGGAACCCTCCGTCCAGTGATTAAAGGACGGAGAACTGAGACGGCAAGAAGAAATGGGATACTGGAACAGTGATGTCGTTTCTCTATGTAGCTTGCTCATTGACTTATAAATAATACACTCTCAGAGATATTCTAGCTCTTGTGCTCAGCTTAAATATCGAAGTTTTGATTTTAGTTTTCTTATAGTTTAACTTTGCAATAAGAATAGATTTATGTTATGCTGTTGTTTGTTATAATAATAAAATTATTGTTTGTAAATTATTTTATGTAATTTCTTTTCAATATATGTAAATGTATGGTATTAATATAGTAGAGTATTCTTTGTGCAAAAGCATTCAAAGTTATGTATTGATTAGTATACCCATATGAAACTTTTGTGCTTTGTCAAAAAAGTAAAACAAATTGAATTGGGTCATAGTTTATCTATTTCTAATTTACCACTAATTGAAACTAAATATCGTATGTCTAACAGAACTATGATACTGTAAAAGTTTTTTTGTTACTTTGTCCTATAATATTATTCCTAGTGATTACTATGACGATAACCTCGTTATAACAGTGATTATGAAGAACGTACAAAAACAGTTTTTTTTTCTAAAACTAGCACTTTTTGGAAATAATGTAGGCATCACGTTGCATAAAACCTATCTGATGTAGCTAGTTTTAAAATTTTTTCTGTTATAAGGTCTTTTCATTTAGAATGATATTTATTCACGTGTCGTAATGAAAAAAGCTTGTCAAAATTTCTAGCATTTAATTCACTCGCAGCGCAGGCAGAAAGCAAAAACACAATTCTTACTTCCTTTTGCTCTACTAATCCATGATATAATTTAAAAACTGACCCTTTAAACAGCTTTATCTTATCCCTAGATTAAGCTAAAATGTATAATTTCTAACAACGATTATCGGAAAATGTATTTATACCTTATCACTCTTTATGCTTTCTTAAACATTAATGTATACTGAAATTCAATTTTCCCGAATTTGGATTGTCATTTGCTTTTAATGAATTCTCATTTATACTTTTCATTTATGTAGCTTTCTTAGGGTTATTCAATATAACTTTTAATTCTTTTTAACAGTCTGTTTATAACCATTATAAATAACTTTAATAATTTTTGGTAATGAAATTTTAACTTTCCTTTACAAGTTTTGCTTTAAAAATAAAACGAAAAGAGCTAAATTCTTTACAAATAGAATGAACACAAATGCAAGTAAGCACATAAAGAAATACTAAGAAAATTTAAGGTTTTGAGGACGATATAACATTAGGAAATAATCAGGCAACACAGTTTAAACTGCCGTAAGACAGCAACCATGTTTGTTAAATTGACCTAAGCAACGAAAATTACAATCAAAATCAGTAAGAATCTCCTAAACAGTTGTCACGAAAGCTTGAATCAGGTAGTTGTGGACCAGGATTAGAGACATTAATTTAAATTATTGGAAAATCATTCGGATTGAATTTGCAGCAGCTGTTATCTTGAAATGAAACTCTTTATGACTAGATCTTTTCTTTTTAATTTCGATTTTGGATTATATAACTTTAAATTAGCTAAGCTATGACTGAGGTTAACATGGTAAATAAGCTGTCCTATTGACATGCATATAAATTATTGTTTGTTTTGAAATAGTTGAGAAAAAGAGATGTTGATAACAAAAGTTATATTATACTGAGATGCATTATTAACATAAAAGTGTAATGTTTTTTTTATTGTTTTGATGATAAGATGCATTTTATGAGTAAAATAGTGATAAAAGGTTTTTAAAATATTGTAAAATTTTAATGTGTAAGTCATTAAAAATTTAAGACAGTTAAAAAATACAATTCACGTTTTCAGAATTAAATTTTGTCCATTTTATACTATGTTAAATTTTTATGAAGGATAATTATTTGAAGATTTATTCTGCCTGGATCTCTAGCTGATCTAGTGCATCGTTTTGATAAAAAAAAGGGGCACAGTGAAAATTCTACCAGGAAGTTTAGGCTTATTTTGTGTTGAGAGTAAAGTGATTGCTTTATATACCGATGATTCTGATATCAATGCAAATATATTTTTGTGGTAGCATTTGAGTGTGGGTAGAGTATAACCTAATACTTGAAAATTATAGAGAATTTGTGGACCACTGTGGAATGTCATTCGGAAGGAGAATCATGGATAATATTCCTTATTAATGTGTCACAAGGGGAAGGAACAAAATAACTCAAGCAACCTCCTTGACTGATTTGGATATAAGAAAATGCAACGGTTCAAATCTGCCGTTTATAACAAATCTAGGACTCTTTCTTATGCAAAGTATAATCCTAGTAGTTTGGTGACGGAATGTTTAAGGTGTTGTGGCTTATAGGTTGTAATGCACAAACATCAAACTGACGAACTATATGTGTCATTGTGTCCCATTCCATCCATTATTATGGATATAATGAAAAGGAAAAGTTACCGACATTCTCGTCTTCTTGCCTACAGTACTTAATCATATTGTAGCTTTAACTAATGTGCTAGTTTGATACTATGGTGCATGAAAATTTGAGTTTCCTGATTATTTGTGTGATGGATGTGGTTACAGTGTTGGTTCCCTGAAAATTTACCCATAATCCAATGTGCTAATACAGTTTATCTTTTCAGAGTAGTTCTTTGTCACTTGCGCTCATAACTTATCACCTCCCTTATAGATGTTGATTTCTGTAACATCAGCTATTCCCAAATCAATTGCTCTTATGTGAATTTTTTGAAGTTCATATTTTATAGACAGGAAATTTTTAATATCTTTTATAAATGAAAATGAAATGATATTTAATAAAATATTAAAAATAGGAAGCAGAAGCATTTAAAGCAATTTTTTGTTGATAAATAAATAATATTATATAAAAGTGTCCTATATAATATATAGAACACACAGATCACTTTTTAACCAAATATTTTTACATACAATATGAATTTTGATCGTTGTATTTACAAAGAGATTCTGCATATAATATTTTTTTAGTTATCTTTATTTGATTGTGTATGAAGAAGAAGTCTACGTGTTGAATCATAATGTTTTTACAAGTGTTGTGTATGTCGAATACTGAAAGGAGGACCAAAAAGTGTAAATACAGTTAAAGTTCTAAAGTTATTTTAAAAAAACCTTTTTTAGAGTTTCACTAGTTTTTAATATATACTTGTACTTTGACTTTAAAGAGAATCACTTTTATAATTTTTATTTTTTAGTAGATAATGCATTTTTTAAGATTGAAAATGAAGTCGTAGGAAATTCGAAAGTCTAAATTTTATGCTTTTAACTCACATTTATATTAAAAAAAGTCATATTTTAAGTGATACAATCTTTGTTTTATAGAAATCGCAATGTAATAAATGAAACAGACCGATTTCATGTCAGAAAATAAATTTAACTAATTGAGAAATGTAATTGACATGGAAAATTTATATAACTATTCAATTACAGAAGTTATTTCATTAATATAATATTGCGAAGCACACGGAATATTCTAATAGATAATTTGTAAACCGTACATTTTATAGTATTCCGCAATAAATAAATAGATTTTTATCACATAAAATTATATTCATTGAATCATCAAACACATAATTAATTGGTATTATTTTATGAAATTGACAACAGGAAACATTAGCGGAAAGACCTGCCATAAATATCCTTTTTATACCAAATATTATTGCCCTCAGAAATATTCCGCTTGCTACTGAATTTTAAATAACGCTGTCATATAATTCGCATTTCCAATAAGAGAAAACTCTATATAATGATTTAATTACTTCAATAAATCTATAAAATGCTACGATGTACTGATTTATGAAACAATTTAAAATGATTTCTATTACCTCATTAATTGGCTGTGATTTATTCAATCGCACAACGAATCTCAACGTTGAGATGGAACTAAACTTCGCATATTTGCTGTATTAACAATCGCACGATTACCTTTGATTAAAATTTTTCAACTGAGTGAACATCATTGATAAATTAGATCAGATGTTTCTTAACTTGGAATGAGATATAGAGAAAGACAGATGATAATTCTAGATTATTTAGCACATGTTTTTGTTTTTAATATTAATCTTAAAATACTTATAAATTGAGGATAATATTTACTGTTTACAATGTTGTGATAAAATAACAAAATAAATTTTTCATGTCGAGAAAATATGAAATTTATTAGAATTTTATAAACCTGAGATTATTTAATATGGTTCATAAGGTCTTTTAAATTTTGCTGCTCATTTGAATGGAATAAAAACTTCTATATTATTCTGCTTTTATTATTTGCATGTACACACATGTACATTATTCAAAACTGTACAAATGTACATAATTTTTCCTAGTATTTTATGAAATAATTTAATTTTTGGTTTAATTATTTAGGTTCCGAATCCATTTCAACCATTGATTTATTTAATAGTTAGAAATCTGTATTTTAAACCTTATGTCTATATAACATTAACTTTTTTAAGAAAATATTGACCACATTAAGAGTTTTTAACCATTTTTTATATTTGATAATTTTTTGAATGCTAGTAAATTGTTTTACGGTTCGAAGGAAATTTTCAAATGTAAATAATAAATAGTACCAGAAAAAGTACTGGTTAGAAATGCTAAGTGTGAGCATCATAAATGCATCCTAAATATACATTTAAATTCTTTGCTTGAAGAATTACTTTGAATATAATTGCTGTGAACTGAATTTATTTCATTTCTTTAGATCTAGTTTTTATGAAACTTTTAATAATTTTGATTTTAGTCTTAAATGTGCATTTTTCTTTTTATTTTACTCAGTAGTATAAAATAAAACATACGATGTATTTAATTTAATAGGTAAAATGTTAATAAGTGTTTTGCAACACTTATCAGTTTCACGAAACATTTCTTAAACACAATTGTACGTTACTCGATATGAACTGAAAAACACTTATTTCCGAGATAACATTTGGTTCAAATATTAGGCAATTTTTTTCATGTCTTTGATCTTGAGTAAATGGGCAATCACATCTATTTTTATCTATCATTTTTTTTAGATCAATGTAGACTGGTTAGTGGAAAAAATGAAAATACGTATGAATATTTCTTCATGTAACGAAATATTGATAATAATTCGAAAATATTTTAAATTAAAACATGGATGCTTACACACTTGATGTGCTAATTGTTCTTTTTACATATTTGATTTAATAGTTTGGATTTCAGCCTTACCTTAAAATAAAATAATAGGCACGATAAGAGATGATAAGAGATCAAACTCAAATGTAGGAAATTTCATCACTACTGTACCATTTTTTAAAAAGAGAAATCGCATATCTTATGCGTTTTTTCGAGTATCTTAATCTAAGCTCTGTAAATCAGAAAAGTTGCAATAGATAACACCATTCTTATTTTTTCTAATTACTAAACCACCATTTCATACATCCAACTTTTTTTATTTGGTTAAATAATAATTAATTCATTATGGTCAGTATAGTTCGATGAATCAGAAATAATTTCTTGTATAATGGATATTTTTTTGTATTTGTAATGGATATTTTTTTGTATTAATTTGTTTTACATCTTTATCGAGAATTACAAATGAGATCTAGTTGACTAGAAAGCTAAGAGCGAAGACTCTCTGAAACTTCTTTTTTGATTTGCAGGTGATTCTGGCCGTTCACATAGACAATGGGAAATGGGTGGACGTCCCAATCACCCCGGACACCAGATGTCAGGACGTCATCGATTGCTGTCGGGAACCCAGCGACGAGATCTGCTCTCTCGTCCAGACAACAGGCCTCGTCGGTATGCACTTTTAAGTACTCATCTCTTAATTGATACTCAAATACTCGTATTTGAGTACTGGTTGCAGGAATTCATTTGTACGGATTTCATTCTTATAAAATTAACTAATGGCACATTTATTTGCCAAGAGGAAGGAATTAAATGTTTCTCAGTTTTTGAATTATGGCATTGTACTTTGAAAAAAATAAAATGATTTGATGAAAAAAATATGGAATGTGATGTTAAAACCTTATTGTTTTTATGTCATTTGTATAGTAAAAAGTAAGTTAGTGATATTAATAAAATATCTTGAGAGCATTGTAATAAGTAAATGGTATTTTTTGGCGACTTGTTTTACTAGCTTTTAATTCTTGAGATCTCTGGATACTGAGTTACCTCAAAATCATTATCAATGGTGTAGTAGTGAAATTAAAGTATGAAGTCACTAACATGCCATTAACATACCTTCTAATACATTCAAATCTGATTTTTGAAACTTGATAGTACAGTTTCATTTATTTTCAGTCAATGTTAGATTCTATTTTATGTATTTTTGAATATACTTTTTATAGCGTCACTTTTAATCAGTGAAGTTTTTTTTCCCCAGAAAATACGATGTTATTATTATTTGTTAACTATTACTAAGCTTAATTATATATATTCTGAAGGAATCTTTTATAATTAACATCCTTTTATATTACTCGTCTTTGAAGAATCTTCACTCAATCATGTTTTTTTAAAACCAGATTAAAAAATATTTTTCTCCAACCATGACTATTGATAACTGCATTTATTTAAAAATATCTATGCAGTTGTATTTCTCATCTTATTCCTAGCCAAGGTACAGATTGAAAATTTCTTCGCAAGTAATTTATCAACTAATGGATTTCTTGCAACATTTCGGTCATTTAGATATTACAGCTCTGTCAATCAAACTAAAATTATATAATTTGAATAATAAAATCTTTTAAAATATAAGTTTTAAAGTTCAAAATATGCCGACTTTTTTAAACAAAAACTGGATTTAATCTTATCCTAAACTACACGCATTATTTCTTGTTAATTCCAAAAACTTACATTAGTTATACAAATATTAATCAGTTCCATAGCTTTTTCTATTAATTTAAATTTTAAAAAAATTAAAGAAAGCGATTTTAATCACACAAACTTTTAAAATTTTTCAAATAATAGAAAACATTTCTTCATTTTTTAATTAAAGTTTCGCTTAAGGAAAACGATAATTAGTACTCTAAGGAAATGAAACGTCCTTAAAATGATAACAAAGAAAGATCAGCATTCCGTTGTCAATATTTTTTATTAATATGAATAAAATTATTAGCAGAGGGGTATATACTTTTATGAATAAACTAAATTATATTTCTTATGATTTCCTAGATGTCTAAAAAAGTCAAGAAATATTCTATGGGAGATACAAGTAAATGGCTCAATTTCTCGATTCTAAGATAAAGAGAATCACATTTTGAAGGAATGAGTTCTTCTAGACACAATTACAACCCGTTTTTCGGTATCGCCTTCCTATTGCGTGCTTACTTTGTTTAGTGTACTGTTATGTGAGTACTAAGAGGCAATCGAATTTCTGAAAAGTACTTCTTGTTTGTATAAATTGTTTAAATACACATGGGATGCCTTAAGCGTGGAATTTGTTTAATTAGTGTACATGAAATGCTAGAATTTCACTTTGATCCTTTCCAATTCAAAATAGTTTGAATTTATCTTGTCTAGAAGCTCATTTTAATTTTACCGTAATTATCTTTTTAAAGCCAATTAGCTTAATACAAAATTATGAAGCTCATTTTATCCTTTTCTATATTTTAACTTTTAATTCTTACAAAAATTTAAGAAGTTTCATTCCTATATAAGTTGAAGTGTTGATTTAGATTTTTATTTGAAAATAAATGGTTGAATTTAGAGTTAATTTTATGATATAAATCATTGTTTATTCTATTCAGATTTTATTTTAATAGAATTTGTAATTATAGACATTTTATTAAGTTATGAAATAATTTTTGTAATAAACTACAAAAGAGAAAAATGTCGGATTTATGTCGTTGTTGAAGACAAAAAAATTTCCTTTAGTACAAACAAATTATGCACTTCTTTTAATTATTTATAAAATATGAACTTTGTCTCATAGTTTGATTTATGCATGAACACACTAAAAGTTCAAACAAAGCATTTAGGGCAGTAAAAACCAATTTTGTAAAGAATTTTTTCTTATAATATATTCCTCTCTGCGCCATATGGAAAATTATCTGATACAGTTATTAGTTTTAAATTATATAAAAGTGTATTTTGTGGTAATTTCAAAATGTAATCTCTTTTAGTATTAAAAAAGAATAAATTAGTTTTTAAAAAGCTATTGAGGTGGCATTTTTGTAATCAGAATGAATGTAATACAAATGATAAGTAGTATAAATGTAAATAAATATTGATGTGTAAATAAGAAAATATTAGTAGAAATTAGGAATTAGTAAAATCTCTATTAATTAGAAACATATCAATAGGAAAAGTTGTGGTAATCGAAGCTATTTATTTATCATTACAATTTTACTACCTTGAAAGTGAAGGACTTTAGTTTTCCTTAAAATAAAAGAATCTCATTAACTCTTCCCTTTAATGAATATTTCTTCAAAGCGAACTCAGTATCAATAGACAATTTAAACACTATTTCATCTTTCTGAAATTATTTCATAGATTTTTTATTAGTTGTGAGAAAAGAGTAATTAAGAAAAATATAAAAGAGAAATCTCTGGAAATAATCGAATTTTGGAAAAAATGAAATTAATTAATACATGAAATGTATATAATTGATATTTATTATAATAATTTCTTTGGAAACTGGAAGATTGAATAAGGAGATTATTAATAATATTAAAAATTTGTTATAATTTTTTTAAATAAACTGTAATTTTTTCAACCTTTTCCCTTATTTAACTAACTATTTAACTTAACAACATGTATTTTCAAAATTTAATACGAATTAAATGAATTATAATTAGTTAATTCAATAATAGAATTTAGGAAATAGGGCTGACTACTTGAAATGTAATTTGTTCTTTTTTAGCTCTTTATTTTAGTTTACATAAAGAAAATTTTTTCTCGAAAATATATAAGTACACAAATACTTAGAACGAAAATAGTTCTCTTATATTTTAGCTGAAAAGGCGTTTTGAATTAGGCTTCGGTAAAAATACTTTTTGCGTGTTTTTATTCATGAAATGGGTTTATATATATATATATATATATATATATATATATATATATAGATATATATATATATATATATATATATATATTATGGAGCTACTTTTATCATTTTGATATTTTAACTTTTAATTCTTATAAAAATGAAGTTTTTTTCTATATAAGACGAATTCTTGATTTAGACTTTTATTTTAAAGTAAATGGTTGGATTTAGCGTTAGTTTTTTGATATACATCATTGTTCATTCTATCCAGATTTTATTGTAATAGAATTTTTGATTATAAACATTTTATAAAGTAATAAAATAATTTTTGTAATAGACTACAAAAGTTAAAAATGTTGGATTTATGTCGTTGTTGAAGACTGAGAAATATATTTATATATTACTTTAATTTATTTAATTTTTTATAAGAATTTATCGTTTTCATATTTAATTATGTTTTGTTTTCATCATCATGAGTAATGTATGTGGTGTCAAATAAACCAAAAATTATATTATTGTTTTTAAGTATACCTTATTTTCAACTACAAAATTCTCTCATTTTAGAAAAAGAGTAGCAAAAACTTAGTTTTTCGTGCTTAAAGTTCTAATAATAGTTAGCTTTGGGTTTATTCATTTATATTTGTTGTTTTACTTAATATTTACACAGATTATTATGTTTGTTCTTAAGCATCAACAAATGATCCCATTTCATAAAAATAATTTCTATGGATAATGAGAAATTCATTTTATATACTAAACATATCTCGTGTATATTTTGGTTCGGAAATTAAGGTTAAGTTTAAGTAAATGAGCCATAGAAAATAAAAATACAGTAAGATATTTCAATAATGAGATTTCAGATATTCAAAAAAAATGTTTTTAACATTTCTTTAAAATATACTAAATTTTGGCAAATGAAATGCTGAACTGCAGAAGAAGTTAAATGAAGTAGTTTAAAAGCTCTTGATTATATATATATATATGCTAATACTTAGACGAAGAAAATATATTTTATATTTTAAAGTTTTTTTTCCAGATTAATTGGTACTGTTGTAAAAATTGTTTAGCCCTGCTTTAAATCAAAAAAACTTTTTTAAAATCAAACAACAGGATTTAATCACTTTCTGAAATCACAGAACTAGTTTAAAATTAGTTTTTAAAATACGTATCATGTTTAACTACTAAAAAGTCGGGGATATTATATAATTTACTTTCAATAGCATTATTTGAAAACTTGAAATAGAGCTTATCCAAAAAGTAGTTTGGTTTGAACGTATTTTTGATTGAAAATAGAATTTAATTAAGTATGAAAGTCCAAATTTAACTCATTATTTCATGATCAAATGAGTGGGAGTAAATGAATTTCAAAAGAATTAAATGTCTTCGTTATTTAAAAAGAAATGTACGATTATATATATGTTTCTGTTTTATTTTACTTGGCCGAATAAATAAAAAAATTGATTCCAAGACTGGATTACTTAAACTTATAGCCAAGAGTTTTCATTTGATGTTATAACGATGTTATAAACGACCAGACGTTTTCTATTGGTGAAAGATCTGGAGAACGTGCTGGCCTGGGCAACAGCCGAACATGTTCCGTATCAAGAAAGGTCCGTACAATACCGGCAACATGCGGTCGGGCATTATTCTGCTGAAACGTAGGGTTTCGCAGGGCTCGAATAAAGGGTAGATCCACGGGTCATAAAACACCAGAAATGTAACGTGCAATGTTCAAAGCACCGTCAATGCGAACAAGAGGTGACCGAGACGTGTATCCAATGGCACCCCATACCATCACGCCAGGAGATGGGCCAGTATGACGATGACGAATGCACGCTGCCAGTGTGCGTTCAACACGATGCCGCCAAACCTGGATGCGACCATCATGATGCTGTACACAAAACGAGGATTCATCTGAAAAGATGACGTCTCGCCTTTCGTGCAATCAGGTTCGTCGCTTATCACACCATTGAAGGCGCTCTTGTCTATTGCGCAGCGTCAAGGGACGCCGCAGCCACCTTCTCCGAGCTGAGAGTCCATGCAGTTGTAAACGTTGTCGAACTGTTCGTGTAGACACTTGTTGTCTTCCAAACGACCCCGTTTCTGTCTTCTCGGCTGCTAGTGATAGGTGGCCGTTGAGATCCCGCATGGAGTACCGTATTAACGTCCGAAGACATTTGAACACATTCCAGAGCTTATACTATATTTAATATAGTAAAATTTGACTGTATTTAAAAATTTAAAATTATTATTATATTTCTTTTTTTTAAAAATTTCAAAACTAAAAAATTTTATTTTATGGTTTTTATAAGCGATTATAAATATAATACAAAATGTGATATGAAAATTCAAAATTAATTTGAGTCCAGTATAGAAATTATTATTATTATATTTCAGTAAGAGCGCCTATTGAAAGTAATTTAAAAAAATCAGGTTTCCATTTTTAGCAAATCGATTTAATTTGTCAAACATGTAACAACCACAATAATAATTTTGGATTCTCATGTTGTTATTTATAATTTTTCTCATATTTTAACTTTGTCGCTTTTTTCTGCTTAATAATTAGTACTTTGTATAATGTAAATTAACTAAGCTCTGAGTGTGATACTTTTCTTCAAAGTATGACCTAATAAAGAAATAAAATAGGCATTATAATGAAGAGTAAGAACTAAGCAATAAACAATAAAAAAGAAACAAGACTTGCAAATAAAGAATTCATTACGTTCTTAAATATTTTTTTATACAAATGACAGTTTTGGTCAAAGATAAATGATAATAATGAAGAGTAATTTAAAATAAATAAAATAAAAATAAACCGAAGAAAAGCAAAATCATTCTTAATTCACTATGTACTTACATGACGTAATTTGTATCATTCCATGAATTTATACCCTTATTTTATTGATGTAAATTTCTTTAAGAACTCTCTGTTTAGGTTCATAGTTTATTATCTTAACAATAAAATTACATTCATTTGATGTTGATTTCAATATAAATTATCTCAAGATGGAAAAGTACTTATTTTGAGCACTCTAAGCTTCAATTCAACAGTTCGTGGCCTCGATTCCTACCAAGTATATGGATGCTTGTAGTGGTTTGAATTCTCTGTAATTATGTGTACTGAGGCAGACATTGACTATAGCGTGATAAACAAACTAAATATTTATTCTACATTCATAAAAGTATAGATTATTTACTGAGTTTTAAAAAAATATTTTAACTTATATGATTATAGTTAATTTAAACATTAACGTGATGTGATTTTAGTTTGTTTTTTATTGCACTCAGAAAATACAAATTTTTATTTCAAAAACAAGAGTATATATAAAATTTTATCTCATGTACTCTGAATAGTTTTGTATTTTTTGTAGAGAAAAATCAAAATTTACAGAAAATCATTTTCTAATATCCTTTCATTCAAATTTATAATTATTTTTAAAATTATTTTTGTTGCATGAATTGTTTATTTTGAAAATTTCTAAAATGACTTTAAAAACCATTTTAAAACGACATTGGCTTGAAGATAACCTTAAGGTTTAGAGTTTCTTAAACATTTAATGAATGAACAAAACATGTTTTAAGAAAACGTGCGTTATTTCTTTAAGCTCTTTCTCGCGTAATTGCTTCATAATATTCGTATATTTTATTTTCTAAGATACTATTGCAATAAAATAAAACAATAAAACAGCCTTTAAGTATTCTGAAAAATTAAAAAATACGAAATAAAAAAGTAAAAATTTCTGTCTACATTTCCAAATTTCATTTCATTTTTTTTTTGTAACGTGTTATGTTTTTAATGTTATCGACCATAGTTTATTTAAAATAATTCTCATAACAATAAAAATGATCAAAGCACAACGTAATAAATTTATGATAGAGTATAAAACCCACGCAATTCAATAATGTGCCCAATACATTTTGTTTTTTTAACGAAAATTTTATTTTTACAGGATTAAATTTTAAGATAAAATTTCAGTTTTAATAAAAATATATTACCTTGAAACATTTTTTGCTATTTTGAAAGACTTTAGTCTATACATATTTAATTAATTAAGAAAGTTGTAAAATTTATGGGGTTTTTATTTTTCAGAACAAGTTATAACGCTAAAACTGCCAAATAAATTTTATATATTGAAACATAATAATAAGAAGAATTTTCCCAAACTGAAATTTTATTCAACATGTATTAAATTAAATATTACATTTTTAAAAAAAATTATAAGGATTTTAACCTTAATATTTCGAGCTCAAAAATTGCTGAAATTAATGTCATTGAGAAAAGAATCTTATTTTTCCATCTTCAGAACGGTTGAATATTTTTAGAATAAATTTTTCCTGCAAGCTATTAATTTATTTTACACATTGTATATAAATATTCTTAACACTATGAAACATAATGTTAAATGTAAGGAAAATTACTAAATTAAAGGCTGGGTAGAAAGCTGAAAAAGTAAATTTTCAATAAGAAAATCCTACAATCAAATAATTCTTATGAATTATTTTATGAATTAATTTGTAAGCAATAATAACATAATTTTGGTTGAACCGGTACAATAATATAATTCTTGTATTTCTTTATAAATTAATTAGTAAACAATATTAATAATATAATTTTTGGAGATACGGTACTATTATATTCTTGTATTTCTTATAAGTTATTTTGTAAACAATATAATAATTATAAAATTTTTTGTCTATACGGTACAATCATACAAGTCTTGTATTACAAATAAATTAATTTGTAAGCAATAATAGTTTAATTTTTGTTGAAACGGTACAATCATACAATTCTTGTATTACTTATAAATTAATTAGCAAACAATAATAATAATATAGTTTTTTGGTTGAAATGGTACAATCATACAATTCTTCTTTTGCTTAATTGTGATAAGAAAATCAGTACTTTAGAACTTGGTGTGGTGACTCCTCTTGAATGAAAGAGTGTGATTTATCACAGTGTACGATTGTTTATAATTAATTGTTATTACAATTCAATTTTTTGATATTAACTCGTAATCGTTTGTACATTTATGAAGAAGAAAATTGTGGAAAATCGTTATTCATTTATGAAAATGTTAGAGGGTAGACATTTGTTATAAATTAACGCATTCCATGTGTAATTAAAATTTCAGTTCACCATAGAATCTGAAATGGTTGTAAAATGAATACAGCTCATTAACTAATAATCACAAAATTATAATATTTTTATTCTCTATCTTCTGCATGTGTGTATATTTACACTTTTAACAGTGTTTAAGTGCCAGTGATTTTTTTTTTTTTTTGCAGAACAAATCGTACCAGAAGACACGTGTATGATGGATCTTCTTAGTCGATGGGGTAATAATTGGTCATCCGTAACATTTCATTTGCAATACAGTGATCCAGTGGACAACTATAACGAACTATTGGGTGAGTAAGACTTAGCATCTTCTTTTGAAATTAGTGGAACTATTTGACGAATCATCGCTACTGTATAAGATAAACTCGACTGAGTATCATAATAAATATACTTCAAATGAAGAGTTTTTACGGAATTTTAAAGTTTTACCTATCCATTATTATAAATCATTCAATAAGCTTTAAAATTTTTGCACAAGTTTAATCTTAAATTAAATTTATTCGCATATATTTCCTATAACTAACCTAAAGAACCAAAAAATCTTCAGATTTATTCAGGTTGGAATTCCATGAGTGAAAATATACTTCATTTTCAGTAAACTTAACTGGATTTCTATAAGACATTTGAACACATTCCAGAGCTTATACTATATTTAATATAGTAAAATTTGACTGTATTTAAAATTTTAAAATAATTATAATCATATAATCATTATATATATATATATATATATATATATATATATATATATATATATATATATATATATTTTTTTTAATATATAAAAAAAAAACAAAATTTTTATAATCAAAATTATTATTATTGATTATAAAAATTTTGTTTTGGTACTAGCAAAACTTGTAAGATTTGTAAATTTTAAAATCACTGTAAATTAATATATAATTATAACAACTATGCAATCACATCATTTAGACGATATTTTATGCCAATTTTGCAATAATATAGAGAGAGTAAATTAAAATTACTATTAATAAATGTTATTAAACAAGAATGTTATGCTGCTTTCGAAATATTATTTTAGATTTCATTGTTTTTTTGGTAAAATAAAAAATTATTATTTGAATTTAAAGTTTCCATGCAAAAGATTTTAATTTATTTTGAATTGTGAGTGTTAAAGAATTTATGTGTGAAAATGATAAGGAATAATATTTTCGATTCTTTTTCTGGACTCACGAGATTCAACGTTTTGATTAAAGATAGTTTTCCTACGTTTTTTTTTTCTTTTTATATTATCCTATAGATTCATGCTATAGTTATATGTTAACTTTGGAATATTAGTCAACATTAATGATTTCAGAAGTATGAAAAGAAATAATTATTTTAAAATTATTTTTTTAAAAATACGAGGAATTTCTTAATATATTGATTTAAAGAAATAGAGATTTATATAAAGAATTTTGCCTTTATTACTGAATCCGTAATTTTTTGTTTTAGTTACTAACTTTTTTGAATGGAAACAAAATTGTTGAGGCATTTTGTTATAGAGAGATTCTTCTGCGTTAATTTTCTTTAAAAAATATAATTAATATTGAGCTAAATATCGATACTTTCAAAAAAAGAAGTTCTATAAATAAAACATTCAAAATTTGTGAATAAAAAAAAACTTAAAATTCTTCCTAACAAAATGAAATTAAAGAGATGTCATCGCATTTTTCCAATCTGTTGAAAACGTTTTCTGGATCCACAAATAGCATTACAGGCAAAGAATTTCGCTATAATACATCAAAGAGATTCCTGGGTATCGATTATCGATATGTTAGCCCCATATTTTATTACCGCAAATCCATTATTTGTTTCAACGCAAGTCTGAGATTGCATTCCGATATTATTTGCGAATTTCAAATATTTCTATTTCTCTTTTAATATAAATTTCATTGTAAGAATTTGCTTAGTTCAAAATATCTTTTGGGAATTACATTTGGGGAATTAAAGTGTATGTCATCATTAGCATAATTTGTTGCTCCGTGCATAATAATGTATGAAATTTAAATTCTTCTGCGAAAGCGATAAATTTAGATGGTTTAAAAGTACTATTACAAGTAATTACTCCAGTAATAGAATATTTTATAACTGAATTATCAGATGTATACTATATTTGATTAATTGATAGTATTTGGGTCTAAATTTATGATGAATTTCTAATCATTCTGAATATTTGTAAGAAGCAGAATAAGTTAAAATAGATCAAAAAATAAAATTTTGATAATCATTGGGGAATCTTTTGCATAGAATTTAAAAGCGTATTGATCCAAATTAAGTGGTGAAATGTATAGATCTATTTTTGATTTCTTATTATGTAATTGTATTTTATATTTGATTTTTAACTTCGTATGTATACTTAAATTTGTTTTGCTAGTTTTGTTAATTAAAAGTGTGTGAGTGAGTATATAATCTGAAAAATGTCTTGGTAGTTATCCAAGAAAATCCATCTGGGTGAATGCTTGAAGTTTTCTATCTTTCATCTTTTTCATCAATATATATGGCTCATTATCTATTGAAATTTTCAAGATAGTCATTATGCTGTTTATGGAACTCAACATTTTTCAAAAAAATTTATAAAAGCTTTTAATTGTTAAGCTACCTATTATGATATTTCACTTCATTAATCTGAAGTATCAATTGAATTCGGTTGCAAAAAATTTATTTGGAGAGAAATATTCTAAACTTGATTTTAGTTTCTCCTGAAGAAGGAAGATTTTACATTCCTAAATCGGATATGCATATTTGTCACTCACAAACTACGGCTGATTATTTAAAAAGCTTTTTTTTATGATAATATGAGCAGATTTTGCAATTTTGTGTATAAGTTATTTACAACACATCGAATACAATATTAAAAATCATTTTCAATATCTCATTTGATTTTATCCTTATTCTTGAAAACATTATTTGAATATTTGAGGAATTTTTTTGCATTACATTTTAATATTAATTGTTTCAATTGGAAAAATGCTATTTCAAAGGGAAAAATACTGTTCCAAAAAAGAATAAGTGAAAATCTTAAATAAATTAAGTAGTAAAAGATATGCTTAAAGATTTTATTATATTTTAGCTTAAGATACTAGATCAATTTTCATTTGATTAATTAAGGAAAATATTTGAGAAACACGCGGTAATTTTGTGTATCTCCTTCTTTTTAAACTTGTTAGTAAATATGTGCAAGCGCATATTTTTGGTAGAATATCTGTAGTTCCGTACTTCCAAAATTATTTAAGCACATAGCAAAAAGTGAATATGTAAAATTCAATAGTAGTTAACGTATATTTTTCTGCAAAATTAGCTGCCAAGTTATTGCCATTAATACTCTGTTTATTCTCTTTAATGTGTCATTAAAATAATTTGTTTTTTTCCCTCCATTTTTAATCATCTGTTTTCAGATTTCCATACAAGTCTGTAAGATAAATAAATTGCCAAAAATTTATTATTCAAAACGTAAATCGCTTTTACATGACTGAATATAAATATCGGAATTTTTAAGGAACCATTTCTTGAAGCTGTTGATATTTTCAAATTATTCCAAACTGCTTAAGAACATGTACTTTGATTTTAAATCTTCATTAGAATAAAGGATTTTTATTATTTTTTTACAATCAAAATATATTTTACATTCTTTATATTTATTTCTAGTTATTTAAAGAAATTACTAAATTTTTATTATTCTTTATAATAGAATTTTCTATTGCACAATTTTTGATAACAAAAGTTAAAACTTAAATTAAAAATTTAATCAATTAACTAATAAATTTAAAAAAAAACTCAAAAAAACTGTTTATATTTCAGCAACTTAAGAGAAGCATAAGAATCACTAAACTTTAGAAATATAAACTAAATACGAATTCATCTCCCGCTCCAAAAAAACAATGCAAATTTCATTTCGTTTTTTCTTGCTGCTTATAAATTTGTGAATCAGTAGGATGGGTACTAATGTCCATTTAATGCGTTGGTGTGATTCTAAACTGAATTAGAACACGTAAAAGAGCGATTGAGTAAAAAATAATGTGACTCTATAGAATGTCTAATGTATGATCAAAAAGATTAAGTTCGGAATACGGTGATCAAAACATTTCTCGGCAAATATTTCTACTAGTTTATAAAAAAAATGAGCATTATTTACTTAAAAATTAAGTAGCATTGCGATTTGTAATAATATACGAACTATCCAATTTGACATGTTTGTATTCCTGAGTAATGAGAGTTCCTAGTAGCAGCATACATTTTCTTCTTTAACATATCTTTTCATAAACTTATGCGGCACCATACTACTTGTAACATAAATCTTTCTCTGCGTTTGCTGCAATAACATTTTCTTCTTTTCAAACATAAACATTTTGAAAATCATTTTATATCGTAAACTGGATTTACTAGTGGAAAAAAAAGGAAAAAAAACGCATTTTCATCAACTTTCTGTCCTATTTATAGGACGCCAAACCCAATTCATAGCTTAATTTCTGTAGTGTAAATAGGGCGCATCATAGCTTTCGCCCAACATACAGATTACTATTATGTAGTTTATTTCATACTCCCGTCAAAAGTAATAATTATATTGACTAAATAGTAATATAGTTAGAAAATTACTACATAAATCTTTTGTTATATAAAATTTTGTAAGTATAATTTTAAACTTATTTTTTTCTACTATTAAATGTGCTTGCTAAAGATTAACGCTAGCATATATTATTTTATAAATAACCTTTAAAAAAGAAATTAATTTGAAAATAATTTTAAAGATTTAATGAACATCAAAAATAACATTCACCATCTGAATCTGCTCAAAACTTTATAAAACATTTTTAAAAGATGGATGAAGTTATATATGTTCTGCTATTTGGGGATTTTCCTCATAAAGTTAAGATATGCCATTCAGGCATTTTAATGCCATCATGATTTGTTTCTTTTATTGTCATCATTTACAACTAAATATCCACTTCATTATTTTACGCTTGGTTTGGTTCGAAGAAATCTTACCGCGGTATTTCAGATTATTTATCCTTGACTTTGTCATTAAATGCTCTTTTTTCTTAATTTTACGCCGGTTTTACTTCACCTAAGACGTATTTCAGGTCAGACCATTAATATGTGAACAAAGAGACTTCTGTAAATTCCCAAGGAAAATCTCAAGCTGCGCGGCAAAAGTAAAATCATTTATACCTATAAAAAGAGGGAAAAAAAAAAGTCATAAACCAAAAAGCAGGTGAGTCGGAGGCAAAAACGGGAAAGTGAACGAATGTTAAAACTGCTTTCTTCCTTAGAGGGAAGAATTCGTATTTTTGACTTAATGACATAGTTATTCACACCACTAATTAATTCTTTTTTTCGTTTTTTATTTATTCGACCATTTTGGAATGGAGAAATTCCAACAAAAGTCTTTTGGCCCACGATTATGAGATGCCATTAAACAAACTGAAAGTGAAGAACGAGAATGTTTAGAATAAATGCCGCCAATTACTCATTTTTTAAGAACATTCTTTCGAAATAAACTGTCTGGAAAGCAGACATCATATAGTGGAAAATACTCGAATGAAAAGAAAAGAAAAAAGATTATTCGTGGTGAAGAGAAATTTTATCTCTCCTTTCTAACTTACAAATGCTGTTCTAATTATCTTCCCTCGTTTGCAAAATTCCTTTCTGAAGTCCAAAAGAAATGAATGCTCTTTGAAAAAATTCGCCTTTTCCGGCACTGAATAAACAAAATAATTTGGAAGGAACGACCATTAAGCTGAGAGAAGTACTCGAAAATTTAAGAAATATATGGCTTTAATAAAAAGTTTTATTTATTAATAAATAGAAAAATGCCGAAAATAATGAAAATATATGGCTTAGAAATAAAATCATTTCTAACAATGTTTATTTAATTTTTGCTTACATTGTTAACTAAAGGTATTATAATCGCATGCAAATGTACTTGTTAAATAAATTAGTTTAAAATAG
Source organism: Latrodectus elegans (assembly GCA_030067965.1). NCBI lineage: Eukaryota > Metazoa > Arthropoda > Arachnida > Araneae > Theridiidae > Latrodectus > Latrodectus elegans. The sequence goes on from CM057821.1 coordinate 49,647,932, forward strand.
CGTGTTCACTTGCAATTAATTTTCTGTCACGAATCGAACTCAATTTTACAGTTTATTAAAGGTTACTGCTTACAATTTTTTATTCTTTACAGCATTCGTTGCTTCACTTATAAATTAATCATTATAACTATATTTCTTAATTATATATATATATATATATATATATATATATATATATATATATATATATATATATATATATATATATATATATATATATTCTATTTATAAATATATTATTATTTTAGGAATGTAATTATGCTAGTTAAGAGATGTGTTACATTTCATTCTGGTCTAAATATTAAGTTTTGTAATAAACATATTTCATAGAATACTTAAAGATAAGCATTTTTTTGTCATAACCTTTAAAATTGTTTAAGTTATATCTCTAATCTGGTTGCTTTAATTTAATATGAATGGATACTACTATTATTTTACGTAATTATTATGTTATTATTTTTTATAAGTACAGAGCGAATAAGTATCAAAAAGTTATCTGAATACAAATCATCCATAGCTTTAACTAATCAAACACAAATATATGATAGTGAGAATTTTTAATTTAAATTAACAAAGAAAACTTAATATTATTTTAAAATTAAAAAAAGATTAAAAAATTATTTAAACAAATGATGAAATTTAGTTTGCGAAGGTATAAATAATTTGAAAAATATACCAGTAAAATTTTTTAAAAAATGTAAATGCAATTTGTTTACAGAAAATAATTCATTTAAGAAATGAATATTGCTAAAAAAGTTGTATCTTCATGCTCGAATAAATCATTTTTTTTAACATTAAAGTGATCTTAAACAATATATTTTCGAATAGGTTAAGTATGTTTTTTACATTCTTCTTTAAGGTAAAACATTTAATTTTGTAATTACATAAATTATAATTTTATAATAATTGAAGTTTAATTGCCATGTAATATTTTAAATAACGAATCAATTGAGCTATTGGCGTTCTAAAAATAATTAAAATCCTTTTTTCTGAAAGTTTTTTTATCTAATGATAAATGAATTTTTGAATAAGAATTATAGATGGATTATATTTGAGAATTTCTAAAAAAAAGACCAATGAGTTTTTGCATCATATTTTTATTGATAAGAACCATAGATAATTAGATGTTTTTCTTCCGCAAATGTTACACTGAATTTTTTTTTAGTTTATATTTATTTTAAAGATGTAAAACAATAAATAAAATTTATTCATATAAGTTTAAAAAAAAACTTAAGAAGTGGATAGTTGGTATATTAGTTAAAAACATTTTCTCACAGTTTAATTAGAGAAAATTTATTTTTCAATAAATATAAGAGTGATATTTTCAGTTTCGTTTTAAAATAAATTTTTTTCCATAAGTAAAAAAGCATTTCTTTTCAGATAATTAAAAAAATTAAAAATTAGTTTACAAATTAATAATTGATTGGAAAAATGCTCTAATATTTAGGTCTTGATATAGAATCATTTCAATGCTATTATGGATCAAGTTAATAAAATTTGAAGTGAATTATGGCTTATGAAATCAGTTTATAAATTAAAAAAATATTAAATAAGGGTATTTATTCCTTGAAATATGTTGAGAAATTTTTTTCTATTATTTTAAGAAATGAATGTTATAAAAAATTAAAAGAGCTATTTCTATAAATGTAAGAGTTAAAGATAATTCTGTAAACATATAAGAGTAATATACAAGGATCAAAATACAGAATTTTTGGTTACAAAATATGAAGTGTACAGTATATTTAATGAAAAATATCTGTTAAATATATAAAGCATCCATTATATTTTCTACATAATTATCTCCTTAATTTAAACATTTTTCGCAACTGGTGAGAAATTCAATATTGCCTTTTATATAAACCTTTGTTGCCAAACCATTTAGGCAAACGATTACAGCATTCTTTAACTTTTCACCACATCCAAACCGCTCATTTCCCAGAGATTTTCTCAGATTAAATGAATTGTGGGAATGACAAGAAATACAGTTCAAACAATAAAAAATTTCTCTTTTGAATTGCCTGAGAAATTTTTTAATTTTAGCAAGAGTATGAGGATTAGCAGAAGTCCCATTTCCACCTTAAAGTTTTCCTAACTTGGATTGCCATCCTTTTCTCACAATATCTGTGAAGATTTGCCAATATTATACACTGCCATTTGGCATGGCATACAGTGATTATTTAGTTTAATCAACTGGAAGTAGAAGAGTATGATCCACTGGAATTTTAAAGTTTTTGACCAAATACTAAAAAAAATGTAGGAATTAATTATATAGAAAATCAGAGGAATTTTCAGGTTTTTTTCCAAAAAATAACCCGTTTTTCATTTTTATGGCAATGCAGTTTTAATTTTGTGGATGACCTTCGAATTATGAACTCGATAATATTTTTAGTTATATATTAACTCACAAAAGAGCAATCAATTAATTTTGTAGCTTTTTTAATAATGAAATTACATGCAGTTTTCAGATAATTTTATTGATTCTATTGTTTAATATTTAATTATTAACTATTATATGATCGTGATTAATATTATATAGTTAAATATTAATAATTAATGTAATTATAAACATTATATAAAAAGGTAAATGTATATTTTATATAATAGTATATAATGTTTAAATTAATGGTTAATATTATTAAGTTTATATTAACTATTAATTTTATGAAAAAATTCTAATTCATTTATTCTTAGTTATTTAACTACAAAAACCAATAAAAACACATTATAATTTTTCGTTTTCTTAAACTAACTTAAATTTAAAAGAAAAATAAATTCTGAAAGTTAAATTTTAAAAGTAAATAATTTCTTCCAACAAAAAATAGAAAAAATACAGACACTGGTGAAAGATTTATCTTCAGTTAAATTAAATATTTAACTGAAATGTAAGTAAAAGTTCTTAAGAAATTGGAAAACAAACCTTATAAATCGGACGCTTAAACATTCTCTCATTTTTAATTTTTACTTACTTTCAAACAGAAAAGAACCCCAGCTAATACAAAAATGTTTGTGTCATCGCTAATTACTATGCCAAAATTAATAAAGCATCCGTTAAAGAAAATTTTAAAATTTTCAAATTATTGACGTCCATCTAAGAAGAATAGTACTCAAGGAGACTGCCAAAGAGCAAAGCAGATGTTACTTTTTGAGCCAATTGCTTGAAACTTTTTCTAAAACATTTCCACTATTTGAATGATTACTCATAGTTCATATTATTTGAAAATCTTTTAGATGCAAAAAATAGCAGTGATACTTTTAAAATGACGGTTAGATGGAAAGTGTGAAACAGATTAAAAGAACAATGTTTTCGATCGAAATCTGCCATTCAGTCAGGTAAGAGAGCCCCCTAGTGGCGCTAGCGTCCGGATCCCGGACTTTCGCGCAAGTATCCTGGAATCACTTATCCAGACATGGGCCGGATCGAGCCTGTTGATGTGGATGCTCGCTTTCTGCAGTAGCTTTTGTTGTTAGCGACACGTTTCCCCTTCGGGCAGAGGATGGCGCTGTCTCTCTTACGCAACATGCCCGCTGATGTCTTAAGTAAGTTAATCTCATTCTCTTAGTGGCCTGTGTTCAGTTTCCCCAGCAAAATAAAGTACTTAGTCCAAATGATATTGTTGAGGATTTCAGAGGTGTGTGAATTTTAATGGATATTAAATAAGCTTTTCCAAATATTGCAATAATAAGAACTCCCTGGGGAAACTCATTGCAGTATTTTTTATGAGTTTTCTTAAAACAGTTTGATACAACTTATAAGAAAATTTACTTAAAATATTTTCTTTAAAAGTAGAATGATTTCTTAATTACATCTACAAATATTTTTACATTATTATCATGAAAATCTTAAGTGGTATACTTTTTTATTAGCTTATATTGACTCTTTTTTAATTAGCGATTTTTGCTGATAGACTTAATAAATAAATTAGAAATTTTTATCCCCCAAAACCCATAGTATGCTTGTATTTACAAGATGCATATGATGAAGACTTTATTATTAATTTTAGATTAAGATAGAGCATATTTGGCATTGTTCAATAAACTTCAGATATCTTGAAAACAATAAAATTTATCTTTTTTAAAGTTAAAATTTTAGAGCTGATAAAAGTATATCGAAATAAATAGAACTATTAACATATTTATTTCAAATCATTTATGTTAAAGATGTTAGAAGTAACTGTAAAATATAAATATCTGATGCCAAATGTAAAACATAAATATCTGATGCCAAATGTAAAACATAAATATCTGATGCCAAATGTAAAACATAAATATCTGATGCCAAATGTAACAGGATCATATTTAATATAAAATATATTATTCTTTATATGCTCTTTCATTATTATTTTTTTATTTAAAATAAAAAAATTCGTAGTTTTTAAGAACAATTTTTTTTATTACAATTATTTAAAATAGATATTCTTATATATTTTGTTAACCTCCTATTGTAATAAAAGTGGTCTCTTAGAAGTTTAAAAATAAACTCATTTTCTTAAGAAAATCCAGCTCTGAATTTTTATTGTAACAATAAGAAAATCAAATATTGTGTTAACTTAACTTTTTTTAATTTAATGAGAAATACTCGTTAAATTTTAAAACGCTATTGCTTATTGCCTATTGTAAAATTAGTTTTAGATGTCTTTGAAACAATGTTGTTCATACTCTTTAAAGTTATAAGTTTTGAGCCAATAAAGATATTTTCAATTTAACTGGATTCTAAGCATTATAAATTTTAATTTTATTTAGTAATTATGGGATTACAACCAGAAATCCATGTTATTTTTCCTCTATGATTTAAATGTGATAAATAGAAATATATTACACGACTTGGAAAATTGAAAGCATTGATATTTATACTTACAAAAGAAAAAAGGTCCATAGTATGCATATGCATATATAAAAAGTACAAAATATATATATATGCTTATGTATATATGTCTATATATATGTCTCTCTACATAGTACTCATTTATATACTATATATTTGTGTATAGATATATATATATATATTTAATATATATATATATATATATATATATATATATATATATATATAAAAACAGCTTTTTTCTTATTCTCTAAATTTCATTATTCTATTATTATTCTCTAGATTTTTGTCACTGAAACCTACTAGATGAGAATTCAATAAAAATCTTGAATTACGTTGGTATTAGCTGTAAGTCACAAATAAAATTATTTTCTGTGATCAAAAATAGGAATTTGTGTCAAAATTCCAAATATTTTTTAATTTTTTGCTTTTATTCCTAGTTAATTTTTGCAACTTTTCTAAACGGAAAGAATTGAAAGCTTTTCTGCTTCAAGAATTGAAAAAAAGTTTTTGTTATCTTCTTTTATTCGTATTAAGTTTGCATGACTTTTTGTTAAAAAGTGTTTTCTTTTATATAGTCTACAAAAATGTTAAAATAGTTATGTATTTTTTTATGAGACTGCTTTTGAATCAGAAGTTACATATATTTAAGAATTAGAAAGTTTTTGTTTAGCTCATTGATTTACTTTGAAATATTTAATAAAATATTTGTATCTAGTGTGTTTCCTATTATAATTAAAGATATTTAATATTTACTAAATTATTAGAATTCAAAAATTCCGTTTGACTAAAAGAATGTATTCAAATGAAATAAAAAATACCTTGAGTTGCTTAACACATTGCATGGTCAAAAAATTTGAATTTTTATATCCAAACTAATAATTTTATTTTTAAATTTTCACGTTTAATTATTTTTTAAAGTAAGATAGTATACTTAAAATATTAAATATAATTTTAATTTATAAACTTCATTGTTTTTATAGTTAGAAACATTGCCTGTTTAAGGGGCTTATTATCAGTTGAAACATTTATTATAAGCCGATGATATTTTATTTATTTAAAAAATATAGATTGTAATTTTTGAAGAAATATTTAATTAAAGTTAAAAAACTAATTATATAAAAACTAAATAAAATTCATTTCTGAGGAACTTTCTAAAATTTCCTTACCAAATGAGGGTTTATAAAACCTAATACTGAAAAGAGTTTAAAAGTAATATAAATTCAGGAGAAATTCAAATATGACAGTTGTAAAAAGCTATTTACTTAAAATGTTTCTATACAATAACCATCTTCTTAAAATGCCCTAAAAACTTAATTAATAAATATAGTATAATATTTATTTTTAAGTAATATAATTACAATGGCTGTAGTAATAGAAATTTAATATCTGGCATTTTTTTCAACTAGAAAATGTAAGAATAATCCTGTTTATGTTGCACCATAATGAAGTAAATATTATTGTAAGTCTTAAAATAATATATAAAATCCCAATTTGTGAGCCCCTTTGTATCAATTTTATTAAAAATTTTATGTCTTTTACAAATATATATTTTTCCACGAAATACTTTTCTAAAAAAACCAATTGATGATGTATATCTATGAATACTTAATATAAGATAAAGATATTTCAAAGTAAATTGCTTATATTTGAGAGTGATTAACTATCTTTATTACGATCTTGTAGAATTTCTAAGTAAATTGCTTATATTGAAAGTGATTAACTATCTTTACTACGAGCTTGTAGAATTTCTAAGTAAATTGCTAATATTGAGAGTGATTAACTATCTTTACTACGAGCTTGTAGAAATTAGAAAAGAGAGAAGAAGACCTAAATTCACGTAACTTTGGAGTATCGGATTTTTTTAAATTTTTATTTATTTATTTTTTTTTTGTATTGAGATTAGTTAGGAAAAAAAAATCAGCAAAATTATTCCTGCAATAAATATCATTTTAATGACAAACTTTAGATGAGAAAAAGTGAATATATTACTGAATAAGCATGAAATTTCGATCACACAAATTAATTTCTCCTCACTGTCGCATTAAATGGTAAGTTTATACATTTAAGATTCCCTTGTTGTCATGAATCGTATAAAAGTATGCATGCTTTCATTCATATAAAAGTGTGCATGGAATAAATATAGGGCACCCATTTACACAGACAACTATTCTAATGTTAATTTCGTTTTATTTTCAAAAATATGTTTGTTTTGAAAAATACTATGCATAAACTTACCATTTTCAGCCACGAAAATTAGCAATATCTTGTTTTATGAAGTCTTTAATAATGGCTGAACAGAATACCTGGAAAAAATTATTTCTTGCTTTCATTTGCAAACTTCTTGTGGACGTTGAATAATTATATATTAATTATTATTATTATATATTAAAAATAATTAATACATTAAATCACTAAATTAATGAATTAAAATTATTAATAAATTTTAAGAAAATCACAATGAAACAAATTTTATTTCGTGCCTTCCGAATATTTGTTTATTTTTGTTCTGAAGAAGTGCTGTTATTTTAAGTTGCTATTCCCTAATATTTTCGCCATTATTTTTTGTATGCAAGGAACATAAATAATTTTGTGAAACAATTTTTAAAAAAAGTAAATATTTTAAGAAAAGAAAATCTTGAACTCTTTTATATATAATTGAAATTTTAATTATAAAAATTTAGCTGTAACATTTTAATATTAAATAATTAATTTACTTTGCCAAAATATTTTAGTCATTTATTTATAATATATTTTTGAAAATTCTTATGAAAAATAACTTTATTTTAGATTATATACTAAGCAAATATTAAGTATTTATATATGGCGGCAAGCCAAATCTAAAAAAATTTCCCAGAAAATCTAATATGAGAGCTGAAAAATGACGCTCTTTCCTATGATTAAGTTTCGTATGTTCATTAAAGTTTCAGTTTTTTCGTTATGAATAAGTTATTTATAGTAAAAATATTTATAATACTTATTTTATCTTTTTAAAAAAGGAATAAGTATCTAAAATAGTACTGAATACAATGTCAGAAATATATATGGAAATTTTTATATTACTTGATTTATTAAAGAAACTAAAAATATTATATTTGGACTTTTGTAAATGGAAAAAAGTTTCTGAATTTTTTAAGCGACATTACTTTAAAATTATTTACAGTTTAAATATATATATTATGACTAATATTAGAATATTATATTATGACTAAAGTTAACTTTTAAAAAAAATGGAAGATGTTAATATAGAGGAAATAAAAACATACTATACATAGAAAATGTATTTCTATAGACACAGATCATAAATTATTATTTCGATAAAATTGAAAACAAACAAAGAATTCTTTTTACACAAAATGTTTTTAAGTATTTCATTTTTAAGATCGTAATAAAAATCTTTAATATATTTCTTTTGTGTGTTCAGATTCTTGAATTTTTAGAGTTCGGTGAATCGTGGTAATTGCAAAACGAAAGATTTGGATTATGTGACCTTAGAAATATATGTGGAATATACACATTTTCTGGCGATTTTTCAGTTAAAAATGTGTGTTATAATATTGTGATTAACCAAACTACTAAATAAACATTCCTTACTAATTAATGCATATTTTTATTAATTATATTAATAAACACTAAATAAGATAAACATATTTTGTGTAATTTTGAAATAAATATTTAAAATATTTTTAAAGAACTTTAATTTAGAATACTCTTTATTGATTTGCATAGTACATAAAGCTATTTTATAGTAATTTATTTTAAGCCGTCATATATAGTCCAATTATCAATTATATAGTATATAATCAAAATTATATCCATATATAATTTTGTACTCTAAATAATGATAATGAATTCTATGTCTATGGACTCTTTTTTTTACTTCTTTATTAATTTATCAATATTCAATTTAAATACATTTCAGTAAACAAAAATAAATTATCATTTAATGGGAAGCAAAACTTATCACATTTGTTATAAATTGATATAAAAATTATATAAAATTTACATGATTAATATATAAGCTATATAAAATAATATAATATATTATATTGTTTTATAATAACACCGTATGATAAAATTCTAATTCAGTTTCTCCATATTCAGTTGAAATATCTAACGAAATATATTTTATTTTTGACTGCTGACATATTAATCATTATTCTAAGTCATTGATTGTGAACCGTTGAAGTGTTTTAACGAGAATATTTTGGGCTCGTGAGCGCAGATGCATCCCACCCTATTAATCCCTTTCAAACGACTTTTCAGGAAATCTTCCTCTATCATCTTCTGATAAGTACCTATTCAAACTCGTTAAGCGGAAATTTTGGTCTGACTGACATTCAGTCCATTGTTTATCAGTATTTCTCACATGATTAAGTCTGGGCGAAATGTTTCGCTTCTAAGATTAAGACTACCAACAATTGATATATGGTCCTTATAAACGATAATTACTATTTTGTCACTCTGAACAGAGAAAATTAAAATGCGTGTGTGAGAGTATACAGGACATATTTATATAAAAAAACATTAAACTTTAATATTAATTATGTTCATAAAATTTAATAAAGGATATTAGAAAGAGGCAGAAAATTTGCTAATTGTATCACGATATATTTTTTTCACGTATGAAAGCGGTGTTAGGTTTTTTTTAAAAATATTCAAACTCTCTTTTTTTCTTACTTTCATATTTAGTGATTATAAACTAATGAGATATTAGGAAATCAATTTATTCTTATTATCCAACACCTCTGTTAAATTCTCATATATTGTTTACGAGAGTAAATATTAGTTTTGGTAAACAAACCATTTATTTCAAAAATATAAAAGTCTTACCCAAATATTCGCTCTTAATTGCTTTCGGATGAGTGAAATAACTTAATCGAAAAATGAATAATTGCCGAAATAAAATGTATATATTTGGATAGAAATTATATTTCTTTTTTAAACTAAATTTAATTTCGAATAAAGTGAAAATATGTTATTGCTTTTAATCTAAAACAATTTTAAAAATAAATTGATAGTTATTTGTTTTAAACATTAAGTTTTATTAGAAAATTTTTGTTTCTTTTTTATATAAAGCTGAATATATTATTCATTCACGGTACTATGTAAAATAAATCAATATTATACTTAGACCTAATTTCTCAATATATTTTGCTTTTTTAAACAAATAATTATTGTTTACTTCTCATTTTCAAAGATTTTCTGCAATGTATTTACATATCTGTAGTCTAGTTAAGTAAATTTAAAGGTGAAAATTTGTGCCAATGGATTTACAGTGTCATAAATGATCATTATTTTATTTTGTTATAAATTTACAGTTTAAATACCTCAATGTATCATTAAAAGCAAATGTATGGATTTAAAATAAGTTATATTTATAGTGAGGTAGATATACTGATTAAAAGCATATGAAAAATAACAAGTCGTGCCTTCTGTGAAAGACCTTTTGTAAATTCATAGGTTTTTGTTTGTGATATGAAAAGAGCTACTTTGAGAACATTTTAACTATGGATGAGGACCGAATATTAAATACTCTCAAATGTCTGGATTTCCATGAATTACCGATTTAAAACTTATAATTTGTTAATTATATTAGATTTCTTTCTCTCTGTTTATCAGTAGCACCTTTCATTTCTGACCCAATACTTTTCTCTTTCTATGAATGTGGCACCAGGAAACTACACATTGGGGATTATTAACGCAAACAAACTTATGCATTGCACGCTCATACATATGTAGTTCATATAAAATGGTAAACACAATACAAGGTAAAGCTGCAAAAGTATACAAATAATATATAATATTAAATATATATTTGGTATCCTAACACGGTCCAGTGGCTTTGTGGTTTGCTTTGTGCTCCCAGGGTACAGGTTCGAGGTTCGATTTTTGAGCCTGTCGAGATTGAATCCCCCTTTGATCTTTTCAGTGAATGGATTAACTGAATACTACACATGCTTAGAACTAAACACTGAGGGTTTCGCGTAGGTTATCACCTAACCGACATCCCAGGGCCCTTGGTTAGGAAAGCAGGCAATGACACTGTAGGCCTGGCTCAAATTTGGCTATCGTGCCAAAGGTTTAGTTTTATACTAATCAGTGCAAAAGCTGTTAAAGATAGTTGTGCCAAGTATATAAGCATTTGAATATCAAAAACACAAGTGAGATACAATTTAAAAATCTAAAACACAGGTAGAACGCAAATCGAAAATCAAAGGTCATTAAATTAAAGTTTATAAGTTTTCATCAGAAAAGAGACAGGCAGAAAATGGACAATGACTCTTTTGGACAGACCCAGTTTAATATTTCATTTTTTCTGAAGAGTGCCTGTAAAAAAGAAGTAAAAGAGTATATCAAAAGTTTATCAAGACAATATCAAAGTAAATATGTTAAAGGAATATACAAAAATCCAAAGTAGGGAAAAAAGCAAAAAAAAAAAAAAAAAAAATGGTTACCCATAATGCATATCTGACCCTCCTGTTAAATTTCCTTCCCTATACTTTGATATATAAAATCATATGTGTATTCAAAACAACATGTGTGAAGGTACTTTTGTTCCTAACAAATAAGGATTCGTATTACAGTTGTTTGTGGTAATGAGTGCTTTTTTTTACCTTTTTTTGTAAATAACCTTATTTATTAAATTTTTGGTAAATTATTTTGATTAATTCTTTAAAAAGAAATGTGAATTTGATAAATCTGAATCATAGAAGCAATAAAGTTTTTATAAACATTTATTTCTTTATTTGCTTTCTTGATTTAATTTCTTTATTTGCTTAATAGAAAATTACTGATCACTAGCTTTGGAAGAAGGTCTAAATAAATGCGTTTTACTGTCTTTTATTCCTCATAGGAAATTAAAAACGGAGAAATAATTAAGATTTAGTTTTTATAAAAAAAACTGAAGTAAAGTATTTTATATATTTTGTTTTCAAAGTAAAAATAAAAACATTTTATGTGTCCCGTTACAAAAAATATTGTAGAAAGTGTTTTTTCTTCAACTTCTCTGATTCATGATAGTTATTTTTGGAAATACTTTTCATGAAAGATGACTCAAAATCTTTATCTACATTGGCGGATCAATAACTTTACTGAGGCATAAAAAATTTGTAAAAAATGCTCCTCAATTGAAACAGAGAAAATGATTTAAATTAAATTTTGAAAAGAAACCTATAAAACAAATCTGAACCTAGATTTTTTTTATTCATATCCAATTTAATAGTGCATTTTTTTATTAAATATTCGTGAAAAAACTATTTTATATATTTTTTTACTTCTTAAAGATTTAATATGCTGAATAATTTAATTACTATTTTGCAAGTCTTAATTTAAAATAAAATATTCATAAAAATATTTGTATAAACTTTTTTATGAAGTTGTTTTTTATGTTATTTGTTAGTTAAACTGATAATTAATTGTAAATTATTACAGCATATATATATATATATATATATATATATATATATATATATATATATATATATATATATATATATATATATATATATATATATATATATATATGTATATATATATATATATGTATATATGTATATATATATATATATATATATATACATATATATATATAATGTCTTAGTTGTAAATTAAAAAAATAGAGATTTACTACATTGTGCTTAATTAGTGCGATTGAAAGTATCAAATGTATTATGAAAAAAGAAGACATTTTATAAATCATACTTTCCTTACAAAATAGAAGATAATTTTCATCAATTTTAAAATTTTTTATAGATTAATTTATTGTAATTCAATACTGAAATGGTGAAACAAAAGCCTTGAATAAACCATCAAATTAGCCCGACAAATAATTTAACCTAAGTTTCATCGATCCCCATTCTATTCTTTATTGCTTTTTACAAGTTTCATATTATACTTCTAAGCTAAAAATTAAGAAACATTGCATTTAAAATACATAATAACATTTAATAATTTCTTGCATAATACCAATTGTTATATTTAATACGTTTTATATGAATGTAATTAAATGTAACGCATAGTTGTGTTTTAAAATAATTCTAATTTATAGTCAATAGTATCTGATTAAAGACAAGCATTGTGATTCCTATAGTTCCATATTGTTTAAAATATATATATAAACCTACTTTGTTATATTCTACTTTTAAAACATTTCCATTTTTGAAATGTGGAAAAATAATAAATTGTAACGTAGTTTAGAATTACCATTTTCTCTCTCATAAGGTAAAAATATCCTTTTACAAGAATATTGCTTACATTATAATCCTCTTATAGTATTGATTATTGGGCGTCTAATTTTTTTTGTCTAGTATTTTCGTTCCTCTATAATAATAGGGGAAGCTCCATTTTCGGTGTAAGTGCATGATATTATGACAAAGTGATGGAGTTTTAGTGTTACTATGGCAACCAGGTTTTCCATCTTTCTCGAAAAGTTTCGCCCCAAATAATTACTGAACCGGGGCAACGTAAGTCCCCCCCCTCCCGCTTTGCATAGCTCATTCTAAGTAGAGGCATCGATTTTGTATTAGCTTTTAATGTCATGCTAGTACTAGTTAGATTGATATCATCAGGTTTGGTATACTTATAACTTCTTCTTCATTTGAGATTATTCTTCCATTTGTAATTTAATGTTAGATATGCTTATAGAAATTCTCATAAGTAAGGAAATCATTATTTATATATATTAGCAAAAGTGTACCAGGAAGATGAGAAAAAGGTTCTTTTTTTTTTTCTTTTTTTTTTTTTTTAAATTTTTCTGTTGAAATATATTGAGCCAAATAATGAAACAGGATATGTTAATAAATCTTTCAAAATCTGCATAGTTAAAAAAAATATGTTGCAGTTTACATGTAAGTAAATTCTGTTGTTCCAATTGAATTGTTTTACTTTTTTTTAGAAACTTTGAGAATTCCATACAAATGTTGATTTGGATATGCTAAATCTAAACTGTATGGGTTGGATTCAAGGGTTGTCTGTGATAAAAATTTCCCCAATTTCCATTTGTTTAAGTAGTTTTCCTTTGTTTAAATCAGAATAATAAAGTTAATCGGAATAAAACGTCTTTTCGATCAGTGTACTGTATTGTCTGTAAGATATTTACAAATTCACACAGTTTTTATTCAAAACTATTTAACTTTTCACTAGAAAGAAAGTTTTATGATATCTCGGTGAAAGCGAATACTTGAAAAAGCTAGCTATATATTACATCTATCTCTTTTCTATCTCTCTATTCTATCTTTTTTCTTCCATCTTTTTTTCTCTTTCTCTCTTTTTGTTTAGATTCATGAAATATTATATTATGAAAATCCAAAAAATAATAGCTAGAACTTTTCTGAAGAAATTTTGTGTTTGCCATGTAGCAACATGTTGTAAAACAGTTAAAGAGGTTTTGCTGTTTGTTTGCATTTATCTATGTTGAGTTTAATGCGTTCATAAAAATAAATTTTTTCTTAACTTATGATTGCATGCAGAATTATATAGCTCGGTATTTGAGTACCACTGAGTAGTTAACATTATTTGAGTTGTTAACAAATACACTCTTAATAGCTTAGATAAAACTTTTCGTGGCTAGAAATGGAAGTTTTAATATATTTAATAATGATGATAAAAATATGCCTGAAAATAAGTCTAGACTAATAATGTCTCGATATGTTTTCCTGCATCTAAGTCAATAACTTTAGCGCATTAGAATTATATATTGGAACTAGATAGAAAAGCTTAAAAGCTAAATACATTGGATTGGATAAGAAAGTGATACAAAACATCACTTTGTTTATCAACAGATATATCGAATATAATTTATTAGTTCATTAACATTATTATTTATAATATTTGAATTTTTATACAGTATTGTTACTGTTCATCAATGAAAATAATCAATAAAAATAATTTTATTCTGTTTCTAAGAATTTTAATTCCTTTAAATATATATAAACAAATATAGGTTTTAAAACCGGTGTGTTTAAGAAAGCTATATTGAAACGAATTTTCGATTGGCATTAATGACATACAATAAAACTTACGAAATAAACATATATAATTATACATTTTATGTGTGCAAACATATAAACTGTAAAACATACAATATAACTTAAGTTTTAACATTTTTTTTAAATTAAAGAGAATTTAATTTGTATTGATTAAATAGTTATGCAAAAACTTTTACAAATTTCGCAAAAGTTGTTTTTTTTTACCTTAGTAGATAAAAACAAAATGAAAAAGAACATAAACTTTTGTTAACTTACAAATATATAGAATTATCGAAAAACATGACATCATATATTTCATATAAAAATTACAGCCTGATACTGAATTAACCATATTGAAGAAGCAGGGAAGGTAACGAGTGGTGTTAAAATATATTTGAACAAAGTAAATGCGATAACTTTGAGCAATTGACTATTGGTTAAAATGGAAGTATGGATTATATATATTTTCAATAACCCACTGAATATGAAAAAGAAGGATACAGAATATGCGTACGTGTGTGTGAGAGAGAGGGGAACAGCAAAGGAACTGAAATTTTAGAAAGGCTACCTTTTATTGGTTAAAAAAAATGCATCTAGATAATAAATACTCTCAATAATGCCAAGAATCCAAACAATAGTACTGATTTAGAGCCTTTGTATAACAGTACACGGAACTGATTTTAGTGTAAAGTGGGAAATTTATCTTTAAAAATATTTATTTAAAATAAATGTTGAAACTTCAATTTCAAAGTACTATCAATCAGTATTCTTCTATCTAAGATATTTTCTTGAAATTGTTTATGCTGTTAAGACAAGGATTAATTTTGTTGTATTTGTTAATTTTCATTAAAACCGATATATTTCTGTATTACATTTTTATTAGCAATGCAAATAGCAGAAAGAAAAGAACTTAAACTTGGAAAAGAACTTAAACTGGTTGAAGTAAAACTCTACAATCTAAACTTTTATCAAGTTCAATGTTATGATTTTGAAGTTTTTCACAAAGCAATTTTAAAATTGATTTTAATCGAAGTTACTTATAAAGCCGCTATACTGCAAATTATGCAAATAGATTTGAAAACCGAATAGAATCTAAATGTTTTCATTTTTAACGACATTCTATGCTGTTTATTCAATTTATGTAAATTAATTTATTAGTATTAATAATGGAGTCATAAGTAAAATAATGACACCTAGACGACATTGATTTTATTGTTGTAAGAGAGATATACTACTTTACAGAAATTATTTCGAGTGCCTCATTACTGTAATTAGTTTGAGGTATCAGGCATTTTTCTGAGGGGAAATTTAAGACGGTGAAATCCTCGTTTTAGAAGTGCTTAGATATTTTTCTAACATGTGCCTTAATACTTATAAGAACTCTCTCATATTTAACACCTCATAATTGCTTGCATTTAGAATTTTGTAACTGCTCAAGTATGTTCATTAAGAAATACATTACATAAATTGACTAGATTTAAGTCATTAAATACACAGATACAATTTTAGATTAAATTTCTTATTTTCGCGTAATTGAGTGGAATAAAATTTACAATTGTGTTTTCTGTCTCAGATAAGAAAAATTATATATGTAAGTGCTGGAGAAAAAAATACAATTGATTTGTTACTTTACGTCACATGCTCTAGAGAAGCATGGGCATTTTATAGCCTTGACATTTGATTCAATAATTTTTACTGGAAATTTTAAAATCAAACTTTAATTATAAAGCCGCCGTATTTAAAATAATTGCAATAACCTATAAATAAAGTATAATATTTATTATAAATGCATTGCATTGCTTTATGCCTGATTCAAGTTATTTAAAAACATTTGTCGTTTTGGCGAATTTCTTAATAAAGCGAAACATTTTTTTTTTTTTTGAAAGTGTTCCTATGATTAAATAAATTGAATGTAATAAAAATTGTACATACTTATATTGATACTAATACTCTAAAAATCTATTCGCTTTTTTAAAAATAGTGTTGTTGCAATTCATTTCCTTGATGCGAGAAAGCCTACATCAAGTTTAACAGTTACAAAAGATCAGGTCAAAGGATAAGATGTCGCTTCACTTGAAAAAGGAACCGCGAGTTCTAAAGACTGACTAAACCTTAAAATAGGGTTTTCGTAATTTAGAAGCAGGGACCGAGCAGAAAACTTAGCCTACCACCCCCAGAGACATCGTTTTTACATGGAGGATATTGCGACCATGGCATACTTAACGTGCCATTACTGCCATTAACGAATTCGACGAATCTTCAATCTTATGAAGATATCAACAATATTTTCTGATAACGAGATTAAACCAAACAGGTCACATTGGTCTCAAAGTAGAAATAAATGTATTGCAATATTAATTAAAATTTTAAGAACAGTAAAGCAAATACATGTAACATGCCAAAATTGAAGTGTGAATTAAATGCATATGAATAAGTTATACCATAGAAATATAAATAATAGAAGAAAAAACGTTTTCAAAAATTGTAGTACGAATCAGAATCTAGAATGAATCAGAATTCATAACAATTAAAAATATGTTTCATAAATTAGTAACACCTAATTATCCTATTATTAAATAACTGCAAAAAATTAATTCATGTACAAAAATATGTCTGAAAACTATGCCACGCATTTAATGCTTGTTACTAAGATACTTACATATCAACATTTATTCTAGAGTTTTAAAGTTTTTTTTTAAAGGCTTCATCGAATTCGATTTTATAAAAAAATGGTAAAGTGCTGAGAACAGTTTAGATAAACTTCCTTTGATTACAAATGTAGCTACTCTTTTCTATTTTGTCCATTTCTGTGAAATTTCACTCTTTAAATTTTACAATTATTTCAAAAAAATTTGGTAAAATTTAAATTTTAACAATAATGAAGTAATTAATACGTTTTTTTATGCCATGAAAATCATTCCCATTCTCTTTCTGTCCTACAGTGTACTAAACTTTTCTGCATAAAATAAATATCATATTTACACACTTGTCTTTCTATCTCATATATAAAATATAATTAATAATTATCTACTACTACATTATTTAATGGAATCTGTGACTCAACTTTAGCAACATCAATCTCAAAGAACACCACTTCCATTTAGTTAATAATATATTAAATTTTACTTCTCAAAATGGCTTAAAACTTGTTTACGTTTTCTTTACCAACTATATATATATATATACTGAACCATTAATTTAGATTTAAGTATTGATCATTTTTTATAACTTTTGACAAATTAAACGCTACAATTTTCACTATAAATATAAAATAAAGGAAGTATTATGTAATACAAATATATCATAATTTAAATTCATAGTTAAAACTACCATACTTAAACGCGTTTTCAAAAATCATTAATTTGGGAATGTTATACAGTCTAGTTTCTGTTGTTACATTTTGTATATAATTGTGACAAAATTATAAAAATTTTTATTAAAATGCAAAATTTTTTCATATTGTTAATTTATAAAAACTGTATACTCAAATTTAAGAAAGCCCAGTAATAAAAAGTAGATAAAACACAAAATTGAGAAAAATTTAAAAATACAAAAATAATCACAATTGCACGTTTAAGAGAATAAAATTTAAACTCTTTAAGGAATAAAAATCAATATACATAAATGAGTGCAATAAAAATTAAATTAAAATAAAGCATGTTTAAAATATAAGTAAAAACACACCATTAATCCAAAAATAAGAATTAATTGTCTATAAATCATGTTTTTATTAAAAAAAATTATATAGTCAAACAGGTATCTAAACGATCAAATGTGCTTATTATTTAATAAAATTTTAAAAGTATCTAACAATGTAAAAAAAAATTCTTTGAAGTAGTTTTTCGCATTGTTTAGTTATTATAACAGATACTGTAAGTAAAATTTTTATGACAATATTTTGCATAGTTTTGTCTTTTAAATCTTCATTATATTTAATTATTATTCTGCTTACTTAAATCAAAAGTATATTCATGTTATTTTGCAAAAAAAAAAAAAAAAAAGAAAAAAAGAAAACAATATTACAGACACTAGCCGCATAATGGGCTAGACTATCACCATTAAGCTATAAGGACTAATTCATAACTGACTGACATGTAACAGCAAAATGCTCTTTTCGAAAGATTTCACTTCTCATAAACTTCGGAAAAGTTTTTGATGCCTTGATGATCCATTTATTTTACTTACTTAAAGATAATTAGGTTAAAGTATGATATTTCGTTCATAAGAAAGATATTTATACAGCGCTTGATATTATATAAATATTTTTAAGGTAAATTTGAATATGGTCTTGAAAAATTCAACTTAATGCATTAGATTGTCTTTTTTAAAGCGTAGTACTTCCATACATATTTCAGATTTTATAAATTATCTTATAAAAAATATTATTAAAATATAAAAATTTTTTATGCTGTTGTTTACATGTGATTAAAAACCATGGAAAAATTCAATTTGCTCGAAAATTAAATATTTAATTATAATGTATGCCAATATCTAAATTTTTTGTAAGACTTTTAAGGTTAATTCCTTTTGCCAAAGTTTAATATATAAGTTTTTCCAAATTTAATATATAAAATAAATAATAAGGTAAAGATTCGATATTTTTTCAAAAAAGGATTTAGAAAAATGAATTTTTCCCTTAATCATGATTTATAAATTACTTTTCTTAACTATATTTTTAAGGCTTCTATTTTATTTCTTTTATTAAAATCTAAGAAAATCTTAAAACGTTCGTGTTTATATTATTTCTTTCTTTCTGTTTTGAATAGGGAGTTTTTTCTAAAGAAGTAATAACCACATCAATCATTTTGTAAAGTTTTAGAAATTCTTATAAAAATGTATCTAAAAGAAAAATATTTAGTTATATAATAAATACATATTTAAAATATAATCACAACAATCATTTTTAACATAAATCTTGTGATATATATATATATATATATATATATATATATATATATATATATATATATATATATATATATATATATATATATATATATATATATATATATATATATATATATATATATATATATATATATATATATATATATATATATATATATATATATATATATATATATATGTGTGTGTATATATATATACATAATTGAAATAATAAATTTTCTTCATATTTAGTCGTTGGATTACATGTATTTTGCTTTTTGCGCAGTGAATAGCCAAGCAGTTTTATTGCCCCCTCATTCTTTTCAAAACTGTTTTCGGGATATTTAATCTACTTGTAACTAAATATGTGGACCGTATTCATGTGTTGCAGAAAATAACTGTAAATCATTTAATCTGGTTAATTTTCATATAGACATATAAGTATTCGAAAAATCTTTCTTTATTTATCAACTGCTAGGATCAAATTTGTGACCTCTTATTCTTTAGAGCTTTGTACTACCATTGGTTTATCGTGAACATTGATATGAAAATACTTGCTTGTAAATTTGATTCATAGTGAAGATCTGAGATTCAAACAAAAGGGAATGAATGAAACCCTCAAAACAATCCCGTACTTAAATCATACATGAAAGATAGCGGCTTGAAATTTCATGTAAGCAATATTTTGATTATAGATTGTTTTTATCTAGTTTGAGCTGCGGCTTATTTTTATATTCCAATAAATATGGAATAATTAATTTAAAAAAAATTTTAAAAAGAAAGGTATAGGTATCGTATAATCCAGGATTCTAAGTTCTAAATTTTTTTGGCAATGAAGAAATGTTGCCAAGATGACGTATTGTGACATGTGGTATGACGTAAATACTAGGGTTGCCAAAATAGAATTTACAGCATAATTCTTATAGGTCTCTATCTCTATGACGTAATAAAAATCCAGTTGCCAAATACATAAGGAAATCCGCCAAAAAAATTGCCTAACTCAGAATTCGGCATCCCGATTATGCGTTACATGTGCCAAAAGAAATTTATGGAAGTGCATAATTTGTGATTGTTTGTAGGAAAAGACTTCCATCTCATCCGGAAGGTATTAAATTCAGTTTCTGATTCTTATGAAGATATTTGTGTTCTGTGGCTCCCTGTTTATAATATATTTGTGGAATCTCATGTTTTCCCCTAGTATACCTTGGAGAAAAGTGCGGTAACTTAGGAGATGTCTACTTGAGCATTTACTCAAAATTACAAGATGGTTGGCTATGAATGGTCGATAGAAAAATATTAAGCAATTGAATCTTAAATGTGCATAATATGCGGAAAAATGCTGCTCTTATTTATATAATTGTGATAAAATATTATTAGTTACACAATTCTCAAACATATCAGTTAGATTCATTTTTGGAATTCATTCTTATAAAAGTAGAAAACTTGAACCATTTAAAAATCTGAATATTTTAAAAGCTTAAGATTCTGCATTTTAGTATAAATTTGCTTGCATTTAATATTGTATATATAATTTGTTTCTTCTCAACTGCTTAATTCTTTTTTTTTAGAACTTGTAACTGTTTTTTTAATTTAAAAGCAGATGTATACTCTCACACTTATAGTATAAAATTTGAATTTTGTAAAAATTTTCAATTATATATATATATTAATTTGCATTTTAATATTTATACTATTTCTTCATTGTCATTTGCTTAGTTATCGTAGCCGAATGGTTAGCGCTCTTACCTTTGGTTCAACAGTTCGTGGGTTCGAATCCCACCTTGGGCATGGATGTTTGTAGTGGTTCGGAATCCACTTTAAGCCGTAGGTCCCGTTCTAATGAGCCCTCGTGTGCCGAAAATATGACCGTTGAGTGACAAACAAACTTAGTTATCTTACTCGTTACAAAATTATGGTGCTTTCTTAGAGAGTGCAAA